>JAUEPT010000010.1:0-600000 GCA_030435635.1 Armillaria borealis | reverse complement strand
TCCATTCTACAGGAAGCAGTTCGTCGTCTGCACCAAGCAGGACCAAGGGCCAGTCTAGCAGGACCTCTAGCTTGGGAAGTCGACGAGTACGTTGCGTCCAGTATTTACTTTGTCGTCATCATTAACCACCCTATGTAGCCTCGACGAGAACAGCGACAACGAGCGACCTTGGGAATTCGATACCGTTCGCGGCCGCCCATTCGCCACAATTGAAGACGACTTCATTCCACTGGATGCAGACTATGAAGAAATGCCACCTCCCCCACCACCTAACATGCGCCCTGCATTTCCTTCTTCGCTTCGCGGTTTATTCGAAGACGAATCGGCCCCAGATCCCTTCAGTCACCAACCGTCTCTTCCCCAACGAAGTACTCCCAGCCCACCACCGCCGAAATCAACATTCAGTTACGACCGCACCATAAAGGCGCCTACCTCTCCCCTTGGAGGCTTCATCCAAGGTCTTACTCACGACGTCGCTGAGACCGCACGAAGTTTCGTATTCCCCAAATCAGCTCGTTCCAGATCCGGACTATCCAGCATATCGGGTTCTGATGATGAACGCCCGCAGCCGGCATTTCCATTCCCATCAAAAGGGGAGAGTATATTTTCCCAAGAGCCGAATATGCCTTTAACCATCGACATTGACAAAGCTGTAGAGGTTGCCCAGCACTCCACACCCTCCGCTCGGTCTGCCCACTCATATCGCGACATTCGGTCTACACGTGGACTTGCTGATATCGAGATACCCCCTCCTTCCCAAGATACCAAACCCATTGAACTCTCAACGACACCCAATGCCGCCCCGACATCCGATCTCCCAAATTCGACGCTTACAGCAAGAACTCAAACACCCTTAAAACGCTCTCCCATGCCGGTGGACAGCGAGCCTCAAAGAGGTCGACGCCAGGTGGACCTGGCATCCCCCACTGCGTTCCAATTTCCCCCTTCATCATCATCAGATTCCGCATCGTCTGTAATGCAACCCACGTTACCCTTACAACCACGAGTACGCAAAGAGGCGCCTATAACGAAGAGCCTGAGTCCTCAGTCTTCCCACCAATCGACGTATTCTCTAGACATATCAGGGACTGTACGACGTGCACCATCCGCGTCCAGTCCTCGATCCTCTCCACCGATAACCCGAACTCGGTCTGCGACTGCACTTCCAGAGACAGTTGTGTACAAGGCAGGGCCAGTTCCTCCACGAAGCCCATCTCCGCCTCTGATGCCCCCCGTAAAACCATTTGCGGGGCGTCGCGATCGCAGCGGCAGCGATTCAAGTGGTTCCTACAGAACAAACGGTTTAGGCACACCGGGACTAAAAGATGTCTTGAAGGTTTGTTATTCGTTGTCCCTGCGTACAAATTCACACTCACATATCGTAGATTCCTTCCCTCACTTCCGAACACCAGCTTGGCCTGTCCGACCTACTTCCTCCTTCTCCGTCGGCGGCGGGTACATCCACCCGGAATTTCTCGCCGACACCTAGTCATCTCAACTCTTCGACGACATACACACCTTACCCGTTCTCAGCCCAGAACTCGGCATTCAGAGACGCTGTACCTCCAACAACGTCGTCGTCGTTCATACTGGGTCTCCCTCGAACTAGTTCTCCGCCACCTTTGGATATGCGGTCCGAACCTCTTGCTTCAGGACATTCTCGGTCCGAATCTCATTCAGTCAACCTCCCAACATCTTTGTTGTCGCCCATCCTGCCGTCTCTGCGGCCTCTTGATTATTCCGCCTTGGTTGGAGCGGACCAGACGCGTGCCGAGCTAGCCAGGACCATCGAGGATCTCAGTCGTTGTCTTACGGTAGTCGAAATCGGACTCAATGGCATGCTCGACAGTGTTCGGGGAGATGCCATCGAGGAAGAGCAAGAAGACTCATTCATCGACGGTAGCTATGCAGACACATTGGCGGATTACTCGCACGTTAACGGTGTAACATCATGATAACGCCCATAGGCCAGGCCGGCCAGGTTGATGACCATCACGAAAAGGAGGAATACACTTATATTTAGAGGGGAACATCTCATATTAATCTATGTCTGCTTCGGCTTGCCTACGCTGCTCCTCGTCGGAGTCTGAGTCTGACGCCTCGGCATTATTCCCACCCCAGAAGCTTCCTACCCAATTGCTGAACATACGGAAGGGCTGCATAGAATGGACAACACAATCAGAAGAGAAAGAAAGATGAAACATGCTTTGGCTTACCCCAGCCATCGGAGCAATATCTTCCTCGCTATCTTCATCTTCATCCTCATCGTCCTCACTTTCAGCTACTGCTGGTTCGGGTTCGGGTTCAGGTTCCTGATCTGCCCAGTCCAACTCAATCTCCCCGGGCATTCCACCAGGCATCCCCATTCCTGCTTCATTTTGGACCATGATGTCCTGAAGGTTATCCAGCATATCCTGAGGGAGATCCTGGAACGCCTGAAGGAACTGCATGACACCGCCGGGAAACATTGCGGCGACTTGGGGTGCAGCCATTAGAGCCTGGAGTAGTCCATGGAATAAATATCATATAAAACATGGACATGAATGTAATACGTACCTCTATTTGTGCCCTAGTATTCGCATCGGGAATGATTTGTGCTAGTCTTCTCTCCTGTGCTTGACGTTGGCGCCTAGTTAAAGGTTCATGCATATCGATGTCAACGCCTTCGAAGAATGCCTCGTCGTAGTTTGATACAGCCGTTGGGGGAGGAAGGGGATCACAGTCCAAAGACTTTCGGGCGAGAATCTCCCTGGGGATGTACCGGAACAGGTTGCGATACTCTAGCACCATGGCGTGTCGATAAGCGGCGTATTGCAGATTCTTATGACTGAACAGTTCCAAAAACGTCTTGCGCTCATCTGTAACGGGAAGAGAAGACGGGAGGGGCTTCTTGGAGAAGTGCGTAGTTACGGTCTCGTTGAACCACTCGGCGTGATCTTTCCATACTGGCAATGACCGCTGAACATACAGATGAGACAAAAGATGAAGAATGGCGACCGGTTCTTTCAACGAGCTAGACAGGTGACTGAGCTTAATGGGAGGACCGGCAACAAAAGTTGGTCAACGCACTTTCCGTCTGTTTCAATTCTAAAATCACGGTGGCCGCGTATTGATCCCGACAACGAGACTTCGAGTTTGTCTGCTAGAACGGGAACAACGGAGGGGAAAGATTTGACAGCCTCAACCAATGCCTCTGCACTTAATTCCCGTTGCTGGAGAGATGCTTAGTGAAAGATTCATCAACATCAAGTGAGCGAGGTACCTTGGTGTCATGGCTGACTCTCAGTGCCAAAGCTCTTGCATACATCCATCCTGGTAGTATGCTAGGATTGACGTGAGCTCCCTTCTCCTGACGTCTCTGCCTGAAGAGATCGAACATCTCCAATAGCCAACCAGTCATGTTCCCTTTGAAAGCAAGATAGTCAAGATGATAAAGAGCCCCGTGTGGGTCGTTCCATGGGTCAAGCGAGTACATCAGACGCGCAAACTCAAAAGCCGTGCGTAAACATCCCCTGCGCTGAAGATCCCTGATTACCGTATGTCAGAAGAGGAAGAAAACCACGATCTTGATAACACTCACGCAGCTTGACGATGTAGAGCCAAAAAGAAGGGACGATTCTCGACAAAGTCAAACGCAAGGCGGTTCAGACCACTTGTGAACGTGAAGGACCCGATGAAGGACCGCTCATAGGCGAACAAAGCCCTGTCGATGAAGTCGACAGCCTGGGAATGTTCCTCACGATGTCTGAATACTTGAGCCATCTGCAGTAACGTATCAGCATGCCAAGGCATACTCCGGCACATGTCGAATAGGCCCTGAGGGTCTGGGGTGAAAATGAGGAAAGCTCTTCATCGCATGGATATTCAGACGTACCACCGGCTTGCACGGTCTGTATGAACACCTTGGTCATACTTTTGTATTTTTTGCTGTATTCGACAGTCCACCATTTTTCTCCTGGTACGGAACCGGCTCCTTGATGCCTTAACTCGATGTCAGTAAGAGGCCGAATTGATAAGCCTTCGCGCGTCCGTGCTTGTGCCCAAGCGGGTTGCGGCCGAGTTAAATGGGACCGCAGCGCGGTAGGTTGCCTGCGAGAAGACGATGCTGCCCCCGGTGTATCCGCTTTACTCGCTTGGACGACCTTGGAGCCAAAGAATTTGCGCATCTCGGCCTCACTGTCGAGATGAGATAGTGACACGGATAACAGAGAGGCTAGCGCGTCCACAGAAGCTTGAGTAGCAGTACCGGAGGACGAAGGTGCATTGGAATACCTGACTCGATGTGAGATAATGCGAATTACGGTCCAATTGTATACGCACTTGAGTGAGAGTTCTGCAAGCACCTCATCAAGCTCATCCTTGTCCGCTTTCCGAGCCTTTGCTTTGGCCTTTTTGGCCGCCTTTTTCTCGTTCCTTACAGTCGGGGTGCTGGAGCGAGATACCTTAGGCGGTGTGTTCACCGTAGCGGCAGCTATTGCAGGAGCCTTTTTCTTCTTCTTGGACTACGAATATTGTCAGCGACTAGTGCAATGTACTAGTTCGAAAACAAACCTTTTTCGATTTCGCTGAAGCTGTTACCAAGTCATCACTATCGCCTTCATCGTCTACGGGGTTAAATAGCTGTATATCAGTTCAGTTAACTGTGAAAGGGAGGAAGATATCAACGTACTGCTGCAAAACCGGCAACAGCAGGCTTCGCTGTCTCTTCCTCCTCGCCATGTTCGGCGTCGTCGACGTTTGAGGATCCCCCAAGAGCTTCGAGCTCCTCTAGTTCCCTTTGTTGCCGCTTGCTTAACCTTGGAGGCATTCCGGATATATCGCAGGTCGAAGTAAAGAGTCAAGATATATACGGTGTGGCTGTGCTGTTCCGAGCGAATCCCTTTTTGGCATTCACCGTCGCGGACTACGGGCCGAACTCCGCGATGGCGACGATGAGTTTAGTATTTCAAGAATATTTTCAAAGTTTTTAGGTTGTTCTTAGGTTGTATATAATATAGGTGTATCTGATGTTAAACAGAAATTTCAGAACGGCATACAGGTAGAGTTTATATACTGGACATTGCTCTACTGATGATTTTTAGATGCACCAAGTTGCATCGGATACATTATTTCTGTCCTTCGTACGTATGGCGGCGACACCAAGTTCAAACTATAAAGGACATCCAGCATTTGTAAGAAGGCAGGGTCAGGCACCCTCTACCCGATGTTGAGTTATATTCCGTCCGTATAGCTCATTCCGAAGCCATTTTTAGCACTCGCCAATTCATCCTCGTAAGACCGAGCATGGACGCTACGAGTTACTATGTAGCGTTGAGTAAGATTGTATAAAGGAAAGGGCCATGGTCCTCAAGTACAATACACATGGATCTTTGTATAAGGTCAACATCTATCAAGACAAGACTTGGTGTTCAACGTTCAAGCTCAAGCTTAAACCACCTTGCATGTATCATATTACTACTGTTAGACTCGTGAGAGACATAATACATGTAATAAATAAACATAATTGGGCTATATGCGTTGAATTTCCAAAGCCTAGCCTTTTACACCTGATACCAAATGTGCTCGTGTTTATGGTCTCCAGTAACAACTGGAGTCTGAAAGACTGACTGATTCAGAAGCTCAGTCAGTTCGACATATGTTATCTTCTTCTTCCAGGCACCCGATTTCAAAACACCGACGAGTGTCTTGGTGAAAATACCACGGTATCTCTTTCCCGCCTTCTCCTTCGCCATCTGGTCCTCTCGACAGGCCGTCAGAGTTACATGAGAACCCATGTCGGGCCGCCAATCATCCGACAATATAGATTGATAGTGAGGTAGAGAGCTCAGCCTTTCATGTCCAGCGCGTAACATATCGTTGACATCAGACTGAGAAGTTGGAGCTAGGCTGCGTCTTAAAGAACCGTCACCTTCAGGATGTTTTCAAAAGCTGCGGGCGTAATAGCAGTCTGTGATAAACGTGATCTTGTGCCCTTTGACACGAGATATTTCTGTGAACAAAGCGTTGAGCTCTCGGTCGCTGATGTCGGGGATCCATTTTCCGTTGTCGTCCTGGGTATCGCGATCGAGGGGGCACAGGGCTTCGATGGGACAGGAATCCTTATCGCATTGAGATTCGAGAGAATGGTCTGCGCAGTCGTAGCAGGACCCATACCCTGCATAGTAGACGATGATATTGTCTCCCGGGACAACTTCACGCTTGTCGATGAGACTGTAGAGCACTTCTACAATGTTGGCGCGGGAAGGTGTCAAGGCATCGCTAGGGATTGAATTTTTGGAGCTAAGGAGACACTGGATACGTTCTTCTGGCACCCCAAGCTTGTTGACTAGGAAACTCTTTATTAGTAATGCGTCCGATACACATCCACGTAAGGGCCAGCGCTCGTACGCATCGATGCCGATGAGAATGGCCCAAAAGCGAGACGCGTCAATGTCATGCCGGGCCTACAGTCGGGATGAACACAAGGGCCCATGACTGGGGTAAACGCTTACGCCTCGGTTCAAGGAAGGTAATCTACGAAGGCAAGGAAGCTTATGCAAGCCCTCGACGTTGTCGTTAGTTGATGTCTCATTTCGAAAGATGCGGGGGACGGCATTGCCGAAACGCTCCCGTAGCGTCCTATGCATTTTTTCTTTTTCTTCTTGTACGGCCTCCGCGTGGTCGACACGTGTGCTCTCGCGAGAGGCCATCCCATCTTCCTGTGCAAGCCGGGCTTTCACTCCATCCGAACGACGTATTTCCCCCAACAGGCCTTGATTTACAAGTTGCGCCTATGCAGAATATCTGATGAGAGGGCCACAGCATCCATAAAATGAAATTGTACCGGAGAACTGCTTTGTGGGGCCATTTCTCGTGAGGCTGCTTGTGGATAAGAACTAGACAGATGACGAAAAGACACATACAATGGATTTCTGACGAATAACAATGTCTTAGAAAATATATCCGCATCAAAGCCGAAAATAGAAATCACCTCCTTAATCGTCGCCACGTTACTTTCCGAACCGACAGCGACAATTTTCTCGGATTTGGTAGTAGGTATGGCCATATTCTATTCATATAAAGGGTGGCTCCAATAATTTCTAGGCGTCCTTGCATGGATTCAGGTAGTACCCCTCCCCTGAGCCCCCCCTTGCAAAATTCGTCGTCTCCGCGAGACCAAGAACCAGATGATATCGAGAACCTGTTGAAATGGGCAGAAGCTCGCAGGGCACGGAAGCTTAGAGGAGAGTACGAATCAGCCGTGCTGCATCTATCAGAGCTGGTACGTTTGCCTTCATTTTTTCCAGGCGAAAGCTGAAGTGGGCCAGATAAACAACAATCTCTCGACGCCGTTGCGTATACACTCAGTGCGCGTTGAAGGGGCTGAAAATACCAGAAATTCGTTCATAGGATTCTTGGTGAAGCCTTTGATACCGGCGGCGGAGGGCAGCAACGTCGAAAAGGTTCTCCACGCAACGCGCCGGATTTCGGAAGTCCTGCAGCAGGCAGATATCTTTGGCTCGGTAGACGCGCGCCTTGAGCGTGCAAGAGACGTATTATCAAGTCCAAGGGACGTCGATGTCGTTGTCAAAGCAAAAGAAAAAGGCCGGTTTTTCGTAAAGTCCGCTACGGAGTTTGGGAACAATGAAGGCAGCGCGGTGTGTTGCTTTCCTCTTTTTCTGGCTTGCGCTCATATCCAGTTAGAGCATCACGGCGCGTGTACGGAACGTTTTTGGAGGCGCGGAGATGTTCGAAGCGAATGTTTCTACTGGTACGACGACGAGGCAGTCTTACCATGGAACACTTTCGGCGCCAATTACGCCTGACCTGGACACACGGGCAGAGCTTGCTGTATTTGCGATGCAGCGGGACAATACGAGTTTTGCGAGTTGCTGGGAGTCTCTTCAGGGTCTCAAGGCTATTCTCAGGGTGAGCTAGGTCAGCCGCCTGTTTTGTGTGTACGCCTATGGTTTTCATCTTCGGTTCTGTTTAGAATGGGACACCTACTACGGGGATACATGAATTAGCATACGAAGGAGTGTTGAGGAATGTTGGGGGGCTGACGCCAGCTGCTTCCATGAGGTAGGTCCCGTCGTCGTCACTGTTGTATCTGTGTTGATGATACGTAGTATACGGCAAGCCGCAGGTACAACATCCAAGTCGTCTGTATCTTACGCGTACACGCTGGACACGCGAGACGATAGGATTAGTGCTTCACGAGGTGTATACGCGAAGCTCTACCAGGAAGTGGCGGGCTTGGGTGGCGACGCATCATTCTACAAGGCCGAGGTAGAGACCCAAGTCTCTCGCTCGCTTCTGTCAGGAGTGGTGGGTATAGTTCATCTCAGTTCTGGTTTTTTTCTAAGTCTACAGTCAAGTCCGCCTCTTTAGCCCTCCGCTCGGGGTTGATGTTC
Organism: Armillaria borealis; assembly: GCA_030435635.1. NCBI lineage: Eukaryota > Fungi > Basidiomycota > Agaricomycetes > Agaricales > Physalacriaceae > Armillaria > Armillaria borealis. Next base: position 591,607 of record JAUEPT010000010.1, on the reverse strand, counting down.
GGTATTTCGCGACCAACGCTGTTCTCTGACCAGTTTCAGCTTGGAGGACCGATGTCCGTTCGTGCATTTAAGCCTAACGGTCTTGGTCCGAGAGATGGACGTAAGTAAAACATTGCAGCACTTTGTACACTCTTTGAAATGATGTTCATTTGCAGAAGATTCGTTGGGAGGCGATATGTATTGGTCCGCTGGAGTCAGCGTTGTATCAAATCTGCCTTTGAAACCGGATTGGCCCCTCAAGACGCACGCATGGATAAATGCTGGACGATTAGACAACAAGGATAAATGTGAGCCTGCAAGTTATTTCGGGTGTTTCGACATCCTCATTGTACTACAGCTCGTTCGGTGATGGAGAGCGTGAAAGACATAATAACGCGACCGTCCGTCTCAGCAGGGGTTGGACTCATTTATCGGTTTGATCCTGTACGTGTGGAGGTAAATTTCGGACTTCCCCTTGTCGCAAATAAAAGTGATGGCCTCAGGAGAGGCATCCAGGTTGGGATTGGACTTGAATTTTTATAGAGTAAATTTTATGATGATTTTTAGACCAACGTTAACATTGACCATTTCCAGTGGCTTCGTTGAGTTTTTCGCTCCCGCTCTGTCATCGTGGCGCTGATTTCGTCAAGTTTTTGTCATCTGTACCTTGACGTCACTTGCGACAGCGAAATTTTTGCCTTTCAATATTATTGACGAGGGTAATGTTAAGTATGTTATCCGGTCCCGTTCGAGCCGTTCGAGACTCCAGTAAAGGCGCCTTTTGTGGCTGCAGACTGAATAATGCAATGTTGCTGAAGAGATCTCCAAGATTTAGCTTAGTGCAGCTACCTTTCTCACGATCAGGCAAAAGCCGCCGGCCCGGCGAGAATAACTTTAAAAAAACAGTGACATCTAAGGTCAGAAATCCGTGATGTATTACGCCCAGTTACTACTAATACCCTGAATCGATTAAATATTTGTTTAGAGTTTAGTAATTTGCTCTGTGGGCCATGCATGTAGGGAAAATTTTAAAATCAAACAAGTTGGAATGCAGATCCACCCGCTGCGGCATCGAGTTCTATAATCTCACTCAGACCTTGAGAAAACAAGAGGTTAGAGCCGTGTGTTGTCATTAGTACAAGCTGGGACTTACCCATGACCTCGAAGAACTTCTTTGGATCCATTCCCTGGGCAGAGATAAAGTCTGTGCCCGTCTTCTTCAAGGACTTCATCGCAGCGCGGCAAGCATGTACCATGGCGACACAGGATACCAGAGAAAAGACTATGCAATAATTAGCATCTGTTCCCCCGACTGTAGGAGGCGGAATAAGCTCACTGATCATTTTGGCTCCCATTTGCTCAGCTTCAAAGTATGTGAAGGACGGGGTCAAGCCGCCAGAGATGACGTTTACCAGGACCTGGGATTATCTGAGATTAAGTGCGCGACATGCCAACGGAAGACATACAGGAGTAGGAGCCAATGCCGCGACGGTGGACTCAAGCAAGTCCTTGGTCTTCACACCCTCAATAAAGCAGACATCAGCACCAGCTGCTGCAGCTAGCTTGAGGCGAGCGATAGCTTCATCCATTCCCAGCACTTGAGCGGAGTCCGTTCGCCCAATGATGACCTATCCGGTCGTCAGTATCATAGGCGAGAATGCTGGTCGTACAATAAGACCTACAAAGTCTGAACCCCCGGGGATACTATCACGAGCGATAACGGCAGCGCGGATGCGAGTAATGAATTCCTCTCGTGAAACGACCTGCTTGCCCATAAGATGACCGCACCGCTTGGTCTGCACCTGGTCCTCAATGTGGCAGGCAGCGATTCCTGCCCTGGCATACTGACGGACGGTGCGCGCGACCATAGCAGGTCCACCGAAACTGATGGCAAATCATTAGGTCGGCAGAAATAGATAGAGTTGGTGCGCGCACCCTGTGTCTGCGTCAGCGATGACTGGCACCGATGGGTTCAGACTGGAAACCATTTGTCCAGCCTTGAGAATGATAAGAATAAGCTACCTGTTAACTTGAACAGGAAAGAGCTACTTACACCGACAAAGTCATTGAGAGTAGCAATAGCTAAGTCGGGTTGACCCATACGAGAAGCCGTAGTGGCGGCGCCACTGTAAAAATCCATTGATGAGTCTAATGATTCAGGAGCGCGCGCAAAAATGATGTCCACCTTTGGTAAAGGCAGTCGAAACCAGCCTCCAAAGCGCACCGTGCACTAATTCCGTCACAGATGCCAGGAGCGACCTTTCATTAATCTATTAGCGTATACTTTCTTCAAAGTATTCGCCCGACTTACGACAATGCCTGGGCGGGCAAGCATTTGACGAAGGCGGGTCGCAGGGTTAGGCGACAGCGGTCCCTCCAAGAAGTTCTTGGGGTCAAGGCGAGCATTGTAGTATACACCCGACTCTCGTGTCGGTTCTTCGACAGCAACGGGAGCAAGGGCCACAGGCTCGGAAGCGGGGGTCTCAAGAGCAACGGAGTAGCTGGGAGCAGGCATGTCGATGGATACAAGGAGCTTGTGAGTATCACTAGAACCGATAGGAGTTTGGATCGTTGGGATGGGGAACCGACAATGATTTTCCTGCTCTTTTTATACGAGTCAACGAAATGTTCGTGCTGCCAGTACGGGGCTAGATAGCCGGACCGATGAAGAAGGAATCCAGGTCGGTGGATCTCTCCTTGGACTTACGAGGATCATAGATAGACACGCGAGTTTGTGTCCACAGAAAATCTTGGCGATCGGTATTAGAACGGGAATAAAAGAGTCGCTGCAAAAGTAACAATTCTGAGTGTCGCGATGTGTCTTGGCATTCCATCGGACTTTGATAGGGTGTTTCCGAGCGCAATCCTGGCGGGACGCAGTATGGTTTGCTCCACCTACCCGTTGTTCGAAAGGCACCAGCGTGGGAATGTTAGCCCCAGACGGTTCGTCAGACATGAAGAATCAGACAAACAGGGAAAGATATACCACCGACGTGACGGTATCAATCAGCACACAACCACGAACCGCCAAAAGAGAGGTCACAAGAGCACGACATAGACTTGGCGGTGAATCTCCCACAAAGATCACGGAGCTTCGATGGTAGTCTATTAAAATCATCCTGCAGGGCCAAGCAAGTCTTGAGAGTCCTGTATTAGTCGTATTCAGTGCTTAAAACGTGTCTCGTGAAGCCCTGACGTCCGGGGCAGGAGAATTGGACTAGACTTGGGCTTAGAGATTGTCCGACTCCGTCTTTCGAGCTTGGCATTTTCGTCTTACCGCAGTTAATCTATCAAGTAAACATGCGGTGGACCAAAAGTCCTGTAAAGGGCTACGGGTGTAAAAGATCGATCTTTGCGGAACGCCGACAAGGCAAGGTCGCCTAATATCGTGGAAGAATTGAGCCGGTGGGCGGCGATTTGAGAACAAAGAGGACCTGCCAGAGAAATCCGTCAGAAAGCAGTTCCTTAGTGCTATGAGTGAGCGCCACTGTACAGTAGAGTCTTGGCCTTCTCAGAAGTGCGGTGACTGTCAAGGTCGTCTGCTGTAACCCGGCTTTGAGTAGAGCGAGAATCATCTGACATGCTCGGCTACGACATTCGAGCAGACAGGAATCAGTGAGAGTTACGACTTGGCAGGGAACCAAATTCATTTTCGCGGGCCTTCTGTGTCCGTATTGAAGTTGTAGATCTGGATTCTGCACCGGTCATCAGTAATCGCGGGCTTTTGTCGGGGAGAGATACTTACATTGAATCATCCGTTCCTGTCTTACCGAGTGGTCTTGCCATGGTTGGAAATAAGAGACAGAAATACCTACACCGGAACGAAGTTCAAAGAACAAAGTTGAACTCCAACTTGAACCAGTGCCAAAATGGGACTGCATGTCACGGTCAGGTGATCGGACTTAGCGTGACAGGCGCGAGTCATTTGTTCAAATTTAGGGTTCGCTGCCGACTCCGACCACTAGTTCTGACTAAGTAGCCCATCTGCTTTTGTTCTTCCTACTATCATCTGCCAATGCCAGCTATAAGAACATCCGTGAATTCTATCCCTTCATCCATCCTCAAATCCGGTCCACCACTCGGTTCGGAACTTCGAGGCAAAGTGGCGAACAGTCGGGAGCAGCCATGTAAGTTTCAGTCTGTCCAGAGTGACATTGAATGGTCATGGCCTCCAGGTGATACTTTCTACCCCATCCAACCTGCTGAAAGAGCTTCATATCGCACCAAGGATGGTAAGGTACGGAACATCTGGTCGCCCTAATGACAGCATTGTCTGAGAAGCACTCCAGAAAATCACGCCGCACCAATGGGATGTTTATGATTTTACGCAAAAAATCCCTCGCGGCAACGTAACTACGTATAAGGTTGTCAGTTCAGCAATCGGAGGATCGCCACGTTCAGGTGCGTTTCGCGACTAGGGTGCAATATTTAGACTTACATTACGGGACAGTCGGAGGAGCCCTCAGAAACAACCCATTTGCCCCATACGTTCCCTGTCATCGGGTAATTGCCAACAACCTCTTTGTCGGCGGCTTTTATGGTGAATGGGGACAAGAAGCTAAGACAGGCACGCAGGTCAATCGTAAATTGGCTTTGCTCAAAGAAGAAGGTGTGTTGTTCACACAAGATGGGTACCTCGAGAATGAAGACGGGAAGGCCATTTGGCAGCCGGGTACCCAGTAGTAGTACTCTTCAACGTGACCTAGTAATCTATTGGGCTTGACTTGCATCAGCTGGCCGGAGCATCCATCCCTATTCAAAGGAATTCATTCTGTGCCTAGATTTACTGACTCAATCACATGGAAAAACTACTAGGCAAGAAATAAAGCACTAAAACACGAGTCCAAGACCTTCCAACCTAACGTTCTCCTACCTAACGATCCTCTGCCTTAGTTACAGTTAGCAACGACGTCCTTGCCGGCGCTGATCGTATCATTGAGCTTGGTTAGAGCCTGCGTAGTTGCGGCGTCCCCTCTGTTGGTCAATAGTCGCAATGGTTGGTAAAAATGTAGATAAGGATCAAAGAGAAACAACTTGCGTGTTGATTCCATTCAACGCCGTCTGGGCGGCAAGCAACCCGCTCCCGACTTGGTCGCGGGCATCAGCAGGAGCAGTCTTTCCCGTCAAGAGAGAGGCGGCGATGGTTTTGATACCGGCACTAGCAGAGTCTAATCCCGTCTGCGCGCCAGTGACTGCAGTCGCTGCGGCAGTAGAATTGCTATGGCATCAATCAGTACGCGTTTCATGCATTCATCAAGCCTGGCAGCGCTTTACCTGGTATCAATCTTGTTGACTGCAGATTTGGTCGCCGCAAGACTGGAAACTGTCTTGAGACGCGCGGCGTTGCATGCAATGTCACCGATCTGGCGGCTGTGGAGAGGAGCTAAAAACATCGTCAGTAAAGCGACTATCAGAGTTTACAACACTCCACATACCAGCTCCAACTTGGAAGAAGCAAGCCATCAAGGCTACGGACAAAAGGGTGATAAAGAAACGAGCCATTGTCGAAGAATGGGTGAAGAAGATGAAGCAACAACTAAGATTGAAGGGAAAGCTGGAAGGATGACACCAGGTCTGGGTAGAAAGTGGAATGGCGAATCTCAAGGTAGCCCAAGCTACTTATACTTGGCATCATAGCTCGCGCCAGCTACTCCTATGTCGAAAACAGTCTCATTGACGTTCGAAATGTACCCCATGCGGGACCAACGTACAGCCTTAAGTTGACATAGCGATTTAAATCAGACTGACCAGGATGAGAAGAACGAGAAGACCGACTGAGATTTCAGGGGGTGTTGCTTAACTTCGCACACACCCTCTGACCAGGGGTCGTGAGATAGACTTGGGTTTAAATAAACCATAGTAGCGCATCGGTTGCAGTTTAACGCGGCAGCGATTAGAAGGATGCACACGTCCACCAATATGAACCGCTGAACAACTGCCGGTAATATACTTCAGATGAAATGAATCGTTTTCCAGATCAGAGCAGCCCACTCGCTTTGCTATCGGAAGTGAAGCACGGCAGCAGTTGGAAAGATGTCCGCATCACCGAACATGACGACACAGCTGGATAGCTGCCGATACACGTCCTTACGTATTTCGATTGCTATTAATCGGGGTTCAGGGAGAAAAGTGAATGAGAACATTACCAGAAGATCTGCAGAGAATTACACGACACCGTAAGGTCGGCTTCCCATGCTTTCCGGGTGCAAAAGGACTTGAGTTGACAGCGGCAGATGGTTGCCGTACGTGCCAAAAATGCATAAATATGTATCAACCTGACGCGAATGAAGACTAGTATTTTTGGAAGCGCAAGAGACTCGGAGAGCGCTGCCGGCTCGATCAACCCCAGTCCGTACGGTTCCATTCATGCAGTGCCTTCAGTACCTTGCATATCGGCTTGTGCCTAGGCCAATCAGCTTTCTGACATCCCTAGGCAGAATATAAAGTTGAGGAGCTTGAATAGAGGCATAGATTACAGCGCCAACCTTCGAGCAATATCGTGTTTTGCACTTGGCGCACCCTGTTCCTATATGGGAGTTGCAAACTACGCATGATGAGAGAAGCCCGTCGTCTGAGCGCTTATGCAGTTCCCCGTTTAGCTGTCGGAGCTTTGCAAGTCCGCACGGGAGAATCTGAAAGTAATTGTTCGTTAGCAGCATCGTCAAACAGATCGAGCTCCCACACTCGACGAACCAGGACGTTCGAGGAATCCTCAATCCTAAATCCATATTGCCCATCCGCAAACTGCTTGGGCATCCCATTCTTGATACAAATCATGCTTCCCACTTTGCATTCCTTAGCGTCTGCGACTGGATTATCTGTGTAGTAGGCGACTACCCAATAATTTCCCGAAAGTTTATCCTGCACTCGAAACACTGGACGAAAGACAGACTCATTTGATACAATCTGGGCGCAAGTCCGACATCAATAGTTCATCAATAAGCAGATACGGGTAGTAGCTATTCTCGGTAAGGATGTACCAGCTCTCTTTCTCGTTCGGAGGAAAGACAGGTATATGAGCGATATCAGGAAATGCGATAACATCATCAAGATCTAGGGCGTAGCGCGTCCGGGATCCCGGGATCTGGGTGTTTTGCATCTTGACCACTTGGAAATTGGCAGAGCTTGATGGTGATTGGTCAACGTCAAGTCAACGGTATTTGGGCCAACCCGGAATTTCGGTCCGGTGAGCGCCCTTTGTTACGTAATAGGTCGGACCCGACTTCGTTGTCTTTCTAGGTAGTAGGTACACCAATCAAAGCTGAGTTGGAAGTACATTGTACAATGGACACAAAATATGCTGCAATAGATTGTCCTATCCGACGCTCAGGTCTAGGTGACCAGCTTACTCCACGTTTCCGACGACTCTGGTAACTATCATGGAGTGTCCCGGAAGCCCATCAAAAACTGCATGCTCTGGAATGCGGCCTATGAATAAGGTAAAATGATCAGCTTGAACTATCTGCTCTTCCGGAATTTTGCGTACCTTGGGAGAGTATTGGGGGATCCTGCGAATCGCGAAGTAGCAGCGATCAGTTGAGAGTGCTGCCGTCTATATCAAAGAACTTACATATGTCCACTGAGCGCTACCTCTACGAAGGTCAGTCCTCGTTCAGTGTGGGCTGTACCAAGAGCTCCAACGCCATCAACGATGAAACTGTCATTTTCGATGGGGGTTTGGAAACCTTGCAATCCATTCCCTGATGGACCATCAAACATTCAGTCAGTCCAATTGGCCATCATCTAACACAAACAACGAGATTGACGTACATGTCATACTGAAAAAATAGATATTGTTAACACTCGGTCAGCGCTACCGCGAAAATTTTATGCTTACTTTTGGATCACAATTCTCGCCCTGAATGAACAACCATTGACAGTTAACAGGGAGCGACGTAAATCAATCATGTTAACATACCCTTCAGCAATAAGAATAAAGTCAGCGAGGCCATGCGCGATGACAGTGCGATTACTCTTCTCAATAACGTTCGGCAAGGCGGTAAACGAAGAGGGAGGGCTGGCATCCCCGTTAGGGAACACATCTATATTAGAGCACTCTGTCCATTCTACGTCAACTGGAGCATGAATGGCTTCCTTAACATCTTGTCGGTCAAAGTATAGTGGAGACAACTGAATGTCTTCAAAAGATCCTCTGGAATCAGATCAGTGATAGTTGGCCCTTGACGACTCCGACACTTACGGAAACCCGAGAACATCCCAGAGAACCGGAAAAGTGTCGAAGACACGATAGATGTTGAATGCGGGGTTAATGACAAAAGCCGCGTCGAATATGGTGTCCCATAGGTCGCATCCCCTGTCGGCTTCTGTTGACCGTCCGGGAAGCGGAAGAAGCCCTTTGGGAGGATATGTTGCAAAGGTCTCTGTATATCCGGTGTAGTTGCATGCTGCAGCCTTGGCGTCAAGCTCGGAGAGGAAATCTTTCCTAATCACCACGTTCAACAAAAGTATGTGCAAGAGCAGTTTTAATACTAACGTGAAAGCAAAGACTCCTTCGTACTTATGGACGAAGTCGACCGCGGGAATCTGTTCTTGGACGACATCCCATCCAATGACGGCTGTACTAGTGATTAATGCATGAAACAGAAAGAATGATGGTCGAGATGCGTACGATCAGCAATCCAAATGCCCTTCAGGTCCAAGTCCAGGTCACCAGGATGTTCGTAGATGTAATTGGCGATGTCTGACATATCAACATCGGATGTACTGGTAGCGGCCAGTTGTACTCACAAGGAACATACATTCCTGCGTACTGGAACCATTCGTCAGCGATCATCGAGCGGACATGAAAAGGAAATAGCACTTACACTTTCACCCGTGACATACAGCTTCTTCCCCTTCAGTTCCGAGAAAACTTCCAAGAATTGTTGGAAGAAGCCAACGAGTTGTTCCGCCAGATCATCTTCGTTCTATTTGGAGGCAACTATTGGTCCGTACTACGACAGAAAATTAGGCGGAACGTACCCTTATCGTCGGGGTCCCTTGAGAAAACCCTGTTCCAACTGGTTGCTCAACCCATAGGATGCTTGAGAGGTTGGTCCAGCTCATATCATTGACGATGGGCTTTGCCGTTCCGACTCCCCATTGGAATGGCTAAGGAACGGTAAGCATCAAAAAAAGTTTCGGGGATATAACCTACCCCATTCTCTTGCAAAAAGCCTTCCAGAGAAGAACATCCAGGACCACCATTCGTCCTGAAAGAGCCTGAATTACGACTGGTGCAAACATCAATCAAACATCGTTCTTACCAGAAAATGAGATCATCCATGCTGCCTTGCGGGCCGGGAGGGAAGAACCAGAAGAACAGCTGAGCGCAAGACGTGTCGATTACCACTAATTACTGCCTTGCACCGTGTGGAGTCACTGACCTTTCGCGTCTCATTGGGATTGGAAGAGATAGGCATCAGGCCCGACCAGCTGGGTCCTACATCAAAGTCGACCTCAGGAATCCTTGCCCCATCGACAAAAAACTCTATCGACGTGCCAGTAAGCCAAATGCCATAATAAGATAGGTGATAATAACGCACTGGACGCCTTGGGATTAGAGAACGTGATATTCTGTACTCCTGCACGCCGCTCGAGATCGATGCCGACCGTGGGTTGTGGTACGGAGCGCCATCGCTTGGCCGCCTCCAGTTGTCGAGCCTGGATGTCGCTCTTGCGAATTTGGCGCGCACCGTGTGTGAGGGCGGCTAGGCCAAGGAGAATCGTCACCAAGCGTAGGAACATGACCATAGGTGGGGCGTCCATTTGCGTGGAGGACACCGCACTATATATCGTTACCCGGGTAACCGGATCGCAGCGCGCGAGAAGCATTGTCCATTCTTATTATTGTCCTACCGTGGGTTGCGCACCGTGTTGGCGCTATATTTAGATGGAGGGCGTCCCTGAAGCACATGCAGTAAAGGGCTGTAAAATTATTACTGATAAGCTACCCCGCATGCTCTAAATCTAAGGAATTCTAAGCTGTAGTAATATAACGCATTAACGACTAGCACCCACTCAAATGGTGCTCAACACGCAATGCCTGACAAAGTAGTCGTGGAAACGGTCATCCGGAGTCAGTTCGGGATGGAAGGTCGTCAGTAGGTGGTGGCCTTGTCGAAGCGCCACGATGGTCTTTGGATCTGAGTCGTCCAGACCTGAAAGAGCTGGGGGTAAAAGTTCGGCGGGTAATCGAGCGAGGACTTGTATAGGTGTATCTTTTGGAGAACATGAAAGTTCGAGAACAACCTGTACAAAAGAAATGAGTACGACACCGAGAAACAATAGAGGACTTCGATAAATTATAAAATCAGTTTCGGAGAAGATAGTCCAGAAGGCAGCTATCAACCAGGCGAGACGCCCTGATGTCTATTTTTATGGTGAGGCGATCACAATAGAGTGGTCACGGACAACTGGGGGTGACTCTAGGGCACCATCCTGGCCCTGCAGAACACTCTGGAGGTGTATCGCTGGCAAAGAAACAGACGATACTGCCTCGAAGATATCCCCTCCTCTAATTCAGATCGACCTGAGCGCGACGTACCGGAGCTCGTATAAAAACACCTATGAACGGCATTTCTGAATCTTTCATTCCCTCGACACTCAGCGGCACTTCAAAAGATTCCACCTATAACGTCCGGTGTCAACATCTATGACCAGTCAGAATCAGACGAATTCTCGTACTTGTGACCCCCAGCCATTTCGGGCAATAGATATCGATATTCCTTGAAGCAGCTCCTGTCCCCCCCTTTTCGCGCCAACGACAGATTGTGCGAGGAGAATGGCGCCAGCACAGGTCCCCCAGACAGGTTTAATTTTCACAAATTCCCTCAGCGGATCTAGAAGACCCGACAGGCGTGCCAGAAGCGCAATGGTGGTCGATTCTAACGACTGCTTTCAGCGATGAAGTAGATTTTATGTAAAGAGGAAGTCTGACCTCCGCCGGGAATAATGAGACCATCGCAGATGGCCAATTCTTCGGGGGTCCGGACCAGCACTACCACTGGGCGAACAGGAAGAGATAGGCGTAGTATCGCCGCATGATGCTCTGCGAAGGCTCCCTGCAAAGCTTGAGTAAAGAATTCAACATTATTAGGTTGTTACGGCAGAATTATTGGCCCCCTTACCAAGAATGCCAATCGTTACTTGGATAGCCATGGGATGAGTCAGAGAGCGGGTCGACGGCGCTCCGAGATTCGAGTTCTGTCCTTTTGGTCAATGTCGCGATCGGATCCCACCAATACTACATCCGAATTTTTTCCTATGCTGCCGGAATAACAGAAAAACATCCTTGTCGAGATGCGTCCTCAAAGATTGAAAACAAAAAGTACCTGAGAATCGCCAGCGACCGGGCCGTTCAGGCCGCTCTGGCCAGGCCAGATGAAACAGAGTTACATAATCAGTGACTCGCGTAAGCGTTACGTGACAAATGTCGGAACATTTTGTGACTGTCTGTCGGCGCCGCCACCTTTTCTTTCTTTCTTACCACCACTATGTCTGACCTCGACGCTGACCTCTACGGCGGTTCGTCGACCCTTGCGTCTCTCTAGTGAAGAAATACTCATTAATGTACCTTCTAGATCTCTACGACACCGATTTTGCTGATCAGGCGCCGGATGAAAAAGCGACGGCAGCCCCGGAACAAGCGCACCAAGAGTCAACACCGACGCCGGCCTCGAGACCACAAGAAAGTGCCCCAGTAAAGCCTTCACCACCTTCAATTGATGTTAGGACACCTGTTTTCTCGACACCCACGGTCCAAACGCCCATTGCGCCTACGATATTGCCGCCGACACAGCAAATTCCAACGTACGAGCAGCCGCAGGATGACTACGGGGACTCCTCGCGGGCTGATGGAGGTTACCAGAACATCTCAGTTGCTGAGCGGACCATACGGCCCTCAGAAATGAAGGACGAGGGGTAAGATATCCGTCCATCATCATTTGTTTCAGGGCGCTGTGGCATCACGTCTACTGTAATCCAGCATCTTTAGATGACTGTCGCGTAGTCGGTCCGTCTGTCATCTACACCAGCACCTAGCGTATCTGCGTTGTCTACGACTAGGCTAGGCTATGCACAAACAGTAGCGTCTCTATTTTATCATCCTCGTTGCGACAATTCTGTCCTAGCCTACTGATACTAATAGCAATTTCTCTGTTTTTTCTCTGCATGTCTTCCCTCGTATCTTCGTCAATGTCGCCTCTATCGTCTCTGGCACACTTCGACTCTATAGCAAGATGTTCATTGGTGGTCTCAATTGGGATACAACAGATGGTAGATATACGAAGTGTTGTGTTAACGCGTAGTACTTACTGTTTTGCCGTAGAATCTCTCCGTAATTACTTTTCGCAGTTCGGAAAAGTCGACGCTTGCACGATTATGCGTGATGCGGGGGGAAGGTCGAGATGTTTTGCCTTCCTTACCTTTGACGACCCTGCCAGTGTGAACGCCGTAATGGTCAAGGAACATTTCCTTGATGGCAAAGCAGTACGTTGACCTACGAACCGAAGATGAATGTCGATGTTAATTGGATCCCAGATTGACCCTAAGCGAGCTATCCCTCGGCAAGAACATCAGCGTGCGACGAAGCTCTTCATAGGTGGTCTTGCAGGCAGTGTGACCTCCGAGTCCATGCGCGAATTCTTTTCACAGTTTGGCAAGGTCATTGACTCGACCGTCATGTTGGACCGGGAGACAGGCAGAAGCAAAGGCTTTGGCTTCATCTCCTTCGAAGATACCAACGTCCAGCCGTTCCTGGGTTTCGGTAACCTGGAAATTGACGGTAAATTGGTGAGTGTTTCTACCTATCGTAACATGTCTAAACTAACTTGCTGCAGATTGACGTAAAGCTGGCCCAGCCGAGGTACCAGCGGGATAACTACAGCGAAGATAATCAGGCCGGCGGAGATTACACTGGGGCGGCTGCTGCTGTTGGTAGAGGCGCTGGTGCCGTTGCCGCTCAGGCTAACTTCAGCAACCCCATGGCCGCCACTGGAACTGGAAATACACCTTTCGACCCCCAAGCTTTAGCACAGCTGTACACGCGCATGTTCCAGATGACCGGTGGTGGCGCCATGAACCCGATGATGGCCGGTATGAACCCGATGATGGCCAGCATGGCCAACACTGGCTTTGGGGGTCCTGGAAACATGAGAGGAATGGGTAATATGGGCGCTATTGGAATGGGTATGGGTGGTGGAGGTATGAGTATGGGCAGAGGAGGTATGATGCAGGGAGCCGGTGCGACAAACCTGAACCCCAATATTCCGAGGGGCCCCCGCGGTGGCCCTGGCGGCCCTGGAGTTGGTCCTCAGAGAGCGGCACAGCGGGGACAGCACAACTACCATCCATATGCACGGTAAACGGGGCATTGCCAAAAACTTTGAACCATCCGTCGGTGGTCTTTCTTTCCGGATGATGTGTATAGTTCTTTTTTTTACTTATCTTTTTCGTCTACCGTACTTTGTACAATTAAAATGAACCTTCCTCATTTTCATCATTTCCATGAGTAGATTTTACACGGATGTAGTCAACAGAGTTCCACTGGATCTGCATGGATATTTTACACAACAAAAATCCATTTACAAAAAGCACAACTAGTCCTACTTCCCCTGGTTAATTGGACTGTCTACAAAGACGCATCTTTCCCAAGGCAACACCTCTCCATGCTCAGTTACACCCTGAATATAAAACCTGGTTCTTGTCTTGACAGGACTCTCCACAACAAACATCTTAGCATCTCCTAAGTATCCAGAGGTGCCAATCCACGTCGCATCTTCCGGTCCCCCGGCATACGTCGGCGATGAAAACGGACTAGCGTATACATTGTAGTACAGGAAGGACGGGACCCTACTTGGTTGTATATCCCATAACGGGACAGGATCTTCGGGGGAAGTAAGCGGTCGTTGGACGGCAACTGGTAGAGACGAAGCTACTTCCCAGGTGAGCGCCCCCTGTAAAGAGTAATCTGCCCAGAGTATCATTGGAGAGGGTGAAGGTGAAGGTGAGGGTGCCCGGAACACATTTAGTTGACCTAAGAGGAGCGAAGCAGCGAGCGACTCGGATGGATCCTCCGTTACAATGGCTATAACTAAGCCGATGGATGCGGACGGTGGAGAAGATGGAACAGAAAATTGTATGGAGAGCTTCACCCACCCCTGTGCAACAGTGGTATCATTTCCTGTAAGGGGTGTGATGGTAACGCTACCTTCCGTACTAGACTTGACGGAGAGGCTGACATCAAGGTCGGCGGCAGCGTCAAGCTTGTAGACGGCGGTAGCTTCGTAGGTAGTCTGCGCGGAGAGCGCCAGTGATTGTACTGGTAGCCATATGCAGCGGTACGCCGAGGGGTTCCCCTGGTCCGTGAGCGACAGCCGAAGGGAGCTCCCACCGTTCCAAGCATCGTTCATGCAAATAGAAGGCTCTGCCTCTATCTTCCCATCAAACATTTCCTCGTCTTCGCCCTCCCAAGAAATGACAGGCCGAGGCCATACAAGGTCCCCAACGCTCGTCTGTTTATCGACGTCGGTCCACCCTTTCTCGCTCTCGAAAACGTTGACCCCGTTGACCCACCACCCGTGGCCTACACCGGGAGAGAACGTTGTATGGAGAGCGAGGTGCACAGGATCGGGGGGTGCATGATGGGTGAAGAACGATGCGATTGGGAGGAAAGGGCCGTGGGTGCAGTCAGGCTCACCCTTACGCTTCGAAATTTGAGGCACTGGCACCTCATCGTTGTTCTTTGTTCCGACCCAGAGCGTACGCTCGTAATCCCACCATTGCTGCCAGGTCCAACCAGGTTTGTCTTGTTCGGATTCCCAAGTCCAAGCTTGGCCGAAGAGGGCGACACTCAGCCCAAGGGAATCTGGAGATATGTGGGTGATAGCTTTGTAGGAACCGAAGCCCCCACCGCCGTGGCTGCCTCGACCCCAGACGTCGACACCTACGTAGATGAAACTGTTCAATGAGGGGTGCGGTGCTCAAAAAAATTGATTACCCATATAGATATCCTGAAGGGTCTTGTTTGCGAAATGCGCCTGATTATCTGTTAGAGCCGGATCTAAGCTGAGAAAGTACTGCGCCGTAAGATCGGGATAATCATTCCGCCACTACAGCAAATGAGAAGAATCAATAAAGTAGTTCACCTAAAGACATACTGTGTAGTTGCTAAAGAAAGATTGCGAAGATAAATAGAAAGGCAGGTTCAGGCTGTTGAGTCTATCCTGCCAAGCAAGCTGTCCTGATACGATGACACTGTCGTACCTTCATAAAAGATGTGAGTGAGACGTACACAATCTAAATAGAAGGACTGCAAACCAGACAACTTCCGCATGAGGTCCTACTATGTTGCGCATTTCGGATTGCAATATCGTGATCCACGTGGAAAGCGCTCTCGTTTGTTCAAAGCCGCCTTGCAAAGGGCACTCAAAATTGAGTAAGTACCCATCGAAACCTCTTTCTTCAGCGAGCTCCGCAAGAACCCGTGCATAGTGGGGTGACACTAGGATAGAAGATGGGCTTGGGAGGTGGACCGCAGGACCCGTGCTTGATTTTGGAAGCTTTCCTACGAGGAGACGAAGACAATCTGGTTCTGCGCCTCCCTCGAAGATACTAAGAAGAACTTGTCAGTTCGTAACAGGTCCAGAAAAGGAGGATACCTACAGGGTGCCTAGCATTTTGACTCCTTGTCGGTGTGCAGCGGTTATCCAACCATGTGGAGGAATGGTAACACGGTGATGTGAAAAACTATTTGTTGCTTACAATACGAGTCTTTGTGTCATTGGAAGGTACTTACTAGATGAAACTATCACAAGCCGACCAGTAATTGAAAGTGTACGAAAGATCGGACGGGCTCTCAGTGTATCCTCCCTGTGTGTAAGTTCAATTTTTTTCGTGTATCTAAGAACAAGTACAGGTGCGTACCTTGTAATCGTGGCATACCTTCACGGAAGAATAAGCTACGGTCCACTTAAACTGGCTGAGGCTTCACCAGAAGTTTTCCCTTAGGGCTTGATTCGGCGCTTGGCTCGCGTGGATGATATTTCAAGGGAGACGTCAGTTTCCTTGTAGGGTTGTCCGTCCATGCATCGAGTTCTTCGAGTGATTTGAAGTACTGGGTCGAATGCCCTGGAGAATTACCCAGGACCACAGATCCTCTAATCGGCATGGTCGTGGCAGTCTACGATAGATTCAGCCTTTATCTCGTAATGATCAGTCCGGCCCGGTGCGCCGGCTAGTCGTAAGGAAACTCTTCAGCAGATAAACATGTAGTCGTTGACCTTACACGATGTGAGCAAAAATATTCATCAAACAATTTCAACCGCAATTCAAAAGCGACCATCGGAGTCCAGAGCAAACCACAGACAGTGCGCTTTGAACACTGGGCTAGTACTGCTTTAGAATTCATTTGATGGGAAGAATTATGGCAACGAAAATCGTCGAGGACAATACATTTCTAACTGGAGCTATCCTGGCCACTATGCCAGACTGCTTGGAGATACATATCTTCCGGAATACATTTCTTCAGTGTGTCGTAATCATACCAAACCACGACGTCCTTAGCAAGTGTTACTATCGCACGCTGATTGAGGGAATACGCCGAAGCCTCTAAGTTCAAAGACGATGGGTCTGGTCTTTGCCCATCATCTGGTTGAACAGGTCGGTGTGCTATCAGGAGCTGCGTTCGTTGGTATTGAGCTCGGTACGGGAAGATATTAAAAAGAATCTCACGGTATCGGGGTAAGTAACAGGTCGTCTGAACCGCACATCAATCGATTTGAGAATGAGAGAGACGCCTTCCCCCCGAATGAGAGAGTCAGCAGCAGACGGTCCACCGAGTTGATGTCCAAGATGCCTCATCCAGTGGATACGGCTCTGGTTTTGTCCTTGAATTTCAGACAATGCAGAGAAATGCAGAAATGCGTACCGATTCAAAGAATCGGACTGATAGGCGTTGCCAGTATCAGTCAGGAACCAAGCTGACTGCGACCAAGCTCACCATAGCGGACATTATTCACATGTCTGCATGAAATACTCAGCCGAGGTAAATCCTAACGAACATAGCTGTGACTCACTGGAACGTATCTTGGTCGCCCCATACAATTGGCTGTTCCCAAAAGTACCTAGGATCGTAGCCCGCCCGGGTGAGTGCTTTGTGCGCGTCAGCCTTGGCTTCCTGATACTGCTCTAATGAAAGAAAGAAAATGAATCAGGACCGTTTGTTGAAGCCCTCCAAGAGTGAATACCAAGAGTGTCGGTAGGGCCTAGCTGATCCAAATGGACAATAAGTGTACGTCGGAATCGGGGAATAGCGGCGAGAAAGAACAAACATTAACAAGTGTACGTCTTTGAGCCTGTCGATACATTTGGGGGGGATAAATGTGTCCTTTGATTCTCACAGCTCCGCGGAGTGGGCCTTGCATCTTGTTGACATGGAGGTACATGTTGAGGTGGTGGTGGTGGAGGTTCCTCCCAATCGTTGTTCGCGTCGGCCCGGTCATTGCAATTGCCGAGATCATTTCAAATTCCTCTTTGGTATGTAATTGGCAATTCCATTTTCGCCACTCACTACCATCGAGGGAATTTTTTATATTTTTCGAATGAATCGACCCTCGAAGCGCGTCAAAGTAGACAGCTCGGTTCAAAAAATATCTTCAGGAGAAGAAATAAGGGCGCTACTACGGTCACAGGATGTCGATACTCTGACTCGAGGTACGATATTCATTTTTTCTCTGTATATTATACAACGTTTTCTGCAGGACTTACGTCCATTCGGAACCAAATTACGGTCAAGCCGGATGAAACGATATCTCCACAAGACAGTCGTTTGGTCTTTGTCCAACAGTGGCTGAATGGATCGCCTGGTGCTGACGATATTTTCACTCTCTGGGCGGGAGCGGAACAGGTGAGTATATTTGTTGAACAATCTTAGGAATACGTTCAAATGTTTTTGTAGCGACAGACAGTACTGGTGTCCTTGCTACTCTCTGTTCTTGCTGTGACCCTGTCGATACTTTCCAGCCACTACACATATCATTCGTTGGGACATTCAGTTGTCAAGAAACTGCTCTTACCTCAATGGACGCGAAAACTCAATTCCTATATCAGTGGATCCAGCAATGATCTGATTCTCTCTACCTTGAGGTTGTACAATAGCTTGTCTGGCTTTGCTCGGGGTCGTGAACGGAAGGGCGTACTAGAGGCGTTTGCTTGGGAGATCAACGTATGAGCTCATTTTCGCAGGTGAATATTTCAAAAAACTAATTTTTCATAGAGTCTACCAAAGTTAATGAACCTAAGACGAAAATCCAAGACAGACGAGTTCGTCGATCCGCTGGCCAAGCCTGGTGAGTTTTGGCGACGCCTTGAACTTCTTTTTTTAATCGACATGATAAGACATCCGGACACTGTACATTCTTTTCCTGTTATCATTTGTAGATGCCGACACTCCTACGCCAGTCAAGGTCGTGTTTTTGGAGCAGCATCGCGACGCCTTTGTTTCTATGTTCAAAGGCCTATCTCAGGACCACTATTCTGTCATCCGTAGGGTTTTGGAGGTTTCTTGGGCTGGGATATGGTCTGAACCTAAACTGAAGCGAACACTTAAGATTGGAGTGTTCAACGAGACTACCATTGCACAGGCGGGTTCATTTCATCGGAATTTTCATCCGAAACTAATGCTCATGAAAGCTAGCGAAAGTGTATGATCGCGTGGATTCCGAGGACGACGATCCGGAGCATGTCCCTGCGAATATTGTGCACCATTTTCTTCTAGCAATATGTACGCGGCCCGGCACAGGGATCTGTTTCAAGGACAATGGATGGTATCCTCGTGACGTCGAAGATGCACAAGACGATGAAGAAGTCCCTAAAGGTCGAGGAGGAAAACTGTACAACAAGATGTTAGCGAACGTCTTGAGATCACTCAAGGTCAACGAAGATATGCGACAGCAGGAGCTCAGTTTGAAAATAATGGCTTCTTGTCCTGAGCTAGTAGCGGGGTAAGTAATGCATACTGATACCTGATATTGACTGACTGATTGATCTTTAGGTATTGGTCTGCCGCAAGTTTAACGTTGGAACCCCGGCTGTCATCTCGGTGGATTACAAACATAGCTTTATTTGGGTCTATTATATCCCTCCCGGTTCCAGTCTCTTGCTTTATTCTTTCAGAAAGCGCCGACGGGATTCTCTATCAGCCATCGCCCCCTCCCCTGTCTATCATCCTCGAAAACATCTTTCCTTCAGTCAACACCAAGGTCCATTTTACGAAAGGACTGCAACAAACTAGCCGCAGTTTGGTTCAGCACTGCACTGCCCTCGCGCTTTCGAAATGCCTCATAAAGTACCGCGATGTCACGAAGCATTTCCGAATGATTGCGGATGCACTAGAGGAAGGGGAAGCCGATGGACAATGGTCCAAACGATGTCGCGAATTAGAGAAAGAGGCTCGTAAGCGGGTGCCCGAATTTCAGGTCATTGTTGGATACTCGCAACGGACGACTGGGCAATTGGCTTCCCAGCTCACCGAGTCTCAACGCCAAACCCAAGCCGCTCTATTAGCGGAGAGTGCCCAGCGGTTACTGTGGCTCTATCATGACTGTTTGCCGAGTTCAGTCTCAGAAGCCCGTTTTGACATTGGAAAAATGTTAATCAACTTCATGAGCGCGGAAATAGTGGAAGGAGAGGAGAGCAACGAGAAACTGTCGCCAGCTGCACAGAAACTGCATCTTGTTAGGCAATTACACGTTCTGAGGCTTCTTCAGTCCAGCGATCAGTTTTCATGGACTTCTAAACCTGGTGAGTCTTTCATCAATTCGTGACCTTTACACTTCTTTACTGAAGTATCATCAAACAGGCTCATCAAAATCTTCCTACCTGCACATTCTTTTGCAAGCGCTTACGTCCTCCAATGTCCCTGCGATACATTCGACACTTGTACATCTTCTGGTACATCTGTTGAACAACAGTATCATGTTTCAACATAATCCGGATGAGGTGCATCTGTGGTTGATTTCTTTGCCCGCGGGACGCCGGCCATCCTCTGGAGGCGAATCGCCAGATGGTGCCAAGCTCACCGATGAACCAGAAAGTGTTCTCGCTTTCCTTGATGATTGCATACAGAGATGTGTTAAGACGCCATATCGCTACATCGAGGAGATTCAGGCTCTGGAGCCCACAGAAGACCATCTGGAATCCCAACTGCCAAGTCCGCTACTGATTACACTAAGCGAGCAGCTTTCAGCTAAAATTACTGCTAAGCTGCTATCCGCTTCAGACGTACTTGCGCTCGCGACGTTCGTCAGGAGCCTCGTCTTTCAGCTTCACAACAGCTTCTCCCAAGGGAAGGCGCTGCTTTCCTTCACGGACAAGATTGACAGCATACTCGAGCCCCAAAAGCTATTCCCCGAATATCCGATTGTCACTGCCGCTATTCGTAGAGAAATGGAGATTCTCAAGTACTGTCTGGGTCATCTTAGAATTCCCAAGTCCCCCACACCCACCAGCATTGGTCAAGATGTGAAGAGCTTTCTTCGTGCCGTTGAGAGATTGCCGATCTGTACGTTTTTGTTTTTTTCTTCTGCACAGCCGATACTAACTCTAAATCATAGCTCCAATTGAGTCTGCGCGAATTGTCGCAGCTTACGAGTTGGTCGACTGGCTTCGACTGCTGGAACAGCAGCTACGGCCGGTTGACATGGAACGCTTAGTGACGATTCTTCATCGATTCTTCCCACCCGCTCTGGAGGCACTGTTGCAAGCTGCGAACCCTGCGCATCACCTACTCTGGAACGGCACCGAACTAGTGTCGAAGGAATTATTGCCATAGTGAGTATACGAATTTCGCTGTCCACAAACCCGATTGACAACCCTGCCAGTGCCAAGTTCGACTGGCTGTTTGTTTCTGCTGACGAGGAACTAATTCAAGACGAAGAAGGACGGGAGATCCTCATGAACGCAGCATTTGCACACTCTCCGTCGCTTTCGGATCTGAAGAGGACGATCTGCCAAATCAACCATTCCCTAACTGTCGCCGCTGAAAAAGCAGGCTTGCTGCGTGGATTGCTGCAGCTCTTGAACTCTTTGATTGTCCGCTCGGCTTCCGTGTTGCCCAACGCCGATTACAGCGCACTAAAAGGATTTGTATTCGCTCTAGAGTCCGTCCAAAAACTGTGCACGTCTTCGACTTTACCTGAGCGAGTTCGAGAAGGTAGGGAAACTGATATGAGGTCGATAGCTGCATGTACTGATGTTCCCTTTTTGATACTTTAGCTCTACGTGCATTGGCGAAAGACACTTTGGATGTCAGCTCGTCAATTGAAAGAGGTTTTGCCTCGGATATAGCCTTCCATTGGCTAAACGAGGTACGCGTCGGCTTGGACAATGACGCGAGCGCCTCGGTAAGTCTTGTTCGTGCAACACTCTTTCGAAACGCTGACAGTGGGCAGCTCGAATCGGCATCGATATGGGTGGTGTATCTTCCCTTGGATAGCTTGCTTGATCTGCTGGACTCGTTGAGCCAAGGCCTAGCGAAGGACCGCGAAGCAACTCCTATTATTGATCTGCTTGACACTGTTGTCAGCACAGTTCGAGACTTTGCGATGCGGGACGCTCAAGCAGAATACCTACTGCGTGCAAGGACGATGCAGTTGACCGATCTTCGCTCGCACCTCTCCGGTTCCGTGGTTCTCGAGGAACTCCTTGCGATAGCACTGCGCTCTTCCTTGCCATTACACGCTGAAGGACTACTCCATCATATACAAAATGCCGAAGATGCCAGGACGTGTTTTGACCGCTCAATAGCGCGTTGGAGCCATCGACTGGAACCTCTGCCTACGGAGCTCCAGCTTGTTGCACTTCTGCAACAGGATCAGTGGACCTCAGCAACGGCAGAGATTCTCCGCTCTCTAATTTATAAACGCCCATGTCCTCATGGCGCGTTTTCATCGTGGCTGAAAACTAACCAATGCTTAGAGAGAGATCCTCTTGAATTGGTTTCTGTCCTACATTCTTATTTGGACGTTGCCAGATGTCGTGGCGTAGCCATTTCCGCAGCTGAAGCTGAGCCATGGGTCCAGCATGGCCGGCGAATGTTCAAATGGTCAGCCGATGAATCTTTACCTCCAAGGCTCCGTCATACAGCTTCGTTATGCATCGTCTTGCTATTCCGGTTGCTTCCTTCCCATCGTTCTCAGCTCGAGGATCAGATCATGACTGATCTGCGTAAGCTATCGGTCAAATCGCTTACGCCGGACATGTTGTTTGTTGGCCTCAATATCGGGGGTGAAGCGTCTGCATTGACGAATGCACTTGGGGAGCATGGAGTACAATGGGCTGTGCGACATTTCACTGACGAAAATCTCGTTGACGATATATCTTCCCGCTGCGTCAAATATCTAAGTGAGTAGTAATCGCATCAGCCACCATCCGAGGTACTAAAATCCTGCAGCCGGCATAGTCAACATGGTGTCTCTAAAGCCACACGTTGTAGAGCCCCTTCTCACTGCTGTAACACAGCTCCAACTGTGGAATACAGCTGCATTGGAATTATTGGCGGCCGTTCTGAACCATGTTCCCTTCAAGGTACGTGGATATACCAATAGGAGAGCCAGCCAATGCTTATCTTTCCTTAGCCTTTGGTCGTGAATCGTGTTCTTCAAAACGTCGTACAACACCACCGCTTTGCTAAGATATGTTCAGTGACAGGTGCCTCTTCATCGCCTTTGAGAGATGCTACTATCGGTCTTCTCCATGTTCTGTTCCACCTTCATCCTTCCAACACATGTCAAATTACGCACGTGGTACCGTTAATGGCTGTGTATCACGGAACTGCATCAATATCTGACCGGAAGCTGCTTTCAATCTTCCGTCTTTTTGAGGCGCAACGAAAGACCTCGATCGGGATTCTATTCAATCAGTGGAATGCATCGCATGAGACGACGTCGAACGGTGCCTTGGAGGCCATCCAGAGCCTAGATCCAACGATCCTTCTCCAAACTTGCCTCTACTATCCTAATTGGCGGTGTGTTGATGACCAGGTTGACCAAGACAAGCACCCAGGACCTACCTATGACCCTCTCTTCGTCATCCTTCTGTTCGCCCATACCTTGGCAGAAGATCCACCTCAGGGCACTTTCCCTTGGATTGAGTTCTTTCGGACGAACGTTGTCGGCCTTATCATCCGATCTCTTTCGGCAAAAGATGGCCACCTCCGCGAGCTCGCGATATACTGCATATCAGCATTGTGGAAACAATTGGAAGTCAGTGCCATCATCTGTATCATTTTACGCAGCAGCTAATCGTTCGGCGTTTATAGACCGTCGAAATGCAAGAGAAGACCTCCGTCCTTTACATACTCGGTTTACTCCGAGATGCCACACCGCAACCATCAGCCGGGGAATGTCCTAAACGCTTGCCGACGTACTCCACCTTAGTATTACTACACGCGTTGAGAGGTGTTTTCTATCCCTCTCATTTCACATACCCGTTGACTGCACGGTTCTTACTGCAACGACCGGAGTTCGACATTAGCGATGTTCCGATGCTATTCGGGTTGCTATACAGCAGCTCTGACAACTGGAAACAAGAAAGGGCGTGGATGATCAGGCTTTTGTCTGACGGGCTGGTCAGCACAGATGACTGGAAGGTTTTCAAGCGTCGGCATACGTGGGATCTTCTCGCAAGTGTTTTCCAAGCGTCCGATGACTCTGCTTTGCGTAAAGGCATTCTCGAGGTTAGTCCGAATAACAATAGCATCTGATCATGCTCAACAGCAGTCTTTTCTTAGGTTCTGGCGAACTTGACTTGTATTCCCCAAGCAACAACATCCCTTGTTTTGAAGTCGGGGCTTCATTGCTGGATTGAAATGCAATTGCTCAATCTCGTTGAGGATGAGAGTGTCGCTTGGTTGAAGATCATCGAGAACATCATATGTTGCAGTGACACAAAGAAGTTGGAGACTGCTACTAACGGTCAGTGGCGATGGATAATAGGCCGTTGTGTGTCACTTCTGCTCAACAGCTCATCATCAGGTAAGAGGGCCTGACTCCTACATAATCGATTAGTGCTCAAATCACCCTTTAGTCAAGCTTTCTGTGTTATCGTTGGTGGCCCGCGTGCTGCTACGCCTCGCTTTGCTACCCGGTCCTTTGATTCCGACCTCGGCTTCA
This sequence comes from Armillaria borealis, assembly GCA_030435635.1. NCBI lineage: Eukaryota > Fungi > Basidiomycota > Agaricomycetes > Agaricales > Physalacriaceae > Armillaria > Armillaria borealis. The sequence continues at coordinate 567,458 of JAUEPT010000010.1, read as the reverse complement.
TTGCTTAACCGAACCGTACATTGTCTCGAGGAGATGGAACGGCAGATAGAGTGGAAACCGTTAGAAAGCGGACGCGCACCCACGCCACTGTCTTCGCTTCATACCAAACTCCATTTGTTCAACAACGCGTCGGAAGACCCCGTAAGGGAATGGGGTCAGACAGTCGAGTCGCTCTGGCGCGTATCAATGTCGTTCTCAAACAAAGAACCGGCTTGGGATCTGTTGTCCAGCCGGTTATTGATATGGCGGGCGCTGATGGATGCAGCGGACGACAGCGGTGTAGCTGAATGGGCTAGAGCGGAAGTCATTAGAAATCTAATTTAGTATTCGCTATTCTTCCATTTGTATCATTATGTATCGTACATTCTTGTGCTCCGACGTATAGGTTACAGGTCAAAACTTACAACTTCGATCGTCCTGGCAGCGTTTCGTTTGAAAGTAGCGCGTTAAATATTATTTCCCCTAATTTATCGGGTTGCTCTTGCGGTACCTTGGATTATTTTCAGACCTACGCAATTCTGTTCGCTCATATTTGGTACTCACCAGATGGCCAGACTCTGGAATCGTAGTGATAGAAGCAAAGCGCCGCCCGGAACTAGGATCAATTATTGCTTCATGCACTCGTTTCGGTCTGTGTTGATCATCAAGGATGGTAGACTGTGCAAGGTAGCGTCCAGACTTACAAGAAATCGTGGATACCACCCAAGACTATATGTACCGGCCGACTCGCGCAAGCTTTGTTTAAGTCGCCTATAGGCTTGGTAGCGCCTTCTGGATCTCGATACATGGCCTAATATTTCGTGAGACCGTGTTTTGACTTTTCTCTTGAATATCAAGTGCGACGTACCGCTTCCTGATCTCTCGTACAAGCAAGCGAGAAGCCATTATAAGGATTTTCAACGTGATAAGAAGCCGGATGGGGTCGAATGGCATGTTGCTAGCCGGATAGGCGTCAGCCCTATGTTGACTTAACACCGTAGACGTCGAAAGTTAACGTACAATAAACAGCTGCTGAATCCGGGGGTCCCACTTCTTTGTCCGATCACGTCTTTTGAGGGAGACCATGGCCGTCGTGAGGTCTGGCCATACGTCCCGACGTTCGTATGCGCCCTTGATAAGAATGGAGCGTAACTTTTTAATATCATGAGTACCTGCTGGACTCAGCAGCGGTTCGACAAGTATCATCGACGAGAAAGGAATCGAGGGTGACATATACTGCAGCATCGTCCTGTTCGAAAGATCCCGTCAATGCCGGTTAAAGTGGGTCAAAGCCACATACATTGCCACCCCTCCAAGTGAATGCCCTACGCCCACAAGGTTGCGCGTTCTAAAGTCGATTCCATGTACAGATTTAGATAATAAGAAGCGATGCGCCGCCTGGGCATATTTCTCGCAGCTGACTGGATCGAACATTGTCAATGCATGTCGTCGCCGAACGTGATGAACGCACAGTTTAGATAAAATTCTGGTGTCTGCAACACCGTCTCGTTCAGCACTGCTGAAGCACCATGATTGGGACAATCCAGCGTCCACGCCTCCCGGATCCGCACGGGCCCGCCAAAAGAAGCAAGGCCGAAAATCTTTTCCAAAGTAGGTTCCCAAGTCTCTTTGTGAAAGCTCGTTCCATGAAGACATAACAGCGTCAATGCATCCGAACCCTGGGATGCAGGAGAGGACGACCAGTATCTTTTAGCAGTTAGGGACAGGGGGTAGCCAGAGTGGGGAGGAACAGTTATCGTTTCTGAGAGCATTATCAGCTCGATCCTAAACGTAATGGCTAGCCCTTACTTTATATTATTTTGAGAAGCAAGCGCTGGATGCAGTGAAAAACAACACAGCCGCTTTTGACAACATGCTGGCTGTCACCTGAGGAAGATGCCGCTGATTCCGCTTAATACCGGTGCATCGGACTCTGTAGCAGCACTATTATGAGGTATGATAGAGCGTCATCATTCCTGCCGCATCAGTGCCGTTCTTAATAGAAGTTCGGACAATGATAATGCGGTGGATTCTCAAGTCCTTGTGAGTGAAAGGGAAAGTATCATCGTTATATTTCAGTACATCTTTCATTGAACCTAACTTGGCACTTGACTCCTCAAACTTTTGGCAGCACATCAATTTCCTACAATTTGAAACCCTAGCACATACCAAGCACATACTAGTGAGATGAGTCCATTAGAAGGTCAATGTTTGCCCGGCGCTTGCTGTAACGGATGCCCTGACGTTGGCGGTCGCCAATAGCGAATAAGAGTAGGGCGCAGTGTTAAAGTTTCCAACGGGGGCGGCTGCGAGTAAGATCATGAGAAATTATTAACGATCGAGATCCCAGGGAGCTACGCACTGTTTGCGCCATCAGGCCCGAAGTCTAATATTAACTGGATGAGAAGAGAGTGGATGACAAGTTAAGCAAGCCTACACACCATTGCCCCGAGCTACAGCAAAGCCTTCATCGGTGTCGTAAAGAGGCTTGTCAGTGCCTAACAATTTCGGTGTCATTGCTGATATAACAAAGCGTAGAGTGGTCCTACCAGTCCAGACATTATTCTCAACGAGGAGTTGAGCACCTAGTATTCGGCACTGAGACAATATTCACTATATGAGTAATCGAAATATTCACCGTCACGGGTGTTAATGCCGTCGTTGTTGTCATCGAAGACCTGAAGACGGAGGAAGGTGAGCGCGCACGTTGGATGTAGAGGGGGTTCATACGTTGTTGAAGATATGACCGTGTCCAAATCTATCGAATGTCAGAAAAAAGTCGCCCCGGAAAAAATTATGACCGGCATACCGGAATGACGGAGTGCGCGAGTTCAAGTCAAACCACCAGTTGTTGGCAAAGGTAACGGTGATGGCGACGTCCTCAGCACCATTGTTGTCAGAATGGCCGACGAGAGAAGCCTTCCAGTGTGTGTACAATTTGCTGTTTGTAACGGTCACACCGGTGCAACCGTGAGTAATATCGAGAAGTCCATCGTAGCTGAGTACAAAAGTTCATTAGTATTAATCCCCCTTCTCAGTATCTGAGGCACGCACAAGTCCTGGAAGAGAATAAGAGTTCGTGACAAAATAGAAACAAACGGTAGGCACATACCTTGTCATGGTCTCTGTCACTGGAAAGATCCAAATGATCAATCCAGACTTGACTGGCAGACTGAATGCCGATGGCATCTCCAGCCGACGCCAAAACCTTGGATATCTTGATGTTACGGATGATCACATTTGAAACCGACAACACGCGAAGACCGATGCCGTTTAGCGCTGAACAAGGATGAGAAAAGAACCCAACTCTTTCATTTTTATTGCGGCACTCACTTGCTCCGGGAGCACCAAGAACAGAGGTATTCGAACCAACTTTGACAACAGCATCACCGGTCAAAGTTCCTGGCGCAAGTCATGTGTAAATTCGTCCACGCAGCAGAAGGTGTAATATTTACCTGAGATAATAACAATCTTGGGACTGTCGCCAGCTACAGCGCTCGTTAAAGCACTGAGCGTCGTGACCGTAGTCGTGGGTCCACCGCGCCCACCAGTAGTGCTTGTGATATTCATGAGTTTAGACGTATATACCAGGGGGGCAGACCTTACCCGCCATTGAGAGTCGCATAACCGACAGTAGCAATATCGGATACAGATGCGCGCTTGACGAGTTTATCCTCAAGCGGAGCGGCCTAGTCAAATGTATAAGAATGTAACGCCGTTTGGGTAATGGCGTACATACAGAGATAGCGTTAAACGCGACAAAAGCCAAGAGAGAGTAAATCCACTTCATGATAGATGAGAGAGCACAGAGAACGAGTTCTGAAGAGACCCCTCGTAAAAAGTAGAGCTTTTATACCAGGTTTACCATTTGTTCTTACTCAAAAATGGTGCTTTTGCCATCGCGGACCGCACGGAACGAACGGGCCTACGGGCAGTGGCAGAGAACACTGGCCGTGAATGTATGATGCGTTGCAACTTCACTTTTAGCCGGATTTATACCGAATAATTCCGAGTCGAGGACGAAAATCACTTGTTGCGATCACCCACGAAGACACAATTTCGGCGGCCGTCCAGAGTAGATAAATCCATTTTGTTAGTACACGACCTTGATGAAATTGTCTGCACCTACGAAATACCAAGCAGCAGCAACAGCAGTCACTTCGGCGAATTCGCAGCGCGTGCTATTCCAGGGTACTGACGCGATGCTCCATCAGCTCCTGACAAGTTCCTGGCGGTCAATACATCACCGCCACGCTATATAAAAACCTCATGTTCTGAACAAAAATCTCGTCGCGGGCCGCCCAGGGCAGTGTCAAGTCCTGCTTCCTCCTGCTTCGTGCTGTCGCTCGTGGTCAAGCATACTGTTTTCGCTCCACGAGTCCCACTGTTCGGATAATTCAACAGCATCCTTAGTTCAGAAAGCCCGTCAGCTGATACAAGACTCACGCTTCTGAGTACCGGCCAACTTGCCGCACTGGAAGGCAAGTCAGGCGTCGGAATTACTGTAGCGAATCAATCAATATAAGTAGTACCTGTGAGAGGTGAATCCATAAATTTGGCGTATTGACCAAGATGGGATTAGTGCACATCACCCGGTCCAGACGCCATGTAATGCATGAGGACAGCATCTTCCTTTCCGTGGTATAGAAGCTTGGTTAAACGTTGGTGTAACGTTACAGTTGCGTTATAGATGATGGAAGTCAGGATCTGAGATGTTATGGCCCGAGACGGCATGCATGACGGCGTGATCCTTGGCGGGACGGCATTGCGGCACCGATCGAACTTACCGGCGATCAAAATACCATGCTGTACAGCCACCTAGCGGACCCTCAAAGTCGAACATCCAACATACCGTATTCCTCGTGAGTTTCTCAATCTCCATCTACCGCACTTTTTATGGTTTTTTCGCACCATTTGGACTCAATATAATTGTTTTTAGTAAACATGGTTGCAGGCACATCTTCCCAACGGCGACGCCCGTCTATTCCTCCCATCCTCGTTATCTTGCTAGCAACCTTGCTGTTCACATTCTTCAAAACGCATATTCTCTCTCGCATCCCACAATTAAATGCACTCGTGAAAATAGCCGACAGAGTCCTTCTTTTTTGCAACAGGATCCTCACGACCTCGCTCATGCTACTTGCAACAACCAGACTCTTAGTGCACGCGGCGTCATCCTTTGCATTTGTTGCACGCTATATGAGAGAGCAACCTGACGGACGTCGACCGCGTTGTTGGACAACACGTGAGGTGGCGGCCTCCCTTTGTTGGAAGATTGGTTTCGCATTGGCGTCAGCCTCATGTTCTCGTCCGAATGGCTCAAGCTTCATACGAGGAACCACTGAAGAGATAATCGCTGTACTACCATTCGCTCTCTGTGCTCCTCCAGTGACCATTGAACTGATGTCACTGTGGTCCCTCACCCACTATGTATATCTCTGGTCTCGAGGTCGTGTTGGGCAGATCAACATTTCCCGTTCATCGCCTCTCTCAAGCATCGAATACATTTTGATGACCTTGTTATCGACTGTCACGATCCTGGTGGCCGCCGCCGTAGCTCGCCTAGATCCCGTGTATAATCGAGAAGGACCAGGTAGTCTTCGAAACCTCTGCGCCGTACTTTCCATCATATTGAAAGCTCTCGCTGGTTTTATTTTGATCGTACAGTCGTCTTTCTTCGTTCTCGTTATCTTCGGCTGCGCCCGTAGACGAACTACTAGGCGGGACTCTGGCAGAAACCTAGCATTACAGTGATCATTACGTCTGAGACGCGAGCCCATTAGAGATATTTTACGTGCACTCAAGTCTCCCAATGTCCTGTGTTGCATCATACTTATTTCAGTCCCACAGTACATTTGAAAGCGTCGCGGTTCCCTTTCTTTCGACCAAAACAATAGACAACGAGCATACTTTTCTTGACGAACTTGATGGCGACCGGACCTCGCTGCATGTTTTGAGCATAAATACCGTGCCCCTGCCACCTTGTCAGCATTTCCATGTAGAGTCTTTTCACCATTGTACTATTTATGGAAATAAATAGCGATTCTGAGATTGCTTTGAGAGGTCCGCTAGTGGTGTTACCGTGCCAGTATTAATGTACGTGAAGGCGTTTCTTTGGCTCGGCAGACCCCAATTTGTGGAACAATATTGGTTAGAGAGCAAAGGAACATTTCAATCCCATAGTCCCACAAAGCATGGCGGTTTCCCTTCCTTTCGATCAAAGGAATAGACGATGAGTGTATTGTTTCACCACTCACATACACTGCTAAGTGCTACATGTCGTTCACTGTGGTCCTTTCTTGTTCACTGCATGAGATATGGTAGTCCATGAATTTATTAGCCGACAAGTCGCGTGTGCACTGGACATACGTCTCATTCGAGGTATTATTCCGAAGTGCAGGAGCTGGAGCAGTGTAACGATTACCTCCCGTGCTAGACAGAGTCAGCAGACAATATTGCGATAAGATGTGAATAGAATTCAGAATCCGTGGTAAAATGAGGCGGACACTCTTGCGTTTACCGAGCCAGTAGTGACACGAGAAATGAATCAAATGTATCAGCTGCTCGGTGCGGGTAGACTCTTTCATTGAAAGGTATTGTATAAGTGTTACATATTCTCGCTGCGTGTCGTTCTGCTGGGATTCCATCTGTTTACTCTACTCTCCATCTCGTCCGAGTCGTTCACAACACTTTTTCGTCAACACAGTGTGTTTACCTCACTCACCACTGTGAGACTGGAACAAGCAGCCTGAGTTCGAGTGTCCATGTCAGCGATCATCGATCACTGTCGATCATGAGGGGCCGCGTTTCCACTTTACTTCTGACCTAGAAGCAGGGGATTCGGGAGCTCATGACTCGGACCAGAATTTCAATTATGGAAACCAAACAGGGCATACTGCATACAGGCTCGAACAGAGCTCGGATAAGGATAGCGTGGCTCCCGGTGCGCTAGTACCAGTTAATTCCACACGAAGCTCGCAAGTTTTCCGACATCATGATGCATCATAGCTAGTAAGTACACTGAGTCCACGACTCCGGCGGGCTGAAGAAATCGGACTTGACAAACGAGAATGTACTACATCAAAAGCACGACAAGCATTGTTCGGTATAGCAGGCGTTCCCAAGCGTAAGAAACACTGGCGAGCAAGTTTTGTTGTACCTCACAGCCACAGCATGGACGTACAGTTGTGGACAACCAAAGTCGACAAATTGATTTCCGGCTAAACCAGATTTTCTGGGGCAAAACCGAGTTCAGATTCCAAACTACAGGCCGGGCCGTCCCACTTTGCCTGGCGCACTTTGCCGAAATTAATCGGGGCCGCAGGATGATTAACGGAAGTTGTCGTCAGCACTTCTTCGCTGCGTCTACTGTCCTGACATGCCCTTAGTAAGATATACGATGCAGAGTACCACACTCAACTAACTTTTTGTGCTTTCTGAAAGGAGAACGTTGATCCTCGCGACTTGGAAGATGAGGCCCGAATACCTCAAGCATTTGACTCCCTACGAGCCCATGCTCGCTCCTCTGCTGGACAAGATGGTCACTCGAACCGTCTCTAACCGTTTCACGGCATCTGAAGCACTGCAGTTCCTTGAGGATTTTCTGCCAGGTGTACAACTAGATACGCCAGTGCCGTCCGATGCCTTGACCGAACACTACGAGCAGTGCGACAGATGGAAAGATCTTCTTGCGGAGTTTATCCAGAGATGGTCTGCTTATCGAGAACCGCCTGTCCCTCATACGACCATGTAGCTTCGGAAAATCTCTCGCTGGGGTACTGGTTATTGTTGGGCACTTGCGAATACTCGCTGAATGCCTGGCTGGGTTTGGCGCCTGCCGTCAGTATTGTTACGTTGGGTACGAATACCGGTCAAACTTTGAGACTAAGGTGTACGTACCCTCGTGGGTCGTAATGGCACTGTATTTATAGCGATGATCAGACATACATGCTCCAGCCAGAAACCCCTGCTTGGTTCTGTATTATATCACAATAGGCCGCGTCTTTGTTCCCTTCGGAATATAAACTAGCTCTTCGTCCGCAGATTCGTCGTCGGAATCAACAGCATCCAAGGGCTCCTGACGCTTTCGCTTTAATCCCGTCCGCGGCGTTCCTTGATTCTTATGCGGCTTAGGAGGAGGCGGAACCCAGCCCGCTGACCTTTCGACAAGGTCATGTTGGAAACCAACATCATATCCCACACACTTCATTTTCCATACGGACAATATCTGAATTGATATGTGAGAAGAGAAGTTGAAAACGCAACGACACCTGGCCTTACCAACCAACCCTGACGCAATGCGCGAGTTATCTGTTCCTTCGTGACATTCTTGAACTGGTTTCCACGTTGGAGAGCCTGGTCGATTTCTGCCTTTGTCGGCTTGCGGCCAAGTTGGTAGCGTAGGTGAACGATAGCTCTGTAACGAGTACCATATCCTGACTGAGACACCTTGTGTGCCCAAGTCGAAACAACCTTCAAAACATGTCAGTAACTTGACTAACACGACCGTACATATTGCTCACAGCATGGTGCTGCCTGCCCCATTCCTCCACCGTCAGAGGCGCAGCCCTCTCCATCTCATACTGACCCATATATTGCCATTTCTTGCTATCAATCCGGGAGAAGACCCTTTGAGTTCCTGACCGGTACCACTCGGCACTGCCCACGTTGCTTCGAGAAGAAAAGAATAACCCTGGCGCCCCAGGCATTTGCGGAGCATGAGGATTCATGTTCAAATTGAGGTACATGAAGTCGTTCGTGTGGTGTACATCAAGGAATTTTTGAGCGATATTGGGAAAGGTTTCTTGGGTGTTTCCGCCCCAAAATTGGGACATGAAGCGACGGTCCACGGCGAAGTCCCGGATTTCGGGGTCAAGATTAACCGGGTAGACCCGCATGCCTTTAATGCGATTGTGAACAGTGTCTAGAGACAGTTCTGTGTTTTTCTTTTTCTTTATTTTAGGCTGGAGAGTTGTATTAGCATGAAGTTGTTGGTTGCACCAGTGCCTATCACTTACATTGACAAGACTGTGCATTACATCACTGTCAGTTCCAGCTGGCAATTTGTCAAGGGCAAAGCGTAGTGTCGGAACCACAACCTCCACCCTCGCCACCCGACGCCTCTTGCGAGGGGGTAACATGGAACTGGATCTCGAGTCAATACCGGAAGATAGTGGGCTACTATCAAGAGAAGCAGATAATCGAAGGGGTGCATCTTCATACTGTATTACTGCTTGAGAATCCCCACCCAGAGCAGGCGAGTCACGTAGAATGGGAGGGACAGAGAATTTGGAGGGTGCGCGATGTTCCAAATCCGTCTCGTCTTCCACAGTGGGTAATTCGGAATTTTCGACCGATTCTAGTACAGAAACATCATCGACTTCCTCCTTCTTGACTTTTTCTCGCGTTGATTCTTGTACCATAGCTGCATCAAAGGCGGGATTCTATGAATCAGAGGCCTCGGTGAAAAAAAGATAAAAAGAGTAAAAGAAGAGCTATTTTCCGTTTTGGAAATTCACCATCGAACACAGTTTGCCGTGCCGACGCCGGCAGTCGATTCCGCTTGTACCCTTACAGTTGTGGACAATCAAAGTCCGCGCTCATCTCACACTCGCCCCCAGCAAACCTGCTTCCACATTTTTCTTTGCGCTGAGATACTACTGCTATCAATGGAAGGTGTCGTTCTGTTCAAGTCTGTATTACTTTTCTGGGAGTCATCCTGCCTCCGAAAGCAAAGCATCTCGATTCTCGTCACTCAGACTCCCGTAAAAATTAATGTTGCTTGTACGGTAGCGTACCAGTTCCAGCTCCCTGAAGCAACCAGTACGCTCATCGCGGCCGTCCGGAAACGGTATTTAAATCATTATTATTATATTAGGTCTGGCAGCGCTGACGTCACATCCCGTACTTAAATCGAAGCTCCAGTCAACGACCTGTCTTCTTCCTCCTCCTCACGACGACCTCGGGATTTATTCCTCGACACCGTATTCCGTGCCAGCCATGCCCAAGATATTCAAGAAACTGTTTGTCAAACATTTTTACCCAGCTGCCCTTGTAAGCCGTCGAATATAGTATCTGTTTATACTACTCCCTGATGCAGTTGAAATCCAGACTCTCTCAACGTACCCACTGTGGCGCAGCTACTTCATTTTCGTCTTCTTCTTATGGTTTTGGAGTCGAGATTCGAAATTCGTCGCTTTGGTATCTATTCCTGTCGCCGTGTTCCCCGTCAGTTGTTCGATGATAGCGGATCATGAGTATCACAAGAAGATAATGGGCGAGATGTTCACAGTACGCTTCCATCACTCCAACTATGAATGATTACTGACGATTTTTACAGAATATTGGATTGCAGTTCGACGAACTCAACGCGTATATTGACGATCAGCGCAACTCGTGTCAAGCGGGCGACGAAGAATCGGAGGCATTTCAGCTGTGTTCGTCGGCCATAACTCGGTACGTGCACAGCGGCAGTCCCTTCATATGTTAATAAGCATATGTTCAGGCAATGTCTTTTGTCGAAACAGAGAGCAGAAGTCATGTACGCCGCCGCGCGGGTTTTCGATGCCCGTCTTTTCCCAGGCCGTTCTTGGTCTGATTTTGCGCAGATCGTGCTCGGTCTAGGTGGGGAGACAGAGAAGATACAGGCCATCGTAAAGAGCTATTCGGCGTTTAGGGTCACATTGACAGGCACCCCACCGGAGAGTCAGCTGGAGGCCGCCCAGCAGTGGGAGACTAAGATCAACGCAGCGTACCCTCCAACTGCCGCAGAACCATTTGATGAAGTCTGAGTCTTCTTGTGACCAAATTCGACGAGTTGGGGAGTTGCAGTAGATTATCCAGTTAGAATATCAGCAGAACAATTCGCAATGAGAACATGCAATAATTTTGTACAATACCTTTGAATTTTGAATGGGATTCGATGCGTGTGTTGTGTTGCTACTGACTCAGTAAACGCAAGTGGCTGGTGTTGGTGTTGGTACCGGTGCCAGGTCCCAATCTGGTATTCAACTTAACGCACAAGGGGGAAAGCGAAGATGCCTTTGACGAGAACCGCCATAAACCGTATATATCAAAAAAAAAACATAATTATTCGTGATTCCCTTCAAAATGACGCATATAAGGGCTGGAATACACCATACCGCTCCCACCTGGTTGACGATGCATCACGCTGCGTCCTTATCAAAGACAACAGAAGATGGTCCCCTAAAGTGCGATAAGTCTGGAAAGCAGAGGTGGACGAACCTTTTAACTCGACGCCCTATGTTTGTTATTCTCATCAGCCCCGTATACATGATACAAGGATACAAGAAGACGACAACTCACATTCTGCTTCCCACAACACCGGAGCTTTCAACTCCGTCCAACTGAAGAGGTGAACGTAGGTCGTCTCATCCTCCGTTCGTTGCTGGACTAGCTCTTTTGCCGCGTAGTACAAAGTCATTCGAGCCCTTCCAAGTTCTAATGATGCCCCCGGCATCAAACCGGGAAAAGGCGTCCCCACGCGAGCAGTGCAGACCCGTCAAAGAATTCACTGACCAACTATCAAGGACATACAATGGAAATGCAGATATGTATAAGCGTCGAAAAAGTTCTATAGAAGCATTACAAGTTTCAATCGTGGTTTGCGTTCATTCTCCTGAAATTCTGACCGGATTCTCTATTCGTCATCTCGTTCGACTGCATCCAAGTCGATCGTAAATATCTTCACCGACTCGTTTAATGAAAAATATTGTTCATACGAGTCACCCACTCCTGGGAGGTCTCTTCGAATTCTCGGAGCTGCCTCCCTAATGTGTCGTCTACCAACGATAGCCTGAACCGCATATAGACACCTATGAGAGACTCCATATGCGATTTCTGGCTCCCCAAATCAAGTCTGATCGAGAAGAGGTCGGACGAAGAAGTGGAGGCCCCCAGTGCGACAGAGTACAGTGCTTCTGCTTTCTGCTTCGACGCGAGACAATGCCTTGGTATATGCATATCAGATGAGGTTCCAACTGTTAGGAAATGTACGTACATAATGACTGTCGACGAACAAAGTCGTATCGCATCCGATTGCGATCGAACGTCCGTTTGAAAGAAGCCGCGCTGATCCTCCATTGCTGTGGTGAAATCCATAAAATTGGGTTCAATTTTCTGAAAAATTCAATCAGAAATATTAAGACTTGGCGTGGACGAAGCGTACTTGAAGCTCGGATGCTCTTTCAGATCCTTCTTGTCTGTTTATAATGATAAATAAGAGGGCGATGGAGATTGCCGTGACATAGAGGATTGTGTAAAAGATGGACTCTGGTGTTGGAATTGAATATGCCGCAAAGCAGAGAAAAAGGAACTGGGCGAGTGGGCTTTTGCGGAAAACCTGGTTTTGCCAACCGCTTTAGAAGGCACAATCTGATACCATATTTGAAGCAACTCACAGGGATGGCTTGATGTATATATCCATATTCCAAAGCAAACTTGCATAAAGGCGGAGCCATAGCTGAACGTGTATCCTACAGGATGTAGCAAGATATCAAGGTTGGTGGTCACTGGTGACTTAAAACTTACTCGGAATAATCAGCACGTGGTCGCGCTTTGCCGCCGGTAAGAGGTGACATAAGCAAACGATTCCCGGGCCGCCGTGAAAATATTCCTTGCGAAGTTCCAACCATCATTATTGCGTAGTACCATCTCTACGATAGGACTCTAAACTGCTCATGAGCACTGAAGTATGACAGCGTTGGTCATCTTGTTGAGCGAGATTTGTTACAGGTATGTGTTACAGATAGAGGAGGTACTATCGTATGAGCTTCGTTCTGGTTTCATGAAACTATGCGACAAGAAGGCGGGTATTTCGAAAGTGTTACATGTTATCGATCGTGCTTTGTATATCATTGGCTAGAATTCTGACTAGGTGCTCGACTCGCCGTCTCGTTCAGCCGCGCCCAAGTTGGTATCTTCATCAACGGGGTCCACAGAAACTGGAGAAGTTCCGTTGATATCAGTCACCCAGTGTTTAGCAGCTTCTAGTTGTTGCTCCGGTGAGTAGGATTGTAGCCTTGTTTTGAGCCTTGAATAGCCCCGCATGACACCCCGAAGCTGAGCATCCAGCATTCTCAAGTCAGATGCGATTTGGGCGAGCTGTTCCGAGGTAGCCGAGGCCTGCTTTGCTGCAGAGAACAGTGGATCTGCCTTCTGTTGCGTAACGAGAACACGCCTTGATGCACGTATTTCAGATGACACTCCAGGTATTGGGTGATAAACGTACTGTTCGATGGCCGGCAAGCAAAGCTGGAGTGCTTCCACGTCCTCGGCGCGTACTTCAAAGAAGAGACGTTGATCGAGTATGTATGAACTGAGTTTCCAGAAAATCGAGTTAACTTCCTATCAGAATCAATGAGATTTATTAAATATTTGAAATGGATAAAGCGTACTTTGAACTTGGCCTTTCTTGTGTCCTCTTCCTGCATCTTTCGTGAGTGAACATGGATGGCGTAGATAACAATGAAGGAGGCGACGAGTGTGAAAGGGATCCATTCCCAGCTCCGAGACGCAGTAAACGCGAGAAGAGTAAAAGTAGCGAAAGGGTTTTTGTCGAGAATCTGTGTTGTGATAGATACAGACGGCATTAGGTCCAGAAATTCGCGACTTACAACGGCGGCTGGGTACATGCATTCCGTAAACACTTTTTTAACAATTTTGGACATGGCTGAGGTAGTGCAGGTCGAAAAAGAGTGTTCAGGGTCGTTGGAAACGGGAGAGCAAAGGCAAGAGCAGCGAGCGCGAGTTGAGTCAAAGTTCAAGTTGAGCGCAAGACGCGACGGCAAGCGACGTATTTACCGGACCGGTCTGTCCATACTCACGTGCGCTTGAGGGCAGGCTTTTCACTGATAATTTTCAGAACCCGAAATTCATTGAATTGAAATTTCTTCAGCTTGCACATCGTTGCACGAATAGTATGTACGGCGTTCCCGTGCCGTATAATACTACCTACTGACATACCTACAGTAGTAGCCATTTGTTTCACCGCTTCTCGTCAAATGACATGGTACTACTTGGGCACGCAGCACGCTATTCTTGTCCAGAACGCTATCCTGGGCGGCCAAGGCCTCTGCGTGATAAGACGCCTCGCTGGCAAGAAGCGGAACAGAGTGCTGAAGGCACACAACTGACCGTGGTGGTGCTTGGCCAAATAATCTGAATGATGCTACGTAGATTTCTAGTGAACTGTTTTTCTTTCCCTCCGCCGTCGAGGATCCTGCCGACCGTGGTGACTTGTTCGTAGATGCTATCTTTCCCGATTTATATTCATGGTGATAGTCGCACTGAAAACGTACAAGCTGCACATTCCATACGAAGGCCTTTCCAGGTTGGACAGTTGCACTTCCCTTCCCGTTTCAGGCTGGCAAGGTTGTCCATGTCAGGCAAATTTTGGCTACGACGAGAGTGTGCCTTGGTTTTTTCTCATGATTCAACCGGATCTCAATCTTCTCTGTAGATGCTTGACAAATCTAGTCAAGACGCGGTCAGTCATACACGTAGATGGCTGGACACGTCCTTCATATAGAACTCTCATGGTCCAGAGGATCAGGTAATCTTTACCAGTGAACAAAAATACCCATACTAACGAGATTTACGAGCAGAACGGGAATTGAGTCCGGTGATAGGTGTTTGACCCCGGGCCGATGGAGGGCCTGGTTAAGATAATATGTTCTCACTCTTCTCTCTACATTTCTTTCATCCCATCGGCGGTACCAGATTCCTCCTTTCAAGTTCCTTTGCTGAGGAAGTGTCTTTTGAAATTTTTATTATTTGATACTTAGGTCCAGCGACCGATCGTAATATTCACGTGAAAACTGATATCACTTCAGAGTCTAAGTTTCTGAATCGAGTCCCAGACTCCTAACGTTCTCTCATCTTCAGCTCTTATTCTCAACCCTGTTTTCCGTAACATATCCAGCATGTCTGAATTATCAAAGAAGCTGTTCACTAGATGCCTGTGTCCAACTGCCCTTGTAAGTTGTCGCACATATAGTATCAACTTGTACTTCTAATGCAATTGAAATCCAGATTATTGCAAAGTACCCCTGGCGCACTTATTTCGTTTTTGTCTGCTTGTTATTGCTTTATACTCGAGTTCCAGAACACGTCGCTTTGGGATCCTTTATTGGCGTTATAACCCCCTTCATCTGGACTCTGTTGATGATGCAAAGGGATGAAGATAACGCTAAAGATGTCGCATTCAAGGTACGCTTCCATGAAGCCAGGCATGAACAACCCCTTACGATTTTCACAGAATCTCGGACTGCAGTTCAACGAACTCAACGCATATATAAATAGTCAGCGCGTCTCTTGTCAAGCAAATACCGGAGAATCAGACGCATTTCACCTTTGCTCGGTGACCGTAACCCAGTACGTGAACCAGTAACATTCACTTAGTATCGTCTAAAAAGCACCCCTCAAGGCAATGTCTAGTGTCGAAACAGAAAGCAGACGCGGTGTACTCTGCCGCACGCGCCTTTTCCAGATTCGGCCCCACTTCGTGGTTCGCAGAACTATCACTTTGTCTGCGCGACCAGGAAGCAATAATTAAAGCCGTCATTGAGAACTATTCTGCATTTAGAGTAACCTTGGTAGCCACCGCACCGCAGAATCAACTGGCAGTCGCCCAGCAGTGGGTGGCCGAGATCAACGCAGCGTTCCCTCCAATTGCAGCAGACCCAGTTGATGAAGCTTTGTTGTGACCAGCTTGGACGAGATGAAGAGTAGAGTACCCAGTTAGAATACCAGCGGAACGATACAACGAGAACACGTAACACTTATATACCTTTGAATTTGGAACGAGATTTGATTCATTTGTAATCGTAAGTGGTGGGTACGTTCTTAGCTGTTTTGCCTGATTCTCATACGGGCATGCCGTGTATACACATGAGAAGACGAAGATATCCAGGTTGCGCATAAAGTGTTCCGAAAGACATCGTTTTTGTATTCTTGATGCTAAGTATATTCAAAGCCTGGGGCTCATCATGCTTTCGCTTTGACCTCGTACGCAGTGGTGTTCCTTGATTCTTGGTCACTAGCTTAGGTTTGGTGCTCGAAAGCTGAGGTAGGATCCAGGGTGCCGACTTTTCAACAAGGTCGCGTTGGAAATCAACATCATAAACGACACATTTTATAGACCACATAGTCATACTCTAAATACGACCATTAGAACGAACGATAGAAGAGGTGATAGGAGCCTACTTACCGGCCAATGGTGAAGGAAGTTGTTGGCCATCTGCTCCTTGGTGACCTTCTTCTATTTCAAGTTGTTTCACCCTCGGAGAGCCTCATCATCGATTTCTATCCTGGTCGATTCGCGACAAAGTCGCTGATACAGAAAAACTATTGCTCTTCAACCATTCCCCCATCCCGAAATCAATAGCTTGTTTGTCCAAACCAAACGAACCCATTGCATCAAGGGGAGAAAACGATCTTGAAGGACCTTCAAGTTTGCTACAATCGGATACTGTTCGTTCCATTCTTCCTTCGTTAGAGACTCAAACCCTCTGCACCTTGTATCTCCCTAGGGAACGACGACTTAAAGATGCATCATCCGACGCCTTTCTGCGAGGTAGAATATCAGAGCAGCACCTCGAGTTAATACTCTCAGGTCGGAGGGGTAGAAAATCTGGGGGACTTATCATTTAAATAATCCCAAATGACCGTCCTCATTCAGACTCTGCCGAGCCCAGGTTCCTGGGATGAGGCCAAAAAGGCAGACTGTACTCTCGACTTTTCAACAGGTCTTGAAGCCAGAAGACTCGGATAACTTCCTTTCTTCGTTTGCTTTTATCGTTTTGACTGCAGGCAGGCCTACTCGAGTTTCAAATGCCGAGACCTCTGTCTCTGGACCGTAAAGAGACGAGTAGAAATGTTGAATCTCTACCGCGCTTCTTTTGATACTTGCAAATCACGATAGAGGAAGACAAGAAGAACTTCAAAAACGTTTACATTCTGATTGGATACCGGGTATCGGACCGACTGCCACGTGATCCCTGCGCACACGTGAGATGGATCGCGGCCGTTTCGCCGTTCTTCCTTCTCTCATTTCTACCACATTCTTCCATCAAAAAGACTGTCGTTTCGTGTTCACGCGGTAAAACTGAAAGAAACTCGACACGACAAAGATCCATCAGCAAACAATTGAAGATACCATGCCTGGAGTCAATCGTGTGCTGAGGATCATTAAGGATCCTATCCACGACCTGAGTGCGTGTTCACTACCTCGTCCGGCACCCTAGGATCTGATACCGCCGTTAGTCGAAGTTGGCCCTCGACTTTCTGTCTTTTTAGATACGTACGTGGCGCTGTTATGATGGCTCCTGTTAGTACTAACTACAAAATAGACGGCAATTCCAACGTCTACGCAACATCAAACAACTAGGAACGTCTTACTACGTCTGGCCCGGAGCTTCGCATAATAGATACGAGCATTGCTTAGGTGGGCCATCCAGGATACGGGTTTACTGAGTCTAATACAAACCGATGAAAGGTGTTGCTCATCTTGCTAGAACTCTGGCGACGAACCTACAGATGAAACAGCCTGATCTCGGGATCACTGATAGAGACATAGAGTGTGTAGAGCTTGCCGGTTTATGCCATGACCTTGGACACGGACCATGGAGTCATGTTTGGGATTCAATGTTTATTCCGACGGCACTGTACGTTCTTTTTTCGGTGTATGCTGGCCGATTGGTAACTTTCTCTACTAGACCAGACTTGGAAACCCCATGGAAGCACGAGCAGGGCTCTGAGATGATGTTCGATTATCTTGTAGCGCACAACAATATAGAAATTGAAGAGGCAGACACGAAATTCGTCAAAGCCCTTATCGCCGGAGAGCCAGCGAAATGTGATCCGTACGTGCATCGCTTCTCCATTTACGTGTACTCTTATCCCTTCTGATAGGTCCGAAAAGGAGTTTCTCTTTGATATCGTCGCCAACAAGAGAAATGGCTTGGACGTGGATAAGTAGGTGCTCGTTCTACCCTCATTGGTATATCTGATGACACTTACGACAGGTTTGATTACTTCGTCCGTGATTCTCATATGATTGGCGAACCCATCAAGATCAATCTTACACGGTATGCAGAAGAGATGTTCCGCTCTGCTATATTGCTGAATACAGTATCAGCCTACTCAAATCTGCCCGGGTGATAGACGGGCAAATTTGCTACGATATAAAAGATGCCAACAATATTTATGAAGTGTACAATACTCGATTCCGCTTACACAAGCAAATCTATAACCACAAGACGGGTGGGCATACCTTTAACCCCTTTGAGAACCCATAGTTGACCATTTCATCGCAGCCAAGGCCATCGAATACATGATCATCGATGCTCTCCTCCTGGCAGAGCCTTATCTGAAAATAGCAAAACGAGTGTTTGATCCCAAGGAATTCACATACTTGACCGACGATATCATGACTCAAATTGAATACGAAGCGTTAAGCAATTCGGTGAGTATCCAACCTTTGGACTTGAACATGACAACTCATCTATCTGCAAGGATTTGGCTCCTGCCGCTGCCATTTTTGACCGTATCCGGACTCGCGACTTGTACAAGAGTGTCGATTACAAAACCGTTGATTGGGCCGACCACAAGTTCTTCGAAGCGGCGGTGACACCAGCCAAGATTGTCAGGGAAGCACACAGTGATTCACCTTCTGGGCTTACTCCGGATGATGTCATTGTATCCTTTGCCCCTATGCACTACGGTTTGCTTGATGAAAACCCTTTGCGGCACGTCAAGTTCTACTCCAAGGCTCGACCTGATGGTATGCGTCCTCCTACCTGCTTTTGTTTGATCTGACTGAGCCATCACCTAGTATGTGCTATCGCTCAACCAGGCGACTATTCGAGCCTCGTGCCATCAGTTTTTGGAGAGGTACTTCTTCGTGTATACACGAAAAAAGCAGAGTAAGTCGCTGGCTCTCCTTGAAAGAGTGTTGTACTTAATATTTCCAGGTACTACTCCGATGTGCAGGCTGGGTACCGCGCTCTCCTTTCCAAGATTGCTGGCAGACCATCTGTCACTGTGCCCACGCCACCTGCCACTGAGGCTCCTTCTACTCCAAGGCCTTCTCGCAACAGTAGCTTAGCTGCATTGGATGGTTCACCCGGTGGAAGTAAATATGGTGACAACCAGTTTACCACTGTTGAGCGGGGCTACATCCCGGCAAGTCCTGCTAAGCAGCTGAAACGCAAGGTTAGGAGCACAGAGTCGGAAGGATCTTCGAAGAAGAAGAAGACGCCGTAAGGGTTGTGTCGCAGTTGGGACAATTTCTTTCTCGGATGGATTTGGTATTCTCTTTCAATGTAGATATTCGTAGATTTTACTCGTATACCGCCTGTAATTTACACGTACTCGATGCCCCTTTACTTGTGTCTAGCAGTTTGATCCAGCATATGAGGCTATTCCGCCTGCAATGAGTCCATAAAAGGTTCGCCGCCAATGATCAAGCTCCCATTATGCCCGCCCATGCCGCTGACATGATACGCAGGTGGAGGCACCATATGGACCTTCGTCACTCAGTCGGTAGCCTTCCGCTCTACGCTCCTTACAAACTCCCTCCTGTATCCCAGCCTCTTCATCTCCCCTCGCCTCAAACTCTTCCTTCACCTGCTTACCCACGCTTCCACACCGCCCGATGCCCGCAGACCGTACTCTCCGCGTAGCGGTTCCCAAGCACTTGCTCGAAGACTGCCTTTTGGGTGAGAGACGAGGGCGTCCATGGCTCTCAAGCCGGTGGAGATTTGGGAGAGGGTGTAGTCATTGGGCTAGCGCTCGAGTGAGGGATGGGCTGTAGGGAACTGATATCGAATGGTGGATGTAGACCGGCGCTGTTGGAGGCATCCCGCTGGTATTGAAGGAGTAGGTATTTGGGTACAATGCGAGTCTGGGATGAACTGCCTTAAGGATGGCAAAGCTGTATTGGCACCTGAGGCAGGACGTTTCCTTGAGAGAGCGGACGTGAGCACCACTGTGCTAACAGATGACAGCTCTGATCCAGAGGGCTGCGGCTGTGTAACGATCCCCTCGTCCAGACTGACGCATTCGTCATTGCTGAAGCCCTCCAGTACGAATACGTGGGGTAATCTCTGATAGGTCCGGACAACCCGGACGGCGTGCTACTCTCATTTCCGAGACTGAGGGTCGAATAATGGAGCAAGGCCTAAATCGTTCCTAGGGTTGGGAACCGCGAAAGCTGGAAGAGCGGGAAAGTGGGAATCATGTGCAGCAGACGAATCGGCTCGATGTGAGCCTATGAATAGAAGGGTGCCATCGGAGTCCAGTGAAAGCGTCATGGTGTGCAGGGTATTCACAGTGGCCGGAGCGAAAGCTAAAGGGTGGCAATGCACCTATTTCCTGTGTTTGATTACTTTATACCAGAACACCAAAGTAACGGTGCGCTGTAGTTCTTCTAGCTGCTTCTTCATTTCCGAGTTATGATCAGCTATCCAAAGGGGAAGGATCTACAGTGATCACTGAGTCATTTTGACTGAGATGCTGGTCAGAGTACGCATCTAGTGGCGCAGCGGTATTCGGTCCTGAAAGTGATAAAGTGGGCACTGTCATGAAAATGCGCTTGATTCTGTCCAGTAAACGTGGTAGATACAACGTGCAACTCCAGATGTAGAAATCTGTGCCATGGAGCGGTATACATTGGTATCAAGTTAATAAAATGATTATCCACAGACTCACCACGCACTTAGTTAATTAATCCAAGCTCAAGTCCGCGGAAGAAATACGAAATCGGGATTGTCCGAAAAATACCATGGACCGTAACGCATCACATGACCGTGACTGGGGCGGTGAAGCGTCACCCCTGCGGAATCAGTTTGCTCACCTCTTTCCTTCTTCCGGCCCTCTGCCGCGGAAAGTGGAGCTGTGCAGGTTACTTCGACGTGTTATATCACATTTGGATGGCATAGCTGTCGAGTTGTATGTCCTTCCTTTATAACTAACTGCAACCCTGAGTCAAACTGTCGTTCTAACCGCTAGTTTTGCATTAGCGTCATCATCCTACCAATTCCCTGGTCAGAACTGCGGTATAAATGGAACAACAACGGATTCCCTTTCCGAGGTCGCGCGCAGCTTCAGAAGTCACACCTCGTATGTCATCACAGCTACTTTTTTTCGTGTTCACATAGCTCACAGCGTCCCTACCGTCTTTTTAAGCTCGCACTGCTGACGGTAACTCCATGTTTGTTACGTTTATCGCACCCTCTGAAGACAACTTCTCAGAATCCGTCGTCGACGAGACTTTTCATTCTGCTGGCAAGTGTCGCTTTTGAATTATTAGATTTTATGTTTAACAATATCCCCTTCATCCAGTGGAGCCGAATGACGGAGGTATAACCCTACCAATATTAGCTTCCAGGTTTCTTACCGAGACTTTTCAGGTCCTGGCGTCGAACCCTCCGAGTCTACGACAGGTGAGTGAATACTGAATTTGATTCAACGTCTTATCTTATGCATGGCAGACTCTTTTGCTACGTCTTACTCTAAGTTGACATCGTCTGATAAGCTGTCTGCACTCCCACCTCCCAACAGTCCCAACCTGAACAGGAATCGGTCCCCAAATCCTGGCGCCAGCCGAGGTTTTAGACGCAGTTTCGAAGCGTCGGGTTCTCTTCCCTCAGTGAGAAGTGCGGGGGACATAGATCTCATACAGTCCACATGGAATAGTCCTCGACAGAGCAGCCATCTCGTCACTCGGTCGAATGCCTCAGACGGTTCAGTAGGGCTTGACACGCCAAGGAATAGAGCCTCATTAGATTCCGACCGCATCTCCTTACCCGCATTGCACAGCGTTAGAAACGGTATGGATAACTTATTTCCTCCTCTTCAACAACAAGCTTATCTCGGTTCCAGCCTTTTCTCGCAGAAACAGGGGAAGCGATCCTACTCTCCCAGCACAGCGTACTGAACAGCTGAGAGGAGAAACTGTTGAATCACGTTCCCGTTCTCCATCTCGTGCAGTGTCTCCCCTTCGCATCTTTCAACAATGGTCTCAAGGTCGTCATCGCTCTCATAACAATCAGACAGAGGAACCGTTTATCCCCGTCGATCCTTTCCGTGCAAAGTCCCATTTCCGTTTACCAGGCATGCCCTGCTTCTGCGTTGGCCAACCTAGCGATGACCCGGAGACTGGAACGGATCATGATTGTGGCCAGATCAAGCAGCACGCTGAAAGCATAACCACATTTGTCACTCAGACGTTACCACGATTATTCTATTTATACGCGCTCCTGCGACTGCCTGCTCTTTATTTCTCTAGGGTCGCACGGATTTTCGAGGACGCCGAAGTTAGCCGGCCTGATGTACAGCGCATGATTGATGCTTGCTCCCGTCCAGGATATACTATACCTCTGTCCTCCCATGTGAATGTTACTTCGAACGCGTATCGTACGTCGGCCGCTGGAGTATCCGGACACGTCGGCGCTGCGGCGCTAGTTGCTGACCTGGATATTCTCCCAGAGGATTGGGCCGCACCGTTCGTCTCACCGGCACTTGTACGGTTCAAGCATTCGTGGGAGGCCTTTATTGATACCCTTCTGAGAGAGTGGAAAACTCTCAATGTCGTTTCTGCTTTATTGTTAACGTATGTGTTCTTTGCCTACTCTTCTGTGAATGCATCGCTGATGATATCAGAGCTATTTTAACCATGTTCCAGATCCCGAACGCTGCCTCCGATCCTATAACCCGAACGGCGGCGTTGTTGTCATTAGTATGTGCTTTAATGAGCGTGTCTTATGGATGTATGTACATCGTCAGGTGAGGATCTCATACGTTTTTCTCTTGTCAAGCCGCTAATTACTCGCATAGATTTGGAACTATGAGGACTATGTATCGCGCCTCGCGATGGGCCGAGGTGAGTAAATATGGGAAGCTGGATCAATGGGACACACACTGAATGATTTGTAGGAGGCTCGTAAGACTAACACCGTAATTTGGTGGAACGTTTGGGTTATGCTCGCAATGCCAGCCGTATGGCTGTCCTGGTTCGTCCCGTGGCTGACTTGATTGACTCGAAGTACTGATCACCTTATTGATATAGGTCCATGGTCTATTTCATCATATCCATCCTATCCTTCGTATGGCGCACGGGATCGTATGTCGACCCAGACGAGCGCGAGGGGCTAAGTCCCACCGGTGCTCTGGGTCCCCGAATTGCGATTACAGGAGTTTTCCTGGTTGGCATGGCATACCTTGTGCTGATTGTGAAGACTCTTAAGAGCTATGGCACGCATTGGGTGTTGAAATCGGTGGGACAGGTGGGAGTGCAGGAGGAGGAGCCACGGGGGAGGGCGAGGGAGCGGGGTACGAGTAGCCAGGCGAGTAGGAGGCCGCGGAGTGAGCGGTATGACCATGTGCCGGAGGCTACGGCAAGGGGGACTCCGGATCTTCGCAAGGACAAGGTGGTCGAGGAGGTGACGGAGGCTGAGGTGAAGGACAGTAGTCGGCTGAGAACCTTATTGGGGCTGGGGCTGAACCGGAATCCGCCTGCTACTTCGGATTTGGAGAGGGGGTTGCCAGTGGAGAAGGATTCGCTTAGACGTGCTCGTTCATCGGGTTGAATTATGATTTGCTATGCTCGCTTTTATGAACTGACTTGCTATGGACTGTTGTATTCACATTTGTTGTAGATTGCACCACTGTATAGACATGTATGTTACTGGATTGCTTGAGAAATTGATATGTCGACGACGCGGCACTCAAGGTAAATTACATCACAATCATCATATGGTGGCAATATAATTCGTCAGTTGTCGAGCATTACAAATAATCCAATACCCCACATCACGGCGCCGTTCAAAGTTGATGACGAGTTTGGGGGTGCAAGCTTTGTGTTGTCAAATAGGGTATCCACTTCTTTGCGACAACACATCTACCATAGGGGCGATCTTTGACCAATCCATATCATCTGAGAAGGCTGACTACCCATGTTGTGAACCATATCAGACACACAAACACATGATATGTGAATATCCCTTGTACGAGGACCAACAAAAGAAACTCCGAGAAGCCTAAAGGTCATTATAGAATCGAGGCTCTAAGCCAGTTTATTGAGAGCTCAGGAGCATTTAAAGAAGCAGGAGATCCGCGGATACCAAGGGTAGCCCCAGAATTTGAAGAGATTCAGAGATTCAGAGAAAATGGTGGAAACCACTGGAAAGGTGAAGAAGGGGATTCGGAGGACGAGCACGGATAACCCGCAAGATTAAATAAACCCCCAGAGAGTCAATCTATCCCAGCATACCACGGAGGTGTTCGCGACTTGTGACTTCCTCAGTGGGAGCCAAGTCTGAGCTACAGTTAGGCGTTCATGACCAGATTTGGAAACGGGCCTCCCCGGGCCGGCGCACAGCCACCACCACCGGGCCAAATACTAGTACATGTTGACCTTGCGCATTAACACCACCACTGAGCGGCAGCGATGCACTGCACAGTCACCACCACCAATATCAACCTGACCTTGCTATTATGAATGAGGATTCAGATAGTGAGTTGGGATAATAATCACTATTGAGTTTTTTCAGATTTTTCTGACTGTAATTTGAAGTTCATCGGCTCCGTTCGTATAGATCCGGCGCCACCACATTTCATAGACTCGGATTGGTTTGACACATACACCCATGTCTTTTGCGACGAGGATTGCAAGTGGGTCTGCGTGAGAACCAAAGTACCTTGTGTCGCCCTGACCGACGAAATGATTCACAAAGTTCGGTCTGAAGGGTGGCGAACGATACACGTGGATGATAATGGCACCCTTACACCTTGCTACAACTTGTCGCAGAACGAATTGCCAAAACCTCTTTACGATTTCGTTTCTCTTGACGAGTAGAACACTCTTCTCATCTACAACCTCGCCGATCTCCATTATTACAACCTCATGCCGCTGCACGCACGAGTTTGCAAAATTGGAGAAGATTCCTTTCTTTGCAAAGCGCGAATAGATAGACCCTTCTTTGGTTGCTGGTCGCAAACTCGATGAAGAGTATTACATTTCTCTTCGTCTGCGAGATTCGCCCTATGTTCTGCCTCTGCATGGCTTGGTCCCCGCCACGCGCTGGAATGTTCAATCAGATGATCCTATTGTGCAACATGCAGTCGTCCTGGATGGCATTTTGGTGCCGTTTGTGGGGTCTCACTCTGAACTTTTTCATGATGGCGAGTGGAGTGTGTATGAGAAAGAGATCTGATCCTATCTGTGGCCCTCATAGACGCGCTGTACAACACCGAATCGCAGGGTGTTTCTCCAAGCAATGTCAATGCCATTACCGTGCGGCTGACTTTAGATGGCCTCAAAGTCATCGGCGAGGGTTTATGCCAAGTCGATTGGGACTTTCCTTTCTTGTATTCGCCGCACTGGTATCGCACTGCGAAAGTCGAAATCTTGTCAGCAATTATTTGCCACCTCTTCACAGAAGAGCGCCCCAATCTGTCTTCCATGGATGATGAAAACATACCCACTGTCTTCCAGGATATTGTCAGGCATGCCACGGGTATGCAGACCGTTGCGCAGCTCAGACAGGAAATGTGGGAGGAATTGCAAGAAATCCGAAAGCGGGGTGTCACTATACTGGATCTCGTGTGAAAGCGGCATTTGCGTTTCGAATGTCAAGTCTCGTCGAAGAATACATGGTGGTTTGGCATGGATGATCAGGAGGTTCCATGGCGGCCGGACTTTCACCAGAAGGCTAAGGTGAGATCTGTCACCATTACTACTTGATACCCCCAGATGTTAATCGATGATAGGTTTCTTGGTCATATGTCCCAATCTCAGTATAAGGCTCTCACGTTCACTGGAGTCTTTGATGTATTGACCAATCTTCTGTTGAAATGATTGTGGACCTTGCACCTTATATAATAGCATCCACCGGCAGTCATGTCATGGTACTCATGCAGCAAGATATACCGCCAGTCCTCCAGCAAGTTGCAACCTTAGGGGCACCGCGCAGACTCGTTGCCCAGCTTAGAGAGGCAACATGGGAAAAATGGCCAGAAATTCGGTCGCGCAGTATCAGTGAACTGGATCTTGTGCAAAAGCGGCATTTGTGCGTCGAACTTCAAATTTCATCGAAGAATACTTAGTGGTGTCGTGTCAGTGCCCGTTGTGCACATCCAGTATAGGCTGTGCACCAATTCAACTACTATGTTCCACTTGCATCTCTCAAAGATAATATGTACAAAGAGGAAGATATTCTCTCCAGATCTCTATTTAAGATTTCTTAACATCAAATCATGATGGTACCTGGAATCATGTAGCTGATCTGCCCCATCAGAATCTCTTGATCATCAAATTTTGATTATTGTTCTATTGTTCATTGTTCTCTTCTATTGTCCTATTGTCCTATAATCCTATTGTTCTTTCATCTGAACTCATTGTTCTATATTCTTATTATTCCTGCCCATTGTGTTCTAAGTATGGAAACTTATTGTTCTCCAGTAGTATATAAGTAGCTGTAGAGTAGCAGAGAAATCAATCAGGAGACTTTATCCCCCCAACATCAGTGGGAACCAATCAATTCTTTTTCACTCTCCAAGTGTAGCAGCTGCCTAGCATTATCTAGGGCTCTATCTCAAGGAGTTTTATCTACCTCTTAGTTTGAAATCTTTATCACTAGTCATTTCCCTCAATCATTATTTCCTTGTATCCTCTTCTATCCTACTTTTGCTAGTTCATGTTGACGAGGCTGGTAACGGGCACTCGTGAAACTAAGTGTGGCCTAGCATGAACAACACTCTAAACCACTACTCAATCCCACTAACACACACACACACAATCTCTATAAGTGCGGAAGGGAGCAAGGAATTTAATTCTACTTGTGCTCTGACAGTATCTCAAAATATCTTAGCGAGCTTGCTAACTTATGCAACGCGACCACGTACAATTGTCAAGCAAATCTCAATTTCGCTATCTCCTTGAAGCTTTTACAAGAGAGCATGGCGAACCATGCAACCCTCAAGGCAAGTGATATTTCAATAGAAAATACACACGGATACACAGATCCGCAAAGTGACCGAATTCGTTCAGTGAGCTCGCTAAGTACGAAGTGCCGCTAGGTTCTACTGTGCACGCCTTCGCCTTCTCTCTTAGTTCGCTAAGCCTGAATCCCAAACTCGTCACGCTAGAGGCCCTCGGCGCTCTCAAAACACAGTACGCAAATCTCTTGTTAAATGTCCCCATGAGTCCTCACACACAGTGTGCTCGCTCTAACAACAGTGCTGCGAGGTCCAACTGTGCACACCTGTCACACTTCGTGCAACTGCCAGAACAGCTCAAGCTGGCTGATTCCCTCATAAATCTCCTTCAAAGCCTACACAGAGGCTAACACAACTCAATTCTCTCTTACACTACTGAACCAGAAATATGGAACAGAGTTTTTCTCAGATGTTTTCTCAGTTTCTCTCTAGAGCCGAGTGCAGCTTCACTGACGTGGGTCTCGTTCGTTTCTCAAGTAAAACCGAAGTTTTGTATCCAAAATGTATCTCTGTTTTCAATTTCTCTAGTGAGCTCGCTAACTCTCTGGTATAGCCGAGACTCGAAGTTACTAACTCTTACACATCACAACAAGTCCAGATTCAGACTGAAACTTTATTACTATACGTGGGGGGTAGGTAGCTTGTTCTAATACATGAAAATCTATCCTACTTATACTACGAGAGAATGATCGTTACAAACTGGTTATTAGTAAAATACTTTTGCGTCGGCCGATAATCCCTCGTCTGAAACGTCACAGCCCTCTTGGCAGAGTGCCGCTTTCTCTCTGTTTGGTAGTCTCAAAGGACTGGGCGGCACTGATGTCGCTCACCCGACAGCAGTGGCTGCCCGCGGGCTAGCACTCAATAGCTGTATAATGCGCGATCATTGATCACACGTCATTCTTGGTTCTCTGTTCTGCTCCGAAGGTGACAGCGTCATAGTCTAGACACGGTAACCAAGAGACGCATCAGAATTCTGGTCCGCTCGCTAATCTCGTCGGTCCATATCCATTTCCAGACCATGCCCGGTGGTTCTCTTGATTATCTCTCACATGATATCGTTTCTCCGGATCTCCAGGGTCTATGTGTCATTGATTATTGACGCGTAGTTATCTAAATTAGCTTCGGTCCGAGTACAAGCGCGTCCCACCAAGTCTGAATCCCCAATGCCAACAGATATTATTGCAAGCGAGCTCGTTAGTTGGCCTTATTGCCGTGCATGCCCGTGAGGTGCAGTGCAGCAACGAAGTCCTATGTTTTAATTTCCGTGACTTCTTTTTCTGACAGAAGGGTAATCTGACTCGGTGACCTTACTTCTTCTCGTGCCGCTTACACTGTCAGTGAGCTCGCCCAGTCGGCACAGTGCCTAAGTGTAATTTATTGATTCTCACAAAATTACACGCTTAGACATGCTGCAGGCGTGACAACGTCTGTCAGAGATTATTGAAAGTCCTTCTTGCATTCAAAAGAATTCGCTAGGGAATACATCTCAGTTTATACCTTCTTCCCAAGCCTTACAAGTGGAGCCCACTGCGAGGGGGGGGGTTTCACAATTTTGGACAGACATCTTCATGTTACTGCCCCACGTATTGCTCATCAGAATGCAGCACAAGCACAAATAGACCAACTACAAAGGAGAATAACAGCTGTAATCCAACATGATTCACCTTACACCAATCCAGAAGCAGATCAGTCATTCTTCAGTACTGTTCCAGAGAAAGAATCTCATCACGCACACATTGATACATCCCTCTCTGATTTATTTGGAGATTCCCCATTATCATCTCTCACACCGTTAGTGTCTTCTCCAGACAACACATCTGCTACTTCTATTACAAGTCATCTTTCACCTTCCAATCAAACACACTTTTCTATGGCCACACAACAGCTCCCATTACGTGGCTCTAACAAAGCACCACAATGGGTATGGAGAGGTCCAGAAGACAACACCACTCTTCCTGTCTTTCTTGATGAGGTGGAACGAACTTGTAGATCAGTGGGAAAGACAGACGACAAGGATTTCATTGATGCATCAATTTTATATACAGACCCAAGTGCATCAGAACTATGGAAACAGCTGCCTGCAGCTAAGGCTACACCATTTAGCTGGGCAAACTTCAAGACCCAATGCTTCTCTTACTATCCCAAATCCAATGTCACCAACCGCTATTCACCAGTACATTTGGAGCAAGCAGTGCAGCGACTCAGGATGGTTCCAATCCATACACTCGATGACTTTGGCCGGTATGACTGATTCATAATGGCTATTGGACTCGATCTGCGACAAGGAACATCCCCACTGCTCTCTAAGCGTGAGCTTAATTGTCATTATATCAATGGAATCTATCCTCCTCTCAGAATGCATATTGATCAGCGCCTAGCTGTATTAAATGCAACTCATAATTCTCTTGAACCCTTTCCATATGAGGATGTTCGAACAGCTGCCATGTATATTTTGGAAAGCCAACGATCACCTTATGTGAATCCTATGGCAATGCTCTTACCACCACTCATGCCCTATGGAGTCCCTTCTTTGAACTATACAAATCCATTGTCAACGCAGTATGCGACATCAGGATTATCTCAGCCAGTACATGCAGATCCAAACATGATGAACCAATTGGTTGCCCTACAGTCTTTGCCTTCAATGGCAGATGGAATCAAAGCCCTTACAGAATCTAACTCTGGAGGATATCTTAATGGGCTCTATCCACAATATGGGTATCAGACCTATTCTATGCCAGCTCTGGCACAACCACAACCATATAGTGCACCTCAGTCATTATTACCTCCCCAACCACCTATGCCTCTGCAATCTTCCACTCCTATATCTGAACCTGCCCCATCAGCTACAATTCCAGCTGTAAAACAAGAAGATGCTCTAGGAGGACTGGTAGCAGCATTGAAGACTATTGTTGAGGAGAGTATAGCCAGAGGATCAAATGCTAACTGTAAATGTGCATACGATGGCTGTGACAAGAGGTGGAAGGACTGTGAAAATCGCAGAGCAGACCAGGATAAAGGCTGGATTAAATGGGACCCAGTTGCAAGGAAAACACTCATGCCAGATGGAACTGAAATTCCAAAAGGTTTAGGAGCAGCAAGAGATCAGGTGATTAAATGGCACTCAGATAAAAATACCCCAGCCCCAGCTGC
This sequence comes from Armillaria borealis, assembly GCA_030435635.1. Classification (NCBI taxonomy): domain Eukaryota; kingdom Fungi; phylum Basidiomycota; class Agaricomycetes; order Agaricales; family Physalacriaceae; genus Armillaria; species Armillaria borealis. The sequence continues at coordinate 537,305 of JAUEPT010000010.1, read as the reverse complement.
TGTTAATCTGATATCAGCAAATAGGCCAATTGTGCAGGAAAAGGCTACAATTCCTGAGATAATATATCCATCTCACTTCTCACCTTACCAATCATCATCATTCATGGGAAATTTCGTTACCCCATCACAACTGGCAGGGGTGTCACCTCCTTCAGGACCTGTCTCCCAAATGCTAGCAACAGTACCTGATAATGAGTTTGAGGAAGAAGAAAACAAGCTGCAAGAAATGGTTCATGAATATTTCCAGGGAGTTCTGAAAGCTCGTGCAAGGAAGAAAGGAAAGGATGCATCCAAAAGCTCAGAAGATCAATCAGGCCAGGCTTCATCAGCTTCCAACCAAGAGGCACCAGCCCAGGAGACAGAGGACACAACTACAAGTTCAACATCTATGACAGCAGCTAAGCCTAAAGATAAGGCCCCAGCTGTTGATTCATCATCTAAGCCAAAAGAAGCTAGACAATATAGACATGCAGCACCAATCATGACTGAAGGTGTAACTGAGGATATAGTGAAAAGGCTCCTTGATGCCAAGGTCATGCTCACTGTTGGAGAAGTCTTCAGTGAATCTGCAGCAGTTCGCTCCCGAATCAAGGAGGTGCTCACTAATCGAAAGGTACCCATCCTACTTAAAGGAAGTGGACCTGCTGCAGTAGGAAAAGATGCATTTGTCTTCATGACTCTTCAAGAGGGGTACCATGAGCAAATCATGGTCGCAGATGTCACAGCTGGCTTACGTGCCTTGATGCCTATAATTGATGGTTTAGCCGAAGTGGAGTCTATCTTAGATGAGGGATGCCAAGTTGTATCTATGTCATGGGATGTATGGAACAAGCTTGGATTGCCCATGGACACCTCAATTAGGATCCAACTGCAGTCAGCCAACAAGGGCAAAGATCAGTCAGAAGGAATGTGTCACAATGTCCCCTTCTCCTTCCAAGGTTTAGAAGTTCTATTGCAAGTCCATGTAGTCAAAAATGCTGCATATGACATTCTCCTAGGAAGACCTTTCAGTATACTCACAGAGTCAAAAATCGACAATCGGTCTACAGGAGACCAGCTGATCACTCTCACTGATCCTAATTCTGGGAAATCAGTCACTATACCCACACATGAAAGAGGGAATCCTCGTTTCTCATGGCAACGAGGCCATCAGAGTTCAGAACCTCACATTCATGAACCTCGATCCCCCTTTGGAGCAAATTTTCCTTAATGACCGAGGATCTCTTTTCTAGCAAAGGGGAGCTCGGTCTATCCATTGTTGTTGAAAAACTACCATCAGATTTTTCCCATCAAACTCATTCTATTTTGCAATCCCCAGGTGACTCTGCACCAGTTGTAGATCTCACCTCTATACCTGGATATGCTATTTGTATAAATGCTATATCAGAATCACAACTAAAACACACAACTCACATTGATCAATCTCAGCCATATTTAAAACGTGCCCGTGAATTGGCTTCCTCTATGTATAATGAACCACTGGTAACATTAAAATCTGCCACAACAGAACATGTTGCTAGTAATCCATCAGACCACTCCTCTGTAAATACCTTCTCAGTAATCCAATATGTTGATTCACCACATGAACTCTTATATCTTGATCTCTTTGGACTTGAAGACTCATCAGCAGATCTTGAACACTTTACACCAACTGGTATTTTGGCACTCTCTCGTCCCAAGCCAACTAAAAAGAAATATAAAAAAGTTGCCAATAGGACTAAGCCAGTGCCAACTACCTTGCCAGAAGAGTTCAGGATTATCTGTGAAATAACAGGGGATCCTCTTGCTAAAATGCCAATTCTATCACCACATCCTCCTGAATTCACACCTACTGGAAGATACACCCAGGAAGGATATGATATCATTGAGAAAAATCATCCAGGGGATTTCCTATGGCCAGAAGAGAGAAAGTTGATGCATCATTTCATGATGGAGCAGAATGAAGGTTTTGCATGGAATGAGTCTCAAAAAGGCAAATTCCGTGAAGACTTCTTCCCTCCAGTAGTCATTCCAGTCATTGAGCATATTCCCTGGGTTCACAAGAATATACCAATTCCCCCAGGCTTGTATCATGAAGTAATTGACATTGTCAAGGACAAAATCGCTTCAGGCATATATGAACCATCCAGTTCATCTTACCGATCCAAGTGGTTCACTGTATTCAAGAAGGATGGACAGTCTCTACGAATTGTGCATGATCTTCAGCCATTAAATGCTGTCACCATTCGGAACTCAGGTGTTCCTCCTTTTATTGAGCAGCTTGCAGAAACCTTTGGTGGACGTGCATGCTATGGCGTCTTTGATTTGTTTGTAGCATTTGACCAAAGGCTGATAGCTACCCAGAGTCGAGATTTCACTACTTTCCAAACCCCTCTAGGAACCTTTCGCCTAACCAAGTTACCCATGGGATGGACAAATTCAATGCAGATTCTCCAGGGCAATATCACATATACACTCCAGAATGAGATTCCTGATTTCACGATCCCATTTGTCGATGATGCAGGTATCAAAGGACCACAGTCACGATATCAGGACAAAGAAGGGAATTATGAGACAGTCCCAGAAAATCCTGGTATCCGACAATTTGTATAGGAGCATTTTCAGAATCTAAATCACATTGTGGAACGCATAAAATATGTTGGTTGCACCTGGTCAGGAAAGAAGGCATATCTCTGTGTACCTGAGGCAGTTATAGTGGGGCACAAGTGTACATATGAAGGGCGAGTTCCAAAAGATGGCAAAGTTGATAAAATCAAGAACTGGGGCCCATGTCAAGACCTCACAGATGTTCGGTCATTCTTAGGCATATCAGGGATTTTACGAATCTACATTCGCAACTACAGTCTTATAGCACAACCTCTGGTAAACCTGACATGAAAAGATGTAGAATTCTATTGGGGACCAGAACAGGAAGCTGCACAGCATGCCTTGAAAGAAGCTATCATTCACTCTCCCGCACTACGACCAATTGACTACAAGTCTGGTGCTCGAGTAATACTTGCAGTAGACACCAGTGCAGAAGCAGTAGGATATGCATTGTTCCAAGAAGACCCTGATAATCCCAAAAGACGATACCCTTCACGCTTTGGGTCAATTGCTCTCAACAAAACCGAGTCTAATTATAGCCAACCCAAGCTGGAGCTGTATGGACTTTACCATGCTCTCAAAGAAGCTGCAATATGGATCATAGCAGTTAAGAACCTGACTGTAGAAGTTGATGCAACTGCAATCAAAGGGATGATCAACAACCCTGATATGAACCCCAGCGCAGTCATTAACCAATGGGTAGCAGGAATCCTCCTTTTCGATTTTGAGCTTGTACATGTACCAGGCATAACTCATAGACCAGATGGCTTATCAAGAAGAAGGCCACAACCAGGGGATCCTCCTCCACAAGGAGATGATCCTGACTGGGTTGACAAATACTACAGTTTCCTTCATACGATAAACCCTTATCCAGATGTTCGTGCCTCAGGACGAAAGATTCTTAGTCCAGTACAAATATTTGCTAAAACAACCAAACATCCTCATGTCCAGAACCCTATTCCATCCAGTACCCCCATTGACATTCCTCATGATAGAAAAGCACTAGCAGCCGATGCCAGATTGGAACAAGTCCAGAAATTCCTATCTGACCTTTCTCAACCTCCAGACCTCTCAGATGACCAATTGCGAACCTTTGCCAATTATACTTCAGAATTCTTTCTCAAAGATGATGAACTATGGAAAAGAGATCCTGCAGGAGAACATAAGCTGGTTATTCCTCCAGACCAGAGATACAACATTTTGAGAATTGCGCATGATGAGCTTGGTCATAAGGGTGTCTATTCAGTTCGCCAGCACATCCTTAAATGCTATTGGTGGCCCCACATGTTAGCAGATGTCAAGTGGTTTGTTAAAACTTGCCACTTATGTCAAATTCGCTAAACAGAGAAATGGCATAATCCTCCAGTCGTTGCGCATCCTGCACCACTCTTCTCCAAAGTCTATATTGACACATTCCATCTTCCTCGGTGATACGCCGTCTACGCGTTCACACCTAGATTTTACGATTTTGTAACAATACAATTGCATATCTATCCTGTACTAGTGATAATAAAAAGGACTATAGCTGAGGCTTCGAGCTGATAGTTACAGCAGTATGCGACTAGTGAAGCCAGGACTTAGATGCGACACTACTAGTGGGTCAAATCTACCAGCCGGCCATACTAGTGACTTGAATACTAGCCAGACTAATTAATATAAGGCCACTAGTAGACAAGTAACATGACTAGCGCACCAAACAAGAAGCAGAATACACAGATCTCGTGAAGTTCAGTCACTAGTAGACCGATCGGGGCAGAAACACCTAAGTCAGGTTAACTAGTCACGCAGCAATCTTGAAGCAGGACTTAGAAATGCATTAGCAACGGATTAACGTTACGCCCAGATCCGACTAGTGCGATCAGATCTATTACGATCGGCACTAGTATAGTCTGGCTGCGCTTTCGATCACGGCCAACTACGGTTGCGAGCACGAGGATGTGGCTAGTCGTTCATCTCCGGCACTAGTGGCGTGTTGCTGGGTCAAGCACGTGAGATTAAACCGCTGGCTGAGCTCCGTGGCTCACTAGTCGTCCAATAGCAATTTCTAGACCGACTATTGCATGTTTATGCGCGATATTTCGGGTTTAGCCAAGAAATCAGTACCGAAAATACCCCACTAGTGTAGCTGTTTGTGTCGCTTTGTACCTTTCTTTACAGTATATAAGTAGTAGAATAGCCACTCGCACGGACAGGCAAGCCATCCCTGCAATTGCGAGTGACTAACAAGAGTTTAGTGCCCCAATTAAAGGCTTTTGTGCTTAACCTCAATGAAGCGGCTACTAGTCGCTAAGTTACCTATAGAATTGAGTGAATTGAAGTCCCTTTTGAGCAATACTATTGTGTCCTGCAAAGACCAAGAGTGTTTCGAAGTAATTCTTGCAATTTCTCAAAGTTAAAGTATTATTCTTAGGCCAAGAGTGCCACTAGTAAGCCAAGAGTGTGAACTAGTCAAGTGAAGATCACTTGTAGGAAGTAGTACAGGGCCAAGAGAGCCATTATTTCGAAGCAGTCATAGTCCCAATGAGCGCAGTAGCTCAAAACCAAGTCACATTCAGTCAATTGTGTCTTACCCACCCCACTAGTGCGAGTAGTACGCTTGTAAAACTCACTAGTAATGACTAAAGTGTCTTTTGAACAACATCCCTTGATTATTGAGTCTGCAGAGTGCTTCTATCATACTCGAAACACCCGAATTCAATCAATTGGTGATAGTGTAGAGTTGTGAGAGGTTTAGTGTCGGTTGGAGATCATTTCTGCCCACTAGTCTTTTGTCACTCGCCGTTACCGAGCACATCATCGGTCCAATGGTTTCAAGTACATTGTTCATGCCCGATGCTCTTTAAGCGCATACCCAGAATTTCGCATGCTCTGCAAAGAGAATGCAGTAGCCCTTGCACGTTTCATATATGAAGAGCTCATATGCCGGTGGGGTTCGCTTCGAGAGATTGTAACAGACAATGGTCCAGCCTTTTTAGCTGCTCTAGAAATCCTCAAGAAGCAATACAACATACATCATATAACAATTTCTCCATACAATTCACAAGCTCAAGGGGTTATCGAACGCCGTCACTATGACTTCAGAGAAGCCTTGTTCAAAGCAGCAGATGGGCTAGAGAAGAATTGGTCCTATGTGGCGTACTCAGTAATTTGGGCAGAGCGTGTCACCCCATTGCGGACTCTAGGTCGCAGTCCATATGAAGTTGCTACTGGCGTACCACCAGTTCTCCCATTAGATATTGTGGAAGCATCATTTCTCACTCCACCACCTGCATCAGCCTTGACTACCACAGAACTTATTGCTCGCCGAGCAGTCGTTCTCCAGAAGCGTGAAGCTGACTTAGAAGCCATCCAGTCCAAAGTTTATGAGGCACGAGTAAAAGCAGTGAAGCGATGGGAGAAAGATCATGCGAGACAAATTATAGATTGGAAGTTCAAGCAAGGTGCTCTAGTCTTAATCTGCAACACAAGAGTAGAATATGAGCTCAATTGGAAGTTCAAGCCACGCTATTTAGGACCACTTGTAGTCATTTCACGAAATCAAGGAGGTGCATACATTCTAGCTGAACTTGATGGAACCCTTCTTGCACAACCAGTAGCTGCTTTTCGATGCATTCCATATTATGCTCGAGCATCTATTGATATACCAGACCTCACTCAATTCCTAGATGTTGATCCTTCACGAGTCAAAGATTTGGAATGCACCATAGAGAACTTTGATGATGATATTTAACACTTGTATCTGTCTATATCCATTTGTAATACTATGCAAAATGCCAATGATGATCTACTGAGGCATTCAGTAAAAATTCTCTTTCTGACAGGAGTCAGAAAATTTTTGTTTCCCCCAGGCTTATCATAATATATTTATCTTACATCTTTTTTCAATAAAATTTCCCATGCATCCGATTCACAATCACATTCTATATTGGAGCATCTGCGTCCGCAGTCCCAGAGATTTGTGCCATTGGTTCATACCTCACATGATTCATAGCTGTGAGAAGAATATCACATGTCCTTATTAATGCGCAGTCAGAGGGATTTGTGCCATTGGAATTTGCTTCATATTGAACCACCTTGGAACCATACACACATACAAAGCCAAGACCTTTTGTGCAATATTTAAAGGCAGAGGAATCGCTCTAGTATTCTCAGTCTCGAGCGCAGGACCCTCACGCCATCCTCTGAGGACCATCCTCTCAGACTCCTTCACTTAACTTCATGACTGCATGAAGGTGTCGTAGCAGCTATGAATGGTGGTAGTTTACCTGGGAAGACCCGTCGTAACACACGAACGTGGAGTACCAGTGTACCGGTTGGATATATGCGTTTGGAATTGCTGTAGAAGAATCAGCAGATGTGATGACACGTGAAAATTTACCGTGTTAAATAAATTTCCTAAGACTCAGTCGCAATTCACGGGTGTCTGTGTTGTCTGAAATTCCCAAGTCCCTTCGCCAACAAGGATTTAAGCGATTCAAGGATGTTTTTCAGATTGTCACATTCTCAAGCTTGTTTGCACTTTCATAAACCCCTCGTATAACAATATACAAATGTCTATGGCAAGATAGTTTCCCAAGTCCGTTTGCCAATAATTATGAGCGCAATTCCCGGATGTCTCTATCACTTGCCACGTGAACAGATTTTCTCATCATCGTAAATGATTAAAAGCACGTGTCTGCATCAATAGTCTATTTTCCTGTAGAATTAAATGCCAAGAACCTGGAACCGGTCCGGATGCCTAATTATCGGTGTTCTAAGGCAGTGTTTGATTGACGGTTGTCGAGTCGCCGATAGAAGCCTAAAATCTTTTTTCTTGCAACCACTCTGACTGTCATTATGCCAGACATTGCCTTTGCCTACCTCGCACTCCTTATCCTTCCAGCATCCATGCTTGTTGGATTAGCCATTCTTTATTTCCGAGATCACCGCTGCCAGCACCAACAGCCGTCTTATGCTCGTGATTTTCCACTTCATCAGATCACCTTTGTTGATCCATATCCACATCCAGCTAAAAGTGGAGATGAAGCATCCAACCATTTGGCAGCATCTACTTATTCCCTTATCATACCGGATAACATTATCGACACTACCAGACCAAGCACCCCAGCATCGACCTATAAAAGCTCCTCTTTGACAGAGTTTCGAGCATCTATTCATTCCGACTTTATTCAGGGATCGTCAAGGGATCTTGTCTCTAGACCAGACTCACCAACCCTTCTATGACCAGAGGCAGTCCTGGTCCTCCTTTCTCGCCTATGCAATCTGCACATTCCACTGCCACCAACTTATCCTCCTCCTAAACCTCCAACAAACGTCTAGAATACCAAAATTTTGCTATTTCTATACTTCCGATTTGTTCACAATTTATTCCAGTTCTATTGGTCATATAAATCCCACTCCCATATCATTCTTGTCCACCGTCATTTTATTTTATTTTTTGGCCAAAAATCCCATCGCCTCTGAACATACACTTGTATTTTCGACTTGGCTACCAATACGTACTCAGATAAATTCTCTGAAAAAGCTTCTTTGCCCAATGTGTCCTGTCTAAATATTGCCAAATATTCTAAGGTCACAGCCACTATTTATCGCCTGACTTTGGCATGAATGCAGCCTTCATGGAGCAGGAACATTAAGCGGTGATAGAGGGAATTGGTCTGGAGAATAGTTGCACAGCAACGGCCATAGCCGAGGCACAGGAACGCAGCCGAGACAATGGAAGTCCAGTCCATGATAGCCTGGACGAGTTGCAACCATTCTTCCTGCCTTAAAATAGTCGGGTAAATACTGTGACATTGCGAATGCGTCGGCTAGAGCGAGAAAATTTAACCCCATGATGATGTACCTAGTGACCAGTCACAAATCATTTTTTTTCTTCCAATCTATCACAAAATAATCCGATAAATCAAAATTCTGCTGCTCTAAGCCTAGCAAACCCATCACTACCAAATCGTCCTTGTGTCTTGGCATCAGTATGAGTATTGCTGAGTAAAGACACCGGCTTCTTCAGGATGCTTGGCCACTGTGCAAATTCAGCAAATAAAGTTGCCTGGGTTATGAAATGATGGTATGGGCCATTGACGTGGGTGATAGTTGAAGTCACTGTTGTGCCTTTATATTTGATCATTTCATCCCGAGCGGCAATATAGACACTCTGTGTGAAAATTCTCAGTGACAATTGTGCTAAGGATTATGGGAAATTACATACGGAAGATGTCCAGAAATCCTTCAGCCAAAATAATTCATCACAGCTCGCCTGTAAGCCAGGACTTGCAGCATCCACCACACATGCAGGAGCCTGATCAATGACCTTCTCGACATTGTGTGCAACAGCTTGGAATAGCTGGAGCGCACAAATGGGATCATTTTCAAGATGATACTGGAGGCGTGTGACAACAGAGGAGAGAGAGGCACAGCTCAAGGGCTTGGTAGGATGCTCCATATTGTTTTAGACTGACATACAGATACAGCGCCCTTTTAAAACCCCAGCAACGTTCAATCATTATTGTCGCACCCTAACGCCCTTGTCTAAGCAACACCTAGATTTTCTAATTAATTCAATCAGGTACCCAGAATTTATTCCACCCCTGCCGCAGTATTCTGGTAGCATGACGGATGTAATTCGGTCTTGTCAGTCATTGATTGGAGACAGCCGGTTGCATTTTACGGATTATCCTGGTAGCAGGATGGATGTAATTCGGCCTTGTCGGTCATTTAACTCGCAACGTCCAGCTACAGTTTAAATTATTATGTTCAAGCGACAAGGTACAATTCAGATATCACCTTATTGGGAATACCAGAATCTGTGCCTATCTGGGAACTAATCGCAATATACATCAGATTCCATGACACTATATTAAATTATGATGCTATTCATTCCAGACATAGTCCAGAAAAACGTAAAAATATCACTCCAGTCATTTTCCCACAGGCTATGTATATATCCGAACCAATTGTATTATGCCGACTACAATACTTGTGATTATTGTGTCTAAATTCGTACACCAAATGGAGTTCATTCAATCAGTTTAAAAAGAAAAATATCTATTCCTAATTTCCTCAATCATTACACAATGTCTTCAATGCAGCCCACCCAATTTCCATGGGGACTATTGGCTGCCATTATCATTGGAGGCTCTATCCTCATAGTTACCGCCTCTCTTGGGTGCTACATTCTCAGATGTGGCCCTCTCCGCTGAGCTCCTCGCAATGGGATCACCTTCCAACGTCACCATGATCATGTATCAATCATCGCTGACCAGCCCTCCCACCATACATCCACTGTTGAGCCAATTGAGCTTACCCTCATGGCAGCTCAGCCTGAACCAGCTTGTACGCATCCAGATTAACAAGTGCGACAAACTCTGCATTAATCATCACATAGTAGCTGTGTCTAAATATGGTTCAGAAGATGTGTGAGATGCTAGCAGATAGAGCTGGACTGAGAGATGTGATGAAGATAATACAAGATGCTAGCTTTCCTTTGCATACAGACATCTATGAAGTATTCCACAACAGTTGCTATCTACTCCACATCAGAACTACCATAATCTATTGGAGAGAAGACATGCACAGAATCATCATCATCCTCCTCCTCAGATGGCAAATCCTCTCCTGCAACCACAGTGGGAAATGACATATTGCCCTGTGAATCAACCCGCACTGCAAACTCCAGCATAACCTCTTCACTCATCTCAACTGTAGACCCTCCAACACATGCAAGCTCAGCATCAAGAGCACAAATTGCAAGCAAATCCTTCTGAGCTTTAACCTTAGCTTGTGCTGCAACAAAAGCCTTCAGGATAGGAATGGAAGCAAAACGGAGCTGGGGGTAGTCCAGGAAAAGGACAGCATGGGAGAGCACTTGGGTGTAAAATTCAGACATGCGATTCACAGCCTCAATGGCACTAGTGGTTGGAAAGGCAGCAAATATATCCTGCATAACCTCAAAAACAAGCTTCAAGAAAGATCATAAGCAGCAGCAGCAAAATGAAGATGTAGCACTCACTGAGAGGTTCAGCAGCTGCTGGAGCCAAGTTTGGGTGTCTCTATCAGGGACTTGGCCAATATCCTTTGCTTGCATAATATGTAGAGGTACATCATGCAGGTGGAGGCGGAGATTGGTGATGACAGTGAGGCATATGAGATCAACAGTGATGCTGTCTTGAAGGGCAAGGAAATGAGAGAGAGACTGCATGACTATAGATGGAGAGGTCCAATCAATCTTCTGGATGAGAGATAGTGAGGTAGACAAGGACATGCTGCTGTTCTGGAGGACTTCCAGCAAATTCTGTCTTATTTTATATGCTCATCCTAGCATTCTGGAGCCTTGCTAGCCAAGAAAAATCAATGCACATCAAAGATTTTATGTCTCTATCATTGATGCCAACGTCATCATCTGATGAGATGGAGTCCAATATATTTCCTGGATGAACGTGGACGTTCATGAATTTTGTTTCCCCCACTTGTGCACATCCAGTATAGGCTGTGCACCAATTCAACTACTATGTTCCACTTGCATCTCTCAAAGGTAATATGTACAAAGAGGAAGATATTCTCTCCAGATCTCTATTCAAGATTTCTTAACATCAAATCACGATGGTACCTGGAATCATGTAGCTGATCTGCCCCATCAGAATCTCTTGATCATCAAATTTTGATTATTGTTCTATTGTTCATTGTTCTCTTCTATTGTCCTATTGTCCTATAATCCTATTGTTCTTTCATCTGAACTCATTGTTCTATATTCTTATTATTCCTGCCCATTGTGTTCTAAGTATGGAAACTTATTGTTCTCCAGTAGTATATAAGTAGCTGTAGAGTAGCAGAGAAATCAATCAGGAGACTTTATCCCCCCAACATCAGTGGGAACCAATCAATTCTTTTTCACTCTCCAAGTATAGCAGCTGCCTAGCATTATCTAGGGCTCTATCTCAAGGAGTTTTATCTACCTCTTAGTTTGAAATCTTTATCACTAGTCATTTCCCTCAATCATTATTTCCTTGTATCCTCTTCTATCCTACCTTTGCTAGTTCACGTCTGTCAGAGATTATTGAAAGTCCTCCTTGCATTCAAAAGAATTCGCTAGGGAATACATCTCGGTTTATACCTTCTTCCTAAGCCTTACACTGTGGTTTGCCACTGTGGATGATCGATGATCAGGAGCTGCCATCGAGGCTTCAGGCTGTCTTTTTAATCTGCGGTCACATTCTCCGTGACGTCTACTACAGTTTCTGAAAATCAAGAAATTCTGGTAAGACTCAGTAACTAAAAATACTCACTCGCATTCATATATAATTCCAAGCAGATATAAAGATGTGCATGCATTGATGGCAACGCAATGCAAGGTGCACGCACTACACAAGCGCAGAATTCTCCCGGTCGACACGTCCTTGGAGAATTCTTGGGAAGATCGCATAAACGTGCCATTTCTCTCCGAGTTGGCTGTGTGCAGTCTGCTGGGAAGTTCTATCACATGGCACTTTCGGGGTGCCTCTTTCTTTTTTTTGATGCCATGCTTGTGGTGCTGATGAGTGGGTTGGTCGTTGGCTCAGCATGACCAATAGCATGCGCTGGTAAAGGTATTGGTTGACCTCACCAATACTATTCGTTTCCTTATTTGGACTGGTCAGGGGATGGTCATTGATACAATGTTGCGCAGTAGTGTCCTCGACATCTTAGAGGGACCGGAGGCTTACGAGTTCAAGCACAGATGCTACCTTCTTTATCGTTCCAGATGGCAGTAAACGTTATAAGCTGATGCATCCTGGTGGGCTACAGCATGTCGTTGCAGATCTTCCTGCAATGTGCAGGGCCTTTCAGTGAGATATGTATGGTATGCGTGTAACAAGTAACAAATCTGGTCATTAGCTCCTGCGTAGTCACCTGCTGCGACACGTGCTATTCTTAGGCCAGCACCTGCTTGCATCCTATTCGGCCACGCAACCTTAATATTTTAAGCTACCGCACCACTTTCAGCGGAACATTACGCAGCACGCTACAGACCGTCTAGGAAGTGGAACTACCGCAAACCTGGCTATCAGATACTAGATCAATTCTCTGTTCATTGTTGAGTGATAGCATTGGAGGAGGTCTGAACAGCCGCACTCCTGGAGCCTTTTATTCTCCAAGTCCAGGGGCTAATAGCGTCATAGACGGCTAGTTACCATGAGGAGGGATACCGATGGTGGGCTGTCAGTTTCTTGTGCACAAGTCATGCTGAAGTATGAATGCAGAATCGTGATGCGGGAACAACTTATGTCAGCCCGCATACTCGCAAAGTCGTAGGAAGCGTCCCATCCATCACCGATGTACCAGGTTTGACTTGCTACAACCGATTGTATACATTCCAGTTGGTCTCGTATCTCCTCGGGTGGGGATCAGCCAGACTGCAGCCTGAATTCACATCGCTAGATGTCCATATAGTTCATCGGTCACACTATAGCGCCGTCCGACTCGTCTAGCAATTTCTGACTATTGGTCAAGGGGTAGTATAACAAGCTCACTCATCTCATTGTCAATGCATGGCATACCACGTAACTAAGCTTCTGAACATTTCCTCATCCTTCTTCGGAAAGAATCGGAGGCTTGTCACCTCACACCAAGTGGAGGTGCTTCGCATGCTTCGTCAAGCTGTTATCTTGAAGCTGGTAATTTGTGATGTGTTCTTGCCTTTTCCTTCGTGCCAGAGTGACTTCCTTCTGTGTCATTTTAGAGTCTCTTACAAACTTAAAGAATATCGTTTGAGGGTCCGCATCATTCTTCTGGTTCCATGGGCGAGGGGTGGTAAGTACATGAAGTTCTGTTTGATGTGTCAACTACTGAATTGGAATAACTCACGGGGACCTGTCACATGGGGCTCACACATGAGAGCAAGTACAATGCCGCATTATTGTCGTCTTCAACAATCACTAGCAGTATTCTCTCTTAAGTGCTCTAGCTCCCGCATGCCAGATGAATTGAAACCCTGTCGTCTCAGTATCAATAGCTGTGTATAACAGTAGAAGGTAGTCTTTCCCAGCCCAAGCTCAAGTTCATTTCTGGCATTAGCCTTACATTGAGCGCGCGGCAAGGTGTGCAAAAGTCTATTTCTGTCGTCGACCTCACCCTGTAATGGTTAAGCTGTGGAAGCCTCACGACTTCCTTGGCGTACCTATGAATGGATCTTCTACTGCTTCCTATCCTCTGTATATCGGTTCTCTCTCTGGACAAACTAAGTACCTACAGTCCGTGACCGCCAACATCCTATCCCTACAGCTGTTGTTCCTGCCATTGAGCGCAAAGTCTAGTCCACCTAGACACTGGCACCAGCCAAACCATCAAACACCAACCGCGACGACATTGCTCCGCATGGAATCCCAGCCTCCTGCCAGTTCTTCATCCAGACTTTCCAACGCAACAGCGTCATCTCATCATCTATGTTCACCGATTAAGCCTGGCTCCAAGTGCAAATGTCAATGTGATCCACAATGCAAATGTAACTGTGTTTGTATCTCCCACTGCGTCTGTCTTTGGAAGCATGACCACAAGCACAATCCGGATAAAGAGTGCAAGCCTCATGTATGTCAAGGAGATGGCTGTACTCCTAAGAGCCCAGCCCGAAATCTTGTTGTCTGTCTCGATGGAACAACTAATCAATTTGGACATTGGGTATGTGGCACTCCCCCCCCCATTTGCTAGATATAACACCATCTCTCAGAACACCAATGTCGTTGAATTGTACAATCAGATATTGAAGGAAGGCGAGAATGCGAACCAGCTCACGTTTTATAGTAGTGGTATTGGGACATATGTTCCTTCAACCACACGTCTGAGGCTGTCTACTTGGTACTATAACACAATTGACTCGGCAATTGCAAGGTAGCATTCTCTCCGGTCTCTTTTGTGTCATACCAATTGTGCTGAAATGTCAGGAATTTCATGGTGATCATCGAAAAGGTGTATCACTGGTTGGCAGATCATTATCAAGATGGGGACAGGATATTTTTGTTTAGTATGTCCTTCTTGTACAGTACTCGGTACTCGGTCACTAATTCGAATCCCGATGTTGCTTGCAGGGTTCTCTCGTGGGGCATACCAGGTTCGAGCACTAGCGGGGATGATCCAAAAGGTTTGTTCTTTAACTTTGATACAGTTGCATTATAGCCTCATTCGTCTTGCGCAGCTTGGCCTCATATTCCCCGGAAATATAGGTCTGATTCCCTTGTGAGTCCTGCCAGTGATGTGACTCGTTCAAATATTTTAATATGACTTGTATCTTTCCAGCGCCTGTGAATTGTATGCAAATAGACATAGAGGCAAAGGCAAGAGAACTCTAGGACCGTTTTTCTTTTCAATGTTGAGCTCACGAATGTTGTATATCAGTCATCAAAGACGAAGTGATTGCAAGAACTCTGTCCGAAATTTTTAAGCATACATTTTCAAGACAGGTCAAGGTCCATTTCGTCGGCGTTTGGTGTGTTGTGCACTTACCCCAATCGTATCGAAATTCTCACTCTTAATTTAGGGATACTGTTGCATCTGTAGGGCTAATACAGAAAAGTCCCTTGCCACTGACTACTACCGCCCACCACATTTGCACTTTTCGCCATGGACTTGCTCTTGATGAACACCGTGTCAAGTTTCTTCCCACGTACTTGGCTGGTGGATGGACACCAAATCTTTGATTGGATCTTTACAATCCTGATGACCAGGAGATGGATGTTAAAGAGGTGTGGTTTGTAGAGAGTCATTCAGATGTGTATGTCAAAAACACGCCTTTTATTGGACTTAGTAACCCCTTGTTTCATAGTGGCAGAAGCAATGACCCACATGCTCTAAGCCTTGGCCTTGTTCCCCTTCTTTGGATGGAGAATCAAGCAATCGACACCGGCCTTCGTTGTAGACCACGGTCATTTTTTGGTGACTGGACATGGGATAGTCTCCATAAAAACAGACCAACAATATCGCTGCGGAGTTTCTGGAGATTACTCGAGGTCCTGCCAATCATGCGGTATCAATACACAGATCCAAATGCTACTACTCGGTAATAGTGCCCTCCGCTGTTGCAAATTTGTCGTGACGCTAACTCGCCGGTTACAGAATTCCACATTTTGGGAAGGGTCGTTCAATTGTCTCTCGTCAAAACATCCATGTGTCTGTGGCCTTCAGCCGTGAAAACTACAAACCTAAAGCCAGGTTTTTCGGTGACAAGACAATGAATCTGGAAGCTATCATAAATATTGGTATAAAGTCTGACCCAGATGAGGCCGGTGACTTGTCCTGGGCTGATGAGTGGAGACATGTCCTCAAAATGGATTTATTTGATGATGGATTTGCGCAGGCGATGATCAATCGGCTTCATTCCTTCGAGCCAACCGAATCCAACAAGCGTGAGGAGGATTCGGGGCTGGATGCTATCGCTATTAAGGAGCAGGTACGCTTGCTACGGCGTCTATCTATTATGGCATTGTCCAGTGAGTCTTGTACATTATGCGCTGATTCTCTGTTTCTCATCGACGTTCAGATCGAAGTGCAAAGGCAATATCGAATGAAATTGGCAACCTCATGAAGATGCTCAAAGCAAGCCATGATATTTGCATCCGAACTGCAAGTGCCTCTTGTCTCTTCCAACTCGCAAACCACAGTAGGCTTTGACCCAGATCATTCCATCTTTCAGACTGAGAATACATATCAGGGTATAGTCAACAGATTATGTCAGAAAAAGATGCCTTAACGGAGCTTAGAAAGATACTCGAATTTTGTCAAGACCAGAAAGACAAGTCGGAAAACAAGTCGGAGCTGAAAATTGCCAGTCTTCAGTGCCTCTTACAATTGGTCTTGGACTCCAAAATCTCTGAGTCCACCGACTGCTATTCTGGACCAGCAGTAACGATAATGCCAGAGGATGAGCAATGGACACACTTTCTCTATGATTACCTACGAGTCGGCGATGGCTTGGGCCCTAACAACTCAATTCGGCCACCCGATCTGGCGGGTTTGTCTTGTCTAATGCGCCTGGCTAAAATAGGTTTGCAGTTTTTTTTTCACATTTGGTGCCTCCATGAATTGACAATTTCTAAGATTTTCTAATGAAGCCCAACTCCGAGAAAAAGTTCATGAAATGGATTGACAAGTCGCCGGAAGATGACAGTAAGTCCTTAGTATCCTCTGATGAATTAGTATCTACCATAACTGTTGGCATCTAAAAAGGATGGTCGAAGTTGGTTTCAAAGCTCTTATGGTACCTGAGTCTCGGATCTCCCTCAGACAGGATTTTACGCTGCTTTGACTCTCAGAAATATGTCTCGAGAAGTAACCAAAAGGTGGTCGATTGATTCCAAGTCGACTCAGGGTAACTGTAAGTGTCATTGGCTACAAGCGCTGACATTACGGTCCAGTGACGCCTCTTTTAGCGTCCCAGAAGAGTGACCTACTGAAAAGCCTCATGTTGGGCATCCACAAGGGAAATGCCATGGTGAAAGGAACGTATATGCGATGCCTCAGCGAGTATTGTACAAATGGTACGGTTTCTTCAACTTTATATAAAATTTGATGGTTCAACGACGGCTGGTTACAAGATAAAACATTTCGCCAGGAGGCTCTGCAGACAACCAAATTCATGGCGACATTGGTTACTGATCTCTTTGGTACCGAAACTCATTGCTCAAGGGTTAACTGGGAGAAGAAGCAGGTAATTTCAGCATTCTTGACGATCATGTTGTATAAGCTTCAAGATTTCAAAGGTGTGTATGTGTCGTACTCCAATTGTTAAAGTTCCCAGAGACGGATGCTCACAACTTAGATGGTTCTGACGACACCAGGTCCGGGAATGTATTTCGAAATCGAGTTGTTAAAGGTGCGTATGTGTCGCACTCCAATTGTTCAAGCTGCAAGCGATGGATGTCCGCAACTTAGATGGCACTGAGAACATCAAGGATGTAATTCGAAAGATACTTGAAGCAATATGCGTTGAATCTTGGCTCGATGAGAAGGATGGTTCCACGCTTCTTCATGGAATTTTCAATTTATACAATAAAGGTCGGTTCTCCCATGCTCACTGAATGTTCAGTCCTATGCACAAACTTGCCAGATGCATCTCTACAACCAGATAGGACAGAAATGTTGAAGATGATCATTACCGAGCTGCTTCAGTTAACTCACTCGGCGCAACTCCGGAATAACGGGGTACAGAGAGACCTTGGTTATACTCTGAATCGGGTTCAACTTTATCTCAAGGTGCTGTTAGAGCTGCATAAAGGTGGTAAGTAAGGAGGAGCATATGAGCACGAGGATTCAGGATGACCTATCTATCCTTAGACAACTCGATGCGTCCACTTTTCGATGACAGCGATGTCATTGGGACGATTATCAGAGCCATGAAGCACCAAAAATCTCGAGTAAAGGCAGTCGAGTTTCTCGAGTTGCTTGCGAAGCAAAGTGCAAAAGGTGAGGTGTTCGCCTGCATCGTCATGATTCCAGTTGGTTGATTTTGTGCTATAGATAGCAACCTGCGTGACGAAAACGGCTCGCGTTTTATGGGACTGTTAACCGACATCATAGAACTCGGTAGAAAGCTTATGGCAAACAACAAGAGGCCGATATTCGCTATATTCCAAAGCGGCGGTACTAGGAACAACGGCGAGGGCGCACGACCACTAGCCAATGTGCGAGACGCTCTAAGGGCACTTGTACCTTATGGTAAGTGAGTTAGGCCCTCCTGCTGATCTCGCTCACTCATTGTTGATCAGAGTGTCTCAGGGCACGCATCCTGAAGTCGGAAAACTTTGAGATAATAAGCAAGAGCATCGATTTTCACGATATCATGCAAAAGCACCGAGGAGATCGAGTCGAGGCTGACATAGCTCGAATCAAATGCTTGCGTGCGCTCATTGCCTATGGTAGGTGATTATTACCCCTATTCCATTCACTTTCTCATTCTAGGATACCGCAGGTGACGCCCGCGGAAAGATGAACGCCGACGTGATAAGTCCGTTATTGGACCTACATCAGGCCTTCAACGAGGAGTCAGGATCCAGCCAGTGGCTGCATACGTGGACAGGCTACGGTGAACTGCTGGAGGCGACGTTGTTGGACTTAAGGGAAAAGGGTTTGTCTGTTGCTCTCTACCATTCAGTTTGGCTAATGATTGTATTCAGCTGATGTTACGCAGTTAGGTGGGGAGGTTCAGGAGCGGCTGGGGCGGATTCAATCGACCCGTTCGCAGTCCGTGCAGACCAGTAAGATGGGACCAGCCAATGGGTCAGGTGCCTCGGAACCATCGACTACGGACCGGCTTTCCTTGGAGCTGCTCGAATTATCTTCAGTGATGCATTAAATTTCCCCGAAGCTATTTGCATGTATTCTCTGCCTATCCCGGTAGTAGAAAGGATGCGCCTGTATAAATCGTCAGCGTCTTACAGCCTATGAGGCTCGGAGGTAGTATTAAGTACACCGCACAGTCCACTGATGGACGCCGAGCGTAGATAATGTATCAGTGGTCGCACTAACACGCTGGTATTACGGGGCATGGTGTACTTGAATATCTATTTATCTATTGAGTCTTGACATGCACGCCTGACATACTATTTGCACGCACGCCAGATGTTCTTTTGCTGGAGAGAGTATCCTGGATGTTTGCTTTCATTGAGAGGAGCTACGAATTCAGCACTACGGATGGATCAGTATGGACGAAGGCTGTGATATACGAACCGGTCGATAAGGATGTCGAAAGTGAGTCTCCTCTCCCGCAACCTGGTGTAACTGTGCTGGATCTTGTGCGAAAACGGCATCTGCGTGTCGAACGTCAGGTTCCGTCGAAGAAATACATGGTGGTTTGGCACGGCCTCTGTCAAAAAATTACAGATGTCGTGCCCGATGTAATGGCATTCAGCACTAGTCGTGTGCATGACGGTCACGGTAAACGAGATTGCGCACGGGCTGATGGCTCCGAGCTGGCAGTTGAAATCCCCGGTAACGACGTGTATTATGAAGACCGCTCTGCAATAACTGCCAGGTGCCTATATGATATAACAGCATGTTCTATTGGAAAGATGTGGGGTTTTCTTTCCACGTCAATTATTTCTGTTGCACGTGGAATCCGTTCAAATAAGAGGCTGCCGAGAGTGCCATATTCGCATGAGTGTTTCTAGACTCGCCAAGACAAAAACACGAAAAACCTTTTAGCGGTCACGGAGAAACCTCCACATACATAAATCGTCCATCACGAATCCCAGCACTCGTACCAACAATGTACCTTTTCGCCCTCTTCCCCGTGCTTTCCCTCCTTACCACACCCATTCTCGCGTCGGCCCCCTTTAAATCCCTCGTCACTTTCGGAGACAGCTACACCGACACAGTCCTAACTGGCGACGGCGGAACCGCCTGGCCCGTCTACGCCGCGTCCTACGCCAACCTCTCTCTGCATCCCTACGCCCGCGCCGGCGCGACGTGCTCCAACGTGATCACCCCGATGCCATGGGCTTCCATCATGGAGTACGAGCTCCCTCTGTACTTTCTCGAGACGCACAACGGCTCGGTGGTGCTCGACCCGGAAGAGACGCTCTACACGGAGTGGATAGGGACGAACGACCTCGGGGTGGACTCGATCTTCACAGGGAGCAACAACGGGTCGGTTGTGGATGTCGTGGGGTGTATGGTAGATTGGGTCAGGGTGCTCTATGCAGACGGAGCGAGATATTTCATGGTCCAGAACGTAAGTAGGCATGGGTCGTTGATGGTGATACCTCATCCATTTGACGCAGATGATCCCTCTTGACTTGACGGTCCTCTACTCCCCCAACTGGTACCCGAACCAAATTTCCACCTTACCGCATAACGCCACCGAATGGAGTATATTCATGCGCCAGCTCGTCCTATCGGGTAACTCTCTCGTTCGAATGGAACTCCAGGCCCTTGCGGGAAGCGGCGAGCTCCCCGAGGCCCACATTGGGTTATTCGACTCGCATGGGCTCTTCCAGGACATGTACCAGAACCCTGGGGCATACTTGAATGGGACTGCCCCGCTGAACGTCACTGGGCCGGTTAGGTCGTGTGTGTATGAGGAGGATGGGGCGCTAGAGTGCACAGTTGCGGAGGGCACGGATAAGGATAGCTTTTTGTGGCAGGATGAAGTCCATCCGAGTGAGCAGGCGAATCGGGTTGTCGCGAGGGAGATTGCGCTTGTTGCGACGGGGAAAGGGAGCGAGTGGGCTACGTGGTTTAGTTGAAAGGTTGGTTAGAAAGCTCTTTGGATTACCAGCCAGTGGTTTGGTTTATCAACCAATGGTGCAAGGAATAGTCTACAGTCGCAAGCCAGAAGATGCCAGCATAGTCAGTGAGCTTGAGCAACAAGCAAGTCAAGGAAGCTCCGGAATCTTTCTACAGAGGCGAAACGGATACTTTTAAGCACTCTATACCTCAAGCGCGGGTAGCAGGCATGATTTTTTACTCTGAAGTTCCAAGTTACAGTTTTTCGCTTTGTGTCACACAGGACAGGCGGAAAGACCAGACAAGAGCGAGGCCAACAGGTGACTCACGGAATTGTCAGACGTGCCATGAACGCGCAGACTCAGAGAGGAAACGTGGGAATTGCAAGAAATTCATATCAGACCAGATCTTGTCCGAACCTAAGCCAAGGGGGTACCGGAATGTCGGCCCGGAGCACCGGGTAGGGAGGGAGGGTCAAGCGCCGGTCATGAAAAAATTTATATGACCCCTCGAAATTTCAAAAATTTCCCATGTAACTCAATGTAAAATGACCTTTGCATCTTTATTTTACTTCAACTTTCATCCTCTTAGTCAGTATGACCTCAATACACCTATACTCAACCAATAATGCACTATAAGCTGAGCTGGAGCTCTAAGTAGGCATGTATTCTGATGTATTGTCACATAATTTATGATAGAGTAGTAAATTACTGTTATACATGTCCCTCATCAGTACACAAGGGATTTATAATGCAAAGAGAGCGAAACCCGCAGTGAAGAGCGACGCACGCCAATATTGCAGATATATCGGCTAAGTCCGGGTCCAGCATGCCTGATATGGTGCTAGTGATGTCATAATGGTCATGTGACAGGGTGGGAGGGTCAGCCAGCGGCACGAAATAATTTAATCGACCCTATGTATTTTTTTATTTTTTGGAACCCCCTTGACCTAAGCGGCACCTGCGTTTCGAAATCCAAGTTTCATTGCAGTAGTTTGGGCTCGATTACCAGGAGCAGTTACGGTGGCCTAACTTTCATGTCGTTACTGTCAAAGGTCCTCTAGAAGTCAATCGATAGGACGGTCTAGCATGTCCGAAATATAGCCCAGAATGGACGGCACACTTTGGACAGACTTCCGAAGAATTTGTTCCGTTCGGACCGTTCCCTGCACGTTCACAATCGTTGCAGTAGAATTGAGCAGTAGCAGTTACCTGCAGGCTCGTTGCAGTCATGGTGGTAAGAAAGAGACTGAAGATGGAATGGACAGTTGACGTTGTTCTAAATGACGTAGATACGGATCAACTTCGGACTTAACCAAAATGCACGCCCTCCAAAAAAACCAGCATAAGACCTAGTCTTTATATGCAGGACTCGGAGTAGGCAACGTACTCCCAGTTCGAGCATTTTCAGACTTGACCCCTTGTTGCCTGAAGTATGGACGCCGGAGGCGTCAGAACTTGGTGAAAAGTTTGACACGGTGGGTTTTGTAGTAGTTTACTTACATAGTAACATACTCCCACGGTCCACGGTCCCCCCGTTTTCAATTTTCAGGTCTTCTGGGTTACGCGATCTCTTTGCCGTGACGCGCGTCGCATTCCGAGGCTTGCGCGTCCCACTTACTGTGTCTTGGTACGTGCTTACCACACGTTCTAATGTTGAATATTCTAAATGAAAGAGCTACAGATGGCGCGTATAACGGACGGCATTCGTTGATGCCACCATTAATCTTGATACTCGAATCTTGCACTGGCTTCCTCGTAGAGAAGTCATTACAAAAGACATACGCACCGTTTTTCCGGCCGATGCTTACAATGAGATATTACTCACCGTACTCCGAGATTCTTCTAATCCTTCCCCAGCGGTGTTAGTACTCGCAGCGTTGCGAACACGTACTTCGTCAGCCTGCGTGATTCGCGAGGGTATATAAACGCTGCTCTTCCATACCGGACCTTCACTAGTCATCATGCTCTCTGATGTCACCGCCGACCTCTTCTTCATGCAAGCCCTCGCCAGTGGCGAGCGCGCGTATGCCAACATCAGTTCTGTCGAGGGAAATGATAAGAATTACTCCCTGGAGCCCAAAACAGTGACCATCGAAAACTTTCGGACAAAGCTGGACTCGGAGTCTATCACTCTCGACACTGCTGGATTCTAGCTCTTCTCCAATCATCCCACGCAGTTCATCAAAGATGGGGAGGTGCAGGTGGAAGGGTATTACAATGAGAGCACCGCACTTCTGAAGGAAATCACCGGGGCCAGCAAGGTTGTTATATTCGATCATAGTAAGTTTTCCGCATTGCGTCAAGGTCGAAGCGATAGTAACCCTATAAATCCACAGCCATCCGCCGCCGCCGTCCAGGCGAAACTGGTGATAACCCAGATAAACGTCAGCCAGCAACTAGCACCCATATCGACCAAACCTTCGAGGCGGCCATTGCTCGTGTCCATCGCCACCTTCCCCCGGAAGACGTTCCTGGGCTGTTGGCCAAGCGTTTCCAGATCATCAATCTCTGGAGACCGATTGAGAACCCAGCGGCCGACTGGCCTCTAGCGCTATGTCATTTCTCTAGCGTCGACCAAGAGAAGGACGTCGTGCCGATCGATTTGATTGACTCCTCTTGCGGGAAAAGAGGGGTGTATGGCATTAAATACAACGAACGCCAGAGGTGGGGCTATTTCAAGGATATGCGACCTGACGAGTTTATTCTCATCAAGTGGTTCGTACTCTGCCTTTCTCACTTTCTGACGTCTTATTGGTGTATTTGGTTCCAACTTCCTAGTAATGAATCTGTTCAAGACGGAAGCGTAGCTCTGTACACGCCCCATACAGCCTTTGCTGATCCTACTACCCCGGAAGGAACACGGTTCAGACAATCCATTGAGATCAGAGCATTGGTATTTTATGATTAAGCATTACTCTGCCTCGAAACACACCCTTTCGGTTTTCGAAATCTTCCGTAGCGTCCCGGTGTATATACCGCCGCTCAGTCTTCGCACTGCTGCATCCGAAGGAGACATGTGAACGCGTCGAGTATTATGTTTGACGTAGTACAGACCGCATCGCTGGTTCTTTGTTGAATGCTTTTCGCTTGTCCCCACAACACTTCAAATCCGTGAGACGTCCTTGGCTGGCAACTGAGGGTATCACAGCGGCATGAAGGTTTGGTAGTCTGTGACACGTTGGGTGGCAGCACAGAACCCCGACGTTCCTTTTTGGGACCTTCAAGTCCGGTTATCTATCTACCTACAGTACTATCTTACGTAGAGCGGGATCGCGATAATATATTTCATGTTACTATCCGAGTCGCAGCTCAAGATCAATCTAGGCGGTCCGGAATTGTGATCGCCGCGCTAACAGGTGCAGCTGACTTGCTCAGCAGTAATACCATGTATATCGCTGACTTTCTGGGAAGACGGGGCTCCTATTAAACACTAATCGAACACTCCTATTGAGCTGACAGATATTTCACCACAGATTGCGAGCAGAAAATGCATTGTCCAGCTGCTGACACGATACTTTACGAAAAGGAATAAGTTGCAATCTTGATACATTTCAATTGCATATGCTATAATTCAGCTACTGAACTCATTTCGCTATTGAAATCGGTCCGTGGCCATACCAAATCCATTGTCCCGAAATTGTGCCCTGGTGTAACATGCATGCAACGACTGTACTAGTACTAGCACGCACAAAATGTAATTTTAAAACATGTTTTCCTATGCATATCTGTACAATAGAAGTGAGTTCAGTATGATTTTTTTTGATAAGGTTTTCTAAATCGCATGACCGACGGCGTCCGAAGACGATACCTGTCTTTCCCCCAAGACCTGCCGGAGTAAAAGCTCGACCCGCTCGCGGTCCTCGCTAATACGATGCATCTCTTCTACCCACCTCGCTTCCCGCTGCTCATAAATCCCTCCCAACGCGTTCAGACTCTGCAGTGCAGCGCCCAAAGCCCGCTTCAAATCCTCCTCCCTCGACTCGCTCTCAGACCCACTTCCCGACATACTCGACGGCGTCAAGAACCGATCCGCCAACGAGGACCTATGCGAACGGCTCTGCCGGCGCTGAATCGCCAATTGCCGGAATCCCGATCTCATGGCTTGCATCATGGGCGACCGAGCTAAAGTCGACGATTGCCTCCTGATCGAACGAGATGTCATCATGTGCAGTTTGTTTGAGTGGGACGGAGCTGCCATTAGGACCATCGTAGCGTCAGTCTGGCGATCAGCAGCCTGGAACTGCCAGATGATAGGGTCAGAATTGCCTATCTCGTCGACTAAAGGAAAACTTACTGCTTGAGCAAGCGTGTCCCAGCGCGTCTCCCATCGACGTCGTCGTTTTTCGACACTGCTGATAAAGGAAGGATGATATTCTAGTTCTAACAAATCTTCATCGTCTTGATCTTCGTCCTCGTCCACCCAGTCATCATTGTCATCCTCGACATGACCTCCGTTCACCCAGGCTCCTTCCTCTACGACGGCGAAATGAGTCTCCTCTCCGGCAGTTTCCTCGCCAGATGTAGACGGTTCAGGACTCGTATCTCGCGGTTGAGTACTTTCTACACGAGGGGGAGGCTTTCTCCCGGTAGCCTGTGTACGTAAATCAGTGGAGTTGCGTTTCTTCTTCAAGCCTACGTTTGCAGGCCGTGGGAGTGGAACAGGTTCATGGCTAGGACTCGATCTAATGCTTATAGGATCTGGATACCGTCCTCCCAGGACTCTCTGAGTGTGCCAGTACGCCCAAGGGTTAAAAGACGGTGCGGGGAAAGGGGTCGATGACGGAGATAAAGTAGAATCAGTGATATGACCGTGATTGTTGTTCTGGGCGTACATAGACCATTGTTTAGCGAACTGCTCCTGAATAACGGATGGGTGATTTAGATCGTAGTTTGCTGGCATCTGAGCGCGACTGGAATGCCCAGAATACGTCTGTGATCGCCGTACATGAGAGAATGGATATGGATATGGAGACCCCGCTGGAGCGACTGGGCTGAATGGGGGAAGATCCTTGGCATCGTATCCACCAGAAATTAACGGCGAAGGAGAAGGCGGCGAGGTTTGGCTATGAGGGGTAGGTGGGATAGGTGCATCCGGACGTGGCGAGCGTGCCAGATACGCTTGTATATAAGCTGATGTCGGATGATCCAACAGACTAGAGAAGTCGTCAGAATGTATCTGTGGCGTGTAGGCGCCAGTGCGTGGATCGGAATACTGCTGCTCCACCCGTTTCCTGGGTTCGACATACTGGGGTGGGATGTCGCGAAGGACACTATGCGGCTCAAACAATGCTTGGTCGAATCCTCTCAGGCCCAGTTGGTCTGTCACCCCATTACGCGACCTCCCCCGGCCGAGTTTGGCAAACTGGCTCTGCTGATATCGATCCTGGGGGATGTCCGCAGGCAGGCCAGAAGAGGGGGATCGAGGAGTGTACTGGCCGTCTTCCTCATCCCGCTGATCTGGCTCGATGAGGGTTTCGTCATCGTCGTCGCGATGACCGGCACGGCTGCTTCTCCCATCAAATGAGCGACTGGGATCGTACCGGGAAGAGTTTCCCTCTGGATGGAGGTCGGAGGACGGAGCGGGGGACGTCTGGTGATGCTCGACTTCAGCACCCGCCCATTTCTCCCGATCTCTGGTGTCCCCATTGTTCGATAGTAGGTGAGTGAGCTCGTCCTCGGGCTCCTCCTGGACCGGGAGGGACCGATCAGGGCTACGAGTGTGGATTGCCTGCAAGGGAGGCGTTTGCGTAGAAAGGGATAATGCAGGTCGGCCATCAGTGCCGCTGGGGGCCGATATTCGTTTAGGTATCGGTGACGTATCGTACTGATACTGGGCATAGTTCTGCAGGGCAGATGGGTGTTCTCCAGGGCTCCCCATTGGTGTATGGTAAGCGGGCGACTGACGTAGCTCTGGGGCTTGGATCTGTGCTGAAGGAGATGAGGGCTGGCGATCACGAACCTTTGGACTTTCTCTCAGAGCCTGTTGCCTACGACCATCGACGTCCTTGGGACTGGATTTCTCCGTTGCCCGAACGCGCTCGACAACAGGATCTCGAGAGGGTGAATCTGCTTGTCCGTAACCCATGGGATATGAATTCGGAGGTTGGGCAACAATCTGCGACTGCTGCAGATCAGCGCGCTCGATTTCGGCCAAGAGCTCCTCGGTCATTTGCCAGTTCTCGTCATTTTGGAACTTGGAGAGAAACTGCTGAGGGGGGACGCGGTTGATGGGGCGGGGGTAGTGGGTATTGACGTTGGGCTGGGGGTGCGGTGGTTGGGAAAGTTGAGGACTCATGCGGTGCTCTGCGGTTTCAGGGGGACTAGGATGTGGTGGCGTAGGTAGGAGTCTCTGTACCTGAGGATTTGGGGGTGATCGCCTAGAATTATTGGGCGCTGTCGGACTTGGTTGGGCGGGTTGGTGAGCAGAGACGAATATCTGTGAAGCCGATGGCACAGACTGCGCCTTGATCGTTCGCGTGCGAAACGAAGTAGGCGACGGTGACTTTTCTCGAGGCGGCATTTGACCTGTGCATGACGATGGTTAGCATCCGATTAATAGAGTAGCGACGAAGACAGAGAATCAGATTTGAATGAAAGGAAGGCGTGGCGCCCAATTATTACATAGCAGTAGGGCGCAGATGGATCGATTTGAAACCGATTTTTCACGTTAATGAAAGAGTAGCACGAGACATACCTTGAGAAGCTGGATGAATTTGTGATTTACGAGGACGCTGAGGCGACTGGTTGGACATTGTACAATCAAAGAAAACAATGGTCCAGGGGGGCCAGGATGAGATGGGAACAAAGGATTCAGGATCGACCGCACAACAAAGGTCCGGTCTTTAGGCGAGCAGTTGAGCTACGCGCGTTTCCCTCGTGTCCAAGACAGGATGACGCCTCCAGAAGGCAACGAGGTCGGCAACCACGAATGGCAGTCAGCCTCGAGGCACCCTGGGGCCATATCTGGGAACGAAACAACTGCCTGATCCGGTGCTTTGATATCTTGTTGATTTCCGCATATCTCTAGATTCCTTGCCTCAACAATGGCAGCAGAATTTCTGTAGAGTACAAGAAACTTGGAGAATCTGGTTACCAGGGCAAGGGGTGGAAGAAACTTGACAAAAACGGAACAAGATGTAGAACACAAAGCTTGGAAAAGGAAGAAAACATAAAAGGTCCTTCCCCCGCGTAACGATCACGTGATAAATTAATAATTTATTTCTTAAATTGGACATAAGGTATGCCGTCACCCCTTCGACTTCATTTTTATTACACTCACTGTACATGCCTGCCACGCTACCCAGTTCCAGGTATGCTGTTGCTGCGGCTCGTTTTATTATGTAGCTCACTGCCTACAGGCTCATCAAAATCTACGATTCATTGCCACCAGAGTCTCAAAGGAAACTCGTCGAAGCAAATCTCAAGTACATTCTCGACTCTGCACCCAGGAGGAAGGCCAGGCGAGGTACGTTCGTGGCGCCCTAGGGAGCTGAAATTGCCTCAATTATATCCAGTCGTGTGCTATGCCTCGAGGTTTCGGAAACGGCACTCCTTGATTCCACTTTTGGATCTGCAGGGCAAGAAGAAAGAGATCAATGGCCTGCTCGCCGACCTCACGCGCGATGCCAAGTGTTCCTTCGTGAAGGACAGGTCGAACCGCGACGAGCTGCTCACGGAGATTATCGACAGCATTTCGGTGTGGCTCTCCACGATATGGGTCGTCATCTACGAGCACTGTGTCCACTTCCGTCAGGCTCACCAATGCCTGTTGTTTATCGCTGATGTACTGGAGAGGCTCGACGATGGGTCCAGGGTTGGAGGGTACGTGTTGTCTGTGCTGCGTGGTAGTTACTTGACGCGTCCGAACAGATGCCAGTGCTCCATCAAGACATACGAAGTCGATATATGCCTCAAACGAACGAACGGCAAAATTGTGAAGCATTTCTTGTTTCACGGACCGCATAATATCAGCACGGTACTTCTGTGGATGTGGAGAGAGCTGTTCGTGTCTTTCTCTGCTTCCGGCGGGCGTCAAGCCAGAAAACAAATACCCGAAATGCTGTTGGATATCGAAGAAGAGATGGGGTGGAAGTCATTGGTGCGGCTGCTCCAGGGGGGCACAAACGGTACGTTGAGCCATGCTATCAAAGGATTTCGTTTCTACGATTCCAGCCTTAGAAGACGACGACGAAGATGAAGAGTGGGAAGACTACAACAACGACGACGATGAAGACGATAAATCAGAAAGCGAACTCAACACCGACGGCGTCCAGTGCTCTTGTCGTCTCCACGCAAGCCACTGGTCACAACAAATCGACCGTCAGCGACTGCATCTACGAGGATTTGTCCAACAGCGCCTACACAGCATATTTGAGATTGCACCTTCACAAGAACTGTATGTCATCCTCAAAGGACTAGGTGTTGACAACCCAGTCGAAACACAAAAAGAACTATTTGACATTCTGTCTCAAATCGCCGGGTACAGTTCTGACACTTTTGCCGCGGCCCTAGAAATCTACACAGCCGAGAACGATACCCTTGCAATTCTCAATCTCCTCGATTCCTATTCGTCGCTCCTCCGCCCACGCGACGCTCCAGTTCTCCAACTCGCCCTCCTCATGCTCTCCGAGTCCCCTTTGTTTCGGACGCGCACCCTCCAAATAATTGAAAAAGAAATGACAGACTTGGTGTGCGCAATCCGTTCCGCCATACGTTCAAATTTCTGCCGCGTCGAGGATACTGTGCACAGGGACGAACTGCAGCGGATACTCAAGCTATCTTCTTCCTCGCAGCAGCGGAGCGACAGGATTGAACAATGGGTAGACGACGTCATCACGCCCTCCTCCGCACCCCTCCACGCTGTCGCGTTCGCCGCCATGATGATGGGCATCCCCGCACCCGGGATCGAAGAGGGCGAGGATCCGGATTTCTTGGGTCACTTGGACCTGGATCCGTCCGACCCTGACTTGGAGGACCTCAGGGAGGAACTGAGGCCGCCGCTAGGGGAGCGGTTCGATGGCTGGATCGAGGTCACCAACTCAATCAAGGGTGGGGCGCCCATCTTGTCCAAGATCTATGCGAAAGCGACGGAACTCATGCCCTTCTTGCGCGCGCATGATGTGGGCGAGGCTATGCAGGCAAGGTCGGGGAATATGTCACTAACTGATTGCGCTAGCATTGATTGACGTGCCCTCGTAGGATCTCGGATCGACCGAGCAAGAGGCATGTGAGCGACGCCCTGAACACGCTCTCGTCCTTTGCGAAGATTCAACGAAAGAAGATGGCTCTGAGGGCTGATAAGAAACGGCAAAAGCAGCAGCAGCAACAACAACAGCCGGCTTCTTCAACGCAGTCTTTCCGAATCGGCTCCGGCGGATTTGCATTCAACTTTTCGCCGAGCCCTGCTCCACCTCCTGGTCATGCATCATTTGGTGGTATTGATGATGTTGATTAACGTATACCTGTATCATTTGCATTTAATGACTATTATTATGACAGATAGCCCCGTGCAGATAAGTGCAATGCCCACTTCCTCTGACGACACACAAGCAACCTTTGTCCGTTAGCCGCAACAACAAGCACATCTCTCACACGCGTGGAAGCTGCGCTCAAAGGACCCTTCAGTTCACTACATACACATGCCGGTCATTTCTGAAGTTTCTTAGGCTTGCACGTCGAAGGCAAAACACGCCCAGCGGCGTCCAGAAAAACGTGTTTTTAGACTTCGCCAGCACGCTGGTCATTGCGAATATCGGTGTGTCGTCACATATGATGGACTTTGTGAGCCTTTTACTCCTTTTGCTGTATTCTGAGATAACGTTATAGAGCCTGTCATCGATGGTACCCTGCCAGTGTGGCAAGCTATTATACTTAGCCATGCGAACACAATTGTGAGTGTCATCGGAACTTACTTCACAAGTACAACAAGTTCACAGGGAAGACGAGCACGGTTAGTAGCTGATACGTTTGATCCACAACACGCTCGTCACGAATCAGGACACCCACGCCAACCGAAAACTTTCCCACCATTGGACTTGAATAACAATCCACGCCAAACAGCGTAGGAGTTTTCTTCGCACTAATACACCACGAAACAGACGAACACACAACAACCATCCGTGGAACATTATTCTTCCATTAAATCAAAGAGCATACTTGACCGGGCGAATTAACATTACATCTCGAATACACTTGCTTCTATTTTCCCTTCATTTTGCAACCACTCAAAGACGACCTGTGTGACGATGAGCCAAGACCGTGGGACTGACATGGACCGGTTACGCACCAACGTTGCCGAGGTCTTCACAGGCTTCCTTGACACGCAGAGTAAGGGTCTTCTCACCCTCACGCACCCACACACGAGGATCATAGTACTGCGCGCTCAAATTAACATCCCGGCAGAAACATTATCATCAACAGAGTACGCACCTTCTTGTTGGGCTTGTCAGCGCCCTCGGGATTACCAACCTGGGTCTGGAGGTACCCCTTCTTGTTCTGGACAAAGTCCCGGATACCGGCCAGATAAGCGAACTGGGTATCCGTGTCGACGTTCATCTTGACAACGCCGCTGCTCACAGCGGTTTTGATTTCTTCCTTGGTGGATCCAGAACCGCCGTGGAAAACGAGGAACAAAGGCTTCTCGGCTTTGCCGCCCAGTTTCTTGCTCGCATATGCTTGGTGCTGTCCGAGCAGTCCAGGCTGAAGGCGGACGTTTCCAGGCTTGTAGACGCCGTGGACATTACCAAAGGCGGCAGCGATACTGAAGTTAGGGGAGATCTGACTGAGGGCAGCGTAAACATCAAAGATGTCCTCCGGCTGCGTGTAAAGGCTGGCATTGTCAACGCCTGTGTTGTCGACACCATCCTCCTCACCGCCGGTGATACCGATTTCCATCTCAAGCCACAGGCCGATAGCCGCCATGCGTTTGAAGTACTTGACACAAGTCGCGATGTTCTCCTCTTTTGGTTCTTCGGAGAGGTCGAGCATGTGGGAGGAGAAAAGGGGTTCCTGGTGCTCCTTGAAATAGGCTTCATCGGCTTCGAGCATGCCGTCGAACCATGGCAAAAGTTTGTGGGCACAGTGGTCACTGTGAAGAATGACCGGCCTGAGACGGCATATTAAGATGGAGAATGACAAGTCTTAATGAATAAACATACACGCCGTAAGCCTTGCTTACAGTTCGAACGTGGTGCGCGGCAGCTGTTGCGCCAGCAATAGAAGCTTGTTGCTTGTCGTTGGCTAGGCCTTTGCCAGCGAAATAGGCACTGCCGCCTTGGGAGACCTGGATGATGATGGGTGATTTGATGTCCCTACAGTAGCGATGAGCAAATCACCGTTGGATACGGTCATGACTAGGCCTACCTGGCAGCCTCAAGCACGGCGTTCGCAGTCGAGGATGAGGTTACGTTCTACGTGCGTGAATATGAGTATTACGAAATCAGATATGAACGGACAGCTCACGATTGCCTATACGGTGAATACCGGCGATGAGTACAGATATCGGCCGGTAGCTGCAGGATACTCACAGGAATGGCAAACTACACGAAAATTTAGCATATATGCGTCAAATCAAGCGCTATCCGGCGTACCTTGTTCTCCTTTGCGTACTCGAAGACTTTGCGCACATTATCGCCAGTCAAAACGCCAGCCTGCGGTCGTCGTTATCATCGATGGCCAGTATCGACCAGCTACAACACTTACCGGAACGATGTCGAGGATGCCCATGGTATTACTTCGGGAAAAGAAGGAAGATTGTAGACGGAATTCCGATGGTGGTGGTCAGTACTCAGGAGCGATCGGATTCGAGTTTCCCCAATTTATGCGAGCACGTGGTGGAACGGACCGGCTATTGCCGGAAGGGACTTAATTTAATTGCAATCATCCGGATGGGCCTGGGATAGGCTCTCGCTGTTACCTGAGGCTACATATAAACCATGGAAGCAACGGAGAGCGAGTAGAACACATATATTTGTCTCGGACATCGAACGGCCGCTCAGCTCCACACCATTTCCGGGTGAACAGTGACGAACAGAGTTCCTATCACATCGCAAGCTACCCAATCAAGCTGAGGCGATTTCAGCATTCTTCCTAGCTGGTTGAGCTGAAGCAGCCAGAATCAGTCGAAAGTGTTGCGTGTTGCGCTGACATTGAGCAGAACAGGTATTTTTATAGCAGAGCAGAGAATCGTTGCAACAACCGATACAGTTCCAAGCGAAAGCTTCTATACAGCGGCAACGACAACCAAAAAATGCCGAACTGGGTGCTACTGATGAGTATGTTAAGCCGCGGGAGATTATTCTTATCACATCATGGATGCTTGGAAAGTCTGAACTACCAGCTCGAGTGGACAGAAACATATTACAGCTGATGGGGACGAATGCACAATATGTAGGACATTTTATTGTGTGTATGAAGACCTGTAAGCAGAGTCAGCCAACCTAGAGCCATAAAGCTAGGGATCATCGAGAAGCATCGAGAAGGAGAAATATGAAGAAGGGGAGAGGTAATTGCAGGGTAAGATGATGCTGTACACAGGCGAAAATACTTGTAAGACAGTGAGCTTACGGCAGAGCTAACTTCAGTAGTCATCGTAGGGATTCAAGGGCGTAATCGAAGTAAGGCTAAAAAAAACCGCCCCGATAGCCACGTCATACAAGACACCTTCCAGCTGAACTGGTACAGGGAGCGATTGTCGCGAAAGCAACACAGAACTTTCGTTATCCAGAAGCCTCAGTCTTCCAGCACGAATAAATGGAACCAGGAGGGATGACCACTCCCTTGGCATCCCCGAATAGTTCATCGATGAGCTTCCATAAACCTAGATACAAATGATCGGGGGAGATTATTCATATTGCATTATGGATACTTGGAAAGTCTGAACTACCAGCTCGAGTGGACAGAAACGGATTACAGTTGATAGGGACGACAAATGCACAAGAAAGTAGGTCATTTTATTGCGTGTATGAAGAGACCTGAAAGTAGAGTTCAGCCAGACTAGAGCCATAAGACTAGGGATCATCGAAAAGGAGAAACATGAAGAAGGTGAGAGGTGATTTCAGGGTGAAATGATGCCCTCCATAGGGATTCAAGGGTGGAATCGAAGTATGTATGGCTAAACAAAACTACCCTGTTAGTCACGTCATACAAGGTACTTTCCAGCTGACCTGGTACGGAGAGCGATTGTCGCGAAAGCAACTCAGAGCTTTCGTTGTCCAGATGCCTCGCCCAAGATAGTCTTCCAGCACGAATAAACGGAGCCAGAAGGGATGACCACTCCCTTGGCATCCTCGAAAACTTCACCGACGAGGTTCCACAAGCCTGGATACACATAATCAATTTGAAGGACGAAAAAAAGAAGAAATGCCTCTCACCCGAAGGTTTTGGCGCAGCCTTCCGGAAGTAATAATTGATCCGTCGCACATCACCCATTCTTTCGACAAGGAGAGCTTGTCCTCGGAAATGCAGCAGACCGCCCACATATTCCGAGTTCAATACCGTCTCCTTGAACGGGTGCTTTCTGATACAACAAAGCGTTCCTGGTGCGACAGCCAGAGTAACCTCCCTCAAGAAGATGTCCCATTGAACATCAGCAACGACGCCGCGAACGTTATCGGCCTCTGGATTCTCCGCAATGACGTGCCAATCGACGGGTAGGACACTGAGCTGGGCCGTCGCCTGGTTGAGCGTTATGGATATTCGAGTCCGGATGAGTTGTTGGTGACAGAGTATGGACTCGTGCCATCCACCTCGGATGCGGTAGTTGACCTCGAAGTTCATTTGCTCAATATTCGGAAAACATCTACGAAAGCCGGAGTGATTGGGCAAGCTGGCAAGTACTGAGTAGGGCTCCATGGCGGCGTCGTTGGTAGTTTCGGTGAGGTCGACATGGCAGGTGATCGTACGGGCGCAGTGGGGGAGATCAGAGCAGTAGATTAGGGAACTATTGGTGCGAATGATAGTGCTGAGATAGACGAGGTATGCGACCGTTGGAACGTAGATGTCGCGGGAAGAAATTCGTGCAAAGACCTCTTTCCAGAGGTTGTTGATGAGAGGGCAACTTTTCATGAAGGTAATACGATCTTTCGAAGAGTTCTCTGAGTACCAGAATTCTAAAACGACGGCTTCAATGAGCTCCGCAGGAAGCTCCGAGTCGGGACTGGTCATGGTGGTGGTGGTGGAAAGAAAGAAAGAAAGAAAGAGCGAAAGCATCACGGTGGTGATCGAAGGTGTCGGCCTCCCGGCCCGCCTGTGTCGCATAGGAAAAATTTCCAAGTCTCTTGGATTCTGCATTTTATAGTCGCAACAGTGACACTGCTTATATTCATCAAGACACAATAGTATATCCGGATCTCATGTAAGTTAATATTGGCGCCTTCTATCAGTACTTCTCCGTGCAGCCAATTTTCTCGTGCTCTTAAAATCCTGAGTTCGCGGCTTCGCCGTTCCTTCTTCGCGATATTGATATATGTAAAACACAGAAATAATACCATTTTCGTATCGCTTTCAGCCCTATAGAAACTGCGCGGCAACGCGCGTTTTGAGCATAAAGAGCGCGTTGAGAACGCATCGAGTCTGTCAAAGAGCGTACCAATCTACCGTCTCTGAGAAAATAGGACAGTTAGCTCTCAAAGTTTGGCCACGGCGTTGAACAGAGCCCATTCCTGAGCCATTTCTTACGTCCATTGAGTCAGTAGGGACACGACAATAAATCAAACACCGTTTCCGCCGAGTACAAAGGTATTGAATAAGAGTGTTACATGTTCTTATTAAGTATCATTCTTCGGATATAGGTACTGTAGCCGCCTCATCGTCCAACCACAATAAATCTTCATTGATTGGGTCTGCGGCAATGGGTGGATACACCGTGTTGACCAAACTCACCCACTGCTGGGTGGCTTGCAGTTGATCCTGCGGCCTAGTGGCTTCCAATGATACCCTAAACACGAAATAGTTCTCTACGATGGCCTGTATCCTCCGTGCCTGTGCAACCAGATCGAGTGAGATTTGGGTGAAATCCTGTGCAATAGACTCGCGCGCAGCCATCCATGCCGCAGAGTACAACGCTTCTGCTTTCTGCTTCGACACAAGACATTGCCTTGATACATGCTTCTTAGATGATGTCCAATGTCTGCTACTGGAGGACGTACTGAGTGAGGGTTGACGAACAAAGCCGAAATGCATCCGCCTCCCCAATGCTTACTTGGGAGGCAACACGCTGATCTTCTATATATATATTTAGTTGGAGAAACTGTAGTCCAATATGCTGTAGAAAACATCAGTAATTGTTCATATTTGACATTATGAAAGCGCACCTTGAGCGTGTTACCTGTGTCGATATCAGTAACAACTATTACAGTCCAGAAGCAAGGGAATAGAGCGCCAATCAAGAATCCAAAGACGATGTCTTTTGTTTCTCGACTCCAATGCAATAACAGTAAAATGAAAACAATATAGATACACCATGGCCAGGGGTAGTACTGTGCGATAACCTAGGTTTCAATTGCGGCAGGAATACAATATTTGCGACGACTTACAAGGGCGGCTGGGCGCTTATATTTGTTAAACGGTTTCTTTGATATTTTAGACATGGCTGGACAAGAAATAGGGTTGGAGGTCGTTGGCTATGGGAGAGTCGAACTCCTTGTCAGGTTTCACGTGATTACGATGTGCCGAATACCTAAAATTCAAAGGTCTACTTCAGCGTATGCAATGAAAGAGAAAATTAGACTTTATTCATAAGCTTATGGAGACGGGTTAAGATGTAAAGACATATCTCAATCCTTCTACCGGGTCGACGCCAACGCTCAGGTCCACATATCCATCGCAACGAAGTCCGTAAAATTGATGGCAGTGAAAATTCTAATCTGTTCCTAAATTTCATCCGTATGACTCACTGGTAAAAGTTATCTGGAAATGAGACCTTCTGGGCCATGAGAATTCTCGACTATGTCAAACGCGTCCGGCCATTTACGTGTACGACTGACCGCGCGGCGCGTTCTGACTAAACTTGACATGTAAGGACTGCAGGGGGGATTGAGATTCGGTTGAAATCATGAAGAAAAGACATACGCTTGTCGTAGCAAAAATTCACCTGACGTGAACAACCTTGCCAACCTGAAACAGAAAGGGATGTCCAACTTATCCAACTTGGAAAGGCCTTCGTATGTACTATGGATTAATTTGTGCAGCTTGTATATTTTCAGTGGGACTATCCCCATGGATACACATCAGGAAAGATATCTACGAACAAATCACCACGGTCAGACGATTCTCGACGGCGGAGGTAAGGAAAGACAGCTCACTAGAAATCTATGCAACATTCGGCCAAGCACTACCACCACGATAGTTTGTACCTGCAGCATTCTGTTCCGCTTTTTGCCAGCGAGACGTCTTATCACGCAGAGGCCTTGGCCGCCCAGGATAGCATTCTGGAAAAGAATGGCGTCACGCGTGTCAAGTGCCACCACGTCGCTCGAAGAGAAGCGGAGAGACAAATGGCTACTGCTATATGTATGTCAGTAGGTAGTATTACACAGCACAGGGAACATCGTACTATTCGTGTCGCGATGTGCAAGAAGTTTCGATTCAATGCATTCAGAAAACCTGCCCTCAAGTGCACGTGAGTATGGAAAACCGGCCCGGTAATCATAATGACATCACTTGCCGTCGCGTCTTGCGCATTGGCTCATTGGCTCAACTCGTCCTCGCCAAGTCCTCGCTACTCTTGCTTTTGCTCGCCCTTTTCCAACGACCTTGAACACTCTTTATTCGACCATACACTACCTCAGACATGTCCAAAATTGTTTAAAATGTGTTTACGGAATACTGTATAATTTCGATCGATTCGTCGGTCACAGGTCACAGACCCCCTTGACGAAGACGAATTTTGGTCCTCGTCACAGGTCACAGGGCCTGCAGGTTGCCTATACCTGCCTTAAAATGGTAATTTATGACCAAATTTTCGGTACCTGCGGCGCAAAACCTGCCTATATAAGGCAACTGACGAAACCAAAATTTCGTCAACGCGGTCACAGGTCACACGGCTTGACGAATCGATCGAAATTGTACAGTACATCTACCCAGCCGCCGTTGTAAGTCGCGAATACCTGGACTTAATGCCATCTGTATCTATCACAACACAGATTTTCGACGAAAACCCCATCGGCACCTTTACTTTTCTCGTGGCTACCGCGTCTCTGAGCTGGGAATGGATCCCTTTTGCACTCGTCGCTTCCATCATTACTATCTATGCCTACCATGTTTTCTCGCGAAACATACAAGAAGAGACCGCAAGCGAGGCCAAGCTCGAAGTACGCTTTATACATCTCCAATCTTTAATAAATCTCACTCATTTGGTAGGAAATTAAATCGATTTACCGCAAACTCAACTCCTTTATATTCCATCAACATTTCTTCTTTCAAGTACGCGTTGAGGACGTGGAGGCATTCCAATTCTGCTTGGACGCCATCGAACAGTACGTTTATGACTCAATACCTGGAGCGTCATCTGAGATGCGTGCACCAAGGCGTGCTCTCGTTACGCAGCAACAGGCAGATCTGCTGTTCTCTGCGGCAAAGCAGGCCCCGGCCACCTCGGAAAAGCTCGCCCAAATCGCATCCGACTTGGGAATGCTGGATACACAGATACGGGGTGTCATGCGGGGCTATTCAAGGCTCAAAACACGGCTGCAATCCTACGCACCAGAGCAACAACTGGAAGCTGCCAAACACTGGGTGGCGGATATCAACAGAACTTCTCCAGTTCCTGTGGACACCGTTGATGAAGATACCAACTTGGGCGCGGTTGAACGAGATGACGAGTAGAGCACCTAGTCAGAATTCCAGCCAATCATTGGTAAAGCACAATCGATAACATGTAATACTTTTGAAATACCCGCGTTTCTGTCGCATAGTTTTATCACATATAATGGTAGTTCCTATATCCACAAATAAACCAATCCCTTCGCGTTATTTGAGAAAGAGGAAGTCATCATCTATCTGCACAGCTTCTCGCCCTTCCAGGATAGAACATCAATGAATATTGGTAGTAATTAGGAACATGTAACACTTTGGAATATCCGCCTTTATAGTCTCATGATCCATGGACCGGAGCGGGTATCATACGATCGTGGTCCCTCCATCTGCAATGAACGAATGTCCGGTGACAAAGCTTGCGCGCTCGCTCGACAAAAAGACGACCACATCGGCGATTTCTTCTGCCATGCCAAACCGCTAACAAGGACAGTCAATACGCAGAAGGTCCTACAAGAGGCTTGACCCACCTTCATCGGGACAGCCATCTCCAGCAAGGCGCGAAAATCAAAGTGTTCCTTTCCGCTCTCTGCCATTGGAGTATCGACAAATCCAGGGCATACCGCGTTGACGCGAATACTATCAACGCTGTGGCTAATAGCTGTTTTTGATGTTCAATATACGCTGGTAAAGTCATGTTGAAAGGAGGGACGAACCAGCAGCCTTTGTCAACCCTACAACTGCGTGTTTGGACGCAACGTAGCTTGTGAATTTGCCTGAGCCGACACAGCCATATATGCTGCTCATGTTTACGATGGCGCCGCGCACACCTGGCCTTCCTGGTATGCGAGCAACAGCCTCCTGGTCTCGCATGACCCTCAGTTGCTCACGCATGCAGAGGAAAACACCCCTGGCGTTGATGCCGTTGGTTTGATCATAAATAGCCAGAGAGGTATCAGCTGTCGACGCAGGAGTGCTTTCGCATATCTATCACATATCTCACGAGTTCGATCCGTGCCGTGAGAATATGCTTACCCCAGCAATGTTGGCGGCGTAATCGATTCTCCCAAAGTTGTTGGCAGCATCCTGAACCATTCGGACAACCTGATCCTCCTTGCTCAGATCCGCTTCAGACGTGTAGGCTTTGAACTGTGG
This sequence comes from Armillaria borealis, assembly GCA_030435635.1. Taxonomy (NCBI): domain Eukaryota; kingdom Fungi; phylum Basidiomycota; class Agaricomycetes; order Agaricales; family Physalacriaceae; genus Armillaria; species Armillaria borealis. Next base: position 497,625 of record JAUEPT010000010.1, on the reverse strand, counting down.
GTTTGCGGCTTCTGCTGAGACGTCCTTCCTTGTTTCTTCCAGCCGACTACGGTTCACATCGACCAGATGCAACCCCGATGCACCCGCGCGGGCAAATGCAAGAGCAGTCGCTCTTCCGATACCGCTCCCTATAAAGAGATGAGCTCAGGCTACGGTAAGAAAAAAACATAGACGGACCGGCTCCTGTGATAAGTGCAATACCTGGGACGCTGAACATGATGGTGTAAATAGAGGCGGCGTGAGAGGATATTCGGTAGGAATCGATTCCGCCTATCGGTTCACGGCGTTATGGATGTTGATCATGAGGCATGTTTCCCGGGCCCACCTTGACAATGTCAGGTTTATATTAGATATCAAATGGTACGTACTCACTTCGATTTGGCGATCCATCTTCACAGAGAGAATGTCTGTATATGGCACCGGCTACGAAGCTTTCAACTTGAAGCTTGTGTGGACAAAAGGAACACGAACAAACACCGTCAAGATCACATATATTGCGCTGACTTCTGCATAGAGACGTAATACTGTTAAGAATAAGATCAGCAATAGCAGTTTGCGTACTTACGACAAAGCTTCGTTTAACTTCGTTCTCTGTTGGTTCTCCGCGCAATCTCCGTGCACATTAGGGTCGTTCAAGTCCGCAACCAAAAAAAAGAAACAAGGATAGGCGCTGGTGTTCTGTAGTATCTATAACAGTCAGAACCTTTCCATTCCTACGCAGTAGAGACGGTACCCTTTGAATAGCGAGGGTGACTGAAGAAAAGGCTGGGCGGTCCGGGATTTCCGATCGTTTGCTTATGTCACTTCCATTATTTACCGGCGGCGAAGCACGACCACGTGCGTGGGTTCGGTTTCCACTGTCCAGCAACCCTGCTTGAGTACCTCTCCCTGCATCCTGCAGATTACGTCGGCCATGACCTCGCACTCGAACAAGTGGACTATGCAATGCGTATACCAAATCGCCCTTGTGAGTCGTCTCAAATACTTGTGATATCAAACTTGAAGCGACCAAAAAACAGGTTATATGGAGCAGGCCACTCGCCAAGTTCTTTCTTCTCGGAGTCATAGGCCATTGGGCTTCAAAAACAGGGTCAACCGTCGTAGTGCTCCTTGTCTTTGTCTCGAACCTCGCCTGCCTTCATTTTTTCCATGAAAGCCAACAGCAAGTGACTAAAAAAGCTGCGAAGCTCGAAGTACGTTTCATTCACGCCAGTTCTTGATCATTCTAATTGTCTCTTTCAGAAAATTGCACCTAAATTCATAGATTTCACCACAGACATGGAGGATCGGCGTGTCTTGTATGAAGCAGATGCTCGGTCGAAAGTGGACGCGATCCGACTTTGCTCGTCGACTGTCATTCTGTACGTGCATTTTTCAACAGTCGGAGCCTCTTCTGAGATGAATATATCAAGGCATTGTCTCGAGTATAAGCAGAATACAGAAGCGCAGTACACTGTCGCGCTGCAGGCCTCGACCCCCTGGGACAAGCTCGATGCGATGAAGAATAAACTGTGGCTCCAGAAAATGCAGATAGACAGTCTTACAAGCTTCTATTCGCAGTATAAGAGGGCATACTTAGACAATGCATCAGAGATTCAGCTCGAAGAGACCCCAGAGGAGTGGGTGACTCGTATGAACAAGATGTTTACCTCCCGTTCGTGAAGAGGCTTCATGAATCGACTTGGACGCAGTTGAACGAGATGGATGATAGAGAAACTGGCTATAATTGCAGCAGAATGGTACACAACCACGATTGAAGACTTGTAACACCTCTATAGAATAATTTCTTTTCGAAACTTCTACATATTCGCATTTGCGTCGTATGGGCTTAGACGATTGGGTAGACTTCAATGGGTCTGCGCTGCGTGCCCTTTTGGGTAACATCATAGACGAAGTCCTGCGCGAGGCGACGGCATAATTACCTACCAAGCACCCTGCCTTCTCCGCTGACTCCGTCCAGAAAAAAGGCCAATTCCCATAGATACTCATGGAAGATCGCTGTACGTACTCGAAAACCTCACTCGGAAGAACAATGTCTTTAAAATCAATATGCAGTCTAATGCACAAGCCAGGTGCATGTTCAAGTTTGCAAGGCCAACCGAAGGAAACACAAGGGTGACTATTTATTTCAAAACAGAACTACGACGACACTAACTATTTCTGAAGGCATTATGGGAAAAGATAGAACGAAGATCGACAATTACGATAACTATTTTCGACATGTTTTATGGAAAGTGAAGGCCGAAAAAACGTTGGCCAGTGCAACAAAGGTACGCACGCCGTTTTCTATAACATCGGAAATGAGTACAGTCGCCTGGAATAAGACATGAGGAAAGTCTAACCTTAGGCGCTGAACCAGGTGCCTTCAACATTCGAGATCCTAGAAGGAGGCGCGACCGCCGATGCAAGCGACCCATGCATCTTCCAGCCACGACCACCTTTGGTCGCACTAATGCTGAGGTTGCTGTCGACAGTCACAGAAAACGAGTAGGAACCAGAGAGGTCACTAATATGCTCGTAACCTAACGTGACCGTCGTGAAAGAGTAGAAGGGCGGGCTGTGGGCGCCGTCTCCTATGGTAGCGACAAACACATACTGCTTTCCGTCGATGTTGAACACGGCGGTGAAGGCGTCCCCGGTATTAGACACAATACTGCCTCTGACGGTTTTGACTGTAGGCGACATGATGGTGATGTTCGACTGGGTAACATTAAGTTAGTACTCGGTAATGAAATTGGAAAGGAAGCTTATTACTATATGCGTTGCCAACTGGACAGCCGAAGACGACAACGGAGCATCCTCACACTCGCGCAGGCGCCGGAGTGTCAACAGCTGGGACGAGTCAGCGTTGGGACGCTGTTTGGAAAGGAAGACCTATGGAACTCAGTCGAAAGTTTGGGTGCTGATTAAAAGACGACCTACAGGAGCGAGACCCTCGGCTTGTATATCCATACTGAACCCATATTCGCTGTTGGATAAGATTCTATCAATGACACAAATCAGGGCGGGTTGTAACGACAAAGAAATAAGAACCGAACCTGTAGACCCCGTCAGCTGCCTCGTGCAGCTTAACATAGAAAACGGCGGGGAACGAAGAAGCAACGACTTGTGGTCGAAACTCTTGCGAACTCTCTTTGAAACCGATAGACATGTAGGACCCATTTCGGACGTTCCGAATGGAGTATCCCGCGCCCAAAGTCGCAAATTCCCACTGAAAAAATTAGAAGCTAAACTGGCGAGAGACTACACTGTCATACCTGTTGATTCTTGCCTTCATGGCAAGGATAGCCTGTGAAGTTGCGGTAAGGTGATCGAGAACTTGGAAGATGGATGTAGGTTCGTACCAATGATAGTTTTCGAATCCTGGCCGGAGAGTTCGACCGTGTATGCATTGCGTCTTTCCGGGTTGGTAACCGCGAATTGGATCGTATAGATACCGGGCTGGAGGTCGTGCATGACTGGCAAAAGAGGTGTAGCTATTCGAGTGCGTTAGGGGTGGGACGGGAAAACGGCTGGTAATTAAGACTCACCGAAGTAAGCAATAGCAAGCAGTGAAAAGTTGGAAAATGGGATGAAGAATGTAGGTGCTGGTACGTAGCTTATATAGCATTAGAATCTATAAACGTGATCCACCTTAGAGTTTAGAGTTTAGAAAACCGGTTTGCGGTCCCAATCAGGAACAGTAGGTTTCGCGGATGCGAGGAAGTGGGTCCATGAAGGTCCCATGAACGCGACACGGCGTTCAAATCGCTTCGCTGCGATGACCTCCGTCGTTCAACCTGGCGACTGTCGAATGAGAAGGCCCCGTGCCACGGGACAGGCGATAAAAATTTCCGAGGTGACTAGCCGCAGACTTCATTTACGGCAGCAAGCTCCAAGAATGACTTGACGACCACTGGGACCTGGACCAGTTACATCTAACAGCGACGGGCGCTGGTGGATATCTGTGTCCAACGCGTCGTCCTCAGCAGCGGCGAGCTGTCAAGCCGTACAAGTCGAAATGATCTGAATTCGTACAGCCAAAGGCATGGCAGGCGTTCCTCTATATCGCGTCCGGAGTTTAATGGCCTGAGGCCTCCCCCCCTTCTGTAGGCTGTGGATAGGTCCACGCCAAGATACAGTGGTGGTATGATACATGGATACTTGGCCCGAATGTATTTTTTCTCTGCTACAGGATTAGATTTTGGCTTTTTTATAGAGGAAGTCAGATATTTGCCCGCACACTTGTCCTGAATCACGGAAAAAGACGAGATGTTGGTGTTGGTTGGTACCTGTATTGGCACAACTGGCACAAGGTCGCAATAATGATTTGTTTGCAGTGGCACTGGGCGACGCAAGTACGTCATCAGATCACGTGCATGTTGTATTTGGCTGTTCGGTAACTTCAATTATCAGCGCCGGTTAATCTCTAAGTTCTTCCCTCAGCTTGCTTGCAACTTGCTTGTCCTCAGCCTTCGCCACCAGTCTCCAGACAATCCACGGATATCCATTCTATTAAGCTCCTTGCGAGCACTACCACCCCATAACTTGTTCAGACATTCGAACATATATTTTCTTAGTGAAGCTCGATCTCTATGATACATATTATTATACCCTCCTCTATAAGGCATCCTCTGCTGTACGCTTGGACTCACCTAGTTTTAATAAGTCCCGCTGACTACTAGGGTCCCGGCACAGATGGTAAATTTAACTCGCGGGCAATTGGACGGAACCACGGTGTGGTTATACATCCGTTGTGTACCATACTAACTGGACGGTCAATACAGCGAAACCCAATTCTTAACGGGGACCGATTTGGTGCTAATACGACGCCGTAGGTATTAACGCGGAATAGACTTGGTGTGTAACGGCGCGGCTAAGTATAGTCTCTTGTACGACATGCATGGAATATATTAATAATTATGCAGGCACTTCCTAAAGCTGTAACGAACTCATATCACTCGCTTCTAGCATGATATCTCACCGCTTCTAAGGACGACGCGTTGGGCGTAGGCATCCACCGATGCCCGTCACTGTTAGATATAACTGGTCCAGGTTCCAATGTCGTTAAGCCATTCTTGGAGTTTGTTGCTGTAATTGAAGTTCGCAGCTGTCGCCGAGAAGGAATTTCCCTCGATGTTCTGGTGAAACTGAGTGTGATGAAGAGTATCAATTTGGTTTAGACAGTTGCCGCCTGTCCCCACGGGCCTTCTCATTCGACAGTCATCAAGTTTTACGACGGAGGAAATGGCGGCGAAGCGATTTGAACGCCGTGTCGTGTTCATAGGAACTTCATGGACCCACTTACTCACACCCGCGAAGTGGATCACGTTTATTTTCTAATACTATATAAGCCGCGTACTAGGACCTACGTTCCTCATTCCATTTCCCACTTCCCTACACTTACCATTTCCCATTCCAATTACTTCGGTGAGTTCTCATGAGCGGCCGTGTCCTCGCCGCACCTCTAACGCGCTCCCATAGATACGCCTCTTTCGCCAGTCATGCACGACCTCCAGCCCGGTATCTATACTATCCAACTAGCGGATGCCAACCCGGAAAGACGCAAAGCCTACACGGTCGAACTCTCCGGCCAGGATTCGAAAACTATCATTGGTACGAACATCCATCTCGTTTTTTATCCATCTCACCAGAACTCCACAGGCTACCCTTGTCATGAAGGCAAGAATCAACAGGTATGGCCGTGCCGTCTTTTGCCAGTAGTCCCTTCTAATTTTTCAGTGGGAATTTGCGACTTTGGGCGCTGGATACTCCATTCGAAATGTCCGGAATGGGTCGTATATGTCCATCGATTTCAAAGAGAGTCTGCCAGAGTTTCGACCACAAGTTGTCGCTTCATCGTTCCCTGCCGTGTTCTATGTCAAGCTGCACGAGACAGATGATGGGGTATACAGGTTCGGTTATTATTTCTCTGTCGTTACAACCCGTCCTGATTCTTGTCATTGTTAGAATCCTATCCAACAGCGAATATGGGTTCAGCATGAACATCGAAGCCGAGGGTCTTGCTCCTGTAAGCCATCTCTTAATCAGCATCCAATCCTTCGACTGAATTCCATGTCACCAGGTATTCCTTTCCAAACAGCGTCCCAACGCTGACTCGTCGCAGTTGTGGACCCTCCGGCGCCTGCGCGAGTGCGAGGATGCTCCGGTATCATCTTCGGCTGTCCAGTTGACAACGCATACGGTAGTAAGCTTCCTTTCCAATATCATTACCGAGTACTAACTTGATGTTCCCTAGTCGAACATCACCATCATGTCGCCTACAGTCAAAACCGTCAGAGGCAGTGTCGTGTCTAATACTGGGGACGCCTTCACCGCCGTGTTCAACATTGATGGAAAGCAACATGTTTTTGTCGCTACCATAGGAGACGGCGCCCACAGCCCGCCCTTCTACTCTTTCACGACGGTAACGTTGGGTTACGAGCATATCGGTGACTTGTCTGGTCCCTACAAATTTTCTGTGACTGTCGATAGCAACCTCAGCATTAGTGCGACCAAAGGTGGACGTGGTTGGAAGATGCATGGGTCGCTTGCATCGGCGGTCGCACCTCCTTCTAGGATCTCGAACGTTGAAGGCACCTGGTTCAGTGCCTAAGGTCAGGCTTTTCTCTTGTTTTTTTTGCAGCGACTGTACTCATTTCCGACATCATAGAAAACGGCTTTGTCGCTCCATAGCCCTGGTGCTTGTCGATTCTTCCTTTCTCTTTCTTTTTCTCCCATAAAACCTATGATATTAGTAGTTACTGCGTGTGCTCTGAAATAATAACCAGTGTTCACGTTTTGTCATTTGGACTCCCTCCGTGAACGTGGAATCCTCGCCGGCAACTGTATGAGCTATCAGAAATATTATGTGTTTCTGGTCTTGTTCGGCTAGTATGACACGAAAAAAACATAAACTTGCCTAAGCCGAATGCGGCCCGAGATTTCCGATCCAAAAACGCTCTGCTGACGTCAGCTGCTCAGTGTGATATTTCTCTCAAACTTTCTCTTACACTGTATGGGATTATCATCAGACACGCCCTACAAACACTGAGAAGCCGAATTCCTTCTGGTCGTTGATATTTTGCGCGGTCTCGACACGGTCTGCGGTATTACTGTCAGGTATCCGGTTGTATCCGGTACTGTATAATTTCGATCGATTCGTCGGTCACAGGTCACAGACCCCCTTGACGAAGACGAATTTTGGTCCTCGTCACAGGTCACAGGGCCTGCAGGTTGCCTATACCTGCCTTAAAATGGTAATTTATGACCAAATTTCGGTGCCTGCGGCGCAAAACCAAAATTTCGTCAACGCGGTCACAGGTCACACGGCCTGACGAATCGATCGAAATTGTACAGTATTCCTGTCTCGATTTCCGGCGGGGTTGGCAAGGCATTGGCTGGAAATTGGAGGCAATGTGAGCAATTCCAAGTTCTACGTCCGGTATCCACACGGTGACGTCAAATATTTACAGCAAATATTGAAGTCTCCTTCCGTCTTGACCGTTTTCCACGATTTCTCTGATATCAAGTGGGACTTGAACGTTTGAACTTCGAACCCAGCATGGTAGCAAAGAAAGAAGACGTTGATGACGTTTCCATACTAGCATTGGGCTCGCCTCACTATTCGAGTAAGGACGTGAAATTCGAAGATCATGTGCCCTCTGGATTCTCCACTCCCGGTTCGCTGGCGGAATCTCACATTGTACCAAAGACTGAAGATATACTTTCTCGATCATCTTCCCCCCTGACTAGTATTGACTCAAGATCGAGCTCTGAGATCCCCACTCCCAAGAAGCGTCGGATAATGACGGTTGAGGTTGTCGTACCCACATTGCGCGCAGTACTTGACAAGGTTCCAGCTGGAATTGAAAGAGTTGAGGAGGAGGACGACGAGATAATGGAAAAACTCGTTAATGTAAGTCGAGTGATTCATGCTGTTAACTATCCTTACACGACTTTCGCAACCCAAAGTAAAGAAAGCCCAAAATATAGAATTATCTTTGGATACCGTCCGGAATCGTCTGAAGGGGATCGAGTTCCATGAAGTCCCTTTGGATCGCGACGTCCGGGATGTAGTTGTCGATCGACTCTTCATGTCAAAAGTATATGGCGGTAATTCTCAGGAGACTTTCCCCCGAGTGGCCCAAAAGTTTCTGGACGTGCACCACATGGATGATTTCATGTATTTGAATCTTAACATGAATCCTCACGCTCCTCAAGTGCCTGGGGCGCCTGGGTTGTTTTTCGAGGCCGATGACATGGTTGAGCCTGTGGACGAGTTAGGGTCCAAAATCAAAAGAGTCTTTTCTCGAATCGATAGCGCACAGTGGGAATACATGGGTCAGTATAAGATGGAACCAGTAGCCTCGCTGACGATGGACGAATGGAATGAACAGCGCAACACCGTGAGTGAAAACTACTAATTGCAGGTCGCGTCTATTGACCCGGGATTAGGTTCGTTTGGTTTGGGCATCAAAGCTCTCGACCTCAGGATGGGGAATTCATTGCAGAGCTGTCGTACATCTGCACGAACAACTCGGTCGGAAGCCAACCAAGAGAGAAGTCGAAGAGGCTCTCCGAGGTGAAAATAAATACTGGAACGTCACCAGGGAGCATATAGCTGAAGCGTTCCTTAAAGGTTGGGTGGTAAGGCCATATTTCCTTTTCCGTTTCCAGAATCAATAACACATTCGTTTAGACCATGGCTGTATGGACGATGAAGTGCGTCGATTATGATGTCAATTTTCAACGCGAGCTTGTCGCCAAGTATGCGAACTGGGTTCCGCCTCCTAGTAAGCCCAAGGGCACGTCAAAGCCGCGCACGGGGACAAAACGGAAGCGCGAGGAGCATCGGGCTCTTGATGAGGAGGAGGACGAGAGGCGCATTACGGAGGACCTAGTTTATCATCCTAAAGGGACAAGGACACGTCCTGGTCGAGGATAATCATACATATTTCCGTCACGATGTTCCATTTACACTAATCTCCATAACATTATTTCCTACCATGTTCATTTGTTGGAGCATTTTCTCGGCGATCGAGTATAAAAGCAAGTCGTCCGCGTTCAAGCAGTCGAGTCTTGCGGGCATACAGCCCTCTGGGAAGAATCGCTTCACCATTGATTCCATGAGCCTGAACGTACCACTGGCATGTAAGACCTTGGAGAGGGAGTAGTGAAACTGGATGAGCTTGCGGTTTGGTCGGAGTTCTGCTGCATGATCCTCGAAGGTGACGACTCCGATGCGACGCTGGTACAGTACGCTTGGAGTGGCTAGCAGAGGTTCGGAATGGTACCGATCGAGATAGACTGGCTATCATCCAATGAGCATTAGAATATATACGGAAAACATGAGAGATGAAATACTTGCATCAGGGCGTAATGTCCAATAGAAGCTGTCGAAAAATGAATGAAGACATATGTTCAGCGTCAGTCCGTTGCGAATGGAATCGATATTAGCATCAAGTTCAGCAACTTCCTCCTCCGAAAGAGCAGCGAAGCGGCGTAGTATGTCCCAAGTAGCATGCTCTGACGATAATTTCTGCATTCAAACTTGTCAACGTGTAAAGAATTTTTAAATGAGCTCACTTCGCCACGCTTTCCAGTTATGCCCACCTTCTTCAATATATGGGCCGGTTTGGTAACCGTCCCAACGTGTGCAGACTTTTCAGAAAAATCCGGGACACGCGTTACGACGCAGCGATTACCGTCGCGTTTCCTCAACTGTGAGCATCTTCAGTAGTTGGATACGATACAGACGAAATGAACGAACAGCATCTTCAAAGTGTGAACGAGATGCTGACATTCGGGTCTCATTGATAGAGGGGTCTCGATAGCAACATCCATTGGCTTTAACTGAGCAAACCAAAGTCAGTACTTATTTGTTTACATCAATGAAGATTTGCGTCTCACAAGGCCAGAAGAGGTACCGAACCCAGACATTAGCTAGTTCAATTAACTGCTCATCTTGAGCTGCGGCGGTAACAATCGAACATGCGACATATCGACGAGGAGCAGTACAGGTATCATCGTCAGTGGCGTGAGCGAGCATTGCCCCCAAGACGGCTTCTGGACGAATGTCTTCATGTACAGTAGACAGCCTGTAGATATCCCGCTCGATAGTTCCTGAAGCAAATCCTTTTTCCAGGCATGCAATGTTCCTCTCTGCGAGAGCCACGAGAGTGAAGGTTGGCGTTCCGCCTTCGATTTTTTCGGTGACAGACTTGCGGAAAACGTCAGAAAGAGTTGACCAGAGCTCCGTTTGAAATTCGGTACATATGTCCTCGTCGTTCATGTCGAAGGTTAGAATCCTCGAATAGGCAGTGCTTGATCGGCACCACGCCTATACTTGTACCGATTCGGCACGAATCGAAGTCCCTTTGGCTTGATCCTTTGTGTCGAAGTGAGACCGAAATGATGCTAGCAGACGATATCCACGGGGCGGCACACTCTATAGACTATTGCACACTACCATAAAAGCAGTTCGATTCGCTCTAATTATGCCGCCGTACACTCACATCTATAAAGAGTACATATGTAGAACCGATTAAAACTTACAACTCCAACACCGTCAGGATGAGAAGCTTCAATATAAAGGGAAGAAATCAAGAACTCCTGGTATGATCAGGCTTATGGGTGAATATTTTAAATAAGCGCCGGTAAAATACTCGCAGAACATATACAGAGGACTAGCACTTAGTCCGCTTCTTCAGGATATAACTCGTGCGCAATTTTGTCCGCCTCAGCCTCAGCTTCACCTAATGGTCCAGCTGGTTTTTCCACCACGGCGACCGGTTCAGGTTCAGGTTCAGGCTCAGGAGTCGGTGGTTCATCATCCTTGACCACCGGCTTCTCCTCAATCTTTTCCTCCGCGACCTTTTCCTCCGTCTGAACTTGTGTCTTCGCCTCCCCTTTGGTAGGCTGCCCCACTGAACTGATCTCTTTCTCCTCCGAGATCTCCATCTCCTGCTGCACAGGGTTATGATGCTGACTGGGTACCTCCTTCACAGGCGCCCCCGCAAAGATATCTCGTCCAGGCTCAGGCTTGCCCACGCCTATAGTCGTTGTATGTTCCTCAGGCTTGGCGGCCTCCGGTTCCTGCGCGTTGTCTTCCACGATAATAGCTGCCCTGCCACCTGGCTCACCACCGATCGTCGCTACCGGAATGTTTGTTTTCTGTGGTGTTGGTGCTGCGACTGTGTCGTATTGGGAATACTAGATGGGTTTTAGTGCTAGTTAACATGAAGAAGATAGAGGAGATCGTACATCGTTCAGGAAGTCATTGCATGAGAAGTCCCATGTCTTAAGCCACTTTGAGCTCTTGCATTCATCCTTCGTCCATGTATTTCCATATGCCAACGGGCTGAAATGCAAAAAGGCCCAGATAGAGATGACGATCAGGACTGCAGCGATCTGTAGCCGCACTCTCGGGCGTAAAGTCGATGTGATAAGATCAAACACTCCGCATAACAGCAGGATGGCGAAATATAAGGCGGGGAAGTAATGATGTAGAAAGAGCTGCCGGCCCATCAGGAAGAAGGGGAAGTAATGCAGAGACCATCCTAGAAACAGGAACCCACAAAGCGAGTCATATTTGACGACCTTGGCTAGAACGAGTGTCAGAACGCTGCAAATCAAAGACAGGACAGTGAATTCTTACTGCTAGCAAAATCCTGGTACCCTCGCTTTGCCCGAAGAATGAGGAATCCCCGAACGAAAATGTACGAGGCGACAGAAAGTGTGCTCAACCACCAGATAATAGGGTTGCCGATCAGGTATATCTGACGATGATCCTTGACCCAGAAGTTCTAAAATCCAACAACGTTAACCGTAGGAATCGTATATCGAGCACTGTACTCACGATACCCCGTCGCAGACGAGGCCAAGAGTCCGGACGAGAATCAAAAGTGTGTCGATCCGTCAACCCAGCGTTCGTCGTCCACATCACTTGCTGCAGTTCCACGAACTTGGCAAAGAATCCAGGTAATCTATAATTAACCTTCGGTGCATCCTCAGGCACTAACAAGTTCCATCAGCGGCACATCACAGAATCTCGGAGGCTGTACTTACATGCGGGATGCGTCGCAGTCTCGACAAACCACAACGAATTGGCCCTCACAGCATTCTTGTTACACGTAACTTCCTGTTGTTCGTATCCCCATTCCGGAAGTTTGACTTTGTGCGAGAACAAGTAGCACCCTTGCAAAGCATGTCGCAGTCTGAACGTCGTCCTGAGGGTTCGGAGTCGTTTGCTGGAGTCTCTATCACGGCGATCACCATGCTCGATCTCAACGAACCAATCATCGTTGCCGTCCCCTTCGAACCCGGGCATCCCGTAGCCCGAAACCTCATTCTGGAAGTCAACGTCGGAAACGGGAGGACGGATATCATGGGAATGGAGAGCTTTCTCCGTGGAGGCATGGCGTAATCGGATTCGGGATCCAGGATAGATGTAGCTGAGCGGTTCGGTGGACCAGTCGGCTGGTTCGTGGTTGGCGAAGCTTGCATTGATTATCTTCCATTCGTTGTTGGAATCTCGGTGGGGATACAGGGTGATCTGTTGCTCTAACATGCACTGTTAGTCTTGAGTATATATACATTTAAAACACGTCGTACGTTTGGAACCACCAGGATAATTATGTGGGTGCGAGTGCAGATAGCCGCCCTGTGTGTTGACGTGTCGGATGCTCACGGTAGAGCCAATGGCAATATCTGCGTAGGTGTCCGCCATGCCACGACCTCCAAGCGTGTGTTGGAATTCAGAACTCATGAAACCGTCTCCCTCGCCAGAGCTTCCGAGGAGCATGAAATGAATCTGGAACATGGTCATGTAGAACAGAATTGGAATGACGATGAGACAAAGCGCGCGAGCAATGAAATGCTTCATGAACAAGCGTGGCGACACTCTCAAATCCCCAAGGAGGTACCATAGTTGTTGTACGGTGCTCAGTCCGACTGTAGCAATGGTGAAGAGTCCGACCCATTTACAGCTGACGACTGCACCAAGGGATAACCCAGACAAGGTAAGCCATGACCACCACGTGTCGGTGAAAGGTTTGTGCTTGTCCTCGTTGCAAAAACCAACCCAGAAGAAGATGGTAAGCGCGGTGAAGAAAATGAGGGGAGAGTCGAGGAGGATATGTCTTGATTGTGTGATCATGCCGTTTTCGAATGTAATGAAGAAGGAAGCAAGCAGCGCTGTTGTTGCACGACAGTCCAAGGCGCGTAGGGTAAGATAAGAGAGGGGAACGGTCGCGACACCAAGCAATGCAGGAACGAGACGCATTGCGACGTAGGGTACATCATCATATACTCTATTCGTTTGTCAGCCCACAGCACAGACCAAGATAAAAGTACGCACTTTCCAATATCCTTGAAGTCAAAATGTCCATCGTATCCAAAAACAAATGCTGCCAATGTTATCAACAGCTTCGCCAACGGTGGATGCACATCCACGAAATACTGCGTCTTGATGTACCTGCTGGCAAATTTACCAAAGTGTACCTCATCGAAGCTATGTGTAATGTCAGTACAGGGCCCAGAAATAGGAAAGGCGCCCACACTACGCTGTTTGGGCTCGATAGACGGAATAATCGCACAGCCGCAGCCACGATGATGATGGCGACGAGCAACTTCCACTCTCCCGACGTCAGGTTCAGCCCTCCTGGTGCATGGCTCTTGCCTCTGCTGGGCACAAATCCTTTCGATGCCGCCTCTCTTCGTGCATCCGCATCCAAGTGGTCCTGCCGAGAATGAGGAAATCGCTGGGGCGCCGTGTGAGGTACTCCTGGCGGAGGAGACGCTGGCCGCCGTGCTCGAAACGACATCAATACGGTGAGTATCGACTAATGAAAGTCGAAGAGAAAGGAAGAGAATTCGGTATTAGATGGAAGTAAGTGGTAAAGAGCAAATTTGGCCGAATTTGGTGCAAGTGTGGCTGCGCCTGCGGAAATATTTCGTCAAAAAATCGAAAATCTATTTCGAAATGCCTACAAAATCGGAACTGTAAACGGAAAGCTCTCATTCACTATACGTATTAATATTATAACTCTGGCTATATTTCACGATTTCTTTTGGCACAAATTGAAACGTTACGCGATCAAAAGAAACACGTTACAGGACCTGGTGGCAGTGCAAGGTAGGTCGCGGGAAATTATTTCCCGATCGAGGATTCCCTACGCGTCTCCACCTTTCTTCCTAACTCCCACTGTCTTCGCATTCTTGAGGCCGTTTCGAGGTACGAACCCGCAATGTCAATGCAAATATTCGGAGGACAGGTGCGTAAACTTTTGTCGAGTATTTAGGGCCTTGATATGAAGCTAGAATTTTCTAGGCGACAGAAGAAAAAGCTGAAAATGCGCGTCTCTCCTCGTTTGTCGGTGCCCTCGCTCTTGGGGACCTCGTAAAATCCACACTCGGCCCTAAAGGAATGAACAAAATCCTCCAGTCGGCGTCAACTGGTGAAATCAACGTAACAAACGATGGTGCGACGATCCTGAAAGCCATTCAGCTGGATAACGCTGCCGCGAAGATCCTGGTGAACATCTCCAAGGTTCAGGATGATGAAATTGGTGATGGTACGACGAGCGTGTGTGTGTTGGCAGCAGAGCTGTTGAGGGAGGCCGAAAAGTTGATCGCGCAGAAGATACATCCTCAAACCATCGTCGAAGGGTATCGGATTGCGAGCTTGGCAGCGTTGAAGGCGTTGGAGGGCTCTGCTGTGGATCATTTGTGAGTCGTAATTTATTGATGTAACGAGTCTATCGCTGAGAGGTATATCATGTTCAGCTCGGACCCTACGGTGTTTCGTCGGGATCTTTTCAACATTGCCCGTACAACGTTATCATCAAAAGTCTTGTCGCAGGATAAAGATTACTTTGCCAACCTTGCTGTTGATGCTGTTTTGCGGTTGAAGGGATCTACCGATCTCGAGCACATTCAAATAATCAAAAAAGTCGGTGGGAAGCTCACGGACTCGTACTTGGATGAAGGTGCGACGCTTTTGACTTGTATGTGACAGGGCTAACCATCCTTTACTTGTAGGTTTCATTCTCGACAAAACCATTGCCGTGAACTCTCCTAAACGACTAGAGAACGCCAAAATACTCATCGCCAATACCTCCATGGATACTGACAAAATCAAAATATTCGGTGCACGAGTGAAGGTGGATGGTACAGGGAAGCTTGCTGAACTAGAACGAGCTGAGAAGGTGGGTGGACCTCAGCCCTTATGAGATGTCTATTAACTGACAGAGCGATGTAGGAGAAAATGAAAGCAAAGGTCGAAGACATCGCGGCCCATGGTATCAACTGCTTCGTCAACAGGCAGCTCATCTACAACTACCCCGAGTCTCTTCTCGCAGACAAGGGCATCATGGTGATCGAGCACGCTGACTTTGAGGGCGTCGAACGACTCTCGCTTGTTACCGGCGGAGAGATCACAAGTACGTTTGAACGACCAGAGTTGGTCAGTCTTGGACAGTGTGATCTCATCGAAGAGATCATGATTGGCGAAGACAAGGTGAGTAACCAAATCTTGTCCTAATCCAGATCGGCATCCTAATTCCGTATCCATAGCTTATCAAGTTCTCTGGCGTCGCTGCTGGTGAAGCCTGCACTGTTGTTCTCCGGGGCTCTACGAATCAGATGGTCGATGAGGCTGACCGGTCACTACATGACGCCCTCTCAGTACTCTCACAGACAGTGAAAGAGACTCGGACTGTACTGGGTGGTGGTTGCTCAGAAATGTTGATGAGCTGCGCTGTCGATGAAGAAGTCAGGAAGATAAAGGGAAAGAAGGCCATTGCTGTTGAGGCTTTCGGCAGGGCGCTGCGACAAATCCCGACGATCCTCGCTGATAACGCCGGGTATGACTCTTCAGACTTGGTTTCGCGGCTTCGGGCAGCGCATTATGAAGGCCAGACGGATGCCGGACTGGGTGGGTGTTTTATTGATTGTTATATTTGTTCGTTCACTTACCTCCTCTGACTGTAGATATGAACGAGGCAACGATTGGCTCGATGCGCAAGCTGGGTATTACGGAGAGCTACAAGCTGAAGCGTCAGGTAGTTCTCAGTGCCAGTGAGGCTGCAGAGATGATAATACGTGTGGATGATATCCTGCGCGCTTCACCTCGGCAACGGGAGGCTGTATAGTGGATACGTTTAGAGTAACTGATAGCATTGCCGAATTCTACGTTGTAATATCTGATCAAATGTTCCTTTCCATGTCTGAACTCCTTTCTAGCGACTATAGGCTGTCTTCGCTATAGGCCGGCCACTATGCCGGTCGTCATATTCGGGACTAGTGCCAAAGCTTGAAGAGCTTTCATTCCATATTCACGACACTACGTGACAGAAAAGAAGACAGAAAAGACCCTTTACAACTTCAAAAGTATTCTATAGAAATGTTACAAGTCTTTGATTGCGGTCTACGTATCGTTCTACTGGAATTCTGCCCGGATGATCGACCTGCTGTCTCCTTCAATTACACGCGCAAGTCGTCACAAAAAATCTTGATCAGAAGGAAAAGATCTTGTTCATACCAATCACCCAGCGTTGGGCCACTTCGAACCGCTCTCTCCCGGTGGTGTTTGTAAATGATACTCTATACTGGGAATAGGTCTCTATGAGAACGTTCATCCGAGTTTCCTGGTCCTTCAAGTCACTTTCGATCTCTTCGAGCTTGTCCGAGGAAGTAGAGGCCACCAGTGCAGTAGAATACAGGGCTTCAGCTTTCTGTTTCGACGCGAGACAATGCCTGGATACATGCATCCCAGATGATGTTCCAGCGAGTGGTAAATGCACGTACACAGCGACGCTCGACGAGCAAAGTCGGACCGCATCCGCTTTCGATTCCTGAACATCTGCTTGAAAGAAGGCGCGCTAATCTTCCATATATGCGATGAGTTTGACAAAATTCGGTTTAATCTCCTGGAAATTTCAATCAATTTTATTAAGAATGGGTATTGAGGAAGCGTACTTTGATCTTGGCAGCCTTTTCAATCCCTTCTTTACTGTTTTCCCAGATAACATGGACGCCGTAGAAAACTGCGGCGAAATAAATGGATATAAAAGCGATGGACTCTAGCTGTGGCAGGCAATACGATACGGCAAAGAGAATGACGACGAAAAGAGTGAACTGGGCGAGTGGGCCTTTGCGGATATCCTGGTTTTCAACCGCTTCAGAAGGTAAAATTGGATATTATATTCGAGACGACTCACAAAGGCGGTTTGGCATAGATATTCCATAACAAACTTGGTTGAAATTCGGGCCATGACGGAGGAATACTACGGGATGCAGCGAGATAAAGCCGTTCTATACGAAGTCCTCGAACTTCGACTCTCAGGCTGCACATGGTCGTGCTTCGGGGCAGTAGTGCCGTCAGACGCATTTTGGAGCGCTTGAGTGCCAACTCCGTCTCAGCGTCCTCGTTTCTTTCTCGTTAAACTAATCCATCCCGAAAGTCAACCAAAAATACAACCATATTAGAATTATATGGATCGAGACTAGCTGTGCAAAAAAGGACCTATTAATGATCAGGGTTACAAGCGTGACCAGCAACGGATAAATTTCACTGGCTTGCCATACTTATCCTGGTGGTACATATAGGATTAGAATCAGTGGACAGTGGCGAAGCCATTTTTCTCAGAGGGCCGTATTCTTGAAAACTTCGACTGCTTGAACGCAGACGACATGATTTTATCCTCGATCGCGGAGAAAATGTGCCAACAAACGAGCATGGTAGGAAATGATGTTATGGAGAGTAGCGCAAGTGGAACACCAAGACGGAAATATGTATGATTATGCTCGACCAGGACGTGACCTTGTCCCTTTAGGATGATAAACCAGGTCGTCCGCAATGGGTTTCTCGTCCTCCTCCTCATCAAGAGCCCGATCTTCTTGGCGCTTCCGCTTGGTTCCCTGGCACGACTGTCCCGTGCCCTTGGGCTTACTGGGAGGTGGGGGGACCCAATTGGCAAACTTGGCGACAAGCTCGCGTTGAAAATTGACATCATAATCGACGCACTTCATCGTCCATACAGGCATAGTCTAAATGAACATGTTAGTGGTTTTAGAAACGGAAAAATTGTCACCTTACCACCCAACCTTTAAGGAACGCTTCAGCTATCCGCTCCTTGGTGACGTTGTTGTATCGATTTCCACCTTGGAGAGCCTCTTCGATCTCTCTTCCGGTCGGCCTCCGACCAAATTGTTCGTGTAGATGTATGGTGGCTCTGCAACGAATTCCCCATTTCCAGGTCGATAGCTTTGATGCCCAAAATAAGCGAACCTAATTCTCAGGTCAATATATGCGAACGTGCAATTAATAGTATTATTCACAGTTTTGCGTTGTTGTTTCCATTCATCCGTTGTTAGCGAGGCTACCGGCTCCATCTTATACTGACCCATGTATTCCCACTGCTTGCTATTAATTCGAGAAAAGACTCTCCTAATTTTGGAAAGCGCGTCCACGGGCACATCTGCATCAAAAAATAACCCAGGTGCCCCAGGTACTTGAGGGGCATGAGGATTCATGTTAAGATTCAAATACATGAAATCGTCCATGTGGTGCTCGCGCAGAAACTTTTGGGCCACTTGGGGGAAAGTCTCCTGAGGGTTACCGCCATATACTTTTGACATGAAGCGCCGATCGACAACTACATCTCTAACGTCGTGATCCAAAGGGACTTCATGGAACTCGATCCCTTTCAGACGATCTCGTACGGTATCCAAGGAGAATTCTGCATTCCGTCGTTTCTTTACTTTAAGCTACAGAAGTCATATAAGGATGAGTCAAAAACATGAATCGACTGACTTACATTAACCAATTTTTGCATAATCTCCAAGCCATCGTCCTCTTCATCTCTTTCGGCTGGAACCTTGTCAAGTACGGCGCGCAACGTGGGTATGGCAACCTCAACCCTCACTATCCGGCGCTTCTTGGGAGTGGGGATCTCAGAGCTCGATCTTGAGTCAATACTGGTCAGAGGGGTAGATAACCCAGATAGTATATCTTCGGTCTTTGGAATGTGAGTTTCAGCCGGCGAACCGTTTGGAATTGGAGTGGAGAATCCAGGCACAAGATCTTCGAACTCCGTGCCCTCACTCGAATGGCGAGGCGAGCTCGATGCCAGTATCAGAACGTTATAGACATCTTCTTGCTTTGCTACCATGCCGAATTCAAAGCCCAAGTCCCAGTTGAGTCCCAGAGAACTTGGGTGGAAAATGGTTGCGAAAAACTTTAGAAGTTGAGATAAGCCTCAAGCAGCTGACATAAACCGGCCATTTCTCGATCGGAAATACCGGGCCGCATCCAGTTCCTGTGTATATAGGGTTTCGGTGGCGGTGCGTTTCATTACCTCCGAGGTTTTTCCGTATACCGGCATATCTCGGCATTACTCTTTTGTAAATTTAATTTAATTTACTTTTACTTATTTATTTATTTATTCGGGCATTCATGCCTTTCGGATGACCTCGCTCTCTACTTTCATTTGATGCTTCCTTCCTGGTCGCATCGCTATTGCATTGGCTACATTGATTCTAAGCTGTAGCTAACGTGTCTCTAGTCTCTAGTGTCCTACTTTGCGCTTCAGTGCTTGCCGGACTTTGTCACTTTCTTGTTCACTTACACATTCCCTCTCTTCTGAGACTCTTTTTTTGCTTTGGATTGTCCTCAGTTGCCTTCCCTTGTTTACTTCTCTTTCCTGTTTCCTGTGATCTTAGGTCGCATTGCTGCTGTATTGACTATCTCGGTATATCTAGGTTGTACCAAATTGTGTCGTCGCTCAGTATCCGACCTTGCGTTTTAATGATCTAATTGACATCGTCTCTCGCTCGTTCATTCGCTCCCTCTCCTCCGCCTTCTCTTTCAGATTCTTGTTATGTATCGTCCTCTCTCTCTCCTGCACGTTTTCATTTGTATATGCTGCGGTATCCCTCGAGTATGCGACGGTCAGCCCATTTTAACATTTTCACGTCTTAGGTCGACTTATCGTGCGCCTGCCAGAGATAATCAATCCGCAAAAATGGGGTTTTCCTCGCAGTAGCCATTTGCTCGTCAGGACCCTGATCATGCGGGCGAAGTCGCGGTCACGTTACAGCACCACCAGTACTGTCCAGTTGCGTCTGGTCAGTATCGTGTCCACAGACATAATTTACCGAAAATCCACGGCGATCCTTACGCCAACAACCTATTTACAGATACTGACAACATATGGAAGCGTTTGTTTCAAAGCACAGAATTTGGCATACATCAAAGTGAAACTACGATTTTCAGCACAGTCTTCCTTTGCTAAGATCCCACATTAGTTACTAGGAACGCAGACCCTCTGTAATTCGGCATGTCAGTAGGAGATCATTAGGTTCGTTCGAATCCCAAAACTCACTTGGCCAACAGATAAAGCATTGCAGTTGATGCCCGGGTTGGCGGACTGGAGCCGGGCGACGTCGATCCCGCCTTGCGTGGCGATGGCAAAGCAGGTATCACCGGAAACAACGATGTGGGTGTATCCCGGGAGGCCGTTATCACAGGCGGCGTTGACGCCTAGGATCAGTGAGTAAGGGAGGGGCGGAGATGATCGTGTCAATAAAACAAGTACCGATGACAGTTGCGGCGATGATAGCGATGAAAGTGAAAGTACGAGCGAACATGTTTTGGATGCTGAATGTGAACTGACGAGCTGGGCTTTTATAGTGTTGGTTTTCTTTTCCTCGGGCGGGAATCGGACGGATAATATTGGTTGGCATGTTCACCCTGTGGTCCAGTCGGTGCTTTTCCATACCCGCAAGACCTGAACGAGGGGAAAACAAATGAGTATTCTATTTTCTGTGCTTCACGATTTTCCAAGTTTTCACACCATGCCCTTTCAAGGAAGTTGATACACTGATTTCCAAGTGCCGGGGATTGTCAAGCGCCTCTCCGAAGAGCCGATGAAGTGGATATAGACGGCATAATGGAGTTCACCGCGACACGCATCAAGTCAGTGACTTTCACTGGCTCCTAAAACGCATACTAAGGAACTCTGTGTTAGGCGACTCCGATCTCTTCGTCCTGAGAGTCGGGAAATATCTTTTTACGAGTCCCGGGTGCAAGAAGAGGATCGGAAGTCACAGAATTTTGATATACGTTTTTAGATCCTAAACATACGGGCAACCCCAGCCGCGTGAGGGAACTTGTCCATCTTGTTGATCGCACGTGCATACTAGCAGAGACTTGGCTAGTCAATTGAACATGGGTAGAAGCCTCACAGCATGAATAGTGAATCCACATTTGGGTGTTTTGAAGTTTCCGCTATGACGGCGAGGGTATGATGGGTGGGTCATGGTGATCTGCTTCCTGCTAGCGGTGAAAACCTTCCAGTTGACTGCGTCAATAGCGGATCTGCGAAGAACTTGTTTAGCTGACTTCCCTGTCAGGTGATCCTTTTTCAATCAATGTTTACCGCGCACTGGGGAGACCTCATCCCGCTTTATTGAACGGATACTTGACAGTTCCCCGAGTTTAGTCCAGGCACATGTGAATCGTGCATGAAAGCTTCGAATGGTCCTGGATCAACTTCTCAAAGACCCTTTGAGTTATTCATTGTACGCACTTTCATAGTCTGCGGGAGTGGAGAAACACCGACTGGCGCACTGGGTGTTAAAGCCAAACAATATTACCCGTCCGACTCCCGCCCGAGGAAGAGCAATTGAAAGTACGAGAGACAAAGGAAACAATCTACGTTTCAGCATCCAAAGAACCATGTTCGCTCGTACTCTCATCCTCATCGCTGCTGCTATCATGGGTACTTCCATTGTCGTATCCGAGTCCACCGTTGCATTTTTCTAACTCATTAATACTAGGCGTCCACGCCGCATGCGACAATTCTTTATGGCTACTGCAACAATAGACAGTTGGATCTCTATGAAGTCTCCCGGTCTGAAAATCTGTCGTTCCGCGGCATCGAATCTATAATGATCATTTAGCGTCTCCAATAAGTCACATTTAAACTGTCCTCACTGCGTTCGCCCTCGTTGTCTACACTGCTAGTAAAGAATCTCACTTTGTTGTCTTCGGTGTGAATGAAGTTCCTTCTGGTGCATGCCGCCGCGAGTATACCCTTGGGGTCAACACCTTTTTCGAACATGGCTTCTTCCTGTGGGTAGGCCTTCCTCGTTTCGAGGTAATGATTGTTTATATCATTCCAGACACAGCTGTCCGTGTTGTCGGCAGTCCATTTCTCGAATGCGCTTTCCGGAAAGTGTCTCTCGAACATGAGCTGTGCTTCCAGAATGTTGTATGCCGCATCTTTGAAAGCTTCGCATCCCAGGCCGGTCAGTCGGACGTGCTACTGCAGGAATATGTAGTTGTGTCTTCTGCGCTGTCATGTGAGTCCTTTCGAAAGTACCGACTGTGTATTGTTTACTTTACAATTAACTGCAAGATGCCAAACGATACTGTCGTATCGCTTTCCAGAAGTCAAGTGGATATAGCCCCAAATTTTTCCATGACAGACTATAGGTTCCCCCCTTCCCACAGGACTCGGACCTGCCACGCCCCGCGATGGCCCACCGCTTAATGCTCCTTAGTACGGTCGTGTTCTCTGGTCTTGAATGCTTCATTGCTACTGATGGAACTTGAGCGTATAGCGAATGTAATGTACTAGGCGAATCACTGTCTCGTGGTAGGATGAGTGTTAGTCAGAGAACTCGTACTAGAAACCCATTTTGATTCCTGGTTCCTAGAGCACAATTGGAGCACAAACAGACGATTCATGGACATTTGTAGCGCCATACACCATGTTCAATATTCCGATATTCTAATCTTCGCACCGTCCGCATTTGAATTCCGTGGCTTCCACTACTGGCTCTATTAGCGACTGGCCTTGCATTTGGCGGGAAGGTGCGCCAGGTAACAGGTTTACAAATGACGGACATCAACCGTGGACTCCTGGAAGGACTTGTTCTCTGCTGAAGGTACAAACCCATGCTTCAAGCGCGTGTCATGTCCGAAAGGGTTTGACGAAGGAGGACCACTGGCAGGTTGTCCGAACGGCCGAGTCTGATACTGCGAGGACCTTCGAGAGCCTAATCTATTGCGGTAATCTCCGACGGAACTGCGAGTAATGCAATAGTTTATTCCTTTGATTCGTCGTTGAGGCTTTCACAGCCTTCTTACTTCCAAATCAACCATGCACCCCTGGAACTTCGTAGGGGAAGTTCAGATTTCTCGGGGAAAATTGCTATAAACCTCCTGGCAATATTATCTCATAGTCACGTCTGTACCGTGGATCACTAACTAATGACTATGCAACTTGTAATTTAAACACGTCCCTGAGTCGTTGTCGAGGCAGCTGGTTTATCCAAAATATATTTATTCTGTTTCTCGTCGCTCGTGTACTTGAACTTCGGGTGGAATTGCTCGTGCATCCGCTTGGAATATTCCTACCTGCCATGTTTCACTGTTCAGTGGGTTGGGCCCCAATCAAGGATCAGAAATTCTCCCACCATCATACACGGTAGACTACGGACTGCGCGCTACTTCTGTATAGAATCAGGTATATTGTAAATGATATATTCGAAACAGCCGGGAATCGTGGAATTACGGGAGCAATAAGTGTCGACTAGAAACCGGGAATCAATTATTGTGTCGCGTAGTGGATTACCCACAGCGGGGACTAATGACCATCATGGAAAAAATTGTTATCGAAGTTCTCTTCCTTTTTTATCTCGAGAACTTTGCCTACTCTTTCTCATCAGTATCACAGCAACCAGAGCATGCCTGCATTTTCTGCTTCCACGCCAAGCAGGGTGCGAAATCTACCAGCTCAATCTGGTCTGTCTGATAGTGAGCCCCCTCCCTAGGATGTCAATACGAAGAGCTCAAATAATCCAGTGCCTGTCACCACTTCACCACCCGTTTCAATCGTGTCCGACGGCTGAAACAGATGTACGACTACGGAACAAATAGGAATTTACTCAAGCACCTAACACAATCGCGGATCTACAGCGCTTTGATATGTATGCAAATCCAATTTAAGCTCGAGTAAGTAAGTATCGTACTAGTGACATGGAATGTACTATGGCGACCCTGCTCTATGTAAGAAGGAACCATATCTCGATTCAACGACAGCGGCACGATGCCTAATCATAAAATACTAACGCTCTGATCTCAATGGATTGTCTGAACGGCGTTCCTTCCGGGGTAGTAGGATCTGCAAATGCTGTATGGGGCGTGTACAGAGCTACGCTTCCATCTTGAACAGATTCATTACTAGGAATCAAATATATCAATAAGACTCCAAACAAAGTGGGAAGAACAGAGTACAAACCATTTGATGAGAACAAACTCGTCAGGTCGCATATCTTTGAAATAACCCCACCTCTGACGCTCGTTGTATTTAACGCCACACGCCTCTCCCTCCCTGTCGGGATAAATCAGAGCAATCGGCTCAAGGTCCTTCTCTGGGTCAACGCTAGCGAAATGACAAAATGCGAGAGGCCAATCGGTCGCTGGGTTCTCAATCGGTCTCCAGAGATTGATGATCTGGAAACGCTTGGCCAACAGCCCGGGAACGTCTTCCTGGGGAAGGTGACGATGGACACGAGCGACAGCCGCCTTGAATGTTTGGTCGATATGGGTGAGGGCCGCTGGTTGGCGTTTATCTGGGTTATCCCCAGATTCGCCTGGGCGGCGGCGGCGGATGGCTGTGGATTTATAGGGTCACTATAGTTTCGAACTTGAACCAACGTGGAAAACTTACTATGATCGAATATAACAACCCTGCTGGCCCCAGTGATTTCCTTTAAAAGTGCAATGCTCTCATCGTAGTACCCTTCAGCCTGTACCTCCCCATCGTCGATGAACTGACTAGGACGATCGGAGAAGAGCTGGAAACCGGCAGTGTCGAGAGTGATGGGCTCCGAGTCCAGCACTGTGCGATAGTTTTCGACGGTCACCAGTTTAGGCTCCAGGGAGTAGTTCCTGTTATTGCTCTCAGTAGCGCTGGCATTGTTTTTGATATATGCCCGTTCGCCGTTAGCGGGTGGTTGCATGAAGAAGAAATCGGCGGTGACACCAGAAGACATGATGAACTAGTGAAGGTCTGGTATAAAAAAGTAGCGTTTATATACGCTTTCGCGCATGTATTGATATCACGCAGATGACGAGACACGAGGACACAATGCCGCTGAAGAGTTGCGTGCTGAATGCGTTCCGTGGCGACTCAATGTATTAGTGAGTTGAAGCCCAGAGCCTCCATATATCGAGCAGGTGATTTCTGATTCGTGGAAGTAGCCTTGAGCAATTGAGTGTGATTACTAACACTGCTGGGCTCTGGGGATTAGAAGACTGTCGGAATATGGTGAGTAATAGCTCACTGTAGTAAGCATTGGCCGAAAGAACCGGTATACACAGCTGGGTGGTGACTATTTTTGGATGGTCAAAATAAAATCAAAATCCGAGATCCCGATTTTGGGCGAGGCAAAATCTTTTGATATTTCCTTATTAGGGAATTCCCCGGATTTTGACTGAGGCAAAATCCGACATTTCGCACTTTGATTCTATTTTGACTCGCCCAAAATGGTCGCCGCCCAGCTGTGATATCTTTAGGAATGACTGCTCTTCGAAGAAGTCGATGTGAGATGGATTTAGTAAACCTGATTGCCGTTTGTTATTTCTCCGCTCTCTTCATCCATTATCTGTCTCTCTACGCATACTTAGTATATGTATCAGCTCGGTGACGTGTTCCAAACACTAGAAGTAGGATTTAACTTTACATTGGACGGCGAGCAAGTAGAAACATTGTACTACGAGCAGAGCTTTGGGATGTGACGATCATTTACAACTGCATCGTAGTCACGGTTGAGGCGAAGTAGTAGAAGTACTTAGTAGTCGACGTCACACTAGCAAGTGGTCCCTAAAAGGAAACAGCGCTCTCGGTTCCGCGGTCACGTCCTGATTACGTGATCTTCGAGTTACTTTTCTGTCCTTGTTCTGTCCACAGCCTGAGTGTGCTGTCACGCGAATTCACGTATGACAAGAAATTACCGTTCAACAATTAGTCGTACGATAACTTAAGTTCGGGGTATCAGCACGAATGCTATGGCGTGTGTTGACTTCAAGTCTGGGTTTCCACGTGAGGATCTGCTGTCGTGGTTTCAGAGAACTCGGTCTTTGCGTGCGTAACATGATTCGTGGTGCCGACAGTACGGTTGTCGGCGGCTGCTGGTAACTAACGTGCTTGTTGAAACAGAAAATAAACGGTTTATCACAATATCCTGAAGATCTTGTAATGCTGGGAACGCTTGCGGGTACGGACGTTTCTCGGTATTTTATACATATTAACTAGTCTATAAATAGGTCCATTTGTGCATACGCGTCGCCGGCATCTAGGTGTACGCGTCGCATTTGCCAGCGTTGATCCGGGGCTTACGCGTCACCTGCCGTGGTTTGGCCAATGGCAATGCCCCTGCCACGCGTCCTTTCCTTCTTACCTTAATTATCTCTTTATTACTCCATTTCCCTTGATTTCCTACCGGTCCGGGAACCGGCCTGACAGTGCGCAATGTTCCATTATCGTTTACCAAGACGCGACTCAGTTGATGTTTCTGTAGCCAAACATTAAGGAGGATATACCTCCAATCAGTCCTAGACTCCATCATCTCAAGGTCGCTATTATGGACGTGAATTGATGGACTATACTGCTTCACAGGTGACAGCAAGCAAGGCCTCTATTTTTGCGAACAAATGTGGTGGCGCAGTTTGCATTAACATTTCTATGTTTCAGAAAAGAAAGCGTCGAGCATCACAGTTCGAAAGATTCCGCTATAGAACGTTTGCCGGAGAAGTCGCCGTACTAGAATACTCGCGACGTCCCCCGGGGCCCGGACAGCACGACGTCGGCAAATGCGTTGTCGTTACTTTCATGCCACATGATGTTGCTCCACATGCCTGATATTTATATAAAGAAAAATACTATAAATATACCCTGGTTCTTCCCGCTCAATACCAATCGCGACCTCCACCGCGATTCTTGACGGCATACTTTCATACCAAGAGCACATCGACTGAACGATGAAAATCTCCAGCCACGGGCTTCTTCTGTTCGTCTTTTCGATTTGCACGTTCGGTCAAACGTTCGGTCAAGATTCTTTTGCAGTGGCTGGATGTACGTAAATCGTTCAGTTCGTCTCTTCTGGTTTACATGAAGCGCTTTCTCCAGCTTCCAGCGAGCGACAATCTGGAATGGGTGGATTGTAATAGTGGATTTCAGTGTGCGAATCTGAAGGTGAAGCTCGTTCCAAATGATAGTAGTATCCGCCGTATCTCACTCCGTCGAAATGGTACACAGGTTCCTCTAAATTACTCCAGCCCGGACAATGAGACGCTTGTGCTCGCCATCATTCAATACCCTTCTCCCCTTCCCGTGAATTCTACTGATTACAAAGGCCCACTTTTATTCAACCCCGGCGGACCTGGTGGAAGTGGAGTCGATTACGTCCTTGAGCAGGGCGTCCATTATTCTCAAATGTTTCAAGACCAATATGATATCGTTGGTTTTGATCCCCGTGGTACATTCTATTTTCCCACCATTTTCCCGACGAGTTGCTAAATGAATGGAAATTCCAGGTGTCGCGCGATCTACGCGTGTATCTTTCTATGAAACGGGTGCCGAACGCGCTTTGTGGGGTTATGAGATATTGGTTGAGCTTCTGGGTCGCCCAGATGGTATTGAAAATGCCTGGGCGCAGGCCGCCATTACTGGACAGCTGGCCAGTGAACGAGATACTGGGATTTTGGAACATATCAATACTGATCAGACCGCTCGCGATATGCTAAAAATCACTGAAGCATACGGACGCCAAAAGCTGCAGTATTGGGTTTTTCGTACGTTTCACCGGGTTGCCTGAGCTATAATTGATCCTTTTGAACTTCACAGTTACGGTACCGTATTGGGCGTGACCTTTGCTTCTTTGTTCCCTGTAAGTGGAAGATTCTACATTTGACGTCTCCTCTGAGTAAGAGAAAAACATTCCACAGGACAAGATTGAACGAATGGTTCTGGATGGTGTCGTTGACACGGACAACTACTACGCCAGTCAGTTATTTGATCAGAAAGAAATAGCCCGTCCACTGACTTAATATTAGCGTTATGGTCCGACAACCTGTTGGATTCTAACAAGACTTTGCAGACGTTCTTCGATGGATGCTTTGAAGCTGGTCCCGACGGGTGTCCTTTCTACGCTTCGAGTCCAGATACTATAAAGCAGAACCTCGATAATCTTTACAATACCATTCGCGCCAGACCGCTTCCGGTACGTTTGTCGACAGGTTATGGCGTAGTCGACTACGCCCGGCTCCGTAACGCGGTCTTCTCCTCTCTATACACACCACAGAGCATATACTTGACTCTGGCGCAGGGACTCTCAGACTTGGCTCAAGGGAATGGAGATGTCATCTTCAACATGACCAACCATCCCCAGTTCGAGTGCTCCTGTGATGATCCTTCCGCGTTGCTCACAAGCTCTGTGCGAGATTCCATGATCACCATCATATGTAACGATGGCCTACCCGTTCCCCGCGACGTGGAATCTGCAGAAGAGTATTACGCAGATCTTTCTGCTCAGTTTGAATGGGCGAGTATTTGGACTGGCGTTAGAATTGGCTGCTCGTAAGTCCTAGCGAGTCTACTGCCGTCTTTTTATTTAACTGACTGTTGGGCCAGAGGATGGCCGGATTATCCGAAAACAAATTTCCGAGGTGAGAACGCATGGGCAGGTTTGTAAAACAGACGCTTACATTCTTCCGCTGGCAGGTCCATTCACGGCTAACACAAGCTACCCCATATTATTCGTCGGTAACACAGCCGGTAAGTATCATACCAAACGTCCTGGGATACCTTACCGATGATAATCATAGATCCTGTCGCGCCTCTCTCTGCGTAAGCAATGCATAATCCAGAAATTCTATCTAACTCATCTATCCATCCTCAGTGCCAAAAAGATGGCTTCCGGTTTCGACGGCGCTGTCGTCCTAACCCAGGATTCACCAGGGGTGCGTGATATGATGCATTCAGCGACGTCCATCCTCTAATCCCTCAGTAAATTAGCACTGCTCGATCGCTGCCAACTCGCCCTGCACACAGGGCTATATCAGAGACTACTTCATCAACGGGACGCTCCCGGCATCAGACACCGTATGTCCCATCGTCGGCACCCTGTTTGACAACACTACCACTCCTGGTCCATTGAGAAGAGGTCTTTACGGGGAGCATCCGGAAGAGCGGTTTTTGGAGGCTGTCAGACGAATAAGCTATTCGGCCAGGATATCAACGACACCTCTGTCTCTCGGTCCGAATTCTGGTTGCGCTTCATTGGGACGATAGATCTATAAGTTTTCAGAATCACGGTCGCTTTACTATACCCAACAAACATCTTTGAACAGACACTTATGACGATCGGACACGTACATTCTTCAGTATCCAGGACTGCTTCGAATAAATAAATGAAGTAGCGGATAGAAATATGTACACAGAATGACAGATTTATAGCGATGTGGTGCATGTCGAGTGCGGTTCCTTCCTTTTCATCCATCCACGATACACAGAATAATTTAAAGCTCATCCTCAGCACGGGCCAAGCCACCAAAGTTAGCTTCCAGCCAACTCCTCAAAGCAGCATTAAATGGCTCCGGATTCTCCATGTGGATCCAGTGCGAGCCTTCCACCGTCTATATAGAAATCCATCAGCTGAATCGCAATCAACTGCCAATCATGACATCACTCACCGCGGTCGTTAGACGTGGTAAGAAGCTTTCGGATTTGAGCACTTCCGCGGCCATGACCCAGTCGGCTACGGGATCCTGTATAGAAGCAAGGGATCAGATGGTGGGTCGAACAGTTCATAGATCGGATCGGAGGCGTACATGTGTAGGGTAAATGGCTAGGACAGGCTGCGGCAGCGTGTGATTACCCTGCTCGTTTGCAAACTTCCATGTCCCATGACGGTTCTGCGAAACGTTTAACAAAAGTTCTGAAGACGGTGGGAAATTCACTTACCCCTGGAGTGTAAAACTGGAGAGCTGTGGATCGTTAATTGGTGACAATCAGCTTGAACGAGATTCTTACTGTTCTTGAAGCCTTGGTGGCTGAATTCTTCAACGAGATAATCCTCCTCCTCAGGTGATAGAAATGGGATAGGCGGGATCTGTTCTCAGCGTTAGTATTCGTCCGATTAGGTAGCCCGGTACGACTCGCCTCCTCATAATCGCTCCACGCCCCTAGGAACGTTTCAGAACTCTTCAAAAACTCATCAGGGGGCGGGCTCGACTTGGCACGAAGTGTCGCCCGAAGAGATCTGCGAATATCCCTGTCCAGCTCCTCGACAGCATCAGGCGTTTGCAAACCGAAGAAGAGCTGATAAGTCAGTTTGGGAAAGAAGGTCGTGAGATCTTTGATGGGAACAAAGGGCCCAGCGGAAGGAATATACTTCGAGAAGATATCAACATCAGAACGAAGTCGAGAGGAAGGGCGCGACTGACCGGAACGACGGCTCCGACGACTCCTTGGAAAATATCGGGGCGCAATCGTCCCGCTTCGTAGCAGAGTACGGAGCCCCAGTCATGTCTACGATTGATCAGTCATCCGATAGCGCGGTCCGAGGCTAAAGATTTTACCCTAAGCAGATAGCAGTATCCACTTTTGCGTGTTCTAGGACACATGCGAGGTCACCGACGTGGTCGAACATCGTCCCAGATGTCTGCACGTCTTCGGGGTGTGAAGAACGCCCAAATCCACGCAAGTCGGGCACAATCAAGTGGTAATCTTTCTAAGAAATGTCATTGTTAGGCGTGGGTATAATCGCCTAAGGAAGGCGCTCACTTCAAGCGCCTGGATTTGATACGCCCATGTACTCCAGATGCTGGGCCAACCGTGAACGAGTATTATCGCTGTCTTGGCACTTGGGTTGATATCGATGTAGCCTGCGCGAAAGAATGGTTCAGTGCCGTAAGGGCGGGGTAAGGGAGAAGACCCACTAAGCTCGATGTCGACAATCGCATGGTCGGCATCCCGCCTTACGGCTTTACACGCGGCTGTAGTTCTTGTATATGTGGTAGGGTCGAATCTCGAAGAGACACCGGAAAGCAAGCAACCGCTTAGAAACAAAAATGTCGAGAAACAAATCTGAGGACGCATAATAAGGAACGTGGAAAAGATCAGAGAGTTATTTCATACATTTATACCTATTTTATACGGCGGTACCTTTTAGGTGATGATCAAAGTTCCGCTTTTGAATGTGGATGCCTATATAATGTGTGCTATTTTTGGAATGATCGGAGCCGTACTCGGCGCACATCCGGCAGCACGAGTATTCATACCCCGACACAGCACGGCTAAAATGGCTTCTCGGCACGAGCAAGAAGACAGGCCCCCCATCATTCCAATACTTACTGGAGGTTTTGAAACAATGTGTTCACTCTTCAGTGTACGCACACTTCCCTTCACTTCATTTCCAGGCCCGGGAGGTTCGAATACCGGACAGATACATGTGCAAACTTGAGAATCTCATCCCTATATTTCTTCTTCAGAGGCCCTGGGAGCATGAGGGAAGGCTGGAAGCCGGTTTGTACGCCGCTTGTTCGACAGCCAGCGATGATAGGACGAATTCCCCCTGGTCCCGATCGGATCTTGCAAGAGTGAGGAACGGGAGGCTTCTATCGAGCTAGTTGGAAACTCAAAGCCGACGCGAATGTTTCATGCGACCATTCAGTGCTTTCGCTGCATGAAGGTGACCGCAGGCATTTCGGAAATGAGCGCCGGGATTGACTTGGAAGACAGTTAATGTCGATGCATATATCACCGGCGCTGAATAGAATAGATAGCGACCTTCCGATTCTCTCCAACGATGGGCGACGCCAATCCTGACAGCCCTTTTTGATCGTGATAACATGAAACCAAGCCTGTTGGCCCCACTATTCACCGGAACGAAAGAGCACCTGACAGTGAGATGCACGAACCTAATGCGCTCTTAGATGTATGCATGTCTTGTTGACTCTACTCCGGGGCGAAAGGCGAGCGACATACCACCGACCTGTCCAGGGGAGGATGGAACTTCTCTTCTTCCCGGATTCAAGCTGTGCGATCTCTTTCTGTGACAAGAGGTCAAACCTTGACGTTCCGCAGTGAATTGCAGGCGAGAACTCCCTCGGAAATACAGAGCAATTGACGCCGCCACATCGTCGATCATGATCAGAAAAGTACACTTGGGCTGCCGTGTTCTCGCATCAGCAATCAGGCTTTACAATCAAGATGAGAAAAATCCGTCTTCTAATGTCGAAGTCTACATGTCCTGCTGTACGTGTACTTCTCTAAGCGACGAAAGCCTTGCCCTTCTCGATGTTCTTCTTGAGGTCAGGCAAGCAAGCGGCAAGCAGTTTCTCCTCTTCGGGGGACAGAGGGCCAATGGGGTGGATCTTCTCAACACCGTTCGTCTAAATAAGCCAGGTCTTAGCAAACAGAACTACGGATCAATATGTTGAACTTACGCCAAGCTCGACGTTAGAAGAGAAGAAGTCGATTCCCTCGCTCTCGAACAGAGGGCTCTTGACGAAGGTAGGCGTAACGACACCCTTTTCACCGCTCAAGCCACGGAGGAGAGCATCCGTGAACTTGGCACCGGCGTAGGCCATGGACAGGGTAGCGCTTCCAGCACCATCTTTAGCCTTTACGACTTCATCACCGCCGAACTGAATCCGGTACACGAGCTTCTCGTAAACATCACCCTTGATGGCCTTACCGTAGGTCGACTGTGAAAGGAGAGGAACAATAGTGGGACCGCTGTGTCCACCGACGACAGTGATGATTGAGTCGGATGGCTTGACGCCCGCAATACCGGCTGTGAACCGAGCGGCACGAACGACATCAAGGGTGGTAACACCAAATAGATGAGCGGGGTCGAAGACACCCAATTTTTCCAAGGTTTTGGCAACAATGGGGACAGTCGAGTTGACAGGGTTGGAAATGACGAGGATGTGGGCCTTGGGGGCTACACGTCCAACTGCCGTCGCAAGGTCACGGACGATGGATGCATTGGTCTAGAGAATGCATGTTCTAGTCACGAGGGTCCGTCTTGAGAAAGAAAGAAACATACGTTGAATAGATCATCACGAGTCATCTAATGATGGTGTTAGAGCGGTTAATGAAGGAAACATATCATCGCGACTTACGCCAGGCTAAAAAGCGTCCGATCAGTCAGCATTCAATGGACGGCAAGGCAATGGAGGTACTGACCTTGCGGGGTACACCGGCGGGAATAACGACGACTTCAACGCCATCCAGGGCCTCGTCCAACTTGTCTGCTTCGTAGCCCTTGACCTGCAGAAGATGGTCAGTCGTGACGCGACACGGTAGCAAGTAGACGGATGCCTACCTCACTGGGAGTGTCAACGTGGCTGACATCTGCAGCTACACCGGGAGCACCACGAATATCATACAAGTTGAGAGAAGAAACCAAGGGATTGCTCTTCAGGAGAAGAGACAAGGGCTGCCCAATGCCTCCACCAGCTCCGAGAACAGCAACCTTGGTGTGACGGGCCGAAGATGAGGAGAATTGGCGGGTAGACGGCGTCGCCAGGGCACGAGCAGCAGTTCGAGCAAACATTCTGGGAGGGATGATGGTGGTAAAAGACCAGGAGGGTAGAAAAGAAAATCTCGACCTCGGGAAGGATACGTCACGAGCACCGGGTGCGGAGGGGTCCGGGACCCCGTTATTATTTCATCTCTTCCCACCATCGTCGTCATCGCCGACCGCAATGGCAACCGACTTTTGGGCCAGCTCCCACTAGTGAGGCCGCCCTTTCACGACTACGGTGCTTGTTATCTCATTCTGCAGCAAAAGATGGATTACCGACCGCGCGACCCTCAAGCAGGCGAGGGCCGAGGACCTCCAGTATGTCGACGACCCGGAGCATCTTGAATTTCTGGATATCTATTTCGCGAACGGTGCGTGATTTCGGCATCTGCTGTGCCATGGGGGGCTCACGAAATTCCAGCCATCGCAAAATTGGGCAGAAAATTGCAGCTGCGGCAGAGGGCCATTGCAACTGCCACTGTATTCTTCCGGCGGTTCTATCTCAAGAATGCATACTGTGAAACGGATCCGTTCCTTGTCATCGCTGCATGTTGTTATGTTGCCGCCAAGGCTGAAGAATCTCCCGTGCATATCAAGAATGTCGTTGCGGAGTCGCGCACGTTGTTCAGTCGTAAGGTCCTTGTTTGTTTTCGAGTATGTCGTGTTGATGGCTCTGCAGACCAATATAATGTGAGGCATTTCCCCTCCGACAATTCCAAGCTTGGCGAGATGGAGTTCTATCTAGTCGATGATCTAGAATGCGACTTGACCGTGTTCCATCCATATCGCACCCTCATGGCACTCTGCAAGAAGGAATCGATCACCGACGAGGACGACGAGACAGAAGCAGGGGAGCTTGGTGTTGGAGTCAGTGCTGACGAAGGCCAACGGTACTGGGGCTCAAGCGAGGACAAGCTCGAAATGTCCGAGGCGGCCTTGCAAATGGCGTGGCATATCATCAACGACACGTACCGAGGATCTCTCTGTTTGCTTTACCCTCCACATCTCATTGCCATTGCTGCCATTTATCTGACGCAAGTGTTTCACCAGCCCTCTCGGGACAACCTCTCGACCCTGCTCCAGCCTCCTAGTTCTACAGCTCCACACCCGCGTCGGTCGTCCCGAAATGCAACCGAATCAAAGAAACATCAGGATCCCGTCACATTCCTCGCTGAATTGAATGTTTCGCTCCCATTGATTGCCACAATCTCCCAAGAGATCATCGCGCTCTATGCTCTCTGGGATCGTTACAAAGATGATAGCCTCCCTGATGCGTCTGCCTCTTCGCGTCAGTCACCGCTGAGTGCCGCGAGCGGAAGCGCGAGCAGGAGCAGGAGCAGTGGGACCCCGTTGTCTGAGGCTGCGGACGATCATCGTATCACGCCTGCTTTCCTGTCAAATTTGCTGATGAAGATGAGGGCGCATCCTCCCCCTGGGAGACCAGTCGTGCCGGTAAACAAGATGCTGGAGAGGACCCAAGCAGCCGGCTAGTCCGCTTTCCCGCTCTAGTCTGCTCGGGGCCCTCACATCCGGCTCACCCCCATCGAGTAACTCCCGTGCCTTCGTCGTGTGAGTGTAATATAGACCGTTTCAGAAATTCAAAAAGGACTAATAAATGCACTATGTTCGGTGCCTACAGGTAGTTTTGTGTGTAGTGTCATGGTACTATACATTCTAGCAAGTCTTGGAGTTTATGAAAAGCAACCCTTGAAATGCATTGGGGCCGCCTCGTGTTGAATGTTCATTTATCTGCAACGTATTTAAAGGAAAGCGTTCACTGGTAACGGCCACACAATCGTTGTGATGGCCAACCTCCCACCAGGTATCGTTTTCCTCGCTCAGCATCTCCCATACTTTTTCTTTCCGCCCGGGGTGGTGTACGCCCTTTTGACCGTCTTCGAAGTCGCGTTGCCGAGATGGGCCCGCTTCATTTGTTATGCGCTGAGCTTCCCGTTGAGCCTTATGATTCAGGTCCAGTGCATGGATTTTATCAATAGCCGCTCCGCGAAGAAACTTGGAGCCGTTATACCTCCAAGGATTGGCGATCCAAGTCTAGGCGGCGTGTTGTCGCTGCTGAGTTTGATTAAAGCGTTCAAATCAGGATATCCTGGTGAGCTGCTTTTCTTCGCCTGATAGCAAGATTGGTCTAATACATTCAATGAAGGGGACGGATTAAGCGATATTATCAGCCGGGTTGGAAACACGGTCAACATGAGAATTCTCTTCAAGGATCGGGTTAGTACATCTTGAACCTAGGCTGTGTATTTTCTTAAAATACAGTCATAGATCCTCACAACGGAGCCAGAGTATATCAAGGTATATTTTGATTGTGGTATTTTTGGTGTTTAATTTGTGATACCATCCTTTCAATAGGCGGTCCTCGCCACGCAGTTTGATGAAGTATGTCCCTTGTGCCAACAGTAGTTCGTGTTAATTAATTGACTGACATTCGTGCCTAGTTCGAAAAAGGTCTGCGGCACCGAATGTACAGCCAAGAAGCGCCTGACCTAAACCTGTTTCTATTCTAGGACCCACGCTTTGCGACAACTTTCATTCGTTGTTAGGAACTGGCGTTTTCGCCTCCGACGGTAAGCGCAGCGCACGTTGCAATCGTACAGCCTTGTGATTAATATGGGTTCGATTTCCTTTAGGTGATATGTGGAAGTAAGCTGTACCTTCTCTAGCCACACAGAGAACTAACCGTCCAACGCGGACAGGTTCCACCGATCTATGACGCGGCCGTTCTTCAGCAGGGACAGAATCAGTCACTTTGATATCTTTGACAGACACGCTGATGATGCGCTCAAACTGATGAAGGCACGCTTCAAGCAAGGATATCCCGTTGATTTCCAGGATCTCGTGGGCCGATTCACGCTTGATTCGGCTACGGAATTTTTGTTCGGCAAGGATGTACGGTCCCTTTCTGCGTCCTTGCCGTACCCTTTCCATGCTCCGTTATCTCAGTCTGACAAAGAGTCCGCCAGTGATGAGTTTGCGCGTGCGTTTGGAGAGGCGCAGCTAGAGACTGCGCTTCGTACGCGGTTCGCGGGTTATTGGCCACTTTTCGAGTTCTGGACTGATAGGACGAAAGCGAAGATGATCACTGTGAGAAAGTTTTTGGATCCTATACTCGCGGAGGCGGCAGGTGGTGCAGGTAAAGAGCAGATCGGCGCGGGTAAGACGAGGGAAGTGCAAGAGGGGGAGACTTTATTGGATCATCTGGTTTGTTACACAGACGGTAAGCTTTCCGTTCGTTCCCTGACGCGATGCGAACCTAACTTGTGAATTAGACCAGAACGTTCTTCGAGATGAGATCATGAATCTGGGTGTCGCCGGCCGTGATACTGTTAGTACCTCGGTCTGTTCGTGCAGCGCCTCCTCTGATGCCCATGCGCTCGTAGACTGCCGCCACTTTGACGTTTGTTGTGTATATGCTTTCGCAGCATCCTGATGTCCTCCGTCGTCTTCGCAACGAAATCCTTGGGAAAGTAGGTACGACGAACAGACCTTCCTACAATGATTTCCGGGACATGAAGTACCTCCGTGCTGTGATCAATGGTGCGTGAGAATTGCGTGGAGTGGATCAGACATAATGCCGACCCGCCTGACAGAAACGCTGCGGTTGTACCCGCCGGTGTAAGTGAATCTCACGTTAGATTGATGACTTGTTGATGAATTAAAATATACAGACCGTTGAACGCTAGGTAAGTTTTGACACTTAGTATGTATCCTTTTGTGAGCTGAAACTGATGATGATTATAGAGCTTGTAAAAATGGTGCCGTTTGGCGCTCTAAGACTCCCGGCGGCCAGGACTATTACATCCCTCCAAAAGCGAGGTGCGTCCGAGAACTCCGAGAGTTTCCTTTCCGCCATCACTCGACCTGATGACTGGTAGGATTGTATACAGCGTCTTTTTAATGCACCGTCGCGAGGACCTTTGGGGTCCTGATGCTCAATCGTTTGATCCGGACCGATTCCTCGACGACAGAGTGCAACGATACCTAACTGGAAATCCGTTCATTTTTCTGCCGTTCAATGCAGGTCCCCGGATATGTCTAGGCCAACAAGTATGCGCCCGTCGTAGTTCCCTCGACTATTTCTGATTATCTTCTAGTTTGCGTACCATGAAGTTTCATTCTTCCTCGTGCGACTACTCCAGAGTTTCTCCGAGATCAGGTTGAACATGGAAGCGCAGCCTTCAGAATGCCGGCCGCCGCCAAGTTGGAAAGAGGAAAGCGGTATCAAGGCGAGAGAGAAGGATCATGCTCAAGACTCACCTGACGCTCTACAGTTATGTGAGTTCTTTCTTGTGCCTCCCTCTGGATTTGATACCTGACCTTGTTGAATACTTCTTCAGGGTGGCTTATGGATCGATATGAAGGAGGCCAGCGCCGTTGAGGAGGTTTAAACGAACCTGAGTCTTTTATGTATTTGAGCGGGTACTCACAATTTTGAAACCCTTCCTGGACCCAAGTAATGGTGCTTCGAACCGGACCGACATCCTGAGAGTCGACTGCGCCGCAACGGCGCACAATTCACTCCTCTGAGATGCATCTCAAATGAAGCTTAAAGTCAAAGATGTCTCCGCAGCTAAGCATTCTGTGGAGACTTGAAGCTTTGGCGTCGTTGGGTCAAGTGAAGAACTAATCCTCGGACAGTTCCATCGACTCACCGCAGTGACCCATTGGCCAACGGAAGTATACCTTGTTCTGAAGGAAATCTGCGGCCGCCACAATCACATGTAGGTCTTGGCGATGCCTTTCTTGAATGATGTCGAAGAATGTTTGTAGTAAGATAGTATCGATTCATTTTTCGTGCCGTGATCTGGTAGCCAATTCTAGGCAGTTCAAACTGGCGCTGGAATCTTGAGGCATATTGGGCGATCTGTGAGTCCAGTTTCTGGTACTAGGACTGAACAAGGTTAACGATTATCGTCCATATTAAGCTGAGAATGGATAGTCTGCGATCTTTACATAATTTACTAGTCTGGACCAATGACCGAGCGCCCGTTTGCTCACAACGATCCTCGGCAACTTGTTTACTCTTCACGACTGCTTAACCAGGCGACTCTCACGACCAGCCTCGCGCGCCTGACCCGGCTCCAGATTTCCGATGAGTGAATATCGCTTACTATTTCGGGATGAGGGAATATGACCCTCCTTTGTCAAGAACGATCCTTTGTGGTTAACATTTTGCCCAAATCCGTAGTTCCACATTCTCACACCACCGGGATCTAGATTCTGCATTCAAGAAAGTGCTCACACAGCTGCGCTTTCCCGTTATTCCAATGGACGGCCGTCACCCGGAAGTTAGAACGGCGCCGTTTTTTTCGCTGGCACCTGAAGAACGGTCTTAGTCCACACTTTTCCGGTGTTGGACTTCCGCCCTCCAATTCGTATCGTGTGTATCGACCATACTGCCATGGTCTGAAGGATAACGGCTGGGCTTAATTGCCGAATTCCTTATCAAGGATCTAGGCCGATTTTCGGATCTCTGAATGAGTGTACTACACAGGCGCTCTCCTACTCTGCCCGTACGTGAACCATCTGTGCGATCAATGGACCATAACTGACTGGGTAAATTCAACGTAGTACTGGATCTAGTCTCTTTGTAGGGCATTTTGCGATTCATTTTCGGTTAGAAACCTGCGCAGACGGCCTCTGCAATCGGCAGTCAGAGTTTTTCTCAGAAATTTCTGATGTTGTCGTTAGAACGTAGACGGAGGTGTGGCTAAAACAATTCAACGTCTACGCGTCTAAAACACCTCCGGCTGCGTAGCTTTCTATTATTAAACTCTAGCATTCAGTTGCTCTCGAGCGACTTACGCCTGCGCAGCACTTAGGTCAAACAATTATCGGAGTCTCAAAGCGGCGCTCCCCTGCGATCTTACAGGAATGCGCTCACCGGTATCTACTCAGGAACTACGCTGTTGAGATGACCTGGGAGTTGCTTGCTTCTTTAGTAGCTAAGGGCATCCAAATTACCTTCTTCCTTATGGTCCTTCAACGAAGATATACACGACGCGCAGTTCTCCGCGTCATGGATGGTATACGTACGCCAGCGTATGCCTCAGCTATACCTCCGAGGTCACTTTTGGGGTACTGTCCATTCATGCCAACTCTGAGCGAATAAATTGTGT
This sequence comes from Armillaria borealis, assembly GCA_030435635.1. Taxonomy (NCBI): domain Eukaryota; kingdom Fungi; phylum Basidiomycota; class Agaricomycetes; order Agaricales; family Physalacriaceae; genus Armillaria; species Armillaria borealis. Next base: position 457,897 of record JAUEPT010000010.1, on the reverse strand, counting down.
GCGCAGCATTTTGGCCGCTCTGTAACTGCTTTGATGTTGACCTAAGCGGTGTCATTTTCACAGGGTCCTATCAGATCAGATCGAGTTTTAGATCATGAAATTATCTGCCGGTTCCCCAGCGAAGTACGTCTTCTATGCCATATGGTGTACCTTTTTCTTCATCAGACAAAGCCGTCTAGGTCTTCCGACGTTCGCCTTCTGTGTTCTTCAACAAATTGCACTGCACGAATGTCGGCATCCGCGTCGCTGTATAAAACGGAGGAAGAGTCGCCCTTCAATTCATCATCATTCAGGATTGTGTGTTATAGTCGCACTCAGTCGTTATCTACCTCTACTCTCATTGCTTTCTCGCTATGCGTCGATCCTTTTCAACACTTGTTACTGTCGCTTTATATGTTGTCGCGACTCGCGCGACTATCAGCACTTCTGGTGACCTGACTATTTCTAATGTCAATGTCTCTCCGGATGGTTACAATCGAACCGCCGCCGTGGCGGGAGGATCGGTTGTTGGAGAGCTAATTACCGCAACTACGGTTGGCCGCGTTCTACCTTTACCTTCGTTCCTCATCTAATGCTTGCACTTTCAGGGAGACACGCTTCAAATCAACGTAGTCAACAATTTGGATGATGATAATATTCTTCAAAGTACTTCGATGGTACGTCTCTGTGATCATATCCGGCATATTTTTAACGCGTGTCTTATAGCATTGGCATGGAATCTTTCAAACGAACACGACCTGGGCAGACGGTGTCGCCTTTGTCTCTCAATGCCCTATTGCCAAAGGGAATTCGTTTCTGTACAGTTTTCCGACAACTGGCCAAGCTGGTACATTTTGGTATCATTCTCATCTGGGTGAGTCCTTCTCATATCAGAAAGCTACGAACCTGACTTGGTACCAGCTACACAATATTGTGACGGTATTCGTGGTCCCCTCATTATCTATGACGACGACGATCCTCACGCATCGCTGTACGACGTTGACGATGGTCAGTCAATCTGCAGCCATTCAAGGGTGTATGGTTAATTGACATTATGCATGAAACGTTCCAGAGTCTACCGTCTTCAGTCTGTTTGATTGGTATCACGCCTTCGCGGAGACGTTGACTCTCCCGTACGTTTCAGTTGTCCTCCTTCAGTTTGACGTGGTATTCAGCAGTCCTCAGCACCCCCGATTCGAGTCTTTTCAACGGACTGGGAGTGTAAGTGCATCTGTCAAGCTGATCTTGTATATCGTTGACGAAGAAAGCCTAGTTGGGAAGGTACATCTGGCGATCTTGCAGTGGTCACAGTGGATTCTGGTACACGGTATGTGTTTGATTGCCACACTTTACCTTCCCTCTGACGCTTCCAATCAGATATCGGTTCCGCTTGATAAACATGGCTTGTGATGCGAACTTTGTCTTCCAAATTGAGGGACATAACATGCGAGTCTAATTTTTCCGGGACATGATTGTCACTGACTTTTCGGTTAGGACCGTAATCGAAGTTGATGGTGTTAATCATGAAGCATACACAGTTGATGAGATCCAAATATTCGCCGGTCCGTTGGCTTCTATCTATTATTGCGACAAAGGCTAATTTTAAAGTATGATGCAGGTCAGCGCTATTCGTTCGTTGTAAGCTCCGATTCTAAATCAATAAGACAATCTGAGATGACTTACCTTCTTTTGTAGTTGACAGCAGATCAGGCGGTCGACAATTATTGTATGGACTGAATATCTTCTTCTTGGCTACCTATTGATTCCGCTTTCAAGGGATCCTATTCAACCCTAGTGTGGGAACTCAGGGCTTTACGGATAACATCAACTCAGCTATTTTGCGCTACAACGGAGCCAATGAGACGAACCCTACAGAGGACGCTGCAGATGTTACAAGCACGAATGCTCTTGACGAGTCTAATCTTGTGGTATGTACCTGTTCTTCAGCTGGATGAAAGACTCACACCAATCCGCACAACAGCCACTAGATCTTGGGGTGGTCAGTTTTCTGTTGGCTGAGCTCACTTGTAGCGTTATCTGATACGGTTCTTCTTAGCCGGGCACCGCTACCGCTGGAGGTGTCGACGATGCGCTCAACTTGGCTGTGGCATTCGTATGTTCCTCAACGATAACCTTCGGTTGAACAACACTCAAACTCATGCCGCAGGGAACTGATTTGACATTCACGGTCAACGGCGAATCATACACCCCACCAAGCGTGCCTGTGTTGCTCCAGATCTTGAGTGGTGCCGAAGATGTATCAAGCCTCCTCCCAAGCGGCTCGATCTATTACGTACCAAAGGACTCGAGCATTGAGGTCTCGATTCCTGCTGGTGTTGCCGGCGGACCAGTGAGTCTCAAAAGTCCATCGTGCGGGGAATTCAGAAAACTGACGTTGAACCTAGCATCCCATCCATCTACACGGCGTATGGTCCAACTTCCTAAGTGATACATAACGGATCTCTGATGTTTCATTTGTCGACAGCATAACTTCGATGTCGTTCGTGCCGCAGGAAGTGACACGTACAACTACGATAACCCTGTTCGTCGCGACGTTGTCAGCCTTGGCGTAGCGGGTGATAATGTCACCATCCGCTGGACTACTGACAACCCTGGACCAGTGGATTCTTCATTGGTACTGTCGCCGGATCTGAGTGGCTTACTTTGTACTGATCCATCGTTTATAGTCACATCGACTGGCACTTGGAACTGTAAGTTCACATTCGACTTTGGGAACAATCATACTCATAGGGTATTCAGTGGTTTCGCCATCGTATTTGCAGAAGATGACGGTGACTGGAATTCAACTATCACACCATCCAGTTTGTGACTCTATTTGTACGAGTCGACACTGTACTAACACGCTTTATTGCAATAGCTGCTTGGGAAGACCTCTGTCCCACCTACGATGCCCTCGATTCGTCGGATTTATAATTAATCTGTCCTAGCTTTATCGAAGGACTATTATTGTATTTAACTATCATTCGTTTCATTTTAACTTCATATATGTTATGATTATGTTGCCGGGACCTTCCTTTACCTCAATTTTGCGTACAGTGCAGTTTATTTATTGAATATTCTGTGATAGCATGAAGATATTACTCCATGTTTCCGTTATTATAAAGGCTGCATATCTATCTTTAAACCTGACATTCATATCGATCATTCCAACAGCTAGGCAACCTAGGTCGGTACCGCCACGGTTCCTGAGCCTATGTAATCCTTAGCCAGCTTCCTTCGTGATCTTCGCTCTGCAAAATTATCCAGAAAACCCTGGAACACAGCGGCTAGCAATTACTCTGTGCCGTTGAATGACCTTTGGTGACCGGCTGCCCAGACCTTAGTAATTGTATCCGAGCATCTCGGTCGACATTGCGCTTAGAAATCATAGATAAATGGAGTCCTTCCTTCCCTTTCCACGGTTCTCCAACTTCTCCCTTTGTCATCCAGCCGCGATACCGTTCAGCTGACTGTCGCATCGCACAGCACGCAACCTTCCTATGAAATTGCGCACTTATGTGGAGAACGCCCTTTGTCAGCCTATACAGTAGTAATACGCACACCGGAGCATATATAACCGCTGCTCTTTGTCTAACGGTCTTCAATACAGCCCATCATCATGTCTTCTGGTGTAACCGCCGACCTCCTTTTCATGCAACCGCCTCCTAACGGCGTACAGGCATACGTCGCCATCAATGCCAAGCCTTCCGGAGAGCGAGACAGAAATTATTCACTCGGACAGAAGGCCATACACATCGAGAATTATAGGGAGAAACAGGATCCGTTAACGCTTGACACCGCCGGATTCCAGCTCTTCTCTGATCGACCTACTCAGTTCATCAGGGACGGAGAGGTGCAGGTCGAAGGTTACTACGAGGAGAGCATCGCAGCTATAAAAGAGGCGACGGGAGCAAGCAGAGTTGTCCTATTCGACCATAGTAAGTTCATATCATTGCCACTTACGACATATCGTTAACTAGTATCATTAGCAATACGCAGGCGCCGGCCAGAAGTAACTGAAGACACTCCAGATAAGCGACAGCCAGTCGCCAATAGTCATGTCGACCAAACCCCCAAGTCAGCCGAGGCTCGTGTACATCGTCATCTTCCACCCGAGGACGTCCCCAAACTGCTGTCCAAGCGGTTCCAGATCATTAATCTCTGGCGACCAATTCAGAACCCAGCTTCCGATTGGCCTCTAGCGCTGTGCCATTTCGCTAGCGTTGACCCAGAGAAAGATGTCCAGGCGGTGACTTTGAAATATCCTCACATGGAGGGGGAGACCTATGGTGTTAAATACAACGAGAATCAGAAGTGGGGGTATTTCAAGGACGTTCGACCTGACGAGTTTATTCTCATCAAATGGTTCGTCCCTTGTCCTACGCGCTGAAAGAAGTTTTACTGACATCCTTGAATATCAGTTTCGATTCTGTTCGAGATGGAAGCGTAGCACTCTTCACCCCTCATACAGGATTTGCGGATCCGACGACGCCCGAAGGAGCCCCGCTCAGACAATCAATTGAGCTTAGAGCTTTAGTGTTCTATGACTGAGTCTCATAGCTGTCCTTGTGTCGCTGTTACGTTCGTCTTGTAGCTATAGGTCAGCCAATTAGAATGTAGTTCTTAATAACGGAAGCAATCCTTTAAATCCCAGTATCATATCTGTTAGCTTCAGGAGAGTTCATTGAAGTACGGGATTGGGAAATAAAAGTTCCCTTGTTGCTCGGTATTGTCTAGGATCTGACTGGGCGATTTCGGCCACGACTAACATTTATACATCCAAGCGTAGGCGAGTCGTGGCCGAACGGAACACAATAAAATAGGAAAATGGTAAAGAGATAGATAGATGACCCCGTTGACGAGGAATGTTCGTCCGATCTCTGCGAGTGAACCATTTTCACCACTAAACCACAGTACTCGGTGTGGGACTACAAAAAGACTGGCATCGAATTTTCACGGTCATAGGTGACTGACCCACGGTGGAGACGTGGCTCCAAGTTAATAGATTGGGGGGATCATAGTATTTCGGCAGTCTGAACTCTCCCCAGGGAGTTTCAGGGACACGTGGAGGGTGTATCCTGAAGTCAAGCTGTGAAATCAAGGTCATGATGCAAGGCCTGATGGAAAGTGTAAAAGGGGTATTTACGAACGAATGCCAGAAGAAAGGCCCCGGGGATCTGAAACGGGAACTGAAGCCTAGATGTGCGAACCAAGCATATTGAGAAGAATCTATTACGCTCGTCACTTCAAAGGGCATCTCAGCTCCGAAGTAAGAGATTGTAGCAAGGAGAGTCCCTCACCAAGGTTCAGACGCTTTCGGATATACGGGTGCTCATCTCCGAAAATATCCAGGATTTTTTGTTCATGATCCAGTAGCCAGGCCTCAAAATGTGTTCCGACAAGCTCCTTACAGCAAGCTCGTCCTAGCGAAAGATAGAGCTGTTCTGGTCGGAGAACTTCAACTGTGGAACTGGCAGGTTGGTCAATAGCCAGAAGGACATCCAATATATGAGGAGACACGAACGAGTCGAAGTATTCACGATCCCATGCCTGGCAGTGTTTTGGGTGGATGACCAACTTTGTCACCCCACTATCAAGAAGAGAAGGAATGAAGTCAAGTCGTGTGTCCATTGAAAATCCTGGATCAATCGCATTGAACAATATAATAAATTTCCTGGTCATTGGGTCGATATAACCCACAGAACCAACAGGAATGACTTGTTCAAACATTGGAATATTTGGGTCGGCATACATATCTTTGAAATGGGTCAAATAATCTAGTAACCGAATACAGAAATGTATGACAACGCACCAAAGTATGAGCTGTCGTACAGAATCCCCTGGCTGTATTGATCACCAAACATAACACGGAGCAGAAAGTCGGGCTCTACAACTTCATGTCCAAAATCCTCACTTCTCCTAAGTACAGAGATCCGAGAGGTGGATGGAATATCGATATCCGGGGCATCCGAGTCGATAGTCAAGAAAGATAGACATTTCCATTCGCTGAGAGGGGTAATAAGTCCTCTCGTTAGCTCAGGTGTGGCCCCCATGATGGTAAGGTGGTCGACTTGACGGTCGATAGTGGATCTCGAACATTGGCAAGGATGGAAATCCTGTTTGTCTAACCACTCGACCGTCCAAGAACGAAAACGGTAGAGGATTGTTAGCCGTACGATCTGTGGGGGAATCCAGAAGCTGGGGGTGTGCACCCTGGAATCGTCCAAATAATCGACATAGATATGAGTTGCGTAGCGAGGTGGGTTAGGGCCATAGAATAACTTTCGAAGTAGGGACTCTATCCCCTTGTTGGCTTCAACAGAAGGCTCGCATCTAGTAATCACAACACGCTGCGGCATGGCCACATAGTCCACCCTAAACATCAGAGTACGGCAAAGTATCGGATTCGAAATCGAAGACAGGGACTTGATAATGTATAGCTGTCCGCTGTTATACGCCAGGGGGATCCAGGAGTGCGTGGAGTTCACCTCCTTCATGATGTCGAACCATTCTCTAGATACAAGACTGCAAGTTGCGAAAGTTTTGATGTGCTCCTCGGTGGAAGTTAGGCTGGCCCAGGTGTCGGCGAGGATACGGGCGATTAGCTCGACTGGAAGTGACATATGGGAACGAGGTTCTACGGCATTTGCCGAACATTGGATCCGATCTTGCTGTTAACCACAGCTCATTAGTTGCGCTTAGAAGAGTCCCTATCATGCTTCGCCATCACTATGATCCGCACATTTGAGGTGTGGACACATACTCCATCTTCTTATTGGTTCCACCCCGGCGAGCGACGTATAAATGGCATCGATACCTGCTTCTTGACGACGAAACGCAAAATGCGATAAACTTTTAACTCACTCCGACACCGCAGGCTTACCACATGTACTGTGTCTCGGCGTAAGATGGGGTGAATTTTGGGCGCAGCTGAAGCTACAAGCGAAGATTTGCTAGGATTTGCTCTCGTTTCCACCACTCGGTTGAATGCTGGACATCTTGTCTCGTCGTTGACTGACGCATGAAAACCGCTTCATCATCATTTTTTATTCAAGCTCGACATTTGGCCTGAGTTCGTGTTGTAGTGCGTGCCCCCATCTTACTTGCTCAATTGAACTAATATTTCATCATTCAAAAAACAGTTTTGTGCTTTGTTGTTCCATGTAATTAGTGGCGATGCTGAAAAAATACTCAAAGTGTTGATCCTGTCAAAGGTGTGTAGATATTTCCTCGTCCTATCCTCGCTTCTAATGCTGAAACAGTGTAATAAGAAGACACCTCCCCGATTCGATCCTCGTGTACCAGTGGCAGCGCGTGAACACTGCGCTTGTAAATCATTTATCTTATCTTATCTTGACCATCTTAAGAAAAGTCCGTCAGGCTATACGGCTTCTTGGTGTTGGGAATTGGGGAATCAAGCATCTTCCACCCAGATTTGCATGGGACCAGAGATCGGTGCTATGTCTGAAGAAATATGCCTTTGGCTACATGTCGAGGACTTGCGAGCTGATAGAAGCTCGTCCCAAAGAGGCAGGAATGGTTGTGGGCTACCAATCCCTTCTATCTTGCAGTCCTCGCTGTCACTGTCTGAAGCTCAGGCCGACGTTGGCGCGTGCACGCTCAAGTGGTTCATAATAAGGGCCATTAATTTGCAAACATGGCTGTCTTTGACTTCCTCGCCTCACTACTATGCATCGCCTCCGTGTCCTCCTCTTGCTTTTCTGCACTGGCCTCTCTGGCCTGCGAGTCCCATTGCACCACACAGCACAGACTGATGTTGTGTATTCCCAATCATCATCGGCGTTGTACGCCCTGGGTCTTTCGCGCGTGGTCGTTTTTTTCTCTTTGCTTTCTGTGCCTTGTTGCTGACTTGCTAATAGTGAACCCATGAGTACGCAAACGGGACAGGGTGGTCAGTGTACAAGGGAGTTTTATTTTGAGGCGCATTTTTAATTGGATATTTCCCCACAGATACCCCGGATGCCACGCAAACCAACAACGTAAAGGTCAACTCCGACACAATTGTGCATTCGGCTGGCTCGCCAAGCTTGGCAGCGAGTACCTCACCTCGATCGCAGAAGGATGTCGGGTCATCTGGACTGGCAATCATACTCCCTACGGCTGGCATCACGATTGCCATCGCATTACTTTGGTTGGTCCGCTCGTCAATAGCGCCGTATGTTCCCACCAGCATATGTGACCGCTGGGAGAAGCTACGGCAGCATGGTGGGGAATTCTGGCAAAGGATGGGTGGAAAGTGGGCGTCGTTCCAGGACTCCGTCGGCAAGAATTATATGGAGCGTTTACCTAGCCCTGGTCATGCTTAGCCTCGTTGGAAATCTCAAAGATCGGGCCCAGGTGAGTAGCATTGCCCCGATTATTTGTGCAAGGATGTATGGCTCACAATTTCTAGTTCCATGTTTTGGACTACGTTGTCTATCACCTTTTCCTCGTAATGAGCATTGCAATGGTCATTCTGCCACCACTGGCCATAGTTCTGGACCACTCTTCACAGACTATCATGACTGCGGTAGGTGCCACATCATTACAGCTGGCATATCTGGATCAGAGGAGCAGGGTACTGTGGATTCTGATGAATTAGATTCACTGGTTGATTGTATTGTTACCTACAGATCCTCGTCGTCAACTTGACGAATATCAAATGCGTTTCAACCAGTAAAAAGTGAGTAAATTTTACACCCATTGTTGAGTCCATTATATTCATATCGAAGTATAGGAATAATTTGAAAGATCTTTCAAAACGTTGTTACATTCGTCGACTATTAGAAGTTCGCTTTATTGAGCCCTGTTTGCCATGCATTGAGGAGTGGGCACTCATTGAAAATGATAGTACTGTTGGATCTCAGCCCGGTCTTGCAACGCCACCAGTGGTAGGGGATACCTGGAAATCGAGGCGCAAAGTGAGTGTTTGCCGTTGAGCCTGAGGCCAACTTGGAAGCGTCGATACGTGTTTAACATTTTGTGTGCTTGTGTAGGCTGTTTTTTGGACACCGTATCTTTTCGCCTCGACAATCGTTCCCCTTCTGCTTACAATTTTAATCTTTGTCGCAGCTGTCAAAGGGCACCTGACGGTGCTGTTTTTATCCGGAAGTGCTCTTTACGTCTATGTCCTGGATGCGGGTATAAAGTTGACAGTTAGTGCTCATTGTCCTGCAATAGAGGTGTTTCAACTAACCATAACAAGGTTGGCCATATCTTTGCAGGATTCACACTCTGGAAAGCTGAGCGGCTCAACGGACCTCTTATAATACTCCCGGCTGGCGCAGACCTGATGAGCGAGGCGCTTAAGAATATCCACTGGTAGGCTTCTGTTTCGTATATGACTATCCTGAGTTCAAATCAGCTGCAGGAGCATAGGGGCGGCAAAAACGTATCGCTTGAGACGATGGTCGATTGGAATAATAACGTCGGTGGTCAATTTTGAACTTTTAAAAACGATGGTAGGCTTCAAAGAAACCCCTTGAAATTTCTTATCCCTGTAGTACATCATGATAGTGACTTCTCTTCCTTCTATTCAAACGCCAAGTCTGTCTAAGAGTGTCAGCATTTCGGTGTCATTTTATGCAGGTTTAGTGAGCCCCATTGTTGAATCGAATGAGTCATCGAAGACTAGGCACGAGAGTCCTCCAAACGCCTCGCGACGCCTAAGCCAGTGAACGATAGCCGATGTTGATTTACCGAGCATGAAGTATAGGGAGTGGATTGAATGTACTTCCTTGATGGCGTCCGACCATTATCTAGATACAAGACTGCAAGCCGCGAAGGTTTTGATGTGCTCTTCAGTGGAAGCTAGGCTAGCCCACAGTAAGGATACGTGCGATTAGTTTGCCTCGAAATGACATTGGAAAAGGAAGGGAAGATGCTACGGCAAATGTCGCATAGTCTACCGCTGACGCTCCAACCTGTTAACTAACATGCTCAATCCGAAAGACCCGAATGACTTCTAAACTCTGTCACTCCGAAAATCGGAAGGGAGCATTGTATTGCACCAATAATCAAACTTATAATGCTACTTTTAATCTATGTCTACTTATACAAAACTATGATACACCGTTGTTGATTACCGAGCATGAAGTAGAAGTGAAGGTGGAATAAATGAAGCAACCAAACAAGTTCAAAATCCTACTAAGCATCAAGGCGGAAGCGATGAGTGGTCGACCATTATGCCACTTATCCGATTATAGACCGCCTCTGGGAATTGCCTGTAAAGAAACCCGGTTAGATCTGAGCGATAGGGACCGCAGAAAGAAAGAAAATTGACCTTCGCTTTAGCCGTTCCAAAAGGTCAAGTGCACGGTCGCGATGTCCTTCGCCTAATTCCGCACGGACCATAGCCTCCCATGTAGACGGCTGTAGAGCATATGAGTTATCGTGCAGAGCAAACCCAACAAAACGACTCACCTCCCGGTAAACGGGTGTACCCACAGCCACAGACCTAGATTCCAGAGGATTGAACGGCGCATGATTATTCATGGCAGCCATTCCCTGCGCTGGATCAGCCATACCCTCGAACACCTCCCTCGCCTTCTCGATATCCCCAACCACGGCGTACGCCCTGATCAACACATTCGCCACATATGCAGTCATGTGCACACTGACGATCTCCATCTTCTTGAGGTACTTGGGGATTAGATCTGGCCGACGATGCACAACCAGTACGTTGATCATCGCTTCAAACACCGTGGCGTCGTACAGACGGTCGCTAGACAGCATGGGGACCCGATCGAAGAATGCAATCGCCTTGTCCAAGTCCTTGAGTATGCATCCATACGCGTTGATCATCGCCGCGATATGGTTAGGCTCGAGACGGGCGTGCATGGATTTGTGAACGATGTCCAAAACTTCTTCGGCCTTTGCAATATCATGAGGATCAAGCATGTACGCATCGATAAGTAGCTAGGGAAAGGAAAGAAAGAAGACATCAGATATTGCAGACGTCAGAAGAAATTACCAACATACCTTGTAAGTATAGCTCGAAGGACGAACACCAGCCTTAAGCATCTCATTATAGTAATAAAACGCCCTATCCTTGTTTGGCTTGGTCGTCGTATAAAGCTGCATCATCGTGTTGTACGGAGGGACTCGCGGCTTGAACGAATTCCGCTCCGTCATCTCCTTGAACAGCGTCTCCGCAGATACCACGTCTCCAACCCGCGCGCACGCTCCAATGACAGCCCCATACGTAATAGACGACACCGAAACACTCGAAGCTTTCATCTGCGTGAACAACTCCAGCGCCAGATCCGCCTTCCTCGCTTTCGCCACCTTGGAGATGATGTTGTTATACAGGTATTGCGAGGCGCGGACACCACGGAGCTGGGACTCGTGGAAGAGCGCGAGGGCGTTGGAAGCGTCATCCGTGGTATCCTTGACGTAGTAGATCAATGCGCCATAAGCATCCGGCGACGGGACCCCGCCCTGCTCCAGAATACGCCTACGGTGCACATGAGCGGCTTCGATCTCACCCATATGCGCCAGGGCATGAACCATAGCATCCTCAATAGCCATCCAAGACTGGAACTTCTGGGCATCGGTAGACTCCAGCGGCGGCTCCCTCACTTGCACCAGGTCATACACATGCTTCATGTCTCCCAACCGACGCTCACGTCCGAGAGCAGTGATCAAAGACGCTGTGATGTGCCGATACGGGAGCCGGTTGCGTTGGATTGCCTCCATGAAGATTCGGAACGCCTCGTCCACAGCGTTATTCTCCAATCGAAGGAGCTCTCGCAGTGTGTCGGAAAGCTTTCTATCGGTTATCCACGAGACGGACGCAGGATCTGCAAGAGATTGTCCATTCTCCTCGAGCATAGGTGAAGTAGTAGCCGTTGAGGTCGGGGTCTCCAGAGAGAACCCTAAGCTGGCGTCATCCTCGCTCGCTTCGCTCGCTGTCAAAGACTCTCGATACCTGGAGAGCTCAGCCATGAACGAGGGGCCCAGAGACTCAAACACGCTCTCTACTTTTTCCTCTCCATGTACCTGCAGAGCAACCGAAATGACCGTGTTCAGCAGCGACGGAGACATCTTAGCGATGACTGCAAGTTCGAGATTGGGGGAGTAACGTGTCAGATCACCCAATAAGTCTAATAATCCCTTGAATGCATAGTCTCGAACGAACGCCTTCGGAACGGATGCCGGCATGACTTCCAGACTGGCCGCGGCCTGCAGGACGACGACCCAGTCGGAAATCTCCAATTTTGATAGAACCTCGGGTGTCTGGAGACTATAGGACTGTAGGAGGTATGTCGAGTAATCCACCGGGTATGTGTACCGCACTGTGGGAGCCAACCGAGCAAGTGCAAGCGCATCTTCAAACGGAATCTGCCCTTTGTACTTGGAATAAACAGCCGTCGTCATATTCACGAGATGGGTCTTCGTGACAGCGGGGCGAGGATCATAGCCGGTCTGAAGAACATGGCGAAGATGGCGGTCACATAGCTGGACGGCTTCTCGTAACCAACCAAATTGCAAGTAGTAGTTCCATACTCTGTCCCAACCGTCGAAAGGAAGGTATCTGGTATCCTGAAGAGTAGCGAGGGTGTCCAGTCGTCGCTTGATCGCCTCCTCATTGCCCGGTTTTTCGGCCAAACGCTCGATGTCGCGGATATTTGCAACGTAGATGTATCCTTGATCAACGAGGCGAAGCTCTATTTTATCCTGCTTGCCAATGTTGAGGTGGTGCGCGAAAAGTGAGTTCAACTGATCTATACGGTTGTGCTGAACCAATGCCTCGACCATGATACGCCAGGTAAAAGCGTCTGGGCGGGTAGGAGTGAGCGTTGATATGTGTGCTGCAACGGGACCATGTGGGAGATTGACAATTTGCTCAAACCAGTTCCAAGCCGAATCTATGTCGCCAGTCGTAATGAAACCTTGTATGATGGCTGTAAACGTGGAAGACGAAGGTGGGGGAGGTAGATGACCGTAAAACTGTGCTTGGTACACTCCAAATGCCATTTTCATCTCGTCCCTTGGGGTCTGGTTCGCCGCCGCATCTAGCATTTCCTCCAGGAGGGCAACAGCCAAATGTGGCTCGCCGCACTGGAAGTAGGCAGTAATCGTTGAATTCCACACAGCTATCAGGTTTTTCCGCGCCGAGTTGTCCTCTTTATCCGTCCAAATGACCTTGTGGTCGCCGGCCATCTTCCGGAACTCCCTGAAGACCTCCTGGGCACCTGCAAGATCTTTGGCTTTACCGTAGACGGCGATCATCCACTGAAAACAGACAGCAGGTATAGCCCTAGAATTTTTCTCCAAATGCGACCATATCTGGATGGCCCCATCAACCGTACCGGGTTCATCACCATGATATGCGCATGATCGTAAAAGATTCCGATAGACGAAGACGGGGATCTGATTGCCGGGGTGAACCTTCATGACAGCGATGGCGCGGAAGAGGGCGAGAATCGACGGAAGATTGGCTTCATTGCGGAAGAGTCGAAGTTGGTTAAGGTCCTCCTTGGCGTTGAACTTGACGGTGGGGTTGCCGAGCTCGTTCCACTTTTGGCGCTGATGAATGCCCTCGATAGCCCATTGCAACTCACTGTCCCGGTCCGTGAGGGCAAGAATGAGAGTGACGTATGTCCGGTAGTTGGGAACGAGGCCGCGCTGAATCATGTCATTGTACGTTTCGAGGAGAAGAGTAAGAGGCTCGCCGGGCCTCCGTGTGAGAAAGAGGGCCTCAACGGCGGCGTTAAACTCTTGGATAGTCGGGGTGACGGTGGTTTGACGGAAATTGAGTACAACGGTAGCTGCGGCGCTTGGGTCCAGCGACCGTGCATCCATGAGACGTTTATAATCTTCGGAGACGAAGATATCAGGTGCAGGCTGGGGCGACAGCAGCGGCTCTGGGAGAGGACTGGGATCACGAGCCTCAAGACCTGGAGGTGCTGGCGGCGGGAGGTCTTCGGGAACACCATCACTGGCAGATATGGCGGAGAGCGAGTTGCTCCTGGAACGAGTAGTGACTGGAGACTCTACCGGTGCTGCAGCGAATGCATGCCGGGATCGTGCATGAAGCTGTACAGCCTTGTATACGCCAAGCGATTCGTGTCGGTCAGCAACGAGCGGCGAGTTGCTGGTGCTATGCCGTCTACTACGTCTGGTTGTCGTCGTAGTCGACAACGCGCGCTTGACTGGAAAAGGCTCGTCGCTGTCGTCTGTCTGGGCAATGGAGACATCATTGATCCCAAATGTGTTCGCCTGAGTCACGGCACGGCCAGACCCCTTCAGACGACGGCATCAGCGAGAACGGCGGAAGCTGAAACGAATATCGACGTACATGGTAGCTGCGACTGCCAGTGTTATACCTCGAACCTCCCGAACTAGGACCATTTCCGCCACGATTCGAATTGGGTCCAGAATTCGACTGGAGCTGTAGAACGTTTCTGATAGTATGTGACTGGTTCTGTACAGCGGTTGCTGCCCTAGAACCAGAATGTAGTAAGGTAGTGGCGACTTTCGGCAGCATGGCCGCTGACTACCCAGGCTGCGTCGAGGCAGCAGAATAAGTAATCCTGGTGGACGATAGATGGGAATTATACAGCCGTCAACCCGCGCGTACACGGCAAAAAAACTCGGTAAGATCAGGAGCAAAACGTGGGGAATCTTGGAAATACCCGACGATGACCAAGCCCGTTTGCGGGGACACCGGCCCGATTTCAGCCGCGTCTTCAACCAATCAACAATCATGGCCGACGTAGAGATGAGCGTGGGTACTCTTCACTGATCCTTGTACTCAGTCTCACCCCGGTAATAGGCAGAATCCAAGGACGAGGATTGGGTGCGGATTGAAAGCAACGACGGATTTTCTTTTCTAGTTCGACGGCGCGTCGCCAATATCAGTGGAACGATCAAAAATTCTCTTGACACTGAAAGTACGCCACCATTACTCTAACTACCATTTCGACAGTTCTAGATGCTCTACAGGTGGTTTCTCGGAGGCGGAATCCAAAACCTACGTGGCGAGAGAGTACCGGTACGCGTCGAGCTGCCTTATCATCAACATTTACATATACCCTTTCAGTGGCCTCATCGTCCAAAAACTCTTGGAGTACATGTGTTTCAAGGCGCACTATGAAAAGGTTGGTCCCAAGGAGGAGGTACCTGTGAACGAGTTTCTTGAACGGATTCCGCCAGAGATTGTATTGGAGTTGTAGGTCTTTCGTACTTTTATTTCATACCATTCGCTTATCACATTCTTTCAGGCTTCTGGCCGCAGATTATCAAGAAAGTCAGTACCCGTCTTTTTCCCCCCATAAATGAATAAGCTAAATGTGTGCGCAGTGTAAAGCAGATTGCTGTTTGTGTATTCGACCTCTGTACTATCTACCGCATACGTGTAACATATTCAATGGCATGTGCTCGTGGTCATGTCTGTCATCGATTTCTCAGAACGCCGCTACAAGCAAAGACGATTACGCTCGGTACGATACGGGCCTTAGTCATCGCGTTGTCGCCATTCCTGGACCTCTGGCCACCACCGCTTCCCCATCACATCGACAATGACGATGCGCAATACGTCATATTGCGCGCTGTTCCACGCGTCGTAGGTCCCCGCCCTATATATAAACGCGTCCAATCGCGTCCTCTCTTCCTCCCTTCCTTCCCTCCCTCCACCATGTCGCCTTGTTGCCAATCCTGACGACACTCAACTCACCAGTTCCGAGCATCAGCCAGGCTCACATCAGATCGTCTACGTTCTTATAGTTCGTCGTCAACGTTGCATTTCATACCCAGGTCAGGCCCGTTACCAACGTCAACGACAACTGCAACCGTGTTATGCGCACGCAAACGTCGTGGTACAGTGAGATCATGGACAATCAAAGTCTGCGCATTCTCACGAGGTTGCAAGCACGCGATACATCGGTCCGTCGTCCAGCCCTATGATTCCAGCGCATATACTCACCCTTTTCTTGTCGTTTGGATAAGCTGGATGAAGTATGAGACTATGACATTCCAACAGTATTTTGGGGTATCGGAAAAACATCACCATTGATCAGTGTGTGCGCGCGACATCTTCGAACGCTACGTCGTCAAACTCCCGGAGAAATCAATCCTCAATTCTCTTCCTTCCTCAGGTTGAAACTACTCGAAGCTACAGTCTCTCTACCAAGGATCCTACATAGCCTTTCCCTCTTCTTTTGGTCGTCTTCGTCTTATTTGACCGAGCCATCAAACCCTCTTCTCACAAACTCTTCACCTCCTCAGCTATGAACTCACCGCCAAGGAACGCATCAGTGTCGCCGCGGAGCCTCTTGCAAATCTGCAGGTCAACTCATCTCGGCGACCAAAGTCGAAGAAGTAGTGGGAGAAGTTAGAAGAGCACAGGAACCTGACTGTCAGCATTAGGTTACTAGAGGGCGCTGACGAATACGCTTGCCGAGGTGAGTCGCGATCCGCATATATGCACCTATATTCACGTTCTCTCTGCGCCTAGTTTATTCACTGCCTTCACGCATTGCCCCATCTGTACAAGTTGGACGCGCGACCCGAACAACTCAAGTTGTGGTCGGACAAGTCAGTATAATGAATGGTGACCCGGGTCTCCTGCATGCCTGAACTCTCGTTTTTCCCTCGCGTGAGCCTCGTTGTCAGTACTTTCACACCGTGACTCTCGAGCTTCCGGAGGTCGAGTTCTCTCCTCCCCAAACCCAAGGTTCATTTCATGTTACTGCCTTCGATTCTCGCGTTCTTTCAACCTGCAGCTCAACCTGGCGTTTCCATCATCCTGCTGTTAAGGGGATGAGGGGACCGCTGAGTACACACATCATTAGTTCGGCATCTATGCTTTCCACTGCCCGGCAGAAGGTCTAATTTCCGGCGTCCGTACCAACAATTCGTAGGAGTTCTCACGCGGCTTCTAGCCCGAGTCACAGGGTGGGTGGACACCCGCACGATCCGATTCGCTATCCCACGGGATGGACACGGTCAGCAGAGAAACCTCGGGGACCTCTTCAAGCTGTAAACTGGCCTCAATGCAGGAAGGATAGCCGTCAGGGATGCCGTTCAACAGCCAACAGTTGGTCTGATTCATTCCTGGCTCCACCCACAGGGAGGCTTCTTTATCAGTATATCGGCATCTATTCCACTTTTCAGGTCCATATTTCCACTTCCTAGCAGAAGGTCCAAGCTTCACTTGTGCTGCATCTCCGGTCATGTGGTGTGCGTCGTTGGACGGTACAACAGCCCGCCTGTTAGCCTAAGCATTATGCTTTCTCTCGGGATCATTTGGAGCATTCATGATAATGATGAACCAGGGCAATAAGTTTCTGGATGGGGAACGGTGATCTTCTCCTTCGCAAATTGACTTCTGGCCATTTTCTGTGGATTTGTACCATTTTCATTATGTCAATGATTTTCTACTGAGCCTTTCCTTCATCATGGCATCCACACACGTCTGGCTTTGACTTTTGCATCAAACTTTGTCCAACATCTTGTCCTATATAGGCAGGGCAGGCATCCTATATAATCATGCGTCGCTATTGACAGCGAGCATGGATCATTGAAGCTCCGTCGGCGTAGGCCTCGCAGGAAGTTCTGCTTCGTTTAGGTTGTGGTCGTTCTCTTCGACAGACTGTTCGAGTGGTCAGGTCATTGTTATCGATGGCTCTCTCTTGTTCCATTGGCTCTCAGAGCACCGTGTGGAGGTTGTGTGGCAGTAGAATAAGTTCTTCATCGGAGCAAGACACCGTCAAGCCAGGAAGAGTCGAAATGCGAAAAATACCTGGTGTGCCAAAGTACTTATTCCATTCATTCTGCACTAGTCATGTCCAAAATCCTGAATGTACCTTCGGACAGCCTTCAAACTGACGGAGCAATGTGTATGGTAGGATTCCGCTTTGACTCGTTCGTGGCGCTGTTGACGTGATCACGATGCCCCTTTTTGGGTGTAAAAAATTCCGGCGTGAGTATATCAATAGTAACGACTGCATTTTACGTTTATATACCTCTCTTCCATTCTGTGTCCGCTTGTTTATATTCCTTTACCCGTCGTTGTCGTCGTCGCCGCCCCCAGTGCCTGTCATGACCCTGACCCAAGTTGTACCAGCCCGTCGCCGCCGCCATTCCGGAGCTGGTCACCGTGATCTATCCCACTTGGTCAATCCCGATGAACTTGATCCACCACCACGACCCAAATCCAGCCCCGTCGAACCCCCACTGCAACGTCGACGCCAGAAAAGTCCTGTTCATAGCTCAGAATCTGAACCAGAAGAAGAGCCGCACGATATGCAGATCGACGAGGATATTAGTAAGGATGGGAGCGACAGTAGTTCTGGTGGAATTACCATCTTGAAAAGGGCGACGACGTCGACGGATAGGCCTACTCGACCGCTTCCTGCGTCCAAGTCGAAAAAGATCGTTGCGCCGACACCGCTCAAAGGAGTGCCCTTCGTGCCCAACCCCAACCCGCTGATGCTCCCTGTGCAGGCGCATGTGCCCAAGGGTGTAGCAGCAGCGTCGCAGCGCCGTCTTTTCGTCGTGTTGGAGCAGGCCTGTTTGGAGGCTTACCGTATCTCGAGTGGGAGTGCAAAAGGCGGCAGACATGGCAAGGGGGGCGAGGGCGACGTCAAGTATACCTTGCTCAACTGCGACGACCACCAGGGTATCCTCGCCAAGACGGGAAGGGATATTGCAGATGCTAGGCCTGATATTACTCACCAGGTGTGTTCCTTTTTTCTATTTTTTTGTGGTGTTTGATGATAAAATTTTCCCCAGTGCCTGTTGACTCTCCTGGACTCGCCCTTGAATAAAGCTGGGCTTCTTCAAGTGTATATCCATACTGCGAAAGGCGTGCTCATCGAAGTCAATCCGCATGTCAGGATACCGAGGACGTTCAAGCGGTTCAGTGGGCTGATGGGTGCGTCCTGCATTTCTTTTATCTTTCGCCTACTGACACAAGGTTTCATTCAGTCCAACTCTTGCACAAACTATTTATTCGGGGCGTTAATGGTCCAGAAAAGCTGTTAAAAGTCATTAAAAACCCCGTCGTCGATCACTTCCCACCCAACACCATTAAACTGACGCTGTCCGGCGACGCGAAAACGCAGCGCCTTTCACAATACCTACCGACACTACCTCAGACTCATAACATTGCTGTTTTCGTGGGCGCTATGGCCCGTGGAAGGGACGACTTTGCTGACGCCTACGTTGACGAAAAAATCAGCATCAGCGAGTACCCATTGAGTGCTAGTGTTGCTTGCGGCAAGGTATAACCCATATTTTACATGCTTACATTTTCGCTGACTTCTTTTTTTTTTCTAGTTCTGCTGCGCACTCGAAGAACTCTGGGACATCGTCTGATCTTTTAATTGTTACTGCACTCATTCACTCGCTCATTTTATCATGATTTTGGCTTTGGCTTTGGCTTCCACAACAATTGTATCCCTACATTCTGCATTTCAACTCGCAGACAAATGTACTTTTACACTCCCTTGACACCCTGATCCTAACTCACACGTACCGAACCCCCCTTGCTTCATATCTATCCGCACTTTTCTCCCTGTTATAGATGTAGGCTGTGGCTGGTGACTCAACTCACTGCCTGTACAAGCCCGTTATTTGGGATGCATAGAATATAGTTCTGCTAGTTCACGTATATAGCTTCCGAGCAAGATGTTATAACGACCGTCGATTGTGATAACCACTCATGCCGTTCAGTTTCGAGACTCCGGAGCACGGGCCGGGCATCCTTGCAACTCCTCCGCCATGTCACTTCCAGTCGAGCTAATCACTCGTATCCTCGCCGACACCTGGGCCAGCCTAACTTCCACTGAGGAGCACATCAAAATCTTCACGACTTGCAGTCTTGTATCTAGAGAATGGTTCGACATCATGAAGGAGGTGAACTCCACGCACTCCTGGATCCCCCTGGCGTATAGCAAAGGACAGTTATACATCATCAAGTCCCTGTCTTCAATTTCGAATCCGACACTTTGCCGCACTTTAACATTTAGACTGGACTTTGCGATCCTGCCGTGGTATTCTGCAAGGGGATACGTATACGGATGCCAACCTTCTGCTGACGCCAATAGGGGGTTAGAGTCCCTGCTTCGAAAGCTGTTCTGTGGCCCCAATCCACCTCGTCACGCAACTCATATCTATGTTGATTATTTGGATGGTTCCTGGGTGCATATCCCTAGCTTCTGGATTCCCCCACAGATCACCCGGCTAACAATCCTCTACCACTTTCGTTCTTGGATGGTTGAGTGGTTAGACGAAGAGGTTTTCCGTAGCTGCGGATGTCTACAATCCATTGTCGACCATCAAGTCGAACACCTCTCCATCATGGGGGCCACACCTGAGCAAACGAGAGGACTCATTACCCCTCTGAGTAAATGGAGATGTCTGTCTTTCTTGACTATCGACTCGGATGCCCCGGATATCGATATTCCATTTACCTCTCGGATCTCTGTACTTAGAAGAAGTGAGCATTTCCGATACGAAGCCGTAGAGCCCGACTTTCTCCGTCGTGTTATGTTCGGCAATGATTACAACCGGGTGCATTGGTTCCCCAAGTCTAGTGTGTTGTCATACATCTCCGTATTCGAGTACTAATTACTTGACTCATTTCAAAGGTAGTTTTGCCGACGAATATATCCCAATGTTTGAACAAGTCATTCCTGTCGGATCGGTGGGTTACATCCACCCGATGACCACGAAATTTATTGTACTGTTCAATGCGATTGATCCGGGATCTTCGACGGACGCACGACTTGACTCCATCCCTTCTCTTCTTGACGGTGGTGCAACAAAATTGGTCATCAACCCGAATTATTCTTCCTCCGCGTGGGATGAGGACCATGGCACACACTTCGAATCGTTCGCGCCTCCTTATCTTGGAAGCCCTTCTGGCTATTGACCAACCTGGCAGTTTGTATGATATCATTGTCGGAGATTTCCAACCAGAACAGCAATATATATCGCTGGGACGAGCTTGCTGCAAGGAGCTTATCGGAACACATTTTGATGCCTGGGCACTGGATCATAAACAGAAAATCTTGGATATTTTCGGAGATGAGCACCCATATATTCGAAAGCGTTTGGACCTTGGTGAGGGAGTCTCCTTGCTACAATCCCTTACTTCGAAGCTGAGATGCTCTTTGAAGTGACGAGCGTAATAGATTCTTCTCAATATGCTTGGTTCGCACATCTAGGCTTTAGTTCCCGTTTCAGATCCCCGGGGCCTTTCTTCTGGCACCCGTTTGTAAATGCACCTTTCACACTTTCCAACGGGCCTTGTACTCATGATATTTCTTTCAGTTTGACTTTCGGATAGCTCATCCACCGGTCCCTGGAACTCCCTGGGGAGAATTCAAAATGCCAAAGTATTATGACCCACCCAATCTACTATCTTGGAGCCATGTCTCCACCGTGGGTCAGTCACCGATGACTGTGCAGATTCGGCGCAAGTCTGTTAATCCCACGCTGTATTGGCCTTGAAGATGGCTCGCTCCCAGCGATCCGATGAGCATTCCTTGTCGACGTGTAATCTATTTATTTACCGGTTTCTTGTCCTCTGTCCTCCACTCAGCAACGAGTCGCATATTCTTGAACGTACCATAAATTCCAAGCAATTCATGACTGAGATCGCCCAGCCAGATCCCATTCCGAGTCTCCATATCAATACCGAACGCCATGGCGGCCGGACTCGGAAGTAATCCGTTTACGACTTTTGTTTCCTTCTCGCACTGTCAAACGATCACTGCTGCAACGCGGCTTACGGTGTACACAAACTATCTCCTATAAAGTTTGAGCTCGTCAACGCTATTATTTCCTACCGTCCAACCCCGTAATGATATAGTAAATACATATTCCGGCGGGGATGTATTCATGCTGAAGTCGGTATGTCCCGTTTAGGACTTGACCTTCTCGACGTCACCGCGGAATTAGGACCGGTTTACCGAGCTCAAAATTCCCGCGACGCTTTGTCAGTATACGCATCCACGTACAGTAACTCTGTACGCCAGCTCCTTCCTGCATTCTCATAGGTCTTATAAATGCGTATGTTCAGGCACAGTCAGGCTCTCGGCTGTTATCAAAGAAGGGCTCTCGTGGAGTGGTAGCTTCCTGAAAGTTATCTATGCTCGTCCTCCGAATCTCCCTCTTCTTCTTCCCATACTATCTTGTTTTCTTCGTCTTCCTCAAATTCTGGTGCTACACTTGGGGCCCGCGACTCCCCCAGCCTTCATGTCGTAGCTGTGACTGCACTGCATATGACGTTTGCAGGCTTGTCCGACCTGGTTGGGAGACGAGAGACGACCTAACTGTAGAAGACACGATTGTCTAGAACGATGTCCTAGCTATGATATATGAGGTCTCGAGAGTTGCTTGTCATAGCGATCCACGCGTCAGTGTCTCCCGTCTCAGTCACACTCAGAGTCAGATTTTGATACTGTACTGCGAGGTCGTCACGCTGATTGTCTGGCAGCGTTTCATTCATCTTCTCTTGCGAATCTCGTAGCTCGAGCTCACTTACCACTCCAAATCTCGACCTTGTTACGCCCCTTCCATCGATGTGCGCAACAGTCAGTCCTGTTTTGGTTCTATTGTTTCCCCTAGGTCAGTCGTCCAGCTACAGTTTCCGTACCAGAGACTGGACGACAGGTCGTAGCTTTAGTCTGTGGACCATCGTTCGCGCCCCAAGATCTTGACATCGGATAAAATCTTCCAAGGTACGGCCCCAAAACCGTTTAAGCGGCCGATCCCGAATCAGACATTGTCTTTGTCTCGCCTTGACTTCCATGTCGCTTCCACCTGAGTTCATCTTCTGCATTCTCTTAGAACTCTGGGGGATTGGCTCTTCGGCTGATGAACACGTCCAGACTTTCACAAATTGTTCCCTTGTATCCAAACAATGGTCTGCTATCATTAAGGAAGTGAATTCCACGCACTCGGTGATCCCCTTCTCCTATGTTGAGCGTCATCTTTATACCATCAAGTCTATGTCCTCGATACTTAAACCGCTTCTTTGCCGCACCATAACATTCAAGGTGGACTACATGTTGGGACCGAATTCCCTTCGGTATATAGGATGCGGGCCCTCCATTACAACTAACAGGGGAATAGAAGTGGTACTTCAAAACCTATTCTACGGCCCCAATACACCCCCACTAGACGGTACTCATATCTACGTAGACTATCTCGACGATCCCCAAGCTCACATCCCCCACTTCTGGGTTCCTGCACAGACGACCCGGCTGACCATTCTATACCACTACCGATGCTGGGTGCCCTTCAATTTCCGAACCGCGTGCCCCTCTCGTTGTCAATGTCGACAGCGCGTCTTTGCGCGAAGAGTCCGCCACCTTTGCATCATGGGATCCACGGCCGTGATAGCGACACGACTCCTAACCCCTCTCACCAAATGGCAGTGTCTAGCTTCACTGACTACAGATGTACAAGTCAATACTCCGGTCCCCACCTTCCCATGGACAGAGTACAATTATCGAAGACAAGATGTAGGGCCAGAAGCTTTGTCTTGTCTCCTGTCTGGTGAACGGGGGTACATATCCGAAAAGACCAACATGTTATATCGTATGTCATAATATACCTTTTGCATTCTGACTCTCATTATTCAGCTTGTTGTCCTTGTTCTCATTGGTACGGGGAATACATTCCCATGTTTGAACAGGTCATTCGTTTGGGTTCTGTGGGATACATTGATCCCTTCTCGAGGAAATTTATCGTATTGTTCAATGCTATCGATCCGGCATCCTCAGCGGAACCAAGAATTCATCGCATACCTTCCATCCTCAAGCGCCGT
The DNA here is from genome assembly GCA_030435635.1 of Armillaria borealis. Taxonomy (NCBI): domain Eukaryota; kingdom Fungi; phylum Basidiomycota; class Agaricomycetes; order Agaricales; family Physalacriaceae; genus Armillaria; species Armillaria borealis. The sequence goes on along the minus strand of JAUEPT010000010.1, from coordinate 434,133 downwards.
CGCACAAAATTGGTCACTGGCTCAAAATATCCTCCCTCCCCGGCGTGGGATTATAAATATAACATCCTGAGAAAGATTGGAGCGTGCACCAAAGGATGATCGTTCGTGTATCTTCGTTGTGAATATCCTGTCTGTTTTTAACGGACCAGACGATACAGGATCCCTCTGATGTTCTGTATACTCAAGGAGCTCTGTCTCACGCATGGGCGTAACGTTTCCCGGAAACTTGTAGGCAGCAGTCAAATTGTGAATTGGTTGTTCGAGCACCGACAGGTGATTATGGATGTGTTCGGAGATCAGCATCCCCACATTCGAACGCATCTGGATCTCGGTTAAGGGGTTTTTGTGCTACGTGTATGACTCTTTGGACTGACGTGTGTATATTTCAGTTACAACCACGGTAGACTCTTCACAATATGTTTGGTTTCTTCCCCTTGGGAAGAAAGGCTGTTTCCCCGATGAATCCACTGTAGACCTTTCCGTAAATGCACTACTCAGTCTCCTGATTGGATCGCTGCTGACACAGTCTCTTACACAGTTCTACTTTGAAGCCGACCCTCAAGCATCACGTAACCCTGGCAGGCCTTGGGGAAAGATCATGCCTCCTACATGTTACGCTCATCCAAATGACAGTTTCCTCTTCTGGGACCACATCTCCACGGTGGGGCAGGAGCCGATGACTGTACAGATTCGTCGTCATTGTATTGTGTAGTTCAGTCTGTTGTAACTGGCTTCCTCCAGAATTTCTTATCTTGTACTTAAACCAGCCAGCTGATCTTTATGACTAACTCAGTGCCCTTCCACTCCACGAAATCCCTAGCTGTTGCCTCTAAGACAGGTATTCTGATCATGTGTAAGTAATTGCTGCGGATAGATTCTTCAACGATCTACTTAGCATGGCACCGGTTCCTTGCACTACCGCCGACGGATAGAGCGCATGGAAGAGATATCCCGAAAGTGTTGCAAGTACCACTCTTCCTGTATCGCTGCTTCTTCGGCATATGACTTTGCCTGATTCCGAGCTCTCACTCTGTATGTTCGTATTCTTTACCTGACCTTGACACAGCACGTAGTTTTTTTATTCAATTGAGACACGAATAGAAAGTGGACTGCTGGGAAAAAGATGCATTTCTGCTTGACAATACCATGGAATTATTTTGGTGAATGTAGGAAAGGTAACATATACTGTATGATATACACCCCGTGCGAAAAATAGCGGCGGACAATCGGAACGGCATCCCGAGGTCAAAACTTCCCACGACACTCTGCCAGTATCCAGCTCCTTCCCGCATTCTCATAGATCTTGCGTATGTTCAGGAGTAGTCAAGGATCTGACTGTTATCAAGGTAAGGGCGAGACGGAAGGAAAGAAACTGAATCTTCGGATGCGCTCTTGCTTCTCTATTGGAATTCGAATGAATTGCTGACAAGATTTATAGTGTCGCGGGACGCTAAGCTGACCTCGAGCAAAGCTGTCGCCATTTCTGCAGATTCAAGCCAACTTTACCGACACGGATTCATAGCGACCTCCGACTCCAGTCTTCGTCCGACGATTCCTCGCCATTCGTACCATCTGTCACAGGAAGAAATCATCATGACCGTCTGCTCAACCCTCAATTCAACACTTTCAAGTTCTTAACGAAACTATAGCATGACGCAGAAAAACAACTTCGCAGACACGGAGTCACCCTCGGTACATCTTACCGTACCCATACCCTCGACGAACGAAACTCCCTCTTGGCCGAAGAGCGCTTTTCCCACCTTCTGAGCTGGAGAATTTGCTCAAGAATGTGTTTACGATGAGCGCCACTGTGGAGGTGGAGTCGGGAGTATGGGGAAAGGAGTCAAGGCGAAGAAGGTTGGAGGGTGTTCGAAAGGTCGATGGAATGTAAAGCTGAAGAGTCAGCTCTTCCCGCGGTCGTGCAGACCAGAGCCATGTTGGTGGCCTCGCTGCTTGGAAGGTGCGAAGCTTATCTATTTCTTTATTCGATATGTATTGACGTCGTCGAAGGCTCAGTAATATATTCCTACTGTAAGAATTGCTGGATGTCGTGCCGCTTACCAAGTTATACGCCGAGCTCGTGCCGACAAAAATCGTCCGATTACCATCTCGTCGACATCCCTCAACATCAAACCATCACTTCCTCGAAGCCCAAGTGTTCCCTCATCCGATCCTACCGTTTTGCTGCGTCCTGAACCGGTAGTCCCTCAATGGATAAGCTAACAAGTATGGAGACTGAGGCATGTTTTTCAATGGAGCCATTTCCGGTCCTGAAGACTGATATTACATTTCTTTTTAGACACAGAGCAGTCCTTCTCTACTACCTCAAGAGTTAATTGACTACATCATTGACATCCTAACCTCTGAAATCCCCACGCTCCGGTCGTGTTCCCTTGTCTGTCGCTCATTCCTGCCTCGAACCCGTGAGCACCTCTTCAGAGAAGTAAACATCGGGCCGTCGCATCTGCGCCAATCTTTCCACGATATATGCCTCTCTTCACCAGATATATCACGCCTAATCAAATCCCTGACCGGACTCGCACCTGGAGAAGAAAGCGATGTCCCTCCATACCTCATTCTGCAATCTCTACCTCGATTGGAGAAGATCGCGGTCTCTTGTACCGAGTGGAGCAGCATGGGCCCAATTTTCTGGGAAACCGTATCCAGTCTTACTCATCTTCGGTCTTTGACATTAAATGGCACCGTTCTTCCCTCGATATGCACCCTATGTTCGTTAGTGTCCAGTCGCGTGGAGGAGCTATATCTCGATGGCACTCAGTTTGTGAGCACTGCCGTTTGCCGGCATGACGGTCATGAAACTCGGGTGCAGTCTCTCACTTGCAAGGGAATGGTTGAATATGAGAAAATACTGGATCTTTGTCCGGCACTGGCGAACACGGCTCATTCAATTCACATCCATCTGCAATCCCGCCACCAAATCCTCCAAATGCAGGAACAACTAGGCAAAGGGATACTTCGAAACATCACAGTCCTCCATATACCCAGGGCTGGTAACAGTATGTTTAAATATGTCTCATGAATCTCCCGGCTCAACTGAGAATCCCTTCTAGTTCACCATGATCTCCCGATCTTGCGCATCTCCCGCCTGCATTCCATTTCTGTGCAGCTATGGGACCATCATAGTAAACCCGACATGAGTTTCGGTTTGGCCGACTTGGGTCTACTCGAATGGTGGATCCGAAACTTTGAACACTGGAAGAATAGTGATGTCCAACACATCACATTTCGTGTCTGCTACGACGATGAATACATTCCTTCGGATGATTACTCGGTTTGGGGAAAGCTGGACAAAGCTTGTGCGGCGATGAGCTCCCTTCGTTCGCTGGAGATCGTTGCGATACTAGACGACCATGTGGGCCCAGGATATAACATCGTACTGGCTCACGGTGTGCGTGCCATTGAGGATCAGCTCACGCTATCTGCACAGCGTGGTATCGTCTCTGTGAGCGAGAAAGTGACAGGACGGGTAGCTAATTAGATGTAACGGGTTATGGAGTATGCTTGATTTAATTTGCACAAATGGCCTCTTGCGTCCTGTGTTGACAATGATGCTCTTTCCCGAGGTTTATGCTTTTTAAACCGCACTTTCCCGGTGCGCAGTTCATGTTCTCCCAGGGTCTATTACCTTGACATCAAACGTGAAACAGCTTCGTAACAACCTGGGATAACGGCGCTACTTCCCCGTGTTATGGACAAAAATCTGGTCAATATTTCGTCATCAAAATCAAAATCTGACCATAGCCCGCCGATTTCATGTGGAAAGAAGACACGCGTAATGGTGATATTATTATCCTGCATTGATCTTTTCTGAAAGCTGCAAGTTCACCAGTCGGCTCTTAGACCTTCGAGCATCATCTGCGATTCGCGACCCTGTAATCACATAACGCATAGTTGTAACATTGCAATGCGTTATGCGAAAGACATGTCATTCTCTTACAGCAGCCTATCCTTCGCGTGTTGGATCATTTCCATGTTCTTTACCGAGTTTACGTTTTCACATGACCCTGGCCCTGCTGTTGATGCCGCGTATAAATGCTCGCGGATAGTTTGTTAATCCATGTCACCTTCTTCGATGATTTTTCTCGCCTTGGCCTTCTGCTTTCTTCTTCATTCTTCATTCCTGTTTCCGGCAGTGTCGGCTCAAAGCGATTTTGACTGGGGCAGTGTTCGTCTGGCTTCTCCTTCTCAAAATGCTGTTGCTCGCGACTCAGTTACTATAGATTGAGCCGACGGAGAATTTATCTTGGGTGGATTGCTACTCTGACTATCAATGTACGCGTTTCCAGGTACGGTTCCCCTTTCCTACGGTATTTCTCGCTAACATTTCCATACTGAAGGTACCCGTGGACTATTCGAACGAGGATGGCGACAAAGCGGCTCTAGCGGTCATCAAGCTTCCCGCGCAATCCGAGACCGAGTATAAAGGAACCGTACTGATAAATCCAGGAGGCCCTGGCCTTAGTGGTGTCACTGCCTTGATTTCCTTTAATTCGCTGGCCGTGTCTGTTATTGGGAATCAATATGACATCGTTGGCTTCGATCCTCGTGGTACGTTTCTTGATACGCGTTATAACTTTGGCTGAGAGAATTGTAGGAGTTGCTAATTCGACACCCCGGGCAGAGTTCTTCCTCTCCAAAGAGGAGCATTATCAATGGCTTGCCAGCACCGATCATTGGGCTACTGCTGTAAACACGACTTCCGACCAGATTCCTCATCTCTGGGCATCTGCACAAGTTATAGCGGAACTGGCCAAAGAAAGGGATAATGGAATCCTGAATTACATTAGTACAGATAATGTCGCCAGAGACATGTTACGAATCAGCGAGGCAGCGGGTCAAGAGAAGTTGCAGTATTGGGGATTCTCGTGAGCTAGCGATTTACGGTTTGTTCCGCTTGGTTGCTGATCGATTCCTTCCAGTTATGGGACGGTTCTCGGCTCTACGTTTGCTGCAATGTTTCCCGTGCGCTCTCTCATCTTTATTGCCTCTTTTACTTGACCAATTATTATTCTTACTTCCAGGATAAGGTCGAACGCATGGTACTTGACGGTGTGTATAGGATTCCTCTCATGTCCATGCTCATTTAACCATATTGTTCAGGTGTAGTAGACGTGGATGGCTATTACAGTGGTAAGATAACTGTGCTGTGTCCACCAGCTTATAATGCCTGACATCTTGTACTTTCCAGGTGACTGGCGCAACGGGCTCGTCGATGCTGACAAGGACATGGAATCTTTCTTTGATGGCTGTGTCGCTGCTGGACCTAACGCATGCGCTTTCTATGCTCCTACTGCAGAAGAAATATCCGATAATCTCGATTCTCTATACGACTCTCTTCTCATCCAGCCAGTACCGGTCGTATCCTCCTCATTCTATGGATTCGTTGACTATAGCGTCCTGAGATATGCAATCTGGAACGCCCTATATGAACCCTATATATACTTCTCTACCCTCGCCGAAGGTCTCGCCAGTCTCGCGGCCGGAAATGGTACGATCATTTATGAGATGCAGGCGACCGCGTATGATCCGTCTTCTGTTTATGACAATTCATGGGAGGCGGAGATTGCTATTTCCTGCGGCGATGCCCTGAATAATACCGACTCTGTGGCGGATCTGTTTGCATATTGGGATGATGTCAAAGGTTTATCGACCTTTGCTAATTTACTGCTCATCAAGCAGAGGATCAGCTGCTCGTCTGTGGATTTGCTCTTGAGTGCGCGTGTGTGTTAATCATATCGTTCTTCAGAGGTTGGAAGTTCCATCGCGAAGGCAGATTTACCGGTGAGCCTTTGCCTGCCCACATCATCAGGGCTTGTTCCAAGTATTTCTCTATAGGTCCGATCACTGGAAATACCAGTTATCCTATTCTTTTCATAGGAAACACGGCTGGTATGTACATTCGTCTTGAATCCTCCTTCCCCTTGATATCATTGTATTATTCAGATCCCGTAACCCCCCTCTCTGGGTAGGTCACTCCACTACACGTCAAATACATTTCATCCATATTTCTTCAGGGCAAAGAAGCTGTCGAGTGCATTCCCCGGTTCCGTAGTTCTAACTCAAAACGCATCGGGGGTAAGTACCCATTTGAAAATAAATCTCATACGCTCATTCTCTCGTTGATATAGCACACGTCCGCATTCAGTTCGTCTGAATGCACGTATGCGTACGTTCAAGCGTACTTTCAAAACGGCACTCTTCCCAGCGACGGAACTGTCTGTGAAGTTGAATCGGAGATGTTCCCGACTTCGTCAAACGCCACTCGCAGCCGGCGACGTTCTCTCTGGGGTCGGAAATGATTTCAGAACTTATTCTTTCCGTTGACGTATTGCAACCAATTTTCACCCCTCAGTACTCTGTACTGTTTCCGAAACATTTCTGGTGTGCTTTATTGACAATGACAATTGTGATTCTCCGCGTTCATTTTTTCCTATATAGCCCAATTATCTTACGTATTGACGGACAAATGTAGATCATAAAGTGAACAATGATACCCAATCACTTGAGGATATGCGACAGGAATATTAACGGGTGAAGCCTGAAGCGTCAAGTGCATATTAGTTCGCTGCAGAAATATCCGTGTCGATCAAACCACACCCTGACCGCTATCTCATTTGTCAATAAAAACTAGACCAAAAAGCAAGCTGCGGTTATCTGTGTTTGCGCTCCTTGCTGACTCACGGGAGCCTGGGATCCACCGTTCGAGCACGAGCCTGAAGATGAATTGGTTGGCAGAGCGGGGTGAATGGTAGTGGTCGCGCTTACTACTTGGGATTGTGAAGGAGACACCTACGCTTGTGCGACAGGAAGGAACTAACTGCCATCGGGCTATTTGAGAAGCAGGATGAGCGATGACAATGCTACTTAAAAGCTACGTACTGGCTTTGCCTTGAATGGATACTGCGTGATTTTTGAAAACTGTATGGTCATATTGGCGGTTGCATTGAACTACAAGCTATTGCTGCTTCATTGAATATTCGCCAGAGGAAGAGATACCGTGATCACGGAGCGGTGAATTCCTTTTTAATCCATTACCTGGACCGGCAATTGCCGCAGGCTTGGTTTTCTTAAGTACCACAACACCAGCACCAACACCAGAGCAAGCATCCTCGCAGGTCTAACATCCTTTCATCAGAATGGACAATCATGTCCTTTCCTTGATCATTCCACTGTATGGTTCATTCCCAAGCCGTCTTGCTGTGTGCCCGAGGTTTAGGCTAAAAGATAGACATCTCTTGGTGCGCAGTTTCTCGGCAGGCGCTTCTGAGGTTTATCACGTTGAAATCAAACATGAAACAGTCTCGAAACTCAACCTAGAGGATGACGGCGCTACTTTGGATCTCGGTATCATATTGGACAAGCCGAAAACCCGACGGTTGCCTGACCCGTACCTCGAGTATTGGCAACCTGACTACGACACGGGTATTCGGCTTGTTATATTGGATAAACAGCTGGCCAAGAGTTCGTGATCAAATATTGCGCCCTGCCCAGCTGATTCATATAGAAGTAAAAAATGCTGTATTGATCTTTTCAAAAGCCGTAAGGTTCATTGACAGGCCTTTAGATCCCGGAGCACCAATAGCGGTTCGCCACCCGGAATTGCACAGCCTATACCTATCAAACTGTGGTGCCGTTATGCGAAAGAGATGCCTTCTCTATCTACCGCTATCCGCATTTGGTTGGATCATTATTAAATATTTCCAACACGCAGATTTCGAGCTAGTTCGAGCTGGGCGCGCACCGGATCTTATCAGATAACAATCAAACTTACGTTTCAACACCTGACCCTGCTGTTCTTGATGTTGTTGACGCGTATAAATGCTCGCGGAATGTTTGTTAATCCATGTCACCTTCGATGATTTTTCTCGCCTTGCCACTCTGTGTTCTTTTTTGTTCGGAGCTCCTGTTTCCAGTAGTATCGGCTCAAACCGATTTCGATTGGAGCACCGTTTGTTTGACTTCTCCTTCTCGGGGTGTTATTTCTCATGATTCAATTATAGATTGAACCAACGAGCAATTTATCATGGGTCGACTGCTATTCCGAGTATAAGTGCACGCGTTTCCAGGTATACTTCCCCTCTTTTTACAACAGCAGTATTTCTCACCACCATCCCTCTGCGCGCCTGAAGGTACCCATCGACTACTCGAACGAGGATGGCGATAAAGCAGCTCTCGCGGTGATCAAGATACCTGCGCAATCCGACGTCGAGTACAAAGGCGCGTTCCTGACGAATCCAGGAGGCCCTGGCGTTAGCGGTGTCGCCGTCTTGGGTGTTATTCGGCCGTTGCTCGATATTGTTATTGGAAACCAATATGACATCATCAGCTTTGATCCTCGCGGTACGGTTTTCAATAAATATGCTATGGACTGGGACCTGAGGAATTTCTAGGTGTTGCTAATTCGACACCTCGGGCAGAGTTCTTCCTCTCCAAAGAAGAGCACTACCAATGGCTTGCTAGTACTGACCATTATACTACTAGTGTTAACGCGACTTCGGACCAAATTCCACATCTCTGGGCGTCTAGTCAAGTTATAGCAGGGCTTGCGGAGGCAACGGATAATGGAATATTGAATTACATTGGTACCGATAACGTTGCGCGGGATATGCTCCGAATCAGTGAGGCAGCGGGTCAAGAGAAGCTGCAGTATTGGGGATACTCGTAAAAATGGTCCTCTTTTCTCCGATCGTTCGTTCACTGATTTTCTCTAGCTATGGGACTACTATTGGCGCGACCTTTGCCGCAATGTTCCCCGTACGCTTGTCTTTCTTTCATCTTTCTGTGAAGCAGTTATCAATCTCGCTTTTAAGGATAAAATTGAACGTATGGTACTTGATGGTGTGTATCCTATTCCTCCCGTACAAAGGCTCGTTTATTTATTTTATTCAAGGCGTGATGGATATGGAGGGCTATTACATCGGTAAGCTGGCTATGCTGTCTTTGCAAGCTCGGTGTCTAACCTTTTGCTTTTCCAGGTGATTGGATGCGCAACCTCGATGATACGGACAAGGCCATGCAATATTTCTTTGATGGATGTGCCGCCGCTGGTCCTGACGCATGCGCTTTCTACACATCAACCGCAGAAGAAATATCCAATAACCTCAATTTTCTATATGAGAGTCTTCTCACCCACCCAGTCCCAGTCGTATCCTCATCCTCCTATGGTGTCGTTGACTACAATGTCCTGAGAACCGCAGTTCTGTACTCCCTGTACGAACCATACACCCTTTTCCCTGTCCTTGCGCAAGGGCTCGCCAGTCTAGCGGCCGGCGATGGCACGATAATTTACGAGATGCAAGCGACCGCGACCGATCCGTCTTCTTTCTATGACAATTCGTGGGAGGCGGAGATTGCTGTTTCTTGTAGTGATGCTCCGAATAACGACACCGTGGCGGATCTGTTCGCATACTGGGATCGGAACAAAGGCATCTCGACCTTTTCCGATCTATTCATGCAGAGGATCAGCTGCTCGTGTGTTTATTCGCTCGTGAACATGTGCGTATACTAATTGTGACATTCTTTAGGGGATGGAAGTTCCATCGCGACGACAGATTTACTGGTGAACTCTTGCCTGCACAAATGACAGGGACTCGCTCTGAAGTGCCCCATTTCTAGGTCCGGTCGCTGGAAATACCAGTTATCCTATCCTTTTCATAGGAAATACGGCCGGTATGTACAATCGTCTGCAGCCCTCCCTTCCTCCTGATGTCGACATTTATTTAGATCCCGTTACTCCCCTCTCTGCGTGAGTCATACTAGCCCCACATACTAAGTGCACTTTCATTGATATCCCTTCAGAGCAAAGAATGCGTCGAGTGCATTCCCCGGCTCTGTCGTTCTAGCTCGCAACGCGTCGGGGGTAAGAAATCATTTGAAGATAGGATGTTTATACACTCACTTTCCTGTTACTATAGCACACATCCTTATCTTCTGCATCCGTCTGCACACAAGCGTACGTTCAAGCGTACTTTCATAACGGAACTCTTCCCAGCGACGGAACGGTCTGTGAAGTTGAGTCTGAGATGTTCCCGACCTCGTCAAACGCCATTGGTAGTCAGCGACGTTCTTTCTGGGGGCGCAAATGAATCCGGAACCTGATTTCTTCAGTTGATATATTGTAAACAGTGTCACCCCAAGATATCTTTTCCCGTTTCATTTCATCTGGCGTGCTTTCTTATGGTTCTTCGCCCTTATACAACCCAGTTATCTTATGTGGTCTATGGCAGCTAATTGTAGAGCACCAAGTGATCAATGATACCCGATAGCAATAGGACACGAGGCCGAAATAAACGTAGTTCGTCGCAGAAATATACTGGCTACTTGTCGTGTCGATCAGAGTACACCCTTATCCACATGGGCCCTCATTTCCTCAATAACAGTCAGATCACAACCCCTCACTACGCCTGGAAACTCGACTGGATTTAAGGAGGGTGCTGCTGCTATTCCGAACGTTATCGGTAGTGAATGGGAAGTAAGTTTTTGGGGTGAGGAAGAGACGGTTCGATTTACGGCTTCACGTTCTCCGCTGTTTGTGACGTTGGTAAAGCCCTTCATTACGCGACACTGCGAAATAGCGCATACATGGGTAATCGAAACAAATCAGTATTTCCCATTTAAGCTTCACCTCCTGCCTCCATCTTCACTATTTGTCCCCGAAGTGCGTACATAATTGTGCGCAAATCAAATCTACCATATTCAATACCCCAATACATCTAATTAGGTAACCCGTCTCGTCACTTCTCGCTCACAGAGACGATACCACGCTGTGCGGACAGAGTAAGCTGATCTTTAATGGCACGCACACCGTGAGCCAGTGTGATCTTATATCCTGGGTCCACATATTCGGCTATCATCACAACGATCTCCAGCGAACAAAGAGAGCTCATCGCCGCACAAGCCTTGTCCAGCTTTTTCCAAACCGAATAATCATCCAAACGAGCGTATTCATCGTCGTAGCAGACACGAAATGTGATGTGCTGGATATCACTATTCTTCCAGTGTTCAAAGTTTCGGATCCACCATTCGAGCAGACCCAAGTCAGGTAGGCCCAAGTCGGGCAAACCGGCATTCATTTCGGGTTTACTATGATGGTCCCATAGCTGCACAGAAATGGAATGCAGGCGGGACATGCGCAAGATCGGGAGATCATCGTGAACTAGAAGGTATTCTCAGTCGAACTAGGAGACTCATGAGACATATTTGAACATACTATGAGCATCCCTGGGTATATGGAGGACTGTGATGTTTCGAAGTATCCCTTTACTTAGCTGTTCCTGCATTTGGAGGATATGGTGGCGAGAATACAAAGTGATGTCAATTGAATGAGCCGTGTTCGCCAGTGCTGGACAAAGAGCCATAACAAACTCGTATTCAACGGCTCGAAACTTTCCCTTGCAAGTGAGAGACCGCACCCGAGTTTCATGATCGTCAGTTCCGGCAAGCCTCGCGACTCGCAAACTCGGTGTCAGTGAGACATAGCTCCTCCACGCGAGTTGACACCAAGGAACGTAGGGTGCACATCGAGGGAATGACGGTGCCAATTCAACTGTCAAAGACCGAAGATGAGTAAGACTGGATACGGTTTCCCAGAATATTAGGCCCATGCTGTTCCACTCGGTACAAGTGATCGCGATTTTCTCTAATCGAGGTAGAGATTGCAGAATGAGGTATGGAGGGACACCACCTTCTTCTCCAGGTCCGACTCCGATCAGCGATTTGACTACATGCGATATATCTGGCGAAAAAAGGCATAGACCGCGGAAAGATTGGCGCAGATGCCGCGTCCCGATGTCTACTTCTCGGAACAAGTGTTCATGGGCTCGAGGAAGAAAGGAGCGACAGACAAGGGAACACTGACCGGAGCGTGGGAATGTCATAGGTCAGGATATCAATGATGTAGTCAACCAGCTCTTGAGGTAGTGGAGGAGATGTGCTTTGCATCTAGAAAGAATTGTAGCATCAGTCTTCGGGGTCGACGATGGTGCCAGTGGAAGACTTGCCTCAGTTTCCATATTTGTCAGTTCGTCCGTCGAGGGACTAACGATTCAAGATGTAGCAAAACAGTAGAGCGTTGGACGGATAAGGGAATCCTTGAGCCTCGAGGAGGTGATGGTTATTTAGGAAGGGACTGAAATTCACGGAACGAGATCGATGGTTATCAGCACGAGCTCGGCATATAGTAAATAACCAAGTTGGATGATACATACATAATTAGTTGTAGCCTGGCGAGCCGGCTTTATAGATACTCGCGGTACTCGTAACTGTGGATCTGAACCAATGACAGGGCCACTTTATCTTTAGGCGTGTACTAATTCGACTATGACGACAGTATTCGGCGTCTCAAATGCAAGGACCTACAAATCACGGAAAGCTGATAGTCCTAATCCCTTCCCTGACGTGCTCAGCACTGGCATGGCTGTGGCGACCAGTTCCTCGCAGCTAAGTCATGAGAAAATGGCGGGCCACCTAGGCGAGGGAACATCCTATGCGCAGATGACGAGGTGGAGACCCAGTTAGCTACATCCGTCTCAATGTGCTGTGCACACTCTCTGAAGTATTATTTAGTATGAAATTGATCATGTAGACTACACTCTGTTGTCATTACTCGACGACTCTATCCCCCCACGACTAGACTTTCCTGTAATAAACCGCTGGACCCTATACCGCACCGTTGACCAGAGATACTGCAGAGGTTTGGCGTTCTCTCCCTGAGATGATACAATATGAACGGAAGGTGCCGTGTGAGCCTCCCCAAATGCACCCACACACCCAGCTTGGATAAACGCCTTGAAATTGGCAACTAGTGATTCTTCCATTTCATCTTCCATTTCAGAGTCTTCCAGCCGCTGTAGACAGCCGGGCCAGGAAGGGTGTTTGGGATGGAGGAGAGCAAGACAACGAAGAGTCCGGGTGTCATACCACTGAATGAGGGCAGTGCAAGAAGTGAACAGATTGTCGGGCTCATGCAAGTATTCCAGTGATTGCCGGCGTACTGTATGAACACCCAAATCTTCGGATCCCAGTCCGGTGATAATCAGGGGCAAAAATATGCGTAGAGCGCCACCGTTGATCTCTGTGCGCAACTCTTCAAAGAGATTCGATACAAAAGAAGCCAATGTCTCATTTGTGAAGGAAGTATGCTGGAAAAGATAGGTACCTCGTTCATCGGTATCAACCCTAAAGTCCCTCAAAGAGATTCGGACAAATTTAGTGGCCAGTTGCGGCGTGCACCAATCTTTCTGGAGGTATGGTGGGCGAGAGGATGTGGAATTTAGAATACGAAAGAACATCGTCAAGGCAGATGATTGTTCGAGGAGGGTTAAAGGTTCGTCGAATTCGACCGAGGTGATCAACGTGTATAGAAATTCCAGAACAGTGCCGCGATTATCGTTATCCTTGTGGGGTGATGCAATATCCACGAGGTAACCAATGCTTTCCACTATCATGATGAACAAACTTTGATTGGAAGCGAAGGAGGAGGGGGGTATGCTTTGCAAAGGGTGCGAGTCAGCAATGCTTCGCATAAAGCATGAGTCAGCGGCCATGCTTCGCATAGGGCGTGAGCCAGCCATGCGCAAGAGAAGACGGAGTCGTGAATACTGATAGAATATTTCGTCTCTGTCATTCTGGCAGAACATCATGGGCTCCCAACGCATGTGACAGTGAAGTATGTCCTCAGCGACATATATGTACAAAGACCTCTGAATCGCTACCCGAAGGGTCACTTCGCGATCCTCGGATTCGGAGGGGATTTTCATTCCGAAACTCTCGAGGGCATAGGTAATGGGAACATAGTCGGCCTTCCAATAGAACGATGGTATCTCAGTGAGCAGCATCTGCATCACCTCGAGTTTATCAGGACTGGAATCACTGTTTAAGACCCGCTTAAGAAGGTGTGCCCATATTATAGGATGTAAGCGAAGAGCTGGAAGGTCATCGTTCGAGGCCATCAGGTTGGACATGACCAGTTCCCGGATCTCCTCTCGATAACCGGGGTTAATACACAGAAGGTCTGCGTAGAGGGTAGGGGAGAAGCAGTCTTTGGCCGGTTGTGGCACATTGTAAATATAGGGAGGGCTTGTGAAGCGGAGGGTGGCTCGAATGAGACGGTCCACTTTACTTTCGTGCACAGATACATCTGGTTCATGGAAAAGGCGTTCAAGGGCTTGCGTACATGCGAAGAGGACATTCGTATGGTCTATACCACGCTTGAAAGGATCCACAGACTTGAGCGGCAAAGCACTCGTGGATTCTATCACAATGTTCTCTACGCTGGGGTTCGACGACATGTTAATGAGCCAGACAAGTGCTTGCACATCTATTTCGTCGGCACTATCATGGACAGTCGTACTTTCAGCCTCTCTTAGCGTGTGAGCAGTGGGAAATCCAGGAATTCGCCGCCGTATATAGGCGTAGAGAGGGAACACGTATTGTGACAGTGGAGTCTTGTAAGGGCATGACGGATATAAGATTGGAAGGAAGTTGGTGACAATATAGGCCGAAAATGATATGAAAGTGATTGCTCCAACAACACTGGCAATAGACACGTGCAAGGGAATGATAAAAAGAACCAATCCCACAAGGAACACAGCTAGAGATGCACTCATTAGGACAGGAAGGAGTCCGATAATGAACCCCACACGCCATTGCTCCAGGCCCATGTAACGGAATTGACGCACACGGCATCTGTCCCGAGGTGTTCCCGAAGGCACAGTCAAGTACTGGTGGATCCACTGCTTTGTCAGGACAGCGAACAGTGCAACAGCGAGACTCAGCGAGAGACTGGTGAACCACAACCCATTGACCCACGAGTCGGACGTCGAGGGACGAAAAGCGAGGTCTGAACGGGGGACGTCGTTCACGAGGGAACCGTTCGATGCCGAACGTTGGACATTGATGAGCTCGATTAAAAGTGAGGCGGTGACCTCGCCGTAGTCAACCTGGAGACTTTGTGAAGTCTGAGCAACAAATGTTGTGACAACCGCTGAGAAAAGACCAGCCTTTTCTTCTATCAATGAAAGCATTCTCAATTCCAGGACAATTGTACTCACAAAGACGAGGAGAACATCTAGACCGTCTCTCCACCCTTCCACCATCTCGCCATCAGATCCAGCACATTCTTCGAGGTATATTCTCCACACCCTGGCTGCTGACCCCAGTTCATCGTACTGCTTATCCTCTGCGAATTTCTTTTCGTAGTCAAATGGATCATTCCCTAAGCTCTTCATGAGACGGGCGTCCATGGAAGAGAAGAATAGATGCACCTTTGTTGATATACTCAGGACGCTCCATACCCATTGTCCTGCGCCTCGTCTTGCGTCGTCGACGCCGGGAATGAGACGTCAAATTCTCGACCTCTGGGTCATGATCCCGGGAGATGTGAGGAGTCCTTGACTGTCCCTCAGAGGCGTCAGAGGCCAATGAATGGCTGTCGTTGTCATTGTCCTGGACGGTATGAGCAGATGGCATGGCTGTAGGGTGGAAGCCGCGTGTAAGGCGCCTTCTTGGGCGTCTACATTCCCTCTCCCACGGTCAGCAGCGAAGTTATCACCAAAGTCGGTGTTTTGTGACTGGAGAAAACACCGGCAAGCGTGGACGCAGAGACCATGATGGTTTGACGACAGAACTTTGAGTAGAGTCTAGGCCCAACGCGTGAATTTCAACATTTTCGATCCCCCATCGGTGTAAAAGGCAGAGCAATTACAAATGTGAGTCGCACCGGGCTTGTACACATACTCGAAGAATATTCAACCGCAATGCACTCTTTCTCCTTGGGCTAGAGGTCAATAATTCAGAATAGAAGAACGTAGGACAGAAAGAACAACATCGGAATATGATTATCGAAGACCTTTTCATGGAGTACAGATGTCTGAAGAACAAGACGCAGCGATACAGGAGCAACACTTTCAGGATATCTCTTCCATGCGCTCGCAAAAAATATCCAATTGCAGGATCGTACAGGATCGTACGCGTTGAAGGACCCTTCCTTACACGATCGTAATACATGTCATAAGTGGAGGAAACATTGTATTAATCGAACGAGCATCTACTCTTGACTAAGAAAAGACGGCACACCACTGTTTTGTGGAATAGCTGAGAATCCGAGGAGCATAGCTATCAAGATCTCTGTGGGTTGGTCATGCGTGTCGACGATATCGAATACTTCACTGATGATGATAGCAGACCGGTCGTAGTACAGTAGCTGGGCCTTTTTTTTCGGGGATATAAGCAGCCCAAGAGAGTGCGAACGTAGCATCGAGAGAATCTCCCTGGCCATTGAAGCGCACCGGATAGACATCCTTTGGCGATGGGCGACGTCATCGGATTTGTCTCCGTCATCATCGGGTTGACCATCGGCTACTTACCCTTTGGCGACGCATGATTCTGAGGGCCCTGCTTGATATTCAACCATTCATCACGAGCGGCGAACTCTAGGAAATGTGAACGATCATGTGACATTCGCTTCTCATCTGCAGATGTCAGCTCGAGTACTCGCTCGAGCATGCCATCGTATAGACGGCGAGGCGGAACTTCAAGTTCACCGGTGCCACTCGAGGCCTGGAGGTACCCTTTGGCGGTAGCCTGAAACGTGTCGTCATGTCTAATCGCGTCGACCACCCCTCGTACATTCGTGTTTGTTCGCCAGTCTTCAGGAAGGCGAAGAAGGGTGCACATGAACGCGTCTGGGGGTATGAAAATGCGGCTTTCAAGGTCTGCTGCGAGGTATGGGTCGTAGGGAGTATGTTCAGGGTCTGGGTTTAGTGGGTGTCGTGTGGATTTGCTTGATGAGGTGCTCGACTGGGAATCCATTTCGTGGTGGTGGTAACCCAAATTCCTTGTGAAGGATAACTCTGCTGACCTACGTATGTATCCCTGTATGTTTCATTTGAGTTTTCTCACCGTTAAGTTAGGAAACAACATCTTAGATGAATGACGCGGCATTACGGATTACAGCCCTTCCGATGATGAGGACAAAGAAAGGGAAGGGGAAGGTGAAGATGATGAAGACGAGGAAGGTAATGATGGGGACAGAGTAGAAGTTGAACGGGATGAGGATATGTGAAGCGCAGTTTCGAGCAGATATTCACTAGACGGTACACCACCGAAGGAGAGTCGACTCTTGATAGGGATGAGATAGTAGCGAAATATAGTGTTTACGAGTGTTGGGGCAGGGGAGATTATGGCCGGGCTCCGGGTCCAGGTTATGTTTCCTCGGTAGACGCCGGCGTCCCCCAAGTCGGGAAAACCTGGATGGATATCAGGATTTACTGATTCTCCAACAGCTGCACAGAAATAGAATACAGAAGGGCAGATACGCAAGATCGGGAGATCACTAGTAAACTAAAAGGCATTCTTCAGTCGAATTCGGGACATTCACGAGGTAAATTTGAACATACTATTGACATTCCTGGGTATACGGAGAACCGCAATGTTTCGAATTACACCTTTGTCTAGTTGTTTCTGCAGTTGAAGGATATGGCGGCGGGAATACAGATTGATGTCAATTGAATGAGCCGCATTCGCCAGTGCCGGACAAACATCCAGTATTCTCTGGTATTCAATTGGTCGAAAAGATCCCTTGGACGTGTCGAGATTGGAAGGGAGAGCATTGTCAACATTGGGTGGAGTGGCAGGAGAACGATATACGTTCACGACTGGCATATGCTCGATGAGAGACGCGGCGGAGCATGTGCATGCTTGTAGTGAGAAACTGGACCCGAGTTCCACGGCTGTCATGTCGGCAAACGTCATCGCTCCCAAACACATCAGAGAGACATAGCTCCTCCACGCGAGCCGACACCAAGGAACAGAGGGAGCATATCGAGGGAATGCCGGTGCTAATAACGTCAAAGACCGAAGATTGGTAAGGTTGGATACGGTTTCCCAGAGCACTGCGTGAACAGTGTTGTCTATGATACTTATGACGTCGCTTTCAACAGAAACGTCTCCCGGTGCATCGCATGACCTCCTCCCTGTCGCGCTAATGTCGGCTGCAAGGGCATCAAGCTCCCTAGTTTCCGAGGGTAAGTCATCGATGGAGACGTCAAATCCATCTTCTGCTCGTTCCTGCCTCGAGCCCTTGAGCACTTGTTCTGAGGGGTAGACATCCGGGCGTCGCATCGCCAATCTTTCCACGATCTATGCCTCTTTTCGCCAGATATAGCGCATACAGTCAAATCGCTGATCAGAGTCACACCCAAACTCCCGCAGAAGAAGGCAGTGTCCCTCCATATCTGGATTGAAGAAAATTGTAGTCACTTGTACCGAGCGGAGCAGCATGGGCCGGTGACAGACAAGAGACCACGACAGGAGCATAGGGATGTCAGAATGTAAGATGTAGTCAATCATTTCTTGAAGTAGTGGAGACAAGCTGCTTTGCGTCTAGAAAGAATTGTAACATCAGTCTTCAGGGTCGACGATGGCTCCAGTGAAGGACTTGCATCAGGTTCCTTGTTCGAATTTGCCTGACGAAGTTGCCACCAAGCGCATTCGACCGGATATCCATCTAACGGCGGCCCCCTCACCTTCACCGAGCAATAGACATGCTTCGAGTCCCCCGAGTAGTAGTCAAAGACGCTGTGATATACCAATACGGGAACCTGTTACGTTGAGCTGGCTCCACGAAGATTTGGGACGTCTCCATGAACTGGAGAAGAACATTGTAGATTCGATGAGCTCGAGCACTGTGTCGGAAAGCTACCCATGAAGGGCTGTCTGGTCTCCTCGAGCATAAGCGACATCACAGGTTGCACTCTCCAGAGAACCCTCAACCCGCCCACTTCGATCGATGTCAAAAACACTCGACATGCGACAGACTCTCCGCATTTTGCTCTCTATGCCGAAACGACCTCGACGGAGACATCGAAGGATGAACGGATGCCGCGGTTATTCAAGAGGTCACGGTGGCGTTATTTAAACCATTATCTGTACAGTGCGCTGGATGGCATATGTGGTGAAAGGGCAGGAGCTTGACACGTATGTATAGACCGCGTCGATCTAATAGCAGTGCGTGAGAGATGCCGAGCGGCATTCCAAAGAGGCGGCAGGGAAAGGCAGTAGCTCAGACGAGCTCCTAGCGCAATGGCGTGCTGCCACAGCTGACATACGCGCTGTCTGCATCCGAGTCCCAGCTTCCAATCTTGCGCAGATGAACTCTTGGTGCATCGTACGAGCCCATCGTAATAGTCGTCGGGAGCTCAGCGTACTCACTCTCCTGCACACCGAAACATTCCAGTATACCAGCCTGCCGCAATATATTATTGTATTCGAGCGGCGAGTACGTTTTGTCCTGGGTCTTCTGTAAGTGCTGTTCATGAGCGTCATATGCAGCTTGAGGGGCGTGTCAGTGATAAATCCCTCGTCACGGAATATCTGGTTTATTTGGATGAACAAAGGTTCGGGCAGAGACGGGCCAACCCACACAATGTGGGCACGACGGCGGTATTACCTCTTGAGGTCGTCCAGCGTGTCGGGGGTGATAGTTGTGGGTGCGTCTGTGAGCGGGAGGAGTGTCTGGAGATGGTGAAGGAAGTCCAGCGCAGTTGAAAGGGACTCGGGGGTGAGGTTCATGATGCCGAGGGTGAGGTGCACGCGTTGAGGGCCTGCAAGGAGGGTAGACTCTGGTGTAGGAAGATTGAAACCTGGGCCTGAGGCCTTGAGGCTTTGAGGGCGGCGTGGAGATCGGCGACTAGTGCTGGGTGTGTTTGGTCAAGGGGTATCTACAGAACTGCAAAAAGTGAGCTAGATTAGAGCGTATAAGCGCATATACTCACAGTGCATAGGTCTAGTCATCGTGGTTGTTGAAAAAGGCCCGGCTTCGGACCGATAACCCGGCGGTTCCTTTGACCCAAAACGCAGAATGCTTCAGAATCTCATCGTATGTCAAACTTCAGCGTTTTAACTTGAAGGACCCTTCTTCAGCGCTGAAGCGGCCATGAAGTGCACTGTCCACCCTTCGAAACAAAGATACAGTCTCCAGATGACATTCTATCGTCTACGGTGGCTCCCTCGCCTTTGCCGAGCAATAGATATGCTTCGTGTCCCCTAACAGACACTCCCGTCCGAGAGTAGTGATCAAAGATGGGAGTCTATTACGTCGGGCTGCCTCCACGAGGATTTAGAATTTCTCGTTATTCTCCATGACGAAACGACCACAACGGACACAGCTTGCAAGTTCGAAGTTTGGGTGTCAGATGGCCCAACAATCCCTCGAGTGAATGCTGCTGGAACGACCCGGTACCTTTGATAGAATCTCCTGGCTACGAGTAAGCCAGGCCAGTGCAGATGGAATTTGCCTTGGAATGTGTCGCATTCGCTCGGGACGAGGAATTTGCGAGGAATATAAAGATATGGCGATCAAGTGCTCGTACTGCAGATAGTGCCATACTCTATCCCAACATGGTATTGGGTTTCTTGAAGGCAGTGAGTATGTCCGTTTAAAGTTTGCAATTTCCCCGAGTGGTAGTAGAATTTACCCACAGGAAGTGATTCCAAGACGACCGTTAAAACGTTCAGGCGGGGAGCTAGTGGTTAAGTTAGACGATACATAATTAGTTCTAAGCTCCGCTACCTAAACCAATTACAGGGCCACTTTACCTTTAGGCGTGTACTGATTCGATTACGACGACAATATTCGACGTCTCGATGCAAGGACCTACAAAATCACGGAAAGCTCCCTGACGTGCTCAGTACTGGCATGGCTGTGATGATCAGTTCCGGACAGCTAAGTTATGAGAAAATGACGGGCCACCTAGGCGAGGTACATCGTATGCGCAGATGATGAGGTGGAGACCCAGTTAGTGCCCCCACGTCCGTCTCAATGTGCTGTGCATACTCTTTGAAGTATTATTTAGTATGAAATTGATCACGTAGACTACACTCTGTTGTCATTACTCGCCGGTTCTATCCCCTCACGACTAGGTTTTCCTGCAATAAACCGCTGGACCCTATGCCGCACCGTTGACCGGAGATGCTGCAGAGGTTTGTCGTTCTCTTCCTGAGATGATTCAATAAAACTAAAAGGTTTCGGGTCATCCTCCCCAAATGCACCCACACACCCAGCTTGGATAAACGCCTTGAAATCAGTGACTCGTGATTCTCCCATTTCAGAGTCTTCCAGCCGCTGTAGACAGCCGGGCCAGGAAGGGTGTTTGGGATGGAGGAGAGCGAGACGACGAAGGGTCTGGGTGTCATTGCACTGAATGAGCGCAGTGCAAGAAGTGAACAGATTGTCGGGCTCGTGCAAGTATTCGAGTGATTGCTGACGTACATGAACACCCAAATCTTCGGATCCCAGTCCGGTGATAATCAGGCGCAAAAATGTCTGTAGAGCGCCACCGTCGATCTGTGTGCGCAATTCTTCAAAGAGATCCGATACAAAAGAAGCCAATGTCTCGTTTGTGAAGGAAGTGTGCTGGAAAAAACAGGTACCTAGTTCACCGGTAGGACTAAGCCAGCTCCTCAAAGCGATTTTGACAGATTTAGTGGCCAGTTGCGGCGTGCACCAATCTTTCTGGAGGCATGGTGGGCGACAGGTTGTGGAATTTAGAACACGAAAGAACATCGTCAAGGCAAATGATTGTTCGAAGGGGGTTAAAGAATCGTCGAATTCGACCGAGGTGATCAACGTGTGTAGAAATTCCAGAACAGTGCCCCGATTATCGTTATCCTCGGGGGGGGATGCAAGATCCACGAGGTCACCTAGGCTTAGCAATATCGTGAAGAACAAACTTTCAAAACGAAAGAAGGAAGTGTCGGGTATGCCTCGCAAAGGGTGTGAGCCATCAAAGCTTCGCATAAGTCGTGAGTCGGCGGCCATGCTTCGCATAGAGCGTGAGCCAGCCATGCTCAAGAGAAGATGGAGTCGCGAATACTGATAGAATATTTCGTCTCTGTCATCTCGGCGGAACATGGTGGGCTCATAAAGCATGTGATAAAATATGTCCTCCGCGACATATATGTACAAAGACCTCTGAACCGCTACCCGAAGGGTCACTTCGCCATCGTCGGATTCGGAAGGGAATTTCATTCCGAAACTCTCGAGGGCATAGGTAATGGGAACATAGTCGGCCTTCCAATAGAACGATGGTATCTCAATGAACAGCATCTGCATCACCTCGAATTTATCAGGACTGGAATCATGGTTTAAGACCCGCTTAAGAAGATGTGCCCATATTATAGGGTGTAAGCGAAGAGCTGGAAGGCCATCGTTCGAGGCCATCAGGTTGGACATGACCAGTTCCCGGATCTCCTCTTCACAACCCGGCTGAATACACAGAAGGTCTGCGTAGAGGGCAGGGGAGAAGCGGTCTCTGGCGGGTTGTGGCACATCAAAAATATCGGGAAAGCGTTTGAAGCGGAGGGTGGCTCGAACGAGACGGTCCACTTTACTTTCGTGCACAGATACATCTGGTTCGCGGAAAAGGCGTTCTAGGGCTTGCGTACATGCAAGAGGGATATCCGTATGGTCGACGCCGCGCTTGAAAGAGTCCACAGACTTGAGCGGCAAAGCACTCGTGGATTCTATCACGATGCTCTCCACGCTGGAGTTCGACGACATGTTAATGAGCCAGACAAGTGCTTGCACATCCATTTCGTCAGCACTAATACGGACAGCCGTACCCTCAGCTTCCCTTAGCGTGTGACCAGTGGAAGATCCAGGAATTCGCCGCTGTATATAGGCGTAGAGGGGGAATATGTATTGTGACAGCGGAGTCTTGTAAGGGCATGACGGATATAAGATTGGAAGGAAGTTAGTGACAATATAGGCAGAAAATGATATGAAAGTGATTGCTCCAACAACACTGGCAATAGACACCCGCAAGGGGATGATAAAAAGAACCAATCCCACAAGGAACACAGCTAGAGATGCACTCATTAGGACAGGAAGGAGTCCGATAATGAAGCCCACACGCCATTGCTCTAGACCCATGTAACGGAATTGACGCACACGGCATCTGTCCCGAGGTGTTCCTGAAGGCACAGACAAGTACTGGTGTATCCACTGCTTTGTCAGAACAGCGAACAGTGCAGCAGTGAGACTCAGGGAGAGACTGATGAACCACAAGCCATTGACCCACAAGTCGGACGTCGAGGGACGAAAAGCGAGGTCTGAACGGGGGACGTCGTTCACGAGGGAACCGTTCGATGCCGAACGTTGGACATTGATGAGCTCGAGTAAAAGTGAGGCGGTGACCTGGCCGTAGTCAACCTGGAGACTCTGTGATGTCTGAGCGACAAATGTCGTGACAACCGCTGAGAAAAGACCAGCCTTTTATTCTATCAATGAAAGCATTCTCAATTCCAGAACAATTGTACTCACAAAGACCAGGAGAACATCAAGACCGTCTCTCCACCCTTCCACCATCTCGCCATCAGATGCAGCGCATTCTTCAAGGTATATTCTCCACACCCTGGCTGCTGACCCCAGCTCATCGTACTGCTTATCCTCTGCGAATTTCTTTTCGTAGTCAAACGGATCATTCCCTAAGCTCTTCGTGAGACGGACGTCCATGGAAGAGAAGAGTAGAGGCACCTTTGTTGATATACTCAGGACGTTCCATAGCTATTGTCCTGCGCCTCGTCTTGCGTCGTCGACGCTGGGAATGGGGCGTCAAATTCTCGACCTGTGGATCATGATCCCCGGAGATGTGAGGAGTCCTTGAATGAGCTTCACCATCAGAGGCGTCAGACGCCAATGAATGGCTGTCGTTGCCATCGTCCTGGACGGTATGAGCAGATGGCATGGCTGTAGAGTGGAAGCCGCGTGTAAGGCGCCTTCCTGGGCGTCTACATTCCCTCTCCCACGGTCAGCAGCCAAGTCCTCATCAAAGTCAGCGTTTTGTTCGCAGAGGCCATGATGGTTTGATGACAGAACTTTGAGTAGAGTCTAGGCCCAACGGGTGAATTTCAACATTTTCGATCCCATCGGTGTCCTTCCTGTAATCGGGCAATCGGCTATAACAAGATTGGTAGTTCTTGTGTGACCTGACAGGATTATAATCATGATTGTGTGCGAATGTGAATATAACCTTCATACCGATATAAATGTATTGCAGCATAAGGTATACACACATCCGGTAGGTGTCAGTCTCCTTGAGATACACGAATGACCCTCGTTCACGATCCTCTAGTCTTTCACAGCACGCTATTCCCTTAACCGCCCTCAGCTTGGAGTCCCATGGCATGTCACGGAAAGCCCAACTATCAAGTACCCAGTCAGTATGAGCTTACTCAGGTATAAATATACGTACTCATTACACTGCCTAAACAGGTTCTGGCGAGCGTCTGCGGCTACAAATCTATCAAAGCAGTCGATGATGGCTTTGTCACGACAAGGTTATTGAGGATCAAAGTGGCTGCGTCGTCAAAATGCAGGAAGTACAACATCGGAAGGACTTTCGAGCTCTGTAGAGCTCAGAATCTTCTCGTATGTCAAAGAAACAAGACGCACCGATACAGGAGCAACACTTTCAGGATATCTCTGCCATGTGTTTGCAAAAAATAGGTGTCATGCTGATCCAATTGCAGGATCGTTGAAGGACCCTTCCTTCAGCGACTACACATGATCAGAATATGTCATAAGTGGAGGTAACATCGTATTATTTGAAGGAGCATCTACTCTTGACTAAGAAAAGACGGCAGACCACTGTTTGGTGGAATAGCTGAGAAGCCGAGGAGCATAGCTATCAAAATGTCTGTGGGTTGGTCATGCGTGTCCACGATATCGAATGCTTCACTGATGATGATAGCAGACCGGTCGTAGTACAGTAGCTGGGCCTTTCTCGGAGATATAAGCAGCCCAAGAGAGTGCGAACGGAGCATCGAGAGAATCTCCCTGGCTATTGAAGCGCACCGGATAGACATCCTCCGGCGATTGGCGACATCATTGGATTCCTCTTCATCATCGTCATCATCCGAGACGTCGTCCATTCTGTCGTCAGCATCTTCATCTGCTATGGATTGGATCATCAAAACTACGCACTCAACGCTAATCCGGCTACTTACCCTTTGGCAACGTACGATTTTGAGGGCCCTGCTTGATGTCCAACCATTCATCATGAGCGGCGAACTCTAGGAAATGCGAACGATCGTGTGACATTCGCTTCTCATCCGCAGATGTCAGCTCGAGTACTCGCTCGAGCATGCCATCGTATAGACGGCGAGGAGGCACTTCAAGTTCACCGGTGCCACTCGACGCCTGGAGGTACCCTTTGGCGGTAGCCTGAAACGTGTCGTCGCGTCTAATCACGTCGATCACCCCTCGTACATTCGCGTTTGTTCGCCAGTCTTCAGGAAGGCGAAGAAGGGTGGACATGAACGCGTCTGGGGGTACGAAAATGCGGCTTTCAAGTTCTGCTGCGAGGTGTGGATCGTAGGGAGCATGTTCAGAGTCTGTATTTAGTGAATGTCGTGTGGAGTTGCTTGATGAGGTGCTCGACTGGGAATCCATTTCGCGGTGGTGGTGGTGGTAGGTTATTGAGTAGGTGTGGATTCGATTTCCTCCGTTCTCGGTAGCAACGGACAGACCACGTGGCTCAACGGTCCCGGCGACCTGTGCCGAATTCGACTTGAACTACTACTTACTACTACTAGTAACAGTCTGTAGCACGGTAAACACGTGCAAGTACCTTTCTTTTCCCCTCCATTCTCCTCCGCGAACTGATTTCACAATGGATATGTTCAATATGTTCAAAGCCTTCCTATATGAAAAAGTAGGTCTGGTAGCTAGGTTCGTAAACCAAATATACGGGAAGATAATAAGTAAGCGTCTGCTTATGTACCACAAACGGATACTTTGAGACTGATCTGCATGCCAGCGTTCGTCTATGGAAGCGAGGCGGGAGGCAACAGATACGCAGTTGGATCGGCCGGACAAGAAGCGATTGAGTAAGGAAGTTGCTAGAATACCTACCCACGCTTATTTTCCATTGTTCTCTGTAGGGTACATTCCAGGAGCGATTCGGATCCGCCAATTCTCAACGAACAAACGGACGTTTCCCAGGAGCCCACTTCATCGATTCACAGCGCCGCAGACAGGCGTGTAGACGGAAGTGACAGGGTGCTTCAGATGCACACAATCCTGTCTGTTCCAGTGGCTGATGTAGCGGAGACCACCATAAACCTTGACTCATTCGCGACACCGTGCCACTTTCGTTTGGTCGATTGTGCTGCCTTGATCGATTTAAACGAGCTGAAAATCATCGAATATCCAGAGATCTCATTTGATATCCCGACGGCGATCCACAGTTCACCACCTTCGTTTGCCGCTATCTCTTACCCTTGGCGCGACCTTCAGCTCCCTCCTGGTACCAGCACTCCCTCATTCTCCATCAACGGTGCTACCCATGCCGACCCTATCTCAATCGACGTCCTCCGCACCGCTTGCATTGCCGCCCGTAAGCTTTCCTCCTGCGCCTATCTCTGGCTGGACCGACTCTGCATTCTCCAAACGAGTAAGAGAGACAAAAACTGGCAGATACAGCGAATGTATCGCATCTATTCTGCATGTGATATCTGTCTCGTCTTGCCTGGCGGTTTGGTTAGGCTGGCTGGGCTGGCTGAGCCAACATCATGGGCCGATCGGGCCTGGACGCTCCAAGAGGCGGTTGCCCCAGGAAAAGGAAAGGTCAAGTGTTTGTTCAAATACACACATGCATCGTTTCAAGACTTTCTTGACGATGAATGTCCCGAAGGGGCCCAGTATGGTTTCAACCTTCGTGGTCTCTCGGAAGTCGTGGAAATTGTTATCGAAGTGGGACACTCGGCGGTCTGCGATATGTCGTCGTTATGCTTCAATCTGTGGTCCGGTATCGGCCAGTTCGAATTCGACAAGCCAGATATATGGGAGCAACGCGACAAGTTCCCAGTGAGAATCATAGATCCAGCAGCAACAGAGTTGCTGGATCTTCCGTTGGAAATGGAAAGGGGTAAACGTTCACCATTCAGCCTTTGGACATCAATGTACACTCGTACATCTTCACGCCCTGTGGACATGATTTTCAGCCTGATGGATTTAATAGGCCCGGGCATCAATTTAGACGTTTCTCAGTTCGAGCCGAATGATAGGGTGAAGGCGACAATCAAGCTAATACAAGAGCTGATGAGATTTCAGGGTGGGGTGGCTTATTGGCTGTATATCGCGCCTTGGATCAAGCCATCGCGGGAGATCTCTACGCTACCAGAGATGCCTGAGACGAGTGTGAGCGGACGCGCATATATCCAGACGGGCAAGGGCAAAGTTCTAGCCCTTGATGCGATCAGTGCTGATTCGGAATGGAATACGTGGGGTATGCCTTCACCAGCGCCGGTGGGCAAGATGACGGATTCTGGCTACTTTGTATTTTTCGCTAAGGCTGTCTTGGTTCAAGCTCAAGAGCATTCAGGCGGGGCGGCGAGAGAGCGGGAGAATATGATGAAGGCCTATGATAATCATGAGACATGGGCCATTGTTGTCGGGAGGATCAGGAACTGGAATCGCGATCCTAATACGTGGAAAATCGAGCCAAGGTCAAATGAAGAACCAACACCAGAAGGTGTACCAGTTTACGAACTGACGATGATGTTGGTGGAGAAACACAGATTTGGCCTCTATCATCGAGTAGGCATGGAGAGGGAAATTGATGAGCGTGTTACAGTTGACTGGGATTGGAAGTACAGGGAATTCAACGTTGGGGGGCCTGGTCGGGGGGAGCGAGTTAGATTTGGGGCATTCGCAGAAGGTCCCAAGTATTTGTAGACCGCTATACCTTTCTTGAAGATTTATAGATAAGCCATTATTATGCAGATACCGCATATTCTGCAAAGGCGAGTTTAGGTTAGACGAAAATACGGTAATTCGCCAATATTGAACATAGATCCGCACGATTTGATGCATAAAAATTTACAAGGTAAATAAAACGTCCAATAAACCGTACCTAATAGTGTAGGGTATAGATATCGGGAACAAGTGCAGGAGTGTTGTGGTCGCTGTGGAATAGGACTCGGAAATGTCGGACCGAACATCCGGACAGCGATCAAGAGGCATTTGCCCTGCTTGCGACATGACTCTGTTCACCATCTACGCCTCCCCTCCTAGGAACTTCCCTCACTGAATGCGATTTTTATTTCCAACAATACTAACACTGTTTCTGCCATCAACACCACCAACGATGATCTGCTCCCAAAAATCAAGCATCACCCTGAAGAATTCCTGGGGTCTTCCCCTCCCTCGTTCAACGTTCAACAACGGTCTCAACTAGCCCCATCTTGGGTAAATCACCATTATTGAGGGCTCTGGAGGCGATGACACTAACAGTTTGATTAAACAGAAGGGCTTCATTAAACAGAAGTTCACTCTTCCTGCAAACTCACTGTTTCTGGCCCAAACACTGTTATCTTGGGAGCCGGAGAAGGTGTCGGAGAAGGTGGGAATGCTACGGCACTGGCAAAGGCGGCGTTGAATTACGGGGAGGAGGAAGTTGCCAAAGGTTGGCGAACAGGACAGTAGCCGGGTGTGAGAAACTGCAGAGGTTGACTCGTATCCAGTCATCACGCAACCACTTATGGTCTAGTCACTCAGAAGGTGAGAATCTTCTTAGTTTTGGCTTGAAGGTATATATTGAAAGCTGTTTACCCCGCAGTCAACCTTCACCTGACGTGCACCATAGCCGAATGTCGAGAATGTGAATGTCATTTTCGGACTTGTCCTACCTGGCTGGAGAGACGAGCCAGGTATGAACACGGCCGTTTCATGGGGTAAGTGGACAATTTAATCGGGCCGATGCCGAACTCAGAGGTTATCATTGTCTTGTCTACAACTTCCATGGCGCTACCACCTGAGCTCGTCTCCTGTATTCTCTTAGAACTCTGGGAGATTGGCTCTTCGGCTGATGAACACGTCCAAACTTTCACAAATTGCTCCCTTGTATCCAAACAATGGTCTGCCATCATCAACGGGGTTAATTCTACGCACCTGGTCATCCCTTTCTCCTATAATGGAGGTTTCCTGTGTACCGTCTCGTCGATATTCACAATACCCAAACTATTGCTCTGCCGCACCATAACATTCAAGGCCGATTACATGATTGTGCCAGATTCCCTTCGATATTCGGGATGCGGTCCCTCCATCACAGCTAACAGAGGGATAGAATCGGTGCTTCGAAGGCTATTCCACTGCAATAATACGCCCCCAGATGGGATTCATATCTACGTAGACTATCTCGACGATCCTCAGGTCCACATTCCCCGCTTTTGGATTCCTCTGCAGACGACACGGCTGACTATTGTGTACCACCGCCGGCGATGGGTATCCTCCAGGTTCCGAAGCAAATGGCCGTTCCATTGTCATTGTGACCAACCCATCGTTGCTCGACGAGTCAGCCGGCTCTGCATCATGGGATGCACAGCCGTGATAGTGACACGACTCTTAGCCCCTCTCATCGAATGGAAGTGTCTAGTTTCGCTGACCACAGATATAGAGGTTGATATTCCGGTCCCCTCCCTCACATGGGCAACGTATGATTATCCAAAGCAGGATGTAGGGCCAGGATTCGTGTCTCGTGTCATGTTCGGTGAACAGGGGCCATGGTCGTCTTTGATTGGAAAGTCTCATCGTATGTCATCGTATATCCAAGTCTTTTGCAATCAGCTCTAACTATTCAGCTTGTTACTATCGGCACGAGCGGTACATTCCCATGTTTGAACAAGTCATTCCTCTGGGGTCTGTAGGGTATATTGATCCCTTCTCAAAGAAATTTGTCGTATTGTTCAATGCCATTGATCCGGCGTCTTCGACGGAACCAAGAATTCACCGCATATCCTCTATCCTCAAGACGCGTGGGACAAAACTGGTCACTCCCTCTGTATGGGGCGTCCTGCACAAGATTGGAGTTTGGATCAAGGGAAGATCGTGCGTGTTTCTTTGTTGCAAATATCTATCTGTACCTGAGAGAAACGGAGTATATAGTATTCCCCTGCCATTCAACACAGAACAGGTACTCTATCTTTGGCTCGGGCATGCAATTTCCCGGGAACTTGTAGGAAATAAATTGGAGAGTTGGTTGCTTACGCACCGACAGGCGATTACGGATGTGTTCAGAGACCATCATCCTTATATCCGAAAGCGCCTGGCACTCGGTGAGGGGATTTTCATAAGTTACGGTATACGAACTGAACGGACTGACATGTGGCTATATCTCAGTTACATCCACGGTAGACTCCTCGCAATATGTTTGGTGTGTCCTTCTTGGGCGGCCGCGCAATTGCCATGGCATTTTTCCACATACTGTAAATGTGTTACTCGATCTCCTGACTACAGCAACACTAACGCTGGCACAGTTCTATTTTGAAGTCGACCCTCAGGCTTCGCGTAATCCTGGAAAACCTTGGGGAAAAATCAAGCCTCCTATGTGCCATACTCATCCGACCCATCCCTTTTTTGTCTCTTGGGACCACATCTCCACCGTGGGACAGTCGCCGATGACTGTACATATTCGGTGCCATTTTATCTCGTAGTTTGGGCCTGTGTTTGTATATATTCCGATGGACAAATCCACCTCAGATGCGCGAGATGCTTCTAGTCAGCAGATCTTGACCACAAGCCGCTTGTTATTCCAACTAATGCGCTACTTAGCTGTTGCTTCCACTGCGTATCCAACGATCAATGGATATCCAGAGACAATCAGTCCAAGGGTCCACGATCTTCTGTCCATCCATTTCTAGTGAAAGCTTGGTCCGTTTCAAATTGTCACCCCGCAATCGGACTTGCTCAGGTATGACAGCTGATATTGCAAAGAGGACCCTGCTGTCGAGTGTCGAGAAAGGAATACGACGAGCATGGCGATGGTGTTCATCCACGACGTTTACCAGTTCGCAAACAACAATAGAAGATCTGTCGTAATAAAAATGCTGCGCCATCAAAAGTATCCCGACACAGCGGGCACAAAATTCGGTGCTTGAGAGGATCTGCAAGGCACGCTGCGCACAGCGGAGACGGACTTTTAATCAGTGCTCAGCAGACTTGCCCTTCACGTCCACCCGCAGCGTTTCTTTCGTCTTTGACACCTCAAGCTCCGCCTTCTTTCGTGTTTCACATATGCTGAGCGAGAGTTGATGGGACCGTTGTCTCCATTGTCTCCTTCTGATGGCCGCTCCTGACCATCGTGTACTCCGCCAGCATGTGCGGTAGTTGTTGGATGAATAATCAGAGACATAAAAAATAAAAGGATAATCTTCACCCTCCGGTGCAAGAACACGATATCTGACGTGTCGCGTGTTATCCAACCCTTGCACACGAACGCAGCGTTGAGCCTGTGGACATCTATCGTCTTGAGAGCCTCAATGGCTCTTTCAGACTGATCGCTGTGCACTTGACGCAGATTTGTACCAGTACATATATTGTTATATTCCCCTGCAAGAATTGCGAAAGCAGCGTCACTCTTAGTGACGTCAATCTGAGAACGTAGTACTGTGCGAGTGGAGATTCGTCGCGAAGAACGTGCCGACGGGTAGAAGAACGCGGCCCTCGAGATGTGCTGTCATGTATGGATCATAAGTAATCTGGCATTTCGACGTACTACTCGCAGAGCAGTCGCTCAAAAGAGGCGTATGTTTGCGACTGTCGACAGGACCCACATAGGGAATAGAAGAAATTAGTCTTTAGACACTAAAGATCCCTCTGTCGAGAAAACTGGGCTTTACTAGTGTGGAATCGAGAAAAATACAGCTATGGTGACTAGTACTTGGCTGCAGTGTTGGGCAGCGGGCTCGTTCAATTTTGTCGATCTCCGGTCGATCTCTAGCACGTGATCGTGGAATCACATCCAAATTTGGGTCCGATGGAACATCCTTCTTCCGCCGCTCCTACCAAACCGATAGTACCAAATCCCGCGGTCTTAGCTTAGAGGGGTCGCAATCCTTGCATTCCTTCTTGGTCCCTTTATAACATTCCCATAGGATACTGGCAGAATCGAAGTTCGGCCAGTGCGAAAGCCGACATAACGGCAAGTTCGTTAACTTCTATCCAAGTTCTATCTCCAACACTGACTTCGACTCGGAGGCGTCTTCCTTGCTATGGAAGGTAGGCTCTCACCATCCCCATGTCCTCGTTATGGTGAGCCTGAATATCGAATCAACCGAGTTCTTTACTAGGCCGTATCTCATCGGGGTCCGACATACTTTTTACTGGTGCAGACTCGGTGACGTCTCTTTGCGCTGTCCACATCTAGGTACTACGTCCTGTCTGATGAGCATCAACGGCGGTTCCGTATTGCGGCTTAGTCGATCCATGATTCTTTCATTTCTGGGAAATGGATCTCATCTTTACATTCAGTTTTATCACTTGATTGATTCGCTCTCATACCCATGCATGTTCCTCTTGACAGATCTGTTTTATATCTTAGCAACTGGGACAGCCATACTCTATATAGGTCCTTTGCGGTTGTACCTTGGCTAGTTCATATCGCAGAAATGCCTCCAAATCGGAGTGTAGACTGTTTCGGAGCTGCACTACTACGCATTGGTGATGTTCATCAGCTTGGCTAAGTTGGCTTAGCCTCCCGATAGTGCTGAAACTTGGTCACGAGGGAGCTCCATGCGTTCCCGCTGCCTTCTGCCTGCCTGCCTTGCCTGCCCACTACCTTTAAGAAGCTAACTCTGTCGTTGGCTCAACTAATATCTCAAACTTCCACAATGTGGCGCGAGTTAACCGTGAGTGGTCTCTTCCAGTCAGATATAATACTGAAGTGGCGTTCGTGTGCCATGGACCTATTGTCTTTTGAAGGAGAAGATGACTTGGACGAGCATACCGCGGCTCTAGTGCTCATGGACGTCGTACTCATTCGGCGTGGCGTCTTCCTGGGCCGCCTTAATATTCCGTAAACATCAAAGTCGATTTCTGAATAGACCGTTTAACCGTATGCCTTGACATACGACTCATCGTTCACACACCCTACTAAAGTCCGCATCCATGACTCTTAATATCCCCAGGCTTTGTTTTTTCATGCGTAAGTGGCCACTAATTATAAGTCCAGGTTGCTTCGAATTCTTCGGCGTTTGGCTCCACGCTTGACGTGGGTGGAGCCTGCTTTCCTGGCGCAGGAGATGAGACCGAACTGAGATCTTTGCGCTCCGGGAGAAACAGGAAGTCTCTCGACCGACTTCTGTAGCACCTCCGGCCAATGGAAACCAAGAGACATGGCGCTTTGCTGGTCTCGTTTTTGTCCGGTACCTGCTACGGTATGTCGTATTTTTTTCAATCAAAATGTTTGAGTAAGTCAAGTCTCAAGTCAGTCTCAGGAATGGCTCGCTGACCTGTATTATCGAAGGCGAAAGCAACAGTCCCACCACATTAATGCCTCATGGCCGACACTGCCGCACACTGACTCGCTTCTTGTTAGCGAGAAGGGGAATCTTCTGGAGACACAGAAGCTTTTTTACTTTCTCTGTAGAGGCTCTGAAACGCTGTCTTTCCTTCAGACTTTTCGGAGAGGCGGGGCCCGGACGGCACGCAGTAAAGGCGCGTGGAGGCGCAGCTCAGGCGCACCAAGGCGGCCTATCTAATCCCGCCGAGCCCCGGTCTTCCGGTGTTGATTCCCTTCCATTCATTGTATTTCTTTCCGGAATAGAGACAGTTTGAATAAATCATCATATTCTGGGACGTTGTAGTGGAGAATAGAAGATTTTGACCCAATTTGGATGGACAATTTTCGGGGAACTGGCCGAAAAAGGAGCGCAGAAACATCGGGGCCTTGTTATTACGGCTCTGCCACTGACGTCCACCATGCTTGCTGCCATCGCCTATTAAATTTGACGGGGAGGTCCGGGCCCTTATTTGCCTTCATTCCCTCTCTTGCCGACCGACTTGAAAACGACAGAGCAATTGAATTGTTCTGTCCTACTGTCTCTACTTTTTTCTTTTTCTTCTTCTTTCCTTTACGACAATACTCGCAGTCCTGGATCAGATCGGTTCGAGACCTTACTTGATGGAAAATGTGTCGCACCGAGCCTGGGGTCGTCCTTCTGTCTCACAGATCCAGGATTCACCCTCCAAGACAACTCACTCGAGACTCATGAAGCAACTACGACGAGAGCCAGCGAGGCAGCAGGCAATGGGCACGGAGTACGTTGTGTTTTTCCCTGTATTACGTCTATTCATTGACAACGGCGATATAGATCTACATACATACCGCTGGACGTAACAATTGGTGTCACTCCCGTCGCAGTGGCTCACCTTTCGTCTTTCACGAGCACTGTTTTGGCTACGAGGAAACCGTATTGCATGATGAAGCAACGTCCAGAGGCTCTGACTCCGACTTGGCAAGAGTGCAACGTGCTCGGGAGGCAGGTGACGACGCCGACAAGGTATACCGATTTGTCTTGTTGGCGTACTGTACATTAACTTGGTCGCAGTGAACCCACGTGGATCAGCATCACCATATTACCGACGCCGACGACGACTGACACCACGAGCGACGTGACGTCGACTACGACTACTTCATCGGATGCTTCGGTGACTGATACGAGCAGCACGTCGTCCGAGTCGTCATCAACATCCATTGCTTCGTACGCCGTCTATTTTATTCGCACGCTTGTACTTACCCTTAGATAGGTCGTCGTCGACGATTCCTTCCACAACGTCGGACCTGACTTCATCTTATACGACTACCAGCGAGTTCCCTTCTGAGTCCTCCTTCTCTACTTCATCTCCATCAACATCCACTCCGTCCTTGCCAACGTCAAGCACATATACCATTTCTTCGTCACCCACTTCGTATTCGTGGGCCTCGCCATCGACTTACTGGCCAAACCCAACGACATCATGGTATACGGTTGTGAGCACATCTTGGGTCACCGAATCCGAGATTGTCACGCAATTTTCGGGTACCACTGCTTCTCTCACCAGCGCTACTCCCTTGCAGTCATTTGTCTCAACTACAACCATTACTTCTGCGGGTCTACTCAGTACCGACGGTCCAGACGGAGGAAATAGCCTCTCGCGCAATACAGGCGCCGTTATTGGTGTTGCTGTATCTGCCGCGGTTGTCGTGGTCCTTATAGCAATCGGAGTATTCTTCGCGTGTCGTAGATACCGGCGGTCAGCTTCAGAGCCATCGACTGAGCAACCCCAGTTTGTGCCATCATGGCGGCCCCCGCTTGCGGGTGACGACGATAGCAGCCTTGGTGCCACTATTACGGCAACGAGCACGGTTGGACATCGGGTATCCTCTGGCCAGATCCCTTACATTGATCCGCGAGAGATGGGTCGTTCACCACCCTCGTCAGAAGGGTTGGCGCCGTCCTCGCACGGCCATTCCTCCATGGAATCTTCGAGCCATGCACTTCTCACGCGATCGAGGTCGTCCTCAGTAGGAAAGCACATGCGGGCGGAAGAAGCACCACCATCTGAGGAGGAAGAATTTCTTAACCGATTACGTACGAGGAGGTCTGCTCAAGTATCAGAACTCGTCATACCCCCAGTTCCAAGGATACCTTCAACCATTCAGTTACCCCCGACTTCGCCGATTTCTCCAGCATCTTCCACTTATCCCAGTTCGTTGCTCAACCCACCACCACCACTTCCCCTCGAACCCCCTGCACCGGCTTATGCTGTTCAGAGCTCTTCGTCGTGGCCTCCGCCACCGATGCAGGTTCCTGCGTTTGGTATGCACGCGCCTGAAGGTCTGCTTCATCCGTTAGTCGGCCTCGAGCAAACGGAGAGTGTCACGAGTTTCAGAGACCACATGGATTATTCAAGACCAATCCTACCGAAGAGGGTAGATAGAGGCGAAGAGGAATCAATATGAATGATACTTTCTTGCTTTCTTACCGCTCGCTTTTTATCACTACTTAACCGTATACCCTTTCACACACATGCACACGCACTCACACAGTCACGCCCGCAATCGCATTTTAGTACATAGCAATATCATAGGTAATTTTTAGTCCGTTTCCAGGGCTTGTGTATTTCTATAAGGATGTCCCTCTTTTACGTCGAAGATCAGCAGTATATTTTATATTATGACTTTGGTAACTGCATGTAAATACAATACAATGGAGATAACATTTGGAATAAATGATACAGAAATGTCATGCATTAGTCTTCTTGGCGCCTACAAGAAGATAGGCTGGAAGTAAAGCTTCAGTCCTTCCGCAGCATTCAGACGCGCCCCAACCACCCCATCAGGTCGAACCACCACTACAAGACTAGTACCCTCCTCGATGTTATAGTGCTTGTAAGCATACCCCTCCTCGTCCCTCAGCATATCACCCTCCGCTTTAACCGCAGAGTTCTTCGGCAGAATGATGATAGGCTTCACCAGGGCCGATGAATATGATTTCAACGTATCCAGAACCCCCACATGCACCTTCACATCATCCGAAAACACAAGCACCGTATGGTGCGCAGGCCCAAAGCTGTCAAACAGCGCAACCTTACCCCCGTCGGCCCCCACCAACCCCGGCGCCTCAGGGGCCCTGTCTCCACCCTGAACGCGTCCATCGAGGCCAGACCTATACGGATCCACCGCCTCATCCCCCGGGTTCGTCTCGTCGACGACGATCGGGCTCCCGCGATACGTGACGCCGAACTGGCGCAGGATGTACCCCCGGAACCACCCGGTGTGGTTGTCGTCGGCGCGTGTGAAGGTCTTGTTGAAAAGCTCGGTTGTGCATTCGAGCATGGCGGCGACGACGGGGAGGCGTTCGGCGTTGTACGTCTCGAGGAGGGAGGGCGGGGCGAGGTGTTTGTGTACGAGGGCGAGTTTCCATGCGAGGTTGTTCTGGTGGTGTTGTGAGGAAAGTCATGGTGTTCATTGAGATGGATACTCACTGAGTCTAATACACCGGTGTTGATACCCTGATGAATGTATTATTAGTACGTCTTCATTTTCGGATACAATAGCAAGATACGAACTTGGCCGCCGGTAGGACTATGGACATGTGCGGCATCTAATTTTACAATCACTATCAGATCCGAAGCACAGAAATACGATGAAGCGAAGACATACCTCCAGCAACAAACACCCGTCCCACTCCGAATTTGTTCACCATCCGGACGTTAACTCTAGAGCAATATGAAATCAGATTTAGGAATATTCAATATCAATTTGAATGAGCGTACTGGAACTGGGAAAGGAAGATCACTTTGCCAAAGTTGATATCGTTGCGCTTGCTGATTTCGCGGAACTCTTGGATAAAGCCTTCACGGCCAGAAGCCATTCTTTCGCGATTGAGATCAGGACCCGCGGCGATAATGTAGTACCTGTCGTCTCCTGGCTTCAAGTATGGTCGCAGAGATACCCTATCGGAAGTACATTGAGTGGGAGAATCTGAAGTGAAGAGGTAATTGTATCATACGTTCGGCTAGAAGCATCTCCCCACACATGCCAGGCCTGCACATGGTTCGTCAAATGGATACATGGAATAAGAAGCAGCTTACGGATTGGTCTAATGGTGAGTTGTTGATTTGAATGTCACCTACAACCCATCGCTCCGCCGACTTTGTCTCTCCCATGAACGTGAGCCCCAATTGTTTACGCACGGTGCTCTTCCCGCCGTCTGTGCCAATCAGCCAAGCGACCTCCGCAGTCTCAGGAACCTGCTCGTTGGCGTCATTCCATTTCAAGAGATGGGCAGTGACACGGTCAGGGTTTTGTTCGAACGACACCAGTTCCGTCCCGGTTTCGACAACGCAGCCAAACTTTGCAAGGTAGTTACGCAGTATTTCTTCGTGCGCATCTTGACCGAGGAGGATAGGATTAATCTAACAACGCATGATGAGGTAAGTCATTGAAATGATGCGTTGAAGGAAACTGACGATAGGACGATCGGGAGTACTCTCCAACTCCTCGGACATTGGCATTCGTACTTTGATGCTGACACCATCCGAATCGTACATTATGAGAGGATGCGAGACCCCAGACTCTTCTAGGATATCGGGAAGAACACCTAGGAGTTTGTATACCTCCATGGTCCGCGGCTAGTAAAGAAACACTTAATCAGTCGCTTTGAGGTTTGGGAAACTGCGCAACGTACGTGAATGCCAGAGCCCTTTTGACCGACTTTGTAATTTGAACGTTCCTTGTCGATAATTCGTACGGGTACGCCATTCTTGATCAGAGAAAGAGCAAGGACGAGACCTGAAGGTCCTGCGCCAACCTGTAAGTGCGTCAGCCATCGATGCACAGCGCGAGCAAAGAAGAAACAAACGATGAGAACGGTGTCTGTCATAGTAGTTGAATCTGTAGAAGATGGATGAGAAGTTGAGTAGTGGTGTCCTAGTGTACTCGAGCTACGATGCTTTTATCTATCCTCAGGACGACGTCAAAGGGTTTATGTCCACATGTCACCGTCCACGAGACCAAAATAACTCAATCACCCCGAGTCGGACAGTCAAAAATTAAAAATAGATCCGAAGACTTGCCGTACTGGTGGAAGTCTTGAGGCGCAATTTTGAAGCTTCGGGTTCATTTAGTGAGGGAGCTAATGAATGATACAGATGACGAAAATATATTGTCCGAGTCGGTAGCATAGAGGTCACTCTGATGACGAGTATGCTTCCACGAGAGCTGGCCTCGGTCGACTGGAATTCTGCCGAGCCGTTTACCCTCAATGACGTGGTAGAAGGGTCTTTTGGTGTAGCAAGATTCGCAGGGTCACCGTCTGCAGTCCGTGGAGCGAGATACTTCGTCAAGAAGAAAACGCTTGGGTAGCTCTAGCATGTCGAAAAAGTTGATGCTCTTTCGCACAATGTAGAATTCAAGACGTGACTGGCTTATCCAAGGGTCACGGAGGAAGAAAGCTGCGACTCTCCCTTCACAAGTTTTGACGGTGAGAAATCCGGTCACGGTGTCGGTGAGTGTCTGTAAATAGAATGCAAGTGATTGGACAAAAGCAATAGGGTAAGCGCCGCTCCATGTACTGTGCAGTAACACAGTAACAAGAAGGTGGAAAATGGTGTGAAGGTGGAATGGAAGAATGTTCGATCGACGATCGACGTCTCCGACTCGGGATGCAACGTCACGTGGCGCGACGCGCGTCGCGTCCTTTGGTGTAAACCACAGATTGTTGGGTCAGAACTGTTAGAATAGCAAATAAATATTTCAACTGAGGTGGGTGACAGAAAGGGTTACATCGGCGTCTAACTCGACATGGGGGAACTGACGACGAGCTACGGTCACTGACGGCAGTATATTTTTTACGCGAGAGAAGTGAATGGCTTAGGGACTTAATGACGCGTTCTTGGCTGGTATATGGCTATTCTGGCGATCTCGGAGGCCCTCTCGTGCGCTTGAAGTCCGCAAAACATGGTTTATGACGAAGTCCGAACCTTCGTTCCACGAAAACACCCCAGACTGTCAAGTTGTATGAACACTGCTGTAAGCTTGTATAGTGTATGGCCACACAAAAGTACAAGCGGACAACCAGCACATGCCAGTATCATTTGGCATTATTAATTCATGGGTATGGGTGACTGGAGCTGCTTCTCCGATACGTCCCGTGTGAGAAATCGGCATGATCATTTTGCCTGTCGCAGTGTCGGTTCTTCTTATGGCATCTCGCGCGAGACGGAGTGAGATATTCTTTGCCACAAATATCATACCTAGACCTGAAGCTGCGGTGCCGTAGAAGTGTCAGACGCTCTGATCACGTCGTTGAGGGATTCATTTGGTAAAGCATTGAGCAATGCACAGTGCCAGCGTTCAACGTTCAGATACCGGGTGAATGGTCTTGCACCAACTTGGGACATGACTATTGCTACACCAACGCTTGCCTTTCGTACTGCACTGAATCTTTCACCGCATCCAATGTATTCTCTATGACCAGCGTAACCCTGACTTTGAAGAACAGATAGACGTAGCCTGAGGACAGGTATCCGAATGGCGTGGGGAGCAGGCCATTCTGTCGCCACCAAAGGCAGCACTCGTAGCGCTGTATAACACAGATATCAGTGGTGAAATTTATATATTGAGTAGGTTGCCAGGAGAAATACGGAGCCCCTGCTGGCAAACGTTATCCGGACAAAGAATGTCGCGAGAAGAGAAAAACGTACGAGACTATATGCGCTGGATATGGAACCAATTTCTCAGTGCAGCACTGCCACATACTAGTCCTTCTCGACGTAAACAGATTCGACGGAAGATGGACTGCTGAATAGCCGGGGAAAGAGATGCAGTGCCCGTATAGGTTAATATTTGTGCGATGCCAATGGGCAGCGGGAGGATGAAGAAAGCGAGAAAAGATTGTTAGGCTACATAGAAGAGCAGAAAGGGTGGCCGGGAGAAAGATGTTCCGAAAGGTCATCGATGAAGCCACGTGGTGGCTGTGTAGTACAACTCTCCATGCCATCTGCTCATACCGTCCAGGACAATGACAACGACAGCCTTTCATCAGTGTCTGACGCCTCTGAGGGTGAAGCTCATTCAAGGACTCCTCGCATATTCCGGGATCATGATCCAGAGGTCGAAATTTTGACGTCTCATTCCCGCCGTCGACGACGCAAGACGAGGCGCAGGACAATGGGTATGGAGCGTCCTGAGTATATCAACAAAGGTGCATCTATTCTTCTCTTCCGTGGACGCCCGTCTCATGAAGAGCTTAGGGAATGATCCATTTGACTACGAAAAGAAATTCGCAGAGGATAAGCAGTATGATGAGCTAGGGGCAGCAGCCAGGGTGTGGAGAATATACCTCGAAGAATGTGCTGGATCTGATGGCGAGATGGTAGAAGGGTGGAGAGACGGCCTAGATGTTCTCCTGGTCTTTGTGAGTACAATTGTCCTGGAATTTCGAATGCTTTCATTGATAGAAGAAAAGGCTGGTCTTTTCTCAGCGGTTGTCACAACATTTATCGCTCAGAGATCACAAAGTCTCCAGGTTGACTACGGCGAGGTCACCGCCTCACTTTTAATCGAGCTCATCAATGTCCAACGCTCGGCATCGAACGGTTCCCTCGTGAACGACGTCCCCCGTTCAGACCTCGCTTTTCGTCCCCCGACGTCCGACTCGTGGGTCAATGGCTTGTGGTTCATCAGTCTCTCCCTGAGTCTCACTGCTGCACTGTTCGCTGTTCTGACAAAGCAGTGGATCCACCAGTACTTGTCTGTGCCTTCAGGAACACCTCGGGACAGATGCCGTGTGCGTCAATTCCGTTACATGAGTCTGGAGCAATGGCGTGTGGGATTCATTATCGGACTCCTTCCTGTCCTAATGAGTGCATCGCTTGCTGTGTTCCTTGTGGGATTGGTTATTTTTATCATCCCCTTGCGGGTGTCTATTGCCAGTGTTGTCGGGGCAATCACTTTCATATCATTTTCGGCCTATATTGTCACCAACTTCCTTCCGATCTTATATCCCTCATGCCCTTACAAGACTCCGCTGTCACAATACATGTTCCCTCTCTACGCCTATATACAGCGGCGAATTCCTGGATCTTCCACTGCTCACACGCTAAGGGAGGCTGAAAGTACGACTGTCCACGATAGTGCCGACGAAATGGATGTGCAGGCACTTGTCTGGCTCATTAACATGTCGTCGAATCCCAGCGTGGAGAGCATTGTGATAGAATCCACGAGTGCTTTGCCGCTCAAGTCTGTGGATTCTTTCCAGCGCCGTATAGACCATACGAATGTCTCTTTCGCATGTACGCAAGCCCTTGAACGCCTTTTCCGCGAACCAGATGTATCTGTACACGAAGTAAAGTGGACCGTCTCATTCGAGCCAAACTCCGCTTCACAGGCTTTCCCGATATTTTTGATGTGCCACAACCCACCAAAGACTGCTTCTCCCCTACCCTCTACGCAGACCTTCTGTGTATTCACCCCCGTTATCAAGAGGAGACTCGGGAACTGGTCATGTCCAACCTGATAGCCTCAGACGGTGTCCCTACAGCCTATAATATGGACACGTCTTCTTGTGCGGGTCTTTTCCAGTCCTGATAGACTCGAGGTGATGCAGATGCTGTTCACTGAGATACCATCGTTCTATTGGAAGGCCGACTATGTTCCTATTACCTATGCCCTCGAGAGTTCCGGAATGAAAATCCCCTCCGAATCCGACGATGGCGAAGTGACCCTTCGGGTAGCGATTCAGAAGTCTTTGTACATATATGTCGCTGAGGTCATATTTTACCGTCACATGCTTTATGAGCCTCCCACCATGTTCCGCCAGAATGACCGCGACGTAATTCCTTTCTTTCAGTATTCGCGACTCCGTCTTCTCTTGAGCATGGCCGGCTCACGCTCTATGCGAAGCATGGCCGCTAACTCACGCTTTATGCGAAGCATCTCCCCCTCCTCCTTCGCCTCTAATGAAAGTTTGTTCATCATGATAGTGGAAAGCATTGGTTACCTCGTGGATATTGCATCATCCCACAAGGAGAACGATAATCGCGGCGCTGTTCTGGAATTTCTACACACGTTGATCACCTCGGTCGAATTCGACGAACCTTTAACCCTCCTCGAACAATCATCTGCCTTGACGATGTTCTTTCGTGTTCTAAATTCCACATCCTCTCGCCCACCAAGCCTCCAGAAAGATTGGTGCACGCCGCAACTGGCCACTAAATTTGTCCGAATCTCTTCGATGAACTTTTGGAGTGGTATCGATGAACTAGGTACCTATCTTTTCCGGCACACTTCCTTCACAAACGAGACGTTGGCCTCTTTTGTATCGGATCTCTTTGAAGAATTGCGCACAGAGATCAACGGTGGCACTCTACAGACATTTTTGCGCCTGATTATCACCGAACTGGGATCCGAAGATTTAGGGTGTTCATATACGCCAGCAATCACTGGAATACTTGCACGAGCCCGACAATCTGTTCACTTCTTGCACTGCCCTCATTCAGTGCGATGACACCCAGACTCTTCGTCATCTCGCTCTCCTCTATCCCAAACACCCTTCCTGGCCCGGCTGTCTACAAGCAGCTGGAAGAGTCTAGAATGAAAAATCACTAGTCGCCGATTTCAAGGGGTTTATCGAAGCTGGGTGTGTCGGTGCATTTGGGGAGGATTCACTCGGCACCTTCGATTCATATTGTATCATCTCAGGGAGAGGATGACAAACCTCTGCAGCATCTCTGGTCAACGGTGCGGTATAGGGTCCAGCGGTTTATTACAGGAAAGTCTAGTAGTGGGGGGATAGAGACGTCGAGTAATGACAACAGTGTGTAGTCTACGTGATCAATTTCATACTAAACAATACTTCAGAGAGTGTGCACTAGCATCCCTCGCCTCACATTCCCATCGCTGGAAAACATTTCTATTCACAGCTCGCGATTATCTCTGGCCTCATATTTGCCAAGTTGTTGGGCGTGTACCCATCTTGGAACGCATCGCGTGTCTCTCCGCCTGAAACGATCCTTCTACGGACCTTGATATGCTTCTCCCCGTCTTTTCTAATGCCCCGCAGCTCCAGCACGTCGACATTAATATGGACGCGCCGATACCCTTCCTCCTTCCCTGGAATCAGTTGACACACTACCATGATAATCGTCATGGATTCAGGTCACAGCACTAGCTAGAGAGCCAGTTCTTCGAGCGGTGTTTGCACCTCCGCGAATGTACCTTTTTATCACGATCGCCTGTTATGAGCAAGTCTCGCACCTTGCTTCCAGACCTATACTCCTTGGTCTTGGCATCATCAGCATTCATTGAACGCCATAACCGCTCCAGCGCTTCAGTTTCTTATGGTCCACCATGGACGTCAAGAGAAAATCTTGGACATGGGCATCCTCTCCCGTTTCATTTCCCGCTCCTCTTGTTCCCTTACAGCTCTTGTCCTGTTCGGGGGCAAGACTATAGAATTTCGTCTCAAGAGCGACGATCTAATTCCTGTACTACGGGCATCTCCCCGATTGATACAGCTGCACATGTATGGTGTAGATATCCAACCACTTTTCCTCCAGAATATGTCACTATCCGCCTCGTCGTTGAGCCTTATTCCTCTTTTGGAGGACCTGTCGTTGGATGCCTTTCCCGCACTGCATCTCAACGTGTTCCTCCTCTTTTCGATGCTGGAAAGCCGCTGCGGGGAAGGGGCAGTATTGCAACAAGTCTCGATTGACAGCATGGCCGTCACCTTACCTGATCAACTTCTCCTCTGTCATGCGACTTTACAGGAGAATGGCTTTCGACTTCACTTTGCTACACGGGACTTCAATGAGCGCCTGTGTGAGTCGTTGTTTATTTCTGAATGTCAGTCAAGGTGTAACGTACTTGGCAGATATCACGAGGATGCAGGGAACGGCGATACAGATTTGATTTTAAAAAAGTCTTCTTCGCAGTATCCGTTTGGCGATACAGATTCACTATCTGGTCACTAACATCATGCGAGGTGGTTGTTACAATTCAATTGTCTCTTTATTTTTATTTTGGAAAGGCTCGTGTCATCTGACTACACCAATATGACAGACAAGGACCGTTTTTTGGGTCTTTCCCTCATCAGGTAGGTTCGGGTACGTGATGACTCCACTAGGTGCTG
Source organism: Armillaria borealis (assembly GCA_030435635.1). Taxonomy (NCBI): domain Eukaryota; kingdom Fungi; phylum Basidiomycota; class Agaricomycetes; order Agaricales; family Physalacriaceae; genus Armillaria; species Armillaria borealis. The sequence continues at coordinate 389,655 of JAUEPT010000010.1, read as the reverse complement.
AAGGGTATGTAAACTACTCTCTGTACCTACGCTCCCTTCCTTAGACACTCAAATAGATGATTCTTACGACTGGTCTTTCTGTCCGACTTTGTGTTCTCTCTCTCTCTCTCGTGTGCCACTATTATCGCTACAGCGCTACTGCTGACCTATCACAGTATCGCCACATATTTTGTGACAGCCCTAAAACATGAGAAAAAATGGCAACAAATCTGTACACTCATTGGCGACTGTCCTACAGTGGATATGTGGTACCAGAAAAAAATGGGCTCGCGATGATTGGGAGGTTTGATCTTCCCACAAGGGTGTCCAGGGTGAAGCGACGCCTGAGGATCAACTTAGAAGGATAAGTGTGTAAAGAGTGTTAGCAATTGGATGTAATCAGGTCCCAGCTGAGGAGACTGAGTACATTTACGTAGTCTGTGAACATGCCGAAAGTGCGTGAAAGAAGGACAAACCACAGATATTGCGACTCGGAGTCTACCGTGGTTGTAACTGAGATATAGTCATTTATCAGTCCACACATATCATATACCTCGAATTAACGTCGATCTAGGATCCTCGGACAACCAATTTTCAGATTGGTTTCCTACAAGTTCCCGGGAAATTGCATGCCCGAGCCCACCAGCGAGTGCGTCAACGTCTCAAGTAGCAGTAGTAGGCGAATGGCAGCGTCGGCCTCTATGCTGGTGTGAGCACTCGGGCTGACATTTAGGACAGAGAAGCGAGGGATAATCTATGGTCGATGGTTAGGTGGACTTTTACCTTGTACCGAACCTCCAGGTCCCAACAGGCGTACGTTTCGGGCATAAACTGCTTCTGATCGTTCAGTATAATTGACAAAGAACCAGAGATACATTATACACGGTATGGTTAAATAAGCATTTGTTCCTATCGATTATTCTTGGGGGAAAAATGAAGTATTGCATACGGTTTTGGGGGCTATTTTCTTGCGAATGAACCCAGGTTTATTCTCATCTCAACACTCTTCGGTAAAACACTAAGGAAAGTTAAATATAATGATAGAGGCAGAGATTCGCAAGCCAGTACGATCTCCTATGGAGTATATGGACTGCCATTGAATCCTATAATAGATTCAACTGGAGGGTATATGGAGAGTATGCAAAACCCGTGCATTCTCTTCTTAACTCAATGTCGTCACCATCTCTTTAAGCCCATGTCCAATCGACTCCAGTAAGGCGCCCAACGTCGGTACTGGCGAGTCGCGAGAACGCAGTGGGAGTAAAGTCCAGGTCATACATCCCGGCGCATCCCATGCATTTGTCTGTAACGGTGACCGTAACCGACTTTCCTCCGTCTACAGGAACCAAATAATTGAGACCCGTCAGTCATAGAGGAAGAAAAACATACAGGTCGCAACCAATTTCTTGCCACAAATCGGGTTCCTACACAGGGCATGAGTGAAAGGGGTCAAATGAGTTATGAGTTAGCGTCGTACAGGTTGGGGTTCGCAGTAGCACCACTTGTCTGGGATATCAGCCGCGGGAAGGAGAGGTTTTGGAGAAAAAGACGTACGGATACGAGTCGTACAACAGGTGCGAGACCGCCTACGATCATGTCCGACTGCGGTGTTGGTTATACCACAGGATCCTAGTCCCGGATAGTACCAAGTGCCTGTATAGACTAGTGGGTCACAATTTTCAGAACGAGTCATGAAGTCTCTCACCTTCACCGACGTTGGCCCGGGGGACCAGTGGAAGGGCAGCAGCGAGAAGGGCAGAGACAGAAAGGAAGGCGAGGATTCTTGTGAAGAACATCGTGGTATAGTGCAGTGAGGTGGTATAAATGCAAGGAACGAATGTGGAAGGTGAAGTGAGTGTGTAGGATGTTTTTTTGTCATCGTTGAGGAATATGGTCGAATTTATGCGCGCCCAAATGGCCCGTGTTTACGACCACCTTGTGCCGCGCCGCACGAAACATGGTCCCTAATCACGGGAGTCGGTAGGTCGCATGAGGTCGCATCAAGAGATGAAAACAGATGTATTGTTGAGATGACGTGCCGAGTGGGAGGCAGGATGCCCGTTATTTCCTGAAAATACATTTTATCGTGTGTTAGTATCGCAACAGAGGTCGGCAGCAGTGGACGGACCGAAATCAACCGTCTCTAACACTGGGGTGCCTCGTCTTCATCGGCGATAGACATGAAACGGACCCGTTTATTGAATGTGGCAACATGACAACGGTAAGGGAACGGACCATCAAAACTTGAGCGGCTCGGGAGTCGCCACGCCACCCCAAGCCGTCTACTTTACGGGAGGCAAACATCCACCCGTGATCCTACCGGGCGCATGAACATTGAACATTCGTGTTTGAAGGTCTGGAATTTCTTCCTGAAACTGGGATAACGGGTGCAGGCACATGGGTGGATAACCATAGAATCGAGGATGAAACAATAATAGGTTTCGGTCCGCTCTACAGACTGAAAGCCTGCCTGTCCAGGAATCGTGTGATCCAGAACTTGCCGATTTGAAGTGCCGAGTAGCGACATCCAATATGCTGCCTATGCATAGATGTGTTGTCTCCCGAAACACTGTCACGGTACTCATCCGAAGACTTATGCGGGTGTGTATAGGAAACTGAGAGGGCCGATTACTCTAGTGGACTGAGAGAGTTGACGCAGGATGGACAGAATATCGGGTGACAGAGAGTCTGGTTAAAGCGACGGCAGTAGTAGATTCGAGCAATAATATCTCTGGAAACTGTTAGAGACGCAGACCGGGTTCTTTATGGTGATAGTACTCACCATCCGATCGTATTGCGCGTTCAGAAGGCGGATAGAAGGCGGATCAAAGGCAGAGAGTTGGTACAATAATCGGAATTTTGCTGGTGTCGTCGTTTTGAGCTTCTGGGCTGCAAAAAAAAAGCGGAATGAAGCGTTCTACTGAGTATGCAGAACATAAGTGTCATGCGCCTACTGTCGAATGTAAGGATAAAGAGATGTAGGAAGCGCGGAACAAAAAATTATGTTCTTCGACACCTTATGACCAGTTTCTGGTATGTGGAATCCAGAATAGAGACAGGATGTAGTCCCCAACGCAGCACAAAGCTCCCTGATACGAGCACTCGAGACTGTTGGAGGGGATCCACATGCTACGAGGTTTTTCTTTATCTTACATTCTTTGCCTTACCGTTCGTGGTATATAAGGCTGTCGTTGGCTTTCGCCTCGGTGATGTCAAGCGACGCTTTTTCCGTCCTCCGCGACGCATTTGGCCAACTTATTTTGACGGCCAGATTGCGGAGCCATTCACATCATGAATGTCGCACGGACGACACGCGTATCATGCCCAAACGGCCCTGGCTAGAGACAGTAGATGATTTTTCCCAAATCATGACGGTCTTGCCATTCCTCTCAATGATCGTAGTGGGTCCAAAGAATAACTTCTTCTCGTTTTTTGAATCCTTGTTGGTCGTCGTATGAGGATCACTGAAAATATGGTGAGGGATACCCAGTACTGGTCCAAGTAAAATAAGTGTAAGAAGATGTAATTACAAGCAAGGTCCTGCTTCGTTCGCCACATCAATGGCGTGAAACCGATTTCAGTCAATCAAAAAATGGTATTCAAATCCGACGTTTGTCTGCACGCACTAGAAATGACCTTATACAGAGTTATACGCAAACATATCTTCGTCAAGAACTTCTTCTCTATACCCGTTGAAGACACCTCCATGGATATCCGCGAGATCTTCGGCAGCCCTGCTAATAAGGCCATGACTAAAAGAAAATGGCGTACCGCATTGCTTAACCCGTGTCTGAGATTTTCTTTACGTTGTCCAATATCGTGGCGACAGGGCTGACGATTTCGCGCCTTGGAGGGCAGACTTGCTGAAGGAGTAGAGGGCACCGAGACGGTTTTACCAGTTGAACATGACAAACGTTTTTTAAGCGGTAAGCTAGTCGTTTGATCGTCGTGGGAGGAATTCAAGAGACAGAGCGGAGGAACGGGCCGGAAACACATTTCGGGGCCGAACTGCTTTCCGTCTCGACCCACCAATGGCGCTTCCATCTGAGCTCATTCCTGTATTCTCTTCGAACTCTGGTCCACTCGATCTTCTACTCATGAATACATTCAAACCTTCTCAATATGCTCCCTTGTATCCAAACAATGGTCCGCTATCATCAAGGAGGTCAATTCCACGCACTTGGTCATCCCTTTATCCTATAGTAGAGACTATCTGTACACCATCCAGTCGATGTCATCAATACCTCAACCGCTACTCTGCCGCACAGTAACATTCAAAGTAGACTACTATAAAACGAAGCTATATCGTGGTCCGAATTCAGGATGCAGCCCCTCCATCACAACCAATAGAGGGATAGAATCGGTGCTTCGAAGGCTATTCTACGGTCCTAATACACCTTCAAATGGCATTCATATTTACGTACACTATCTCGGCGATACCCAGGTCCACATCCCCCGCTTCTGGCTTCCTCTACAGGCGACACTGCTGACCATCGTATACCACTACCGGTGGAGGGTGCCTATCGAGTTCCCACGGCGCATTCAATGCTACTGTGTACCACCCACCCTTACCCGACGAGTCCGCCAGCTCTGCGTCTTGGGATGCGCAGATTCGATAGTGATGCCACTCATAACCCCTCTTACCGAATGGAAGTGTCTGACTTCCCTGACTACAAATGTACAACTTGATATTCCAGTTCCCTCTTTCACAGTGACAACGTATAATTATCCAGCGGAGGATACGGGAACTGAATACTTCTCTCATTTCATGTTTGGTGAACGTGAGATCTCAGGTACATCGTTGATTCGCGGCCAGGATTGTAAGTCACCATATATGATATATATCTTTTGCATTCTAATAGTTCTAATCACTATCCAGCACGTTTCCCTTGCCACAAGCGATATATCTCCATGTTTGAGCAGGTCATTCCCCTGGGTTCTGTGGGATATATTCATCCGTTCTCAAAGAAGTTTGTCGTATTGTTCAATGCCATCGATCCGTCGTCTTCAGGGGAACCAAGAATTAAGTGTATCCCTTCCCTCCTCAAGGAGGACCAGACAAAAGTAATCACGAACCCAAAATATTCCCCCTCCCCAGCGTGGGATTATGAGTACAAAAAGTCCGACATCCTTCGCAAGCTTGGAGCTTGGACGATGGGAAGATCGTTCGTATTTCTTTGTTGTCACCATCTCTTTCTGATAGAAGCAGAGTGTATAGTATTCCTATGGCATTCAACATAGGGAGCATGCTCTATCTCGGACTCGGACGTGCGATTTCCCGGGAACTTGTAGGAGACGAATCTGAAATTTGGTTGTCTGAGCACCGACAGATGATTACGGATGTGTTCGGAGCCGATCATCCCTATATTCGCGATTACCTAGGATTGGGAATCGGTGATGCGATTTTCATGCGGGGTATATGATATGTTTGGACTGATATGTGGCTATTTTTCAGTTACAACCACGGTAGACTCTTTGCAATATGTTTGGTTTGTCCTTCTCGAACGCACTTCCGGCTCATTCACAGACTACGTAAATGCACTCAGTCTCCTGATTACATCCCATTGCTAACACTCTTACACAGATTTACTTTCAAATCGATCCTCATGCCTCAAATAACCCTGGACAACCTTGGGGGAAGATGAAACATCGCAAGCCCATGTATTCATCCTGGGACCATATCTCCACTGTGGGACAGTCACCAATGACTGTACAAATTCGCTGCCGTTTTGGCTGCGAGCCTGAGTAGTTGGAGCTGGCCGCTGTATATGTTCCGATGCTAGGAAGTCGATCCAAGTTCCATGTTCTTGTTCCTGTATTTTAATCTTCGGTCGTAAATTGCTTTGCTTTATTTATGGCTGGCGACCTCTCACAAGCAAAATGTTCTGACCAGTGTCTTGCACGGGAGCACTCCGATAATCCACAGACAAACGGTGTTACCAGCGGTCACGATGGTAGGCTCCTTGTAAAATCTGTAGCCACCAGATACCAGTTATTGAATGCTGGACTTTACGGAACTAGTCGACTCAAGCTTTATATTCCTTCGCAATGGTTTCATAAGTAGGCAGTCTTCCTTGCGAGTGTTCGCTAATCTGCACGTGAGTCGCCCCGTGGCGAGACCATACCCAGTACAAGTTCAAGTCGTGCCTTCTCGATCTGAAAGCGACTATCCGTCTTAACGTCGCCCGACGTGTGATGAGCACGACCTGCACTCATATTTGGAAGATGACTAGAAGTTCGATTGAAAATAAACTGTCGTCCACAAATACAACAATATCGCAAGTGGCGTATCTATGAGGGCTCGGCTGCTGGGGTTGGATCTTTGTGCCTCACAATGAGTTCTTTCCCTTTAAATGTCCACATGCCTAATAAGAACTCCGTATAGTCAACACATCCACCTAGGGTAACATCGTCGAACAGTTTGGGCACTGGTTTCTGCGGTTGTGGATTTAGCACACGGCGATCAACATTGATATCAGCTGGAAGTGGAGGTGCCTTCCAAGACGCAGCTTCAGCTTCATCCTTTGCATCCTGGCGAGCGAAAAGTCCCTGTGTAAAGTCACGACGAATAGCGTTGAGGCCTTCGAAGCACTCGGAAACAGGGAGAGGCTGATTGCTGAAAAAGAATGACGTCTTGAGTTGGGCCAAGTCATCCCAAGATCTCTCACGCTCAAACCACTTGGAAAAGTTGGCAGAGATCTCCTCCAACTGCGACGTGCCGTGAGGCTGGGGCTTCTTGATGATGGAGTGGCGGCAGCATATCATCAGCATGACATAGAATAGCGCCTCCAAATCGTGGCGATAAAGATGGGGGCCAGAATCCTTCTCCTCTTTAAGGAGGTCGAAGGCCATGTAGGGCGGCGTACCCGTCCGACGGAGGGACGTGGCCTCATCGATCGGAATTAAGGACGAAAGATCAAAGTCGTTCAGGACTCCAAAGATATTCCCCGCACTGTCGATCCGATACATGATATTCGCCATGCTGATATCCCGGTGAAGTATTTTAGGATGCTCGTAAAGCCACTTGTGACCTACAGGACAGCGTCAGATGGGGGAAAATACAGGAAAAGAGATAATAAAGGCGTACATTGGAGAATATCGACAAAAACTTGGGCGTAGTGCGTGTCCTTTCGAAGACTCGTTATCGGGAACAGTTCTTCCAAAACAGTGATACGGAGGACGCGTTCTTCATATGCGCCTTCCCTTCCGACGTACTTGCCCGCTTGCACCAGTTTCGGCAATCATGCTTCTGCGGCGAATCATCGTCGAAATCGAAGTCTTGCTCATGGAGTATATTCGGGAGGTGATTTAGAATCCAGTGCGTCTTGCCCGTCTCAGCCATCCCCATTGGCTTTCGCGATAGGCAATGTCAAGCAATGTCTTTTCCGACTTGCGTGACGCGCTCGGCCAACTGATTTTAACAACCAGCTTCTTGCCTTTCCACTCACTACAGATCGCACGGATGACACACGTATCACGTCCGAACAGACCTCAGCTGACGATACAGTGGTGCCCAATATCAGCGTGATATCTTTGTTGTCCTTCTGGAAGCATCATTGGCAGTCCAGAGAACAGTATCTTCGCGTCCTTCGAAATCTTGTTGAATCGATTGAAATCGATGATGTACTGGGTCTTGATGATATGGTGAAGAATACCGCGCTGTTTCAGCGTAAGACGATGTACATCCTATCAGCATGGCGATGAACAGGATCTCATCGTCTTCGTTTCCAAGATCGATGGCTTGGGAAACAATGATCGCAGATCGATCGTAGTAGGAGAGCTGGATGCGGTCCCTGTCAATCAGAGTCACAAGTGCATGCGATCTCAATCCAGCATTTGACAGTATGTGCAGAGCATAGCGTGCGCACTGAACCCGAGCTTTCTCAGCCCTGTCCGTTCCCGGCGCGAATCCTTCTTCATCGAGCACTTTCTGCCGTCCACTGGCCACTTTACCCTTCGACGATACTGTTTTCGATAATCGGGACATTTTCGACGAAGATTGCTGAACATAAGTATGGTTTCAGTGTGTATCAAGAACGAGGAGAGGATCCCATACCTCGTTTCCTGGCTCCGCTTTGCGCTTTCGACCTCGGGAGCCACCCTGGGAGGTCTCAGCTTCCGGTGCAGAGTCCGGACAGGGCAGATTCACAACATTGGCCTTGTCTTTCAAGTACGTGCGATTCTTCTGTGGTCTCGTCGTCAACGGATCCTTGCCATCTGACACGAAGAATCAGTATAAAACATATTGGCTTCAGCGAAGGAATCTTGCCTTTGGTCTTTAGTCTGATCGCATCATAACCCTCGTCGATCGTATCGTCAGTGCCTTTCATCTCTTTCACTTCCAGCACATGAGGCCACCCAGGAATGTAATTGGTATGCTTGCGTTTGCTCTTCGACTCTTTAGACTTGTCGCCGATGGCGTTAGGTTCGTCGACGACGGTGTTAGACTTGTCACCGATGGTGTTGATAAATTCCTGAGCAGCAATGCCCCGGGTGTGCTGAATAGCATACGCAGCATGCCCACGATGTCAGGCTTAACCATCTCCGTTGACCCTCGGACCACATACGGGTCGATACGGTCAAATCGAATCACGTCGCCTTCCGGTACCATCGAAGTCGGCCGGCCTTGCAACACATCAATGACATGATTGCATAGGTCCGCATGAGGACGATACAGCTCCCTTTCTTTTTCTAGCCCCGTTCCGACCACATCACATAGCCGCAGGTAAGCCAGAGATAAGTTTCGGAACCCCTTGTCTTTCTGGACAGCGGCAATGTCTGACTTGAGAGAGACACGTCAGTTGGTAGGAAGATGGAGGATATTGACCAGAAACGTCTCGAATTCGATAAAGATCCGATGGCGAAGGTCATCCTTGAGGTAGGCATCAGCTTCGTCAATTTTGTGATCCTGGCCATCTTGTGTCTGCAACTCGACCACCGAGTGGCTTGCGCTCCCATGCGCGTATGGGGTATTCTTGACCTTGGCCTTGGCCTTGTCCTTCGACACTGCCTTCCGAGGCTCTTGTGCAGGCTGTGATGCTCGGTGTACAGGTAAAACTGTCGTCCTCGTAGTTGATTGTCATCAGAGAGGCTCAGCCTGCTCCTCCTCCTCCTCGTCAGAGGCGACGCTGTGATTGGAAGGCGTGGTGGGTGCCGCGTCTGGTGGTGAGGGAACCATTGTCCTGCTGAGACTGGCGCGTCTGCTCGGCGCGTTTGGAGGTAGACAAACGCGTCTGCATTCTAGCGTAGGAAGGTGGGGGAGCTCCGATAAATATCAAGATAGCCATGTCGAATAATATACGGAATAGGGAGCCGGAGAACAATGGTTACCGTTATGGTGGTGGCAGGAACGCAGGATGCGCTCGCCCACGTGATCTGATCGCGGCATCATTTACGCCCTCCCGATTTAGCTTTCAAAGTTCACTTTTTCTCATTTTTCTAGGCCCCCCGCACCCACATCCAGCTCTCGCAGAGCCTATCACAACTGGTACACTCTCTGTACTCTTACCATTCCTCTACTGTTTTTTTATCACAATCCGTTTCGAGAATACGCTGCTCAAACGCTGCTGTCACACCACATCCGCCTCAAGGCGGTGTTTTCCTTTCTCTGCCATGCGAGTTTACAGCCGAGTATAGCATTTTCTTTCAAGTTCCCACCATCGGCGTACTAAGAACGTTATAATTTCCAACATTTCCAGCAGGGAAATTTTGTGGTTGGCCCGGCGAAGGATATATCACCGGGTGTGAAATACTCGAAAAATGTTACATGTTTTTAGGCTCCGGATTTGATTAGTATATTACTCGTAACAAGTACACTGTCTAATATGGATACAGCGAGTGACACTCACGAGCCAGAGTTCGCCTTTGTTATAATTGTGACGTTCTTTGTGTCGGCCTCGTGTCCTTAGCAGAAACAGAAAAACAGAACAAGGCAGCAATGATATTAACTCGACAACAGCCCTCGGAACGCAGGCAGAACGATAGATACATCTATCGCACCCGAATTTTGTGCTGCCTATTCGAGAGGTGAATAGCACGAAAGCATGGCCTCCTGTCACTCTGATTGCCCTTCGCGATACGCATCTCTGATAAACGGTATGTATCTAGCCATGGTTTGATAATCCTCTGAAGCAGCGTTCTAATGAAAAAAGTCCCCAATGCGAACAATGATAGAATAGCGATGCGATAGCAATAGTGATGAAGGATGAGTAGTGATCTTGGAAGCGATGGTAAATCGAACAGTTTTCCGGATCCGTCGTTCATGTAAAAAATGAGACTATAAGCCAAGTGTTGACTTTTTGAGGCGTAAACAGTACCGAAAACCCAGATGGCTTCCCAGACCGAGTCTGAGCAATATACTGATTTCTACGCACGTATCCCGGTGACGGGCGAAGAAAAAAGGGCTCCTTGCCTGGCCCCACCACCTTCTCTTGCGCCAGTCGCCATACGAACTGAGGTACGTGCGCGGTTCGACGTGTTCTCATGTTTCTGGGTCTGATTTCGACCTGATTTCCGATGACGAACTAGACGGCGAGTCAGTATCATCTACCAGGGAACAACTTTCACTCGAACAAGTTGATGAAGAAGATGTAGTCGAAGTCGATTTTGATGTCAAAGCGCTCGGTATAAGCAACGGAATCGGTGTGTATGTGATTCATTAGAAGGCTTATGACGGGTCCACTGGGCGAGAAATGGGCCTGGTGCAAGGGAGAACGTCCTCTGATGGAGTAAGAGGCTGTTGAGGATTCTGCTCTTGAGAGAGTGCTCTTGCTGTGCCGGCCTTTGCAACCTTGTCGACTGCGGATGCTCGTGTACTGGCCTGGCGAGCTACAATAGACATGCACGGAACAAACAGAGGGCACGCTTCCTCCTCGCTAAACCCCAGATCGTAGTCTTGCGATCTAAATTCGTGTATAGAATACAGTCGCCGTTACCTGGCGAGAGTAAGGCTTAGGCTACCATCCAAAGGCCAAAGTGATTGTAACGATAAGATGGCTTCGAGAAAGAACGTAGCCACGATGATTATGTCTTGGCATGATACTCAACTCGCACGGACCCAGAGCGACAGTAGGCGAACGTCTAGCACGAAGCTTCAGACATCCAAGCTGCGAAGTTACCAAGAAGGCAAGCGATTGAGAACATGACAATAGCCGGAGTCAGCACAAGCAATAACAAGTGGGATCCATAACTTACTAGCACTTCTCCCCAACAAACGTTGATCCAGCTTTGCATTAGCATCCTACACGCTACTTCACAAGATAGTGACATAAAGAATCATCACCAGACGCACAGAAAAAGAAATCCATATCCTCATCACCAGAGTAGTACAAGATGACAATGAAGACGTAAGCGTAATCGATGTATTGTATATTGCGAGACCAGTAGCAGAAAGAGAAATCCACTTCCGACATTAACTTCTATCCTATTCCAACCCGCTCGTTGCTCAGAAGCACTCTGATGAGGGGAAGATCAGGACTTAATCCATCATGAGGAAGCGTAGGCAACTTACTGCGGTGAACGATACCAGGGCCGCTCTCGTCGTACTCCTGCTTCGAGCACCACAAGTTCTGGAACGTGGAGAGCGAAGCGAGAATAGAACCACCGATCCACACGGAGTATTTACGCTCAGGAGGAGCGACGATCTTGACCTGTACGAGACATCAAAAATCAGCGGTTGACTATGCACCAGCAGTGACACTGACCTTCATGCTGGAAGGCGAGAGCGACGTCAGCTCCTTCTGCATACGGTCAGCAATACCAGGGAACATAGTTGTGCCACCGGAGAGGACAACGTTTCCGTAAAGGTCACGACGGATATCAAGATCGCACTTGAAGATAGAGTTGTACCTGCATTTGTCGATGAGCGACAACAGTAATAGGACGACGAAGTAGTAGCATACGTTGTCTCGTGGATACCAGCGGCTTCCAATCCCAAGAACGCCGGTTGGAACAAGGCTTCAGGAGCACGGAACCTACCAAAAAGCATCAGTTTAGTGTGTAGCGTAACAGTGCAAGACGAACACACCGTTCGTTACCGATGGTGATGACTTGTCCATCGGGCAATTCGTAAGACTTCTCCAGGGCACTGCTCTGTGCAGCGGTCTGCAGCTCCTGCTCGAAGTCAAGAGCGACATAGCACAGCTTCTCCTTGATGTCCCGGACAATTTCCCGCTCGGCCGTGGTGGTAAAGGGGTATCCACGCTCCATCAAGTTCTTGATCAAGTACTCCGTCAAATCACGACCCGCAAGGTCAAGACGGAGGATAGCGTGAGGAAGAGCGAAACCTTCGTAAATGGGCACGGTGTGTGTAACACCATCACCGGAATCCAAGACGATACCAGTGGTACGACCGGAGGCGTATAAAGACAACACGGCCTGGATAGCAACGTAGAAGGCAGGGGCGTTGAAGGTCTCGAACATGATCTGGGTCATCTTCTCCCTGTTCGCCTTCGGGTTAAGAGGTGCCTCCGTCAACAGGACTGGGTGCTCCTCAGGGGCAACACGCAGCTCGTTGTAGAAGGTGTGATGCCAGATCTTTTCCATGTCATCCCAGTTCGTGACGATACCGTGTTCGATAGGGTATTTCAAAGTTAAGATACCTCGCTTAGATTGTGCTTCATCACTGTATCGCTAAGGTAAGCGGCGTAGACGCGAGAAAAAGTTGTGCACGGACCCAACATAGGAGTCCTTTTGGCCCATTCCGACCATGACACCCTGGTGGCGAGGGCGACCGACGATAGACCTAGTTTCGGTGAGTTGCTTGCACGTCTCGAGCCAGAAATCGAACTCACGGGAAAACTGCGCGGGGAGCATCGTCACCTAAACAAAACTGTGATTCAGCAACAACAGCAACGAGAGCAAATTGATATCTGTACCAGCAACTGCAAGAACATCAGTGACAGAGCGAAACAGAGGTAAAATGGTACACACAGCCAGCCTTGCACATTCCGGATCCATTGTCAATAACCTGGAAAGGAGATCAACTTGCGCCTGCATCCAAAGGGCGATAAACCATACGAGCGCTGCGACTTCTTCCTCCATTATGCTAGTGTAAATGGTCTGTATCCCACCGTAAGATAAGGGAATGGGAGAATGGAAGGGCTTTACCTTTTGATGGTCGTGGATGAGATGAAAACGGGCAAAGGGCTGAATTCTGCAGTGCCCTGTCGCACGTTATCGGATGGGTTTAGGGCAGGCTCTGATTTCCTTTTTGGGATATTTCTGGTGGCGCGCAGCTTCTTTGGCGCTGACTTGCGACGACATCGCCTAGGCTGTGTCCAGTTGATTTTTCGGCTTCCATTTGCCAATCTCTGGCGTCTTTCTGAGTTTCTTCATGTGCATATTATCCTGCTTCGAAGGTTATACTGCTAGCGAGTAAGTCTGTGGCTTGGGACGGCAGTAGAACAGATCAAGTTATACTGAGCATGTTTGTTTGCTCCTGCGGGGCTATGTGGGCATCGCACAACAACTGCGGCATGATATCATCCTGGAGCATATTGCCGTAAGTATTTAATCATTCCGAAAGAGTAAGCAGACGCAGGGTGGAACGGGGTTAAGTCCGAGTCCTGTTTTCAGGTATAGGCGGTAATGTCCACACAGTGAACGCCGGTTCAGGTGATGATCACTTTAGCCTGCCTCGCATTCCCAAAATATCTGATGGACCAAAGTAGCATGAAAAGGCTCCATATAACACGTTAGGAATCTAGGATGTCCAAACAAATCAGGCAAATTCATGCTAATGAAGAAACAAAGATAGATAAAGAACTTTGCACATACAAGGAGTAGTAGGGATTACCTCATTGCCTGAAGGCTAGCTTTCACGTCTCTCTGTAAAGGGCTAAAAGCTGGTGGTGTCATTGCAATTTGAGGGTAAAGTCGTCATAAAGAACTACGACAATACTCCCCCATCTTCCTCGATCATCAGACGGACAGGCTGGAAAGAAATAGCGCGTCTAAATTAAGATTCAAAAGACTCCCGTTTACAATGGCGTTGGTGCACTGGCAGTCTTTACGTTCTCCACCTCGTAGACACATAGCTACAGACCAAGTGAGGGTGTATGATACGCGGCAATAAGTGGAAAATAAAAGAGCTGCGCATGCACTTGCCGAACGCTAGCTTGTCTCCGCTGTTGGAGCTGTCTCTACTTTTCGAGCAACTTCAGCGTAGGATGAAGGTTACTATCTTGTACTTACGTGAGGATAACGGGCAAGGTCACATTGTAATCTGGGAAACGAAGAGTACTAAACGACGTGTTTACTTAGACTTAGAACGGAGAACACGGATTATTAGTTGCGCTGGATACCCCCGGCACATGAGGCTGATGGATTAAAGAAAAGAGGGTTGCTGCGAAGAATTCTGACATGATAAGTACTTAGTGATAACACTAAATTTAAACGACGTCACATTTTTAATTAAACTACAGCGAAATTAAATGGAATATATTGAGTCCACATGGATCTACAAGGTGCGGCAACAGGTCCTCCCCCTTCCCTATGTGTAATGTTCGTCTGCGAAGGGTCAAATCGAGACTAGAGGATGTGAACCACGGCTCACGAAAGACCGGCAAGAGGCCTGAGTTACTCGGCCTCCCCGGCGCTATGCTACACGAAGTGCCAAAATATCATATCAATCACTCGCAGGACGAAGGAAGAATTGAGGAAGAAGGAACGGAAGTAGCCGTGGCTTTGCGGCATTTCCCGAATCTCGATCCATCTTTGGTCGCCGATCGACTAGTAGTACTCTTCAACCGCAACCACCACCATCAAGCTATTCTCAAGAATGTCGCCTGTTAACAACGTCGCCCACCCTTCACTATCGTTCTCCGCTTGGCGTGTTGCCGTCGCATTTGCCGTTCTTCTTGTGATCGCCTTCACGCTGTACATGCTCTCCTTCTGTTATCGCGCCGCGAGCCCGCCATCGCCGCCGCCAGTGCCCTACTCGGAAAAACGCGGTGCCAAGAAATTATCTTTGCCGTCGATCGTGGGCTCAATCTCACCGCCTGTTCCTTGCGTAACCAAAATGGATGATAACGATATCCCTTTCTTTGCGCCTTATCATACGAACATCGCGCCTGCGGACCCGAAGCTCCAACCGGTGACTGGATACACGCATGGAGTCATGGCTGTTGGCCGCAACCTTTTGGCTGGAGCGAAAAAGAGCAAGGGCGGGCGAATGTTGTCTCTGCGTTAAAGCGCCGCGGTTGTTGGTTTTCTGTGGTAGCTCTTTGGGATCTTGGTTGTTTCGTGCCCGCCTTCTTCATATCTATCCGTCCCTGTCATTTTTCATGAACCCCACGCTCTTTCATCACGCCTCATTCATTTTCTGTACATGTCTACTTCACGGTCATAATGATATCGTTAGTTCTAGATGGTTACGAGCAAGAGACGATTTTTATTCATTGAAGGCATCTATGGACAGTGCTCAATTGGCCTGTTTGACTTACCGACATGTTATCTTCACGGCCTTCTCCTTAACACCCTGCCCAGCAATGATGGTCACTGGCGTGTGGCTGCATGAACATCCATCTCTCTTGCAGTACGCTCAAACAATCCTCACGCGACATCGTCTCTTTTCTTGTGTCCTTCTTGACCGGCAGGTCTTTCAGGAAGTGTTGTTTCGTATCTTGACAGGATGTTAGGCTTTCATTGCCGTTGGCGTTCCGTTTACTTTCTTTGCTTTGACTCGAGGACTTGCATTAAGCAAATATTCAAGTCTGCTCCCTTGACATCAGCTGACTGTGCGCACAGTTTATTTGATCCATGGCGACTCGGAGGACGCTCTTGGCAGTTGCATTTTTAGAACTGGTGATACTTCCCCTCATTCATTACACTATGTATAGATTTTGGCTGAGTCTACACCTCTTTTCGGAGCTGTAGACCAGTCATGGTCTCGGAATAGCGTCGGTAGGTTCTTGTGTTTAAATTTTTAGTTTTTAGGCGCCCGAGGGATTCCCTAACACACGTGAGGGTGCTGATTTACTGATAAGATCGTACGAATGATATATGATACATTGGACAATAACTCTGCAGCTTCGTTGATCTATTGTCAGGTACCCGCTGTTGTCGGTTTTTTTTCTTTTTCGTTTGCCAAGCTCGTGGGATCGGTTTGCGTCCTTTTCTTGTCCCCAATTTTGATACTCAGTGATCTACAGGGTCGGATTTCTCTCGGAACAGAAAATAACCGCTTTGGCTTGCTTATCTGCTACCTTTCTCTCAGCAATGTCAAATGATACATTCAGTACGTCTTGTTTGAGTTTGATGCCATTCTCTCCTTGTTGCGGCGACTTACAATCATATCGACGATGGACGTTGTGAGCAAACTTATCTCACACGTTGCGATGTTTATTTACGCCCACTCATTCAGCGATGTCCTCGGCCTTCGAGTGGTTTGCACGGTCGCGGCAGCAGTCTGATGAATCGATGGCCCGCTCTCCAGCCGGATTGAGATTCCTTTCTCTTTCTATTGAGTCTGGTTGGCTGATGAGAACCACCTGGTGAGAAAATAGCCTCTTGCGTCCATTCATATTCGACAGCTGACCTGAAGCGTTCAGAATGGTCCTGGTCCCTCTTTGTCAACTCCGACGGCGAAAAGCACGCCTATCGAATGCCCGCAGCCCGACCAGGCATGTGTACTGGTTCACCGACGTCTATTTCGAGATATCGACATCACTTATGGATCTGGACAGAATTTGGTGGGTCGCAAAACCCAGACTACAGTTGACGGCCTTTGCGACTCTTCCTTCCTTCTATTCCCCTTCGTATTGGAGCCGGTGACATGGGTATGCCATCTTGGAGCTCAGGACCGGGGAATATTTAAATTGACGAGAAAGTCGGCTGGTCAGAACTAGGCCAAAATTAAGTTGTGTAGAGATCGAGACAGAGGTCTTGAGGTGCAGTAGACTCCGTCGTAAATGTACAAGTTGTTTCTTCCTCTCATTCGTGCGTTGTTTGCGAAGCGGCTGGCGAACATGAGCTCCCGGTATGATGATGGTGGACCCGCTATTTCCAATGTCGGGCTTTAATTTATGGGGATTGTTTTTCACTGACCATGTACGACGACGACGTCCAAACTCTTCAACGCATGTGTTCGCCTACCAGAAAATGGAGCCGGTCCATCCGCTGGAATATTTTTTGTTGTCCCCTGGACGGATTTCCTCCCGGTCAAATGCAACCAAACCCGGCTTAGGATTGAAATTGGCTCCGTTCCCTTTTCCGGGGCCTTTGTCGTCGGCGAAGAGGTGGATTCGCTCCCACTAGACCTCCTCCTCCAACGTTGTCGTGCCCCAAGTATGCCGCCGGACCTTTTCAGCAAGTGCGCTCGTGTTCAGGCTCCCCTGGACCGTTGCCCTACCTTGCACTCCAGCCGCTCATGCTGGGAACGCCACGACCCTGTACACCTTCCGCTAACGTGGGTTCCCGTTCCTATTTCCAGTAGAGGGCACCCGAAAGTAGCCCCTGCATCTCTCGCTGCGGAAGAAGGTGCGCCCGCGCCCCTCGACTGTGGTAGTAAAGACTCATCTATATGTCGTCTTCTAGAGGCGCATTCTCGTCCTTATATGTTGGAGGGGATATTATTTGGGGGAGGTGCTCCTCGAACCGGAGGGGACGGCAGTGTATCGGATCAAGACCAACCGTGATGCATCAGATTGAGGCTTGAAGGCGTTCTACAGTTCCGGGCTCAGAATATGTGCGATGGGCTAATCGAATCGGGGTCTCTAAACCATCCTGTTGGCCCTTTTGCATTGGCAGACAGGATGGAAGACTCGAGCTCCAGTACACCATGTCGCAACGAGGATACATGATTTATCGGGGAATGGACTCATGGAGTAACTGCACTGCGTGTGTGATATCTCATTTACTTTTGTGCAGTCGGCTGATATCTTGAACAGACAAACAGGACTAGAAAGCTTTACCTGGAAATTGAGCTATTCAGTCCAAAAAAGAGGTCTATGGATTATGGAATGCCCCACCTCTGAAATACCAAGGCTCGGAGGTGTTGGTACTCCTTACACCGGCATAAGACCACTACGAAATTTCGACTAGGTCCTCTCGTCTTCAGGCCTGAACCCCGGGTTATGGTCATAGCCTGCAGAAATTATTGCAAAGCGATACTCGGCATGGGGGCGACGCCAATTTTGTTGTATCGTTGAGGCAGTCCTCACTGTGACAGCAACTGGAGCCTCAACAGTAGTGGGGCGCGACACACTCTAGCGTCTCCCTAGTTCGCGCGGGACGGATTGCTATCGACAGCAAGCTGATAGTATCCGAGATTACTTAAAAAACTTCGGTGAGAATCCAAGAAATAATACGATGGTAGACTCTCCTCTTCTTCTTGTTTGGTCGCCTTGCCATAATCGCAGTCCAGCTTGTCGTCTCACAGTTTCTAGTACTAGCATGTACCCGCTTCACGCGATTATTCTGGTACTATTCTTGGCTCCATCAGACGTTCGATATATCGGATCCAGTTCGTCGTTGATCGGACTCAAGATTCCAATAAGACGGTACCGGTGCGTTTATCATGTCATATTTCATGATAATCCGCTTCTTGTAAGGCTTACCTATTTGCGGAAATCTGAAGGCCTGACGTCAAGAAATGACCGCCCTCATTGAGGTTAGTGTTACTAATAGTCATATCCGATATTCCAAGTTCTTGCTCAACCTGTTGATGTCAGTTGCGCCCCGATCCGCATCATATCGATCACCTCATACATGCGGCTGGCGGACCGTCTCTTATAGAAATGCCGCGGATCTTCCCTCGGCCCTGACAAGTGCGCATCACAGATCCCGAGCGACGGTGCTGATACTCTAGGTCGGTCTATCTATGGACAGCCAAGGAAACCTTGCAAAGTGTACATCTGTCAAGGGTCGGCAGCGGAGGCTCTTGGATTCTCACCGCCCATTTATGCCCTGTGAACAGAAAGTTCGGATGAATCCAGAGTTGAGTAAGCCGCTTTCATTACCGTTACTCAAGCGGCTTTTCAATTGAATGCGGTAGTTATTGATACCCTTGCCATTTATAAAACTTTCTTCATCCTGACCGATGCTGTGATTCACAATACGCGACAGTTTCCGAGAGTGCTTCTGCGAGTTTGCCTAGGAGACGTAGTATGTGGGAGGGAAAGGCGAGGAAGGGCGGCGTCTTTTGACTGTGGCCGAATTCCCCACGACATTCAGGGAAAGGATCTGTGCCCAGATCTTTTACCACGCCTATCGCAGGTCATGAGAAGCCCAGCTGCAGCAGCTGGCATGATGTTGCATCATGCCAGTCTTACTTTGACATTGCACTTTGGCGTTTTTCGCACTCACCGCGATGAAGCTCTGATGGTCCAAGTTGGCCGTCTTTGATTCTTGAATAGAAAAGCATCGTTATTTATTAAATGGATGTGTTCCGCAGTTTACTATACCTCTTACCTACGTATCCACCTTACTATTTTCCTTCGAAGAAATGCATCATACTGATGGGTCCAGGATCGAGGAGCGGTGAGAGGCCCTTTACGTTCGCAGGACAGCGGCGATCAATATTAGGGCGAAGTCTGGCGAAGTGCCTTTTTCGGCGAGCTTCGCCTGATGGATGGGTACGAAAGGGTGACGGGGACAGATAAAATATGTATAATCCACTGTCAAAATGAGGCGAAAAGAGGGATATGGGGACGTTGGGAATAATAAAGATGACTTTCAGCAGTAAAGGGACGTCCGTTTTAGGAACTTGATCGGGGATAAACATAGACAAATACGGGATATGCCGAATCCAATGAAGAAATCAAGGTATCGGAGTTTACTACCACATTTAACTCGACCTCGCCATGAATCTGGCCTTCTCTTCGTCCTACATCGTCCCCTCCGTCTTTATTCATGCAGCATGCCCACCATTCTTTCTTTACCAACAGAACTCATCGAGGAGACTGCCTTTTATGTTGCCTGCTCGACGCTGGAAGGCCGTCCAAATTCTATCCGTTCATTTCGCCTGACATGCAAGGCAATTAACAATGTCTTTTTGCATTCAAATGCCATATACAGGTCCATTTTCAAGCAAAAGTTTAGCCACAGCGCCGTAGCTAGACGGTCGTTTGAGCCTACGTCAAAGGAGTATCGCCAGCTGCTTCAGCTGTACGACGACAGCCTGCAGTTTATCGAGGAAAGGCGGGGTTTTGATGGCAAGGAACCTGTGGATGCTGATCATATGTCAACGGAAGAAGTCCTGTGGGTTCTGACGTTCATGTGCTTGGACGACGACGGTGCCAATACCCTCCAGCTAAACGCCGTCGGTGCGTATGAATGGATTCACGAAGTCGTTATCAGACGTTTGTACGACGGTGCGGATGATAACGGTGGATGGCCGCTCGATAATTGCAAGAATTCTTTGGCATTGTGGGTATTCTGGTCCTTGTCGACGAAAGGTGCGTGTCTTGCGACGCGAATTCTTTCCTCCCCTCCTAACCTTGCGATATGCAGAACGAATTCTATCTGAACCGGAAGATGTTTCTGACAAAATCGTGAACTTGATCCTTCCCTTCGTCACCATTCCTTTCCGCTATGCTATGGCCTTTGCGCCCCCCAATCACTTCACCCTACCGCTGGTTTCTCAGTCTGGCGACTTCTCCGATGCTAATACCCGTATACCCTTCCGTACACGCCAGACGCATCTTCTCTCCGTTCTTACTCCTCACGGGCCCTTCCCCATTTACCGTTCCACGGACCCGATTTGGCTTCAGGTGTACTTTACCAGGCGCGTAGAGATAACATGGCCTCTTATCACTGCAGCGGCAAAGTTGCTATACTTTGCGAGGAGGGAGAGGTACACGTTGGGCATGATGCCTACTCTTCCCAGAGACCGCGCCGATGCCATACAGAGGGGAATGATAGGTCCTACGCAGGCTGATGTCATTGAGATTAACCGAAATCGATTGGGCGGTCCCAACGGCAAGGACGGTGGCACGAAGTTGCCTGACAGCGTCACATGTGTCGGGCCTGATGGCATTGATGAACGGTCGCAAGCCAGCAGGCGGTATGACACAGACTGGTATCGATTGCGGTTATGTGCGAACGTCTGGGACAACGGCCACGGAGATGATGACGAGATCTGGAGACGTGTCAAGTTGGGCAAGAGGATGCTGGTACGACGCGGAAGCGGGACTCGCAAGCTGAAATTTCGCCGCGGGGACGTGTACACGCTCGGCTCATTGACCGGGTTGTGGGCTGGACGTATGCTGGTAGGTATTCATTCTGTCTTCCAGAATCATTCACTGAACTGCTGTATTTCTAGATTCCCAATGAACAAGCTCTTGCTCAACTTTTGATGGTTCAGAACCCGAATCCCAACCAGCAAAATGGTCATCCTGTACCTCTACCTGCAGGTTTCGACGACGAAATGTTGTCGCTCACGAATCGGCCCATATATATGAGGCTTCAAGAGTTCGTATCATATGCGGGGGCAGATGTCATTCCTTCTGGTGCACGGGGACCTCAGCCGCCATCCTATTACGAAGACGCTGAGGGAGACGAAGAGGATGACGACGAAGATGTAGATGATCCGCCTGTTCCCGAAATCAATGACCAGCGACTCCTCGAAGAATTCGACCAGGGCCTTCGTAATGCCTACTTTCCTGACGGCGTCACGCAGGATTCTTTCAAGGGCACGTATGATGGCGCTGGCATGCGGGTGAATTGTGGTGGGAAGGAGTATGTCTACCATAAACTGGGAGGCTCGCAGCATGATCCCGAATCGTGTGAGGGTTGCGAGATGAGAGAGGAACAGGTAATGCCTGCGTGGTCGGAGGAGGGGCACCCTGCGGATGTGGTCCCTCTACCACCTTGTACGGGCGTGCAGGATGTGATCGTGACGGGTTCGACGGATGATAGACACGGGCAGGCGTGGAATCATTACTCGTATTACGGTCGTGTGCGGCACTGGGATGGGATGATTGGGATTTTGAGGGTTCCGCGCGATAGAACGTTGGGAAAGTGGTTCTTCTATGGATATATTGTGGGTGGGAAGAATTTCGTGGGGAACTGGAGGATTACGCACGAGGATCCGGGGATGCCGACAGTCGAAGGAGCGTTTTGTTTATCGAAGGTGGCGGAGGAGTAATTGACTCTGAGTATTTGCGATATACCCTGTGGATTTTGGAGCACCTGTTGTTGTAATTCTTACTGTACTCATTTTGTTTAATGCTATTGAAAGCATCTGCTATTTTGTATTAGCTTTATCTAGTAGGAATATGAAACGCAATACACGAATGCGCGAAGGAAGCTACTCTTCAATGACGTAGTTTTGTTCACTCACAGGCTTGAATTGCAGAAACGAGATTTCGCACGCACTCCAATGTATTTTTAGAAGACGGCCATCATGGACTGGCTAGCGTAGGACTTTGAAACCCAACTAGCGCGTGAAGAGTTACGCAAAAATGGAGTAAGTTTGTACAGTGTACGTCCTGTTGTATCAGCAGGTCAGATTCTGGGTGTCGCTTAGCGGGATCTGGAAGCTAGCCACGGAGTCCATGTCATGCCGCATTCACCGCCGGCGCAGGTGCATGAGTTGGCCATTGCCCTGCACATCAATAATGTCGGAGTGTTCACGGTGATGGCGGTTAATATCTGGTTTCCGCCGGCTGCTGTAAGTACCGCGGCTGTTGTTAGCCACTACACTGGTGTCTCTGACTTCAACCTGGTGAACGGGGTGGCACTCAGGCGCATGCTACGTAAGTATGAGGTGTATTTGTCGCAAGGAGAAGAGCAAAGAGTTCGGACACTTCGCGTTGACGTCTTTCCGTAGAATCCAGGACCTGTTCCCGCAGCCGGAACTGTAAAGTTCCCGCGAGCCTAGATCGAAACGTAAATGCCTCTGCTACGCGACGACGAATAAGTCCACTTACACGCTTCGCGGCCCCAGTCTCCCCATATTTTTGGCTGTGCAACATGTGTTCCTGACTCACCAATGTTCCTCTCTATATCTTAGTGGCCCTGATGATGTATGTGAGTTGCTCCACAAAACAACGAGGACAGAACTCCACCATCGTGAACTTTGGACGTGTCCATGAGTACGATACCCGGGCCCACGGACAGGGTCGGAGAACATACATAATGGAGATGGAACTGTAGATAAATTTTGACTTTCAGAGCGGGTGGGTCGTTCTCATGAACGGAAGACCAAAACGTTTACGGGAACGGCGAGGTTGGATGCCGTACCATACTGTCAGAGGAATTCTGATAAATTAGGATAAATTCTTCTCCCAGAGACAGGCGCATCTCATTGAAACATATCTTACGCCCTGAAACGTGCGTCATTCAACATCTCGATCCGAGGCACGCGCTGAATCACTCACCGCAAGTACGATATGAGGCCGAAGGCAATAATATACGGTAAACAGAAATCTTAAGGACATGTCTATCGGAGGCACAACGACCACACGACATGGGCGCCATAGATTCTGCAATTGGATCTCCGGGACATCTCGCTATTCCTTCTTAGTCTTTGCCTTTTTCCCTCCCAGGGAGTACCAGATGGTTCCTAAGAGAACCATGGCTGCACCGGCCCACAAAAGACGCATATCAACGCTGTTAGCTGTCTGGCGCATCGCTACGCTCAGGACAAGGCTGACGGCTTTGCGGACAACGAGAACGAGTGTTACGGTTAGCGAATTAACCCGCGTAGTCAAGCGGTTCACACCGGCGACACAGACGAGCTGCGTGAGGGTATTGAGGAGGAGGGCGGGATAAGCGGTGGGTATGGATGCAAATGACATCTTTGGCCCCGCGTGGACGACGCGGAATTGAGTCGCAAGGTCATTTCGGATGAGGAGAAACATGGGAAGGGCAAGGAAGTGTAGGTAGAACATGGACTCTTGCCATGATGACGCGCTGGAGTATTTGGAGTAGGTGTGGTCCTGGACGAGACCGAGAAAGCCAGAGAGGACGAGGGCTAGAGAGAGGATGGATATGCCTGTTAGATATGTGCTGAGCCCCGTGTGAGATTCATTGGAAGATGAATTAGATGCGGATAGTGTTGTACAAGCGACACCCAGAGTGACGAGAAGGACGGATAATACTTGATGAATATTATACCTAAGCACTATCATCAGATAATAAGGTATTGTGAGCAGATAGAAATGCGTACTTTTTACCAACAACAGACCACCCTAGTATCATACTGACAATCAAGCCCCCGCTCCGGAATATTATATGCACAGACATGGGTATCTGGTATGCAAAAGCGGCATTGTTCAAGAGGGATATGATATAAAATAGAGCAACCTGAATAAGATAGCGAGAGATGGGAATTCTAGTTGGTGCAAGACGAGGTCCGTAGAGAGTCCAGATGGTATGTTTTGGGAGACCGTATAATGAAATGATAGAGAACTGGAAAAAGGTGATGAGGGATCCAGCGGTGGGGTAGTAGGAGGTGAGCTGCTCAAGACTGACAGCGTTGCTGCAGCACCCGCCGAATACGAGGCCCAGCGTCGCTAACCAGTCGTACATCGTCGTGGTCGTGTCTATGTCGTGAATTCCTCGTGGCCGTCGTCGTGGTCAAGTCGTGATCGAGTGTAACGTGTCACATCACATGATGAACGCGTTATTTGTCTGTGCTTGGCACATATAAGAAGGCCTCCGTCGGTCGTCGTTCGTCCCGCCCTTCTTTCCTTCCCTTCTACGTCCCTCTTGCCCGCCTACTGCTTTATATCCAATATTACCCATAATCTATACATTCTATTCCTCATTCTCTTGTGATGTCGGCTCGTTCGTCCCATCGCCGTCATCCGGCTTCTCTCATCCCAATTGCTGCGCATAATCCGTATCTCGTGAACCTCATGGCGTCTCGAGTCTCGCTGGACATGATAGATTATGTTGCTCGCCAAGCGATGAAAGTCATCCGTCTTGACTGCGACTCCCCTGTTAATGGAACTTCGCGGACATCGTACAAAACGTATTTCGACCCAGCGACCTCGCCACATTCACTTCGAAATTTCATCTGGCATATAGTCAAGGAAGCTCGTGTGCAAGTCTCGACCCTCTTGTCTTCCCTCATCTATCTCGAGCGACTTCGAAGCAAACTGCCTGTGCTCTCCGAAGGTACGTTCTCGCCTTGATCGCCTTTTCCCAGTATCGCTCAGCTTGATTTACTCCAACAGGTCTGCCCTGCACAATCCATCGAATCTTCCTTGCCACGCTTATTGTGACGGCCAAGTATCTCAACGATTCGTGTCCGAAGAACATTCATTGGGCCAAGTATTCGGGCCTTTTCAACGTCACAGAGATCAACTTGATGGAGATTCAGCTATTGTATCTGCTGGACTACGACCTGCGGTTTAGCGAGGAGGAAGCGTGCGCTCTGTTTGCTCCGTACATGTCTATTGTAGCTCGCCAGGCCAGTACACGGGCATCCGCAGTCGACAAGGTTGCAAAGGCCGGCAAAGCAAGAGCACTTTCTCAGGAGCAGAATCCCCCACAGCCTCTCACTCCATCAGATGACGTTCCTCTTGCGCCATGCCCCGTTTCTCGCCCAATTTCTTTGGTCCGTGGACTCGCTAGACGCCTTTCCATGGCTCACATACGTGCGGATTCCGTTGCCCCTTTGCCTATGCCGAGCGCTTTGACGTCAAAGTCGACTTCGACTACCTCGTCTTCATCAACTTGTTCAAGTGATATCTGTTCACTGGTAGATGATACTGGCTCGTCGTCTAGTTCGTCATCGGGAATAAGCTCGGAATCAGACTCGGAGACCGAGGAACACGTCGAACCGCGAGTCTACTTCAGTTCGTATGGCGACTACCAAGCTCTGGCACAGGAGGAGGTAGTGGGTACAGGCAAGAAGCCCTTTCTTCTTCGCCCATCACCCGTATATGCGCACAGAAATCAGCATACTGTTCAAAATCGATCTCGGAAGCCTTCAGACACATCCTCTGTACGGACGATAACAGCGCTTTCTCCGGCACAATCGTCCTCGCTTTCATCGATTTCATCGCTGCAGTCGCGTCGAACCTCAGGCAAGCGTTCGGTGTCAGGAGCTACAACTATAGCTACTGGAGTCAAGGAATCGTCTATTCCAACTAGTGTCACGATGCCTGCGATTGCGAGAAGTACTGCTTCCGGTGGTTTCCTGAGTAGGATGTGGGGCGCTGCAAAGGGTCAAGCTCTGGGACACGACAAGAGTGCGTCATTGGACTACGGTACGACCTACTCTGGGCAAGGACCGAACACGCTGAAGAGACTTGTGCTTGTGCATTCGAGGGCGGCGAATACGCGAAATGGCGCTTTCAACGTTTAGAGAGCGGTGCCTTCCAAGATGCCTTAAAGTGGCGACGGCTCAGATCAACGGCTCGATTTTCGGTACTACGCCTCAAAAAGCCAACACTTGGCTCATACTCTCATTTTTTACATGGACGACGGATTCGGAAAACTGTTCGATTTATCATCGCTTCGTTAGAAGTGCAAGGACACTACTCATCCTCCACATTGCTATCGCATCGCATCGCTATCTTATCATTATTCATCAGCATTTGGGACT
Organism: Armillaria borealis; assembly: GCA_030435635.1. Taxonomy (NCBI): domain Eukaryota; kingdom Fungi; phylum Basidiomycota; class Agaricomycetes; order Agaricales; family Physalacriaceae; genus Armillaria; species Armillaria borealis. Next base: position 363,176 of record JAUEPT010000010.1, on the reverse strand, counting down.
TTTTTCATTGGGACGCTACTATAGAAGATTATCATACCATTGCTATATAGATACCGTTTATCATCATGTACCACCGCACATTACTATCTTGTTCAGACTAGGCGACATTACTATCCATGTATTAATCCTCACATTCTATACTACTTAGGTACTTCCTGTACGTGTCAAAATGACATAAAATGAATGTATAGCCAAGAAAGATGCGTATCACGAAGAACAATAAAAGTGACAGGAGGCCATGCTTTATTCACCTCTCGAATAAGACGCACGAAATTCGGGTGCGATAGACCTGTGCTGCTGTCCGACGGCTGTTGTCAAGTTTATCATTGCTGCCTTGTTCTTTTTTTCTGTTTCCGCTAAGGGTATAAGGCATGACAGTTGGGGCCGACACAAAGAACGTCACAATTATAACGAACGCCAGCCGTCGCTCGTGAGGGTTACCCACTGTATCCATATTGGACAGTGTACTTGTTACAATTATTCAAATGCGGAGCCTAAAAACGTGAAAACCTCTCGAGTATTTCACACCCGGTGATATATCCTTCGCCGGGCCAACCACAAAATTTCCCTGCTGGAAATGTTGGAAATTATAACGTTCGTAGTACGCCGATGATGGGAACTTGAAAATAAAATGCCATACTCGGCGGTACACTCGCATGGCAGAAAAGAGAAGAGAAAACACCGCCTTGAGGCGGATGTGGTGCGACAGCAGCGTATTCTCGAAACAGATTGTGAAAAAAAACAGTAGAGGAAAATGGTAAGAGCACAGAGAGAATACCAGTAGTGATAGGCTCTGTGAGAGCTGGATGTGGGCGCGGGGGTCTATCAAAAATGAGAAAGAGTCCTCGTTCCGGCAGAAACTAAATCGGGAAGGCGTAGATGATGCCGCGATCAGATCACGTGGGCGAGCGCATCTTGCGTTCCTGCCACCACCACAACGGTAACCATTGTTCTCTGGCTCCCTATTCCGTATATTATTCAACATGGCTATCTTGATATTTATCGGAGCTCCCCCACCTTCCTACGCTAGAATGCAGACGCGTTTGTCTACCTCCAAACGCGCCGAGCAGACACGCCAGTCTCAGCAGGACAATGGTTCCTCACCACCAGACCCGGGGCCCACCACGCCTTCCAATCACAGCGTCGCCTCTGACGACGACGAGCAGCTGAGCCTCTCCGATGATGACAACTCCGAGGACGGCATTTTACCTGTACACGGAGCATCGCAGCCTGCCCAAGAGCCTCGGAAGGCAGCGTCGAAGGACAAGGGCAAGGCTAAGGTCAAGAGTACCCCATACGCACATGGGAGCGCAAGCCACTCGGTGGTCGAGTTGCAGACACAAGATGGCCAGGACCACAAAATTGACGAAGCTGATGCCTACCTCAAGGATGACCTTCGGCATCGAATATTCATCGAATTCGAGATGTTTCTGGTCAATATCCTCCATCTTCCTACCAACTGGCGTGTCTCTCTCAAGTCTGACATTGCCGCTGTCCAGAAAGACAAGGATTTCCGAAAGTTATTTGGGGCTTACCTGCGGCTATGTGATGTGGTCGGAACGGGGTTAGAAAAAGAAAGGGAGCTATATCGTCCTCACGCGGACCTATGTAATCATGTCATTGATGTGTTGCAAGGCCGGCCGACTTCGATGGTACCGGAAGGCGACGTGATTCGATTTGACCGTATCGACCCGTATGTGGTCCGAGGGTCAACGGAGATGGTTAAGCCTGACATCGTGGGCATGCTGCGTATGCTATTCAGCACACCCGGGGGGATTGCTGCTCAGGAATTTATCAACACCATCGGTGACAAGTCTAACACCGTCGTCGACGAACCTAACCCCGACGGCGACAAGCCTAAAGAGTCAAAGAGCAAACGCAAGCATGCCAATTACATTCCTGGGTGGCCTCATGTGCTGGAAGTGAAAGAGATGAAAGGCACTGACGATACGATCGACGAGGGTTATGATGCGATCAGACTAAAGACTAAAGGCAAGATTCCTTCGCTGAAGCCAATGTGTTTTATACTGATTCTTCGTGTCAGATGGCAAGGATCCGTTGACGACGAGACCACAGAAGAATCGCACGTACTTGAAAGACAAGGCCAACGTTGTGGATTTGTCCTGTCAGAAGCCTGCACCGGAAGCTGAGACCTCCCAGGGTGGTTCCCGAGGTCGAAAGCGCAAAGCGGAGCCAGGAAACGAGGTATGGGATCCTCTCCTCGTTCTTGACACACACTGACACTATACTTATGTTCAGCAATCTTCGTCGAAAATGTCCCGATTATCGAAAACAGTATCGTCGAAGGGTAAAGTGGCCAGTGGACGGCAGAAAGTGCTCGATGAAGAAGGATTCGCGCTGGGAACGGACAGGGCTGAGAAAGCTCGGGTTCAGTGTGCGCGCTATGCTCTCCACATACTGTCAAACGCTGGACTGAGATCGCATGCCCTCGTGACTCTAATTGACCGGGACCGCATCCAGCTCTCCTACTACGATCGATCTGCGATCATTGTTTCCCAAGCCATCGATCTTGGAAACGAAGACGATGAGATCCTGTTCATCGCCATGCTGATAGGATGTCATCGTCTTACGCTGAAACAGCGCGGTATTTATCACCATATCATCAAAGACCCGTACATCACCGATTTCAATCGATTCAACAAGGTTTCGAAGGACGCGAAGATACTGTTCTCTGGACTCCAAATGATGCTCCAGAAGGACAACAAAGATATCACGCTGATATTGGGTACCACTGTCTATCGTCAGCGAGGTCTGTTCGGACGTGATACGTGTGTCATCCGTGCGACCTGTACTGAGTGGAAAGGCAAGAAGCTGGTTGTTAAAATCAGTTGGCCGAGCGCGTCACGCAAGTCGGAAAAGACATTGCTTGACACTGCCATCGCGAAAGCCAATGGGATGGCTGAGACGGGCAAGACGCACTGGATTCTTAATCACCTCCCGAATATCCTCCATGAGCAAGACTTCGATTTCGACGATGATTCGCCGCAGAATCTGATTGCCAAACTGGTGCAAGCGGGCAAGTACGTCGGAAGGGAAGGCGCATATGAAGCACGTGTCCTCCGTATCACTGTTTTGGAAGAACTGTTCCCGATAACGAGTCTTCGAAAGGACACGCACTACGCCCAAGTCTTTGTCGATATTCTTCAATGTACGGTGTTATTGTCTCTTTTCCTGCATTTCTTATTCTGACGTTGACTTGTAGGTCACAGGTGGCTTTACGACCATCCTAAAATACTTCACCGGGATATCAGCATGGCGAATATCATGTATCGGGTCGACAGTGCGGGGAATGTCTTCGGAGTCCTCAACGACTTTGATCTTTCGTCCTTAATTCCGATTGAGGAGGCCACGTCCCTACGTCGGACGGGTACGCCGCCCTACATGGCCTTCGACCTCCTTAAAGAGGAGAAGGATTCTGGCCCCCATCTTTATCGCCACGATTTGGAGGCGCTATTCTATGTCATGCTGATGATATGCTGCCGCCACTCCATCATCAAGAAGCCCCAGCCTCACGGCACGTCGCAGTTGGAGGAGATCTCTGCCAACTTTTCCAAGTGGTTTGAGCGTGAGAGATCTTGGGATGACTTGGCCCAACTCAAGACATCATTTTTTTTCAGCAACCAACCTCTCCCTGTTTCCCCGTGCTTCGAAGGCTTTCGTCGTTGCCTTAACATCATCCGCAGTCAGTTTGCCGAAGGGATTTTTGAGCGTACGAGATCGACGAAACAGCCCGAAGCTGGGTCTTGGAAAGCACTTCCACTTCCAGCTGATATCAATATTCAACGTCGTGCACCGGTACCACCATCACAGAAAGCAGTCGCAAATCCGTTCAATGATGCTACCCTAGGTGGACGTGTTGACTATACGGAGTTCTTAGCAGAGATGTGGACATTTAAAGGGAAAGAACTCATTGTGAGGAACAAAGATCCAACCTCAGCAGCCGAGCCCTCATAGATATACCATTTGTGATATTGTCGTACTTGTAACACATTGAAAACAGCGTATTTCCAATGAAACCTGTAATTGTTTTCATCAGTATGTCTGCCCTCGGCCACTATCTCGCAATGGAACGAACTACTTACTCGGGTGCACGTCGACGAAAACCCACGATGTCTTGAAAAATATGTGTAACTGTCTACGTAAATTTACTCGTCAGTGGAAGATTGAGTGGACCAGAGTTCAAAAAGGATGCAGGAGATGATCTGGAAACCAGTTCGACCCCTTCTGCCGAAATGTGTTTTTCGGCCCGCTCATCCGCTCTGTCTTTTTCCTCCCATGACGATTGAACGACCAGCCTACAGCTGAAGAAACGTATGCGTCCAACTGGTAAAACTGTCTCGGTGCCTTCTATTCCTTCAGCAAGCTCGGCCCTCGAAGGCGCGAAATCGTTAGCCCATCGCCACGATATTCAAGGACGTAAAGCAAATTCCTGGCAGCAATGGGTTGAGCAATGAGGTAGGCTATCTCTCTTTCAGTCGTGGCCTCGTTCACACCTCAAGTCTGGTTAGCAAGGCTGCCTCGAAGATCTTGCGAGTATCCATAGAGATGTCTTCAATGGCTACAATAAGGGGGAGGGTTAGGGTTAGCCATGAAGTCCGAAAAGGTTCTCGACGAAGACAAGTTTGCGTATAGCTCTGCACAAGGCCATTTTCAGTACGCGCAGCATGGTCTCTAGTAAACGTCGGATTTGGATGTCACATTTTGATCGACGGAGGTCGTTTTTCAGTCAGGCCATCGACCTTGCGAAGGAGGTAGACCCATTTGAGTTGCCATGCTCAGTGTAATAATACCATCTTCTTACACTTGACTCTTAAGTCGCAACGATTTCCGATCCTTATACGGTGGTCGACGAGGTTTCGAAAGACGAGAAGAGGCTATTTTTTGGACTCGCTATGACCCTTGAGAGGAATGATAAAACCATCGCACTTAAATTGGACAAAATCGTCTATCGTGCGACTTGCAATGAATGACCCGGCAATCTGGCTGTCAAAATATGTCGTAAATCCCCCATTTTCCGTCCTGATGCCTTGCAGGTCACAAACAAGCGGCTTTATAACCATCCTCGCGTACTTCACAGAGACATCAGGTATCAGATATATCGCAATGCGAATGTTCCTGGGGGTCCTCAATGACTTTGACCTCTTGTTGGTCTTCCTATTGATGATGCTGCATACCTTCCTCGCGTGGGCGATTTAAAGGGAAACCATACTTTGAAGGACGGGGATAAGCCCCCAGCAATAAGGCTGCACTGTTTAAGATTTTGCTGTGATTGTCATGTAGCAACAGTAATATATATCGAAAACTGATTCCTTTTAATCTATAAATTACCAGACATAGTACCAGACTCATGGCATTGGCGCTCGCATTTAGCACTTGTCAAGGCGACGCGAAGTGTGCAAAGTCACATTGGGGTTTTCGTCGTTCGCCTGAGACGCGACGCGAACGCGTGTAACCGTGACTCCCCACGTGATGTGACTGACGCGAATGAAGCTGAGGCCAGGCCCATGAAGCTGATTGAACTCGAGGCCGGGCCCTGTGAACTCAGCCTACGACAAAACACGCCTAGGGAAGAGCGTTGACAGCAAAAAAGCTGAAGTATGTTGAACCCTCAACCGGTTTCAGAGATCAACCAAGGAAGCGAGGGAAATGATAAATCTGTGGGTGTCGTAGGGGGATACAAGGAAATACAGTATGCATGGATGAATGATAGTATAACATGATCGTGATGGATGCTGAGATGAAGAACGTAGATGCAAATAAAAAAAGAATTCCACGCATTAGTTGGAATGGAATTCGAGACAGTCAAGGCAGGTGGTGGTATCGCTAGGTACAAAACCAGTTCAGCGGCAGAAAACGACATAAAGAATGTGGTACCTTTGGACGTTTTCGACGCAGCAGTTACGACAAACCATTCTTCCGCAGCTTGTCCCCTCTTCCTCGTAGTCGCTGTCCTTAATGGACTCCAACTTGCCCCCAGTGTCGCTATCGGCGGTTTTCTTCCTTTTATGGGATTGAGGCAGAGGAGATAGAGGCGGATTCGTAGTCGTTGCTGTCATCAAATTTGTGTTTGGTGCATTAAGTGCCAGGGCCGACCGAGAGGGTGACAGCGATACTGTCAGTGGCGACGAAGGCGGACGGTGTGCAGTACATTTTCGGGAACATATCACGCATGTCGAGGAACCACATCTAAATAATATATAGCTGTATTCCTTCCGATACCCAGAAGGCTCACCTTGAGCATAGTATTGCACACGACGTACGCGTGTTAATTGCACGATTACAAGCAGTGCATACGAGGCCGCCAGCTGGGATATCCTTGACTGGTTCCGAGGACGTCGAGACCGGCTTCGATGACAACAACGATATCCGCCGTCTTTTGTTCATGGTACAAGAAAAGGAGTGGTGCGGCTACTGCCACGATGTCGCGATTAAATCTGAGTGGAGAAAGAACCATCAAAGGCTGCCGGAAAATTGCCGGCTCCAGCTCTTGCCAAGCAAAGTACAACAATACGTATGTGACTTGCTCTCCATCCCCTTGATACTGGTGAACACTGAACTTTCCAGACTTTAGAAATTCACCTTTATAACAGCTTGAGGTGATGCTCGTGGTGGACGGTGGCCCGCCGCGTCGCTTGCCAGATACGTCACGGTCATGTGCTACGTGACATAAGCACGGATGCCGGGCCGCAGAGAGCCGTCCCGAATGCTTGTCACTTGCCAGCTGTTGTGAAGGGCCAGGCTATTTGTTGTTTCCTACGGTATTTAGGTGTCATGATTTTCTTCGCCGCTACACTGGGTCTGTCCTTGCTATCGCTTGTAGGGGCCATTTCGCCGTCCTTCTCTGTACAGAATGACGCGTACGACGCTGGACTCTTCAACCCACTGGAGGATTTGAACCTGCTCTCTTATTCAGAGTTCACCGCCTTGAGTCACCCGGCTTTTCCAAATTACAGCGTCAGAATTAAGAAAACAGATTTTTGCGACGGTGCCGTTGCGTGGGTGTTACTAGGTACTCTATCTCATCGCGTAGTCTGACGGACCTGTAGGGCCCATACGGGATATATCGACATTGAAGCAAGACACCTTTTCTTCTACTTCTTTGAGAGCAGGAATGACCCAGATACCGACGACGTGATTTTCTGGACCAACGGAGGTACGCACTCTTCACTTTGTTTGATTTGTGGACACCATAACACAAGTTTCTCACAGGACCCGGTGCCTCCTCAGCGCTAGGATTGTTCATGGAGCTTGGCCCTTGCCGGATTACCGATGACAGTGGACCTGTTTTCCACAAGGAGTCCTGGAATTCTAATGCCAACGTCTTTTTCATCGACCAGCCTATTGGTGTAGGTTTCTCTTACGCTGACTACGGGGAAGCCGTCGTGAGTAAGCTTGAGATCTAACATGATCACCACTCACCTTCTCAAGGGTACAACTGGAGAAGCAGCTAAGGATATTGCCTCCTTCGTAGCCATCTTCTTTGAGCACTTTACCAAGTTCAAGGGTCGCGGCTTCCACATGTCTGGGGAGTCATATGGCGTAGGCGATTATCATAGTTCCTCCTCCAAGTATCTGACACTTTCGTAGGGGCGTTACTTACCGCTGTTCGCTTCGGCGGTTTATGACCAAAACGCATATCTCATTGAGGCTGGCCTTACACCAGTTAACTTGTCTTCGGTCATGATTGGTGTGTATCCTGAATGTTCATCAAGATACAACTGTCTGAAACGCGCCATTAGGAAACGGATTGACTGAATTTGCCTCCATGACCTTGTCCTATTACGAAATGGCGTGTACTGCTGCTTCTGTTCCCCCCGTTCTGGATATATCGTATGTTCTTTGTATATTTCTTTCGCAAACTCCTCTGACCATCGGTATAAAGAACGTGTGTTCGCATGAAACAAGTGGTTGGTGGTTTCCACAAATCTTATCTTGTTCGCGCCGTTGATACTGGCCCTGTTAGCTCCCTCGATGCCAGAAGTGGATGAAAGAGTCCTGCATAGACCAGTTTGACAACATCAACTGTGGTGCTGCAGTCAACTTCTGCACGAATGAGCTCGATGGCCCGTTCAGCTCCACTAGTACGTTTCCAGTCCCACCAATCCCTTGTGCTCCCGAACCTTATCATGATTAGACAAGAACCCATACGATATCAGCGTGGACTGTGATGGACCTATTGAAGAAACCCTTTGCTACCCCGTAACAAAGTACGCTCCGTTGCTATTCATTTGTGTGAACCCTTCTCAACGCCCCCAGGAACATATCTGCGTACCTGGACCGGCCCAATGTCCGCACCCAGCTGGGCGTCGACCCACACTTTGACGGACAAAACTTCAGCTCCATCTCTTGGGAGGTAAACAGCGCTTTCGCAAAAAGTCTGGACGAGTACCGCCAGACGCAACTGTATACTGCAGCCCTGCTGGAGCGCAAAGTTCGGGTCCTCGTGTACGTGGGTAGCTATGATTACATATGCAACTGGGTTGGGAACAATGCGTGGACGTTGGCGCTGGACTGGAGTGGGAAGGAAACGTTTGTAAATGAGGAACTAAGGGAATGGTCAGTTGGGGGGAAGAAGGCTGGTTTGACGAGGAGCAGCAAGGGCTTGACGTTTGCTACGGTTGAAGGGGCCGGCCATATGGTAGGTCTCTCGCATTTGGATTCAGCGTGACGTTCTTACATGCATCAGGTACCTTATGACAAACCCCAGGAAGCTCTAGAGCTTGTCAATCGGTGGCTGAAGAGACAGGCCTTATAGGTCGTAGACTCGTATTCACTCTTCTCTAAACCGATATCCCAATTATCGGTGTCTAACATATCATCTCTATGCAAGTGTTGGGGGTCAGATCTTCAGACTTCATCTACTAGTTAAATTCTTCCTGCATCTGTACGCTGAAATCAACGTGATGACCAAAAAATCCTAACGCTGAAACATACCCATGGTCCGCCTTCGTCATAGCGCTTGGGTGGCCTCTCCCAAAATGTCACCTTCTCCAAAACATCCTCATTTTTTATGGGAAAAACAATGCCGATCTCGTAGTTCTTTATCTGTAGATTTCATAAACAGGTTAGTCTCTAGCTTAAAATGTAAAAGAAACCCACATTGAGGACCGGTCTAAAAGCACTCCCTGAAAGAGTTCCCCACGCCGAAGGTGTAAAATTATGCGATCCTAGGTAACCCCATCCTATCGGAGCGTCCACCACTTCGATATCACTATCTTCGGTATCAGAGTCATCGACATCAACAGGCTTATCGGATAGTAGACCAATAATCATCTGCGAAGATGTTATCAAATCTAGTCGTGTGAATAAGTATCTCATTACCTTGGTATGCATCAAGACTTTTCCTGCACGGCTTTTCGAATCATAGAACTTGTCCCTCGGAAAGTTCCTACCGCTCCATTGGGCTTTTCGGCAAAACATCGTACCACCGCCTTGCACACCGAGGGCACTGTTCTGCACTGTCTTCTTGCTTGGAAATATGATTTTAAGTGGAGGATAAGGAAGCTTTGCGCGTTTGGCTTTGGAATCGTCCAGGTAATCCTGGGGGCTTTCTCCCCGTGCTGAATAGAAGAACTCGTTCACCCATTGTGTAGTGTAGGTTCCGATAGATGAGCCCTGTGAAATGTCAGATCAGGCGGGAACCCTAGCAACAAACACCTACCTGGTATTCCACCTCCAGTTTTCTCGCAGCCTTACCCTTCTTCGTTCGAAGACCAAGGTTCCTTATGGCCATCATCAGTCTCGTATGCCCTGTCCTACAATACGCGTATGAAGGTTTTACAAGACAAAAAAGGTGTACAACACTTACAAGGTGACCTCCGGCCAACCATCATGTTTCCCAGCAAGCGACGGAACCAGATGCACTTTGACCTTTCCGAAGTCCCACCGCGAACGTAGATCCTCAATTTTGCGAAGGGGAAGATTGGGATGCTAACAGAGTGTCAGGGCAGCATACGGTGAACGACATGTGTAACTTACCTCCTGTACCATTAACTCTAGTGCTCGCCTTACATTGACGCCGTGTAGTACTCTTTGCATTGTAGCTGGGAAGTCATCCGCTTTAGGGCCATTCGCAATCGGAGTTCCACGCGGAGGGATATCTTGTAGCCATATCACCTGTCGTACAGTTCAAAGTCACACGAAGGTAGTCAAAGAACAAAATCGTACGTTTTCAATGTCTCTGTAGTCAAATGGGACCAGATTCGCTGTGGAGATTGCCACGCGTAACCTACCCGTCTTGTAGAATATCTGTGCTTCTATTAAATCTCACATATGCTGGTCGTTCAGCAAAATGCTCACAATCATAAACTAAAGGTGACCGCAGTCAGCACAATGAACATATATAAGGGATGCGGCGCTAACCTTCATATGCATACATCCGTAGGGCCCATTGAGCTTGGGCACTGTCTTGATCCAATTTGGGAGGATATTCCGCATCCCCTCTGATTCTCCATGGGCGACAAAGATGACCGGTACCTCCCGCTCAAAAAATTGGTAGATCCAGGGTATGTCGTGAGCATAAGTGGACAAAATGGCAAAAGATATATCAGATTTCTACCAAAACATCCCCCGAGTCAGTATCTAATATCGGAAAGGAAGAAATTCATACGGGGCCCAAAATTTCTGTTAATCGGAATGTGGTTTTTCTATCTTGTCGAGGCTCTGCGAGTCGCGTCGCTGTTGGCCTGATTTCTCCTTCGAAAAAGAGCTGATCCGTAAGTGGTACAGGCGCAGATGGTGAAGTCTTCGTATTTTGGGATGTTGAAGGTTCCACAATCTGTATTTCATCATCATCGTCATTCTTCGCGTCCTTTGCTTTCCCAGTGGCTTGTAGATATCGCTGTTGACGCTCCCGCCGTTCCTTCTCTAGTTGCGCTCTTTCTGAAAGAAAGGAAGATTGAGAAGCCGGTACTTCCCGTTCCTTTGAAGGCTTTGCCTGTGACACCTTCCTCCCTTGGGGCATCTGCTCATCATCTTCGTCGTCCGAGCTGATCACGATAGTCTCAAGAAATTGCTGCGGTGCTTTGGCTTTGGCTTTGGATTCTTGAAGGCTAAGCGCAATGGCTTTCTGTATCTCGTCGTCGTCAAAATTCATGGCGATGGTGGTAGTTCAGGAGAAAGAGATTTAATTGGCCACTTGCTGTGACGCGCCAGAAGTCCTGCGCGAATATCACGTGGTCAAAGTTTTCCGTTCTTGGAAATTGAAATTGAAATCGAATCTTCACCTTTTCCTCTCTGCACCAGTGAAGTCGATGCAACGATAAGTCTAAGTTCGCTTATTTCGAACAGCTTGCAGGATATGCTAAATTTCGCTGAACCTTTTTTTGCCTGCCATTTTGACAATAAGTCAAAGTTTGTGCGATGGTACGAAGCGGTGCGCCGAAGTCCCTTGTAAGCCTTCAAGGTTTCTTACGGAATGACTTGGTCGATAAATATGGCACTAGCGCTCATCGAACGGCGATAGGACAACTCATAATCCTTCCCTGTTTCATGTGCTGATGGACCTAATCAAATTGATTTCCCACTATCGCGGAATCTGGCACACAATAGTATCTTGTTGTCTTCCGTTTCCATCTCAGCACGAGGCATCTCTAGGAATGGAGCCTTTCCCATTTTCTTGTCGGCGGAAGATGTTCCTTATTATCTGACGGTCCTAGCATGAAGGCGATACGATGAGAGAACTCTCGCTAGGCCCCACTCGTAACCATGTTATTGTCGCCGCAGATACAAAAGCGAGAGTCCTTCTTCATGATAATCATAATCATACCGTCGACTTTACAGTGCACGCACAATGCTACTGTCAAGAATCATCTGGAAGGGGCGCCAGTGTGCAAAGGTTCTTACTCTGCACTGTAATACCTCAGTATACCGTTGACCAGCTCCTTCAGACAGAATCAGACGCCAAAAGAATGGAACACCTATCACGCAATCCGATGGTTTCTACCAATCAAAATCTCTCATCAGGCATTGCCATCCCGCCGTGCCCTACGCATCGCCCTTCTCGGAAGGATTGTCACAGCCGCGTCGAGCGATACCAGCTCGAAAGCCACCTTCTCATTGCCCAGATTGAGATTCTACAATCTCATATCACCGCGTACATGGCAGACCAGCCTCCCGGCGACCTGAGATACACTCCAGACCCGCTTGCTATTATCGCCGCTCGACACTGCAATGAACGACAGGAGGTGAAGTCCTCTCGGGCTCTCGCAAAAGAGGTTCGGAAATTGAGGATGAAAAGGGAGGAGCTCTTAGCTTCGAGAGAACGGATGAAGGCTGAATATGAAGAACGCCGGCGCTCGAGGCGAATTGGATATCCACTCTTGGACCCCTCTAGGATTAATGACATAGTCCCTACTAGATGATCAAAATTCCAGTATGTTTCTCAGCTCTTTTTGCAACAGGCGATGTTTATTGACATAGATTCCCAATTGTATTGACATAGCTATGCTCACCTCGCTTTAGACTTTTCTGCTATATATTTGCGTCGAGTATTTACTAATATGTACAGTGAAGACATGCCAGGTTACGGACATGTAGCAAATGAATGAGATGCATTAAGTGAATATAGATATTTCAACAGCACCAAGAATCTAAAGAAGACAGAAGTACAATGTCCGCAGCAATCCTTCAATCCATTCGACCACCCTTGTCTCGATAATGGCGGTCATCTGGGAGATCCGACAAAACCCATTTCCTCACAGCTAAGATAACGACGACGAATCCCAGACCAATGAAGAAGATCGTTCGGAGTGGATTATCCACCACATAGCCCTCTATGGCTATGGCCTTGCCATTTAGGTACTGCCCAAAACCGTCAGCATTCATTATGTGTGCAACTAACAAGAACATACCCTCGCGAGTCTTTCTACAATATTCTCAGAATGCAGGGGCGTAATCTTGCCTCGTGCAGCTCCTTCGATAGCTGAAAACAATCCCTTCTCATTCGACAGGTTGATGGGCTTTCCCTCAGCGTCGACGTTCCAATATATCAACGCATGATGATCAGCAATAACCACCTCGACATCATCTAACGCCTTGCTCTGTATCTTGATTCCATACATACTCTTCATCCAGTCCTTCCACCGTTCGGTATCCATCCATGCGAAGACGACCTCTCGGCTTACACGGCTCTTTGAGCGGAAGGACGCGGAGATCTCTTCAAACCTCTGTTTCACGAGATTCTTGTTCTCTGCGGAAACACCTGCGAGAACGACAAGGGGATGGGAGGGTGCTTTCATGATCGATTGGAAGGTATCTTGCGTCAACTCTGATGTCGATGGGAGTCTGTTGGCGAGGAGCCAGGTGAGGACGCCGTTGACGTCCATAGAGGTGTATACAGACGTCGGCGTGACAGAATCATGGTCTTTGAATGCTACGAGAGACCAGGCCGCTGAGGCTGGGATGGAATAGCGAGCAGTCAGAGATTCGGGGGCATTGGCAATGGTGTAGACGGTAGGGGAGCCAAGGAGAGTAGAGAAGATAGGAGACAAGTAGGTCACGATATCATCATCAGTGTGAAGTAGGACGTAGATAATGTCGTCCTCAGCGATGTAGTGTTCAAGATCTTGTGAATCAATAGCCTTCATGGGCCTGTAACAATAGTCAATATGGGAAGATGAGATATTTAGATGACACTGACGGGGCACTGGCCTTCTCAGCAAAGGCAGCAAGTTGCTCAAGTTTTCTTCCACTTGTGTATTCGTTCTTGGTACCGGTGACAGAATAGTACATCAGTGATGGGTATCCTTGTATTTCCTGGGAGGTGCATAAAGCTTTGTGATCCTCGCAGTTAACTTCAGCAATGGTCAGTTGGTTCTGCATTTGTTTCGCTAGCTTCTTCCATATCGGAGCCAGCTTTTTACAATGACCACACCTTCAAACAACTAGTCAGACAAGACATTCGATATAAAAGGACGTCGCTACCCACCATGGGGCGAAAAATTTGACGAAAGCAGGCCCCTCGGAAAGTACGGGCACAAATGTCTTGTCATCCAGCGACAAAACGGCTCCGTTCGGATTCGGCAGCTTCTCAGCCATGGGCTGCTGCTGCTGTTGCTGGGGCGGCGGCGCTGGTGGCTCGTGTTTCTTGATGAACGGCACCAAAAGGTCGAGCTCTCTGACTCCCTTGAAAGGCTCGACAAGCTTACCATCCTTGTACAAATTCAACGTAGGGTATCCCTTGACATCGTTTGCTGAACAGAGATCTACAGTCGCAATTAGTAACGCACGGCAATCGAGAGCACCTCAACGCACCTCCATTTACTGCACAGTTGACTTGCGCAAGTTTCACACCCGGAACTTCCTCTACACTAATCGTTACAAGCTGTTCCCAGGTCGGAGCGAAATGTTTGCAGTGACCACAGTACGGAGAAAAGTACTCGATGAACCAGACGCCACTGGCGATGGTTGTTTCGAAATTATCGGGTGTCAGCACCGATGTCTTGACGGGCACTGCGGTGCATGTCAGTGCCAGCGACGTGAGGAGCAGCGACCGAGGCAGGCCGTGGAACAGTCGCCCGAGTTTCATGGTGGTAAGGAGAGAAGTAACGTGATTGCCGCCTTGATGGACATCTTCACCTTCGGTCACCTCCACCACAATCAAGTCGCCCATGTCGCGCTGTATTCTCCTGTCAACAACGCCAGCGACATAAGGAATCGAATTGTTGCCGCCGCCAGAGCAGACGGTCATGAAGGCGAGAAGGAACGAGATGAGATGAACTTTGCCTTTGTCGATGCGACACTAGTCAGTATCTTTCATGCTTCACCGACTTGCTCGATGACAGTGACCCTAGATTACCAGCTGGCTTCACCTAGAGACTGCAATATACCAAGCCATCCTCACGGAATCCCAGGGATCATTGCGGACAAAAACCGTACATTCCGAAATTCTGTGGGCACTCAATCCAACCAATAATGTATGTTATACACTTTCTGGGACAGATCTGAGGCTCATCGATGTTCAGATAACGGAAGCCATTCGCCGATATGGCATTTCTGACAAGACCACTTCGGTTCTTGTGGTTCATATATCAGATGCTGGGCTGTCTTCGTCGGCGGTGCAAGAGAAACTCGCTCGTGTGGTAGATGGAACGCTGTTACCATTGACTTCCCTTCAGGATTTCACTGATTGGACCAGGATCAAGAAAGTAAGTTGTTCTTGAACGATATCCATGCAACGGGGACTCAGGATCGATATTCATCAGTATTACAAGCTGGATCAGGAGAAAGCCCTTATTGCGACAAAAGACGACCTCTCGAAACAGCATGCTGTTATCGACAACATCGTCGTGAGCTCAGTTGCGATGAAGAGCGTCATGGGATGACCATTTCGCCTGCTACACTTATACAGTGCGGTGATACTCCTAAAGCTTCATCAGTTCTTGACCCTAGACTTCGAGCGCCCGCTTCCAATAGGCCATCATCTACCGTTGCTTCCACCGGACATTTTTCTTCTGTTAATGGTCTTTCTTTCCAACTCTGGGTGGCGAGACTCGCTATCAATTAAAGTCAGACCTATAGTCTTTCGTAGTCTGTTAATGATTCTTTGATCTTGAGCGTCTGTATCGTCTACGAAAATGGGAAACCCTGTCATCGATGGTCCTTCTATGATCCAGATTGAAGCCACGCCCCCGGCCGGACTTAAGATGTTATCATCTGTGCCTATAAATGTCACACCCTGAATGAAAGTCTCCATCAAGCTTTATCTTGACCATCTAAATGTCATCGCAGCCACTCACTGCGGAAGCCTTGGAGGCTCACAACTTTCAATACGCAGTTCAATCGGCACTCCAGAGCTACGAGGCGAGTCTCGCTGTTCTTCTATAACTTTGTACTGACCCTGCGTTTAGAACCAAGTCGCCCAATGGAAAGAATGCGGATCGTCAAAGACAGACAGTGTAACTCTCCGTTGCGACGGCTGTAGACATCGTTTCCAGGCACCAGAAATAATGAAGATGAATAATTTACTTTGCCCTAGTTGCATTTGCCATGAGGCGGACTCTTTGATGAATGCGCGGATGAAAAACTCTGTGAGCGTGCACGATCGCTACAGAACCTAGTCTGACTCATCTCACAGCGCGATGAAAATGATTATTCGGCTTGGCACAGTACCTGCCCATGCAAGCGCCCTCTGCGTTCCTTTGTTCTTTGCACTTGCACGTCACCATGCCTGAATGACCCTTATATGAGGGCCGAAGGATACGATCGATTAATTGCTAAATACCACAAAGCCCTGAGCCTTCTCGAGGATACCCGATATCAGCTCTATTGCTTCCTCTCTTTTCAACCACTTCCCGAAAGACATGAGAAATATTTATTGTCCGGAAACGAGGCGTTCATCGAGAAACAGTGGCCAGGTCTACCTGATTCGGTCAACATGAAAGTGACGGAGATTAGTCGGGATGACTACCAGTTCATGCAGAGAGCCCTCCGAAATGTGATTGGGGAACTATACGCTTTGGAGCAGATAAAGGTCAAAGCTATTGCGCAGACGTTTATGAGAGGCTTTCCAAAGGAGTTACAGCCATCCTTTGGTAACGACTCTCTGATTCCTAGCCCGTTTTTAAATCATCGAGACATGGCTTTAAGAGTATGGGCGCGTTCTCGAAACGAAGGAGACTGGTGGAGTTGTGTGAGGGTGTGTTGGTTCATATCCAGACTGTACAGTTACTGAACTCCTGCACAGGATAAATACCTTTCACCTCCGGACGGTTTCAGGGAGTATTGCGACGATGAAAACCCTGATAGAACCGGAAACTGGTATTCCGAGATTTGGGTCTGCTTTCCCGCGTCCAGCAAGAGTTTACGTTTACTAAAAAATAATCCGAACAGCGTCGGTACAAGGATTTTGAAGATACAGCGCAAGGCCAATTTCAATGGTCGCCACGTGTGCCACCGTTGTCGGTAACAATTGGTAGCTCTCAGACGAGCGAAGAAGTAACGGTGCGTTTTGGTTTTGGGTATTCTATGAGTTGCAACTGATCATCCATTTCTGGGATAGCCTGGTAGTAAACGCGCAGAGAGACCCCACAAGCGTCAACGAATACCGTCACAGTCAACTACAATTACGAGAATGATCCTCGATATTTTATGATGTAAATGTTACAGACAGCTGTAAGTGATACAATGGACAAATAGTCACCTTTCCTGTTTTCTTGGCCTACTAAGCCTATATTTAAATCGCGGCTCAGAGACGCCGCAGCTAGATAGCGATGGAGCAAGCAAAGTAACTGGGTTATTAGCGAGTGAGTCTGTATAACACAGTGTATCATGTACAACGAGCTGCGAATTGATTGAATTTTTCTAAGTAGATCGTACTAGTGTCGATTTCTTCGAAGTTATCCATTCAGGCATAAGTAGGTTCTCAAATGGATCTACCTGGGTTCGACTAAGACAACATAACTAGCATAGATAACAAAATATTGAGAACGAAATGATACAGACGCTCGGTATCGTCACCATAACGTCGACCCAGCTCCCTAGGAGCCGCAAGTCAAGTAGAAAGTGGCTAGGTCCATATTGAGCATATGTCAACGAAAGTAAGCACTTGAACGTACAGCCAACAGCTTCACATGGATCGGCATCTGAGCATCTCCTTCTACGAATGACTGGAGGTTTCCGGTGAAAAAGCTTTGGACATGATGCGGAGTGCTCGTCAGCTCAAAATGGCGGATCACAAGGCAGATAATGATCTTGAACTCCAGGAGGGCTAAAGATGATAGGATCAGAAGGTACTTGTACAGTGCGACGGGAAGCACTACCGAGACGCCATCCAATGCAACTACGTGGACCATCCAAGAAAGACGCGACGTTTCCGTATGGCCCAGATGGTAATTGAGCCGCCGAAGGTACTCCGTTAGGACGAAGCCATCGCTCTGGCTTGAACTCGGCGGCATCTTCACCCCACACATTGGGGTCCATATTCTGAACCACACTAGGTATCTGGAAGACCTGGTGATCGTTCAAACGAATCGATCAAATCGGAGAGAGAAGACAGACCTGTCCAGCTTTGATAGCAATCGAAGACACGATATCCCCATCAACAGTTGTTAACGGTTGGCTCAGAGGGAGGACATCGTCTTCCAGGGCAATACGATCAGTCCTTGGCCCAGCCGGATGAAGACGCAGTCTAATCACATTTTCATGAGTACACGATTCTAACAAAATTTGAAGTATCACACGCACCCTTCCCGGCATACAACGTCGAGGTAGGGCAGGCTCTGGATGTGATCGTAGCTAAAGTCACTTAGGTCACGGATTTCTTGTCGTAATCTTTTTTGGACTTCGGGATCACGAGCGAGATGAAATAGGGTGAAGCTGACAGTACAAGAGGTTGTTTCGTGTCCAACCATTCTATGAGAATGAGCATATGAGGAGAGAAAAAGAAAGATACCAGGGCGACGACTTACATGAGTGTCGCTATCTAGTATTTCTCGCTAATGAGTACGAACTCGCACGCAAGAAACATAGAACATACATTTTCCAGCAGTGCTTTATGCGACAGACGATCGCCATGCTTCGAGTGTTTCTGGTCTCTGATCAAAATCGAGAGAATATCTTTACCGTCGCCATTTTCCAGATGCGTCTGGTTCTGTCGCAGAAACTCTCCAGCTAGCCTTAGAGCCGCTTGCTTCGCAACCCCATCCGTCTTGAAAACAGGAAATTTGCTGATCCAAGGGAAAGCAGACATCATGATGGGCATCAGGAATCCAGGCATGGTCCTCCCGAACAAGACATCCTTATGCCACGACGCAGGCGATGTCTATTGCTTCCTGTGACTTCGCCGCTACGAAAGTCGTGTCCAAACGCTACACGACCGATGATGTCCAGCCTATGGCAGATCAGTTCGGAGGTGATTGATGGTAGATGGGGAGCTACTGACGTGCATGCAGACAGGAAGGGAGTAATATTCATCGTGGTCTCACCCCCTCGCGATGTGAGATGCTTTGCGACTCGTTGTACGAGCTGTCGCGATAGATCAGATTGTTAATGCTGAAATGATTTGGTATGTATAATAGTTTACCCTCTGGGTGCATTCGACAATATCATCAGACATTCCTTTCACAGCGCCGAGACTGCAAGACGGGCGCGAATAAAAACGACAGAGGTAGCAGCAGGCTCTAGACTCACGTGAAGGCCGGCGCGAGAAGTCTGCGTTGGCGTCTATGCTCGTCACCTGAAACATATACGATACCCTTTCCAAGTTGGCTTTCTACTATGGGTAAGAATTCGGGTGCCTTGGCTGTCATGATACACATGTATGAGCATGAACTCAATATGAATATCGAACGATACGAACGATATCGGTATGTATTTGCATGAATGTGATGCACGGCAAAGTTATCTGTGACAATGATCTACGGATGGCATTGATTGAATTGAAGATGATAGTAGGATAAAATACTGACCACATCGCGTTTGAAAAGGGCTGCCTTGATTCTATACACCGGTCCTACGGCCATAGCCCATTTGGAGTACATTTTGCCGATTTCGTTTTGCCATTCAATGTATTCGTGACCCCAGAGCCAATGCGCATCAACCCCCGGCTGGATAAAGACTTGAGCAGGGAGAAAGTTTAGTACGGTGAATTCTCTCACCGCGCATTGAATTTTCCTGGCGGGATCACTTCTGCGTCGAACATAACGAGCAAACAGGATAAACAGCAGAGCTAAGGAAACGAGACCCGTTCCAACTGACAGCATTGTAAGAAATCAAAAGGGATCTGTAAAATACTGTCAGATCAATGAGCAGATAGCAGATAGCAGATAGCCAGAAAATAGAGCCGGTACTTATACCATTTTGCCTTTACTAATCATTGTCATAACCGTTCACGCATTGAGCACCTTAGGCCCCGTCAGGGAACAGATGGCAGAAGTTCTCTAGCTTCTTTGGGTAACCGAAACGGTCCGATTACACCATCGTACAATGCTAATTGATGGGCGTAACAGCTATGTACTATCAGGAAAAGAATCAGATAATGATCATGAGATTCAGGGACGTTGGACCCATGTACTTTTGAGTAAAGGATTGAAGGTCAAGTCCATTAATCCTTCAAACACCAAAAGTCACAACGAAAGTTGGAGCATTGAGACGAGACGGGAGAGAATACTTGTTCGTTGAGTACTAGAAGGACGCCGGGGAGATTTTTTTAAAGTTGCAGTCTGTTCGCTGGGAACAGCCAATCACAATTTCAAGAGACCAAACTTTATGCAGATGCAAGTTAATGAGAACTGAACCAAGTACTCGAGTGAGCAAATCGACGTTCAAACCACGTCGGAAATTTCACAGACATCTTGCGCCTTCAGCTTAATTAAGACCTGAACACCCTCGTGTTCGAGTCATGGCTTGGTGCTGCGCAAAACGCGTAACCGCGGCACGCGTCGTTCCTTATTTGGCAATACCATCGTTGTGTCATCCCAGTCCTCGCTACCACGTCATCGCGTCATCATACGCGCAGAATGCAGCAGCGTACAGACCACCGGGACCACCACCCCTCCCCGCCCTCCCAGGGTATAAAAGGCGCGCACATTCACGACACCACCGCCAGCCCTTCTTTCTTCCCTTCCCCCACCATCTCTGCTTTCTCTCCCTTGCCGTCTTCGCGTCCTAGATGCCCGCCGACTACCAACGGTATGCCATTACGCTCACCGCTCTATTCATTGCTTATATAATCCCTTTCCCCAGATTACACGTCGATCTCAACAGGACCCTTGGTCGCACACAATTGGTATGTTACTTGTGACCTCTTATTACTTATCTCACTCACTCGCCATTTAGGCCAACAATACCCCAGCTCCCATCGTCGCCGACATCATCTCTTCCAAGGCCCCGCCTCTCCCAAAGGAAGTTGCCGAAGACATACTCAACGAAAACAAGAACCGACTTGTCCGAACCGCTATCAACGCCTCAAAAGCCGGTCCAGTCCTGGTTTCCGCCTTGGAAATCGCAGTTACAGAGGCGCTCTCAAAGGTCGAATCCAATGCCTCGTACAAAACCGTTCTCCACCGCCGTCGCATGCTGACACTCTGAGTCATTATTATCGACGTCACCGATGGTCAGGTCAAGGGCGAGGATGTATGGAAGCAGAGGCACGCTCGTCGGCTGCTGTATGTTCTGGTACGTGCATTTGAATTCTCATCATATCGCCTTCTGACAAGATATAGGCACGCGATCTCCGAGGACGCGACGGCAAAAGTCCCATCAAGGCATCAATGCATCAACCCTCTGCGGTCTCTTTGCTGATTTCATTTATTGCATCGCAAAATACACCCAAGACGCAAATGGCGACCGCTGCGGCCTGGCATTGCTCACTAGAGGAAGCCTTTTTGAAATGCTAGATAACGATTGCAGTGCTTGTAAGTGTTCTCTCTTTGTCTATATGCTACGGTAGCGGTCGATGAATTTGAGCTTGAGCGCGGCTCCGACGACAAGATCATGTACGGCAAAGATGTCCACCGAAGAAGCGCTCAAAACACCGAACGCAGAGGCCGGGACCTCGCCATCCAGAACTGTCTCTTCATGGAACATTGCTGAGATCCCGAACGGCGGTATGCGTGTCCCACCCACCGAAGATGAGTGGTGAACCCAACCACGCACATTTGGCTTGTTGTCAACAGATCGAATTTTCAAATGGAAAGCTTGCTCAAGGTAGCTTTGGTGGATAATAGGAAGTTGGACGCGTAGATGGCACGATGGCACCCAATAGAGGTCCAAGAGGATGACAATTCGCAAAAAGTAACGAACGGATGGTCGGATCGAAGCTTCGGCGAAGTCCGGCAGTGCACCTGAATATCAACACTTTTCTTTCCTTCTACCCTCGGCTACCATGACCTTTCTTGTTTTATTTCGGTTCCGTGCAAGTCTAAAAGCCGAGTCCGAGCCTGAGGGGCGCTTGGATGAGGAGCTTGAGCCCTCTGAGCCCAAGCCTAAGCCTGAGACCTGTCAACCAGTGGACCCAGTGATTTGGCAGAATTTACTACTGGAATTCTGAATCTATACGATAAGTATGTGGTAGCTGTGCAACGTACATATAAGCGCGTCGTAGCACGTTGAATTATACTAACGTTACCCGGGATCAAGCTCTAACACCGAGAGCGCAGGAACAATTCTGCAGTAGTAGGAGCGGCCACTGTTTTCTTTCCAGGCCGGCGAAAGGAAATTTGACCAAACATGTCATCTTTGACTATACATACCACGCTGGCAAGACGACCTCGGCTTTGCATTGCCAGTCCTTTTCGCACGTCTATTGCTGGCAATGTGACGTTGTCTCGTGCTCAAGAATCGCCGTTCTTCTCGTGTGACGCTGGTCTTTAGGGAAGCCGAGGTGCCGCTCACGCGGAACTACCCCTGATTCGCATTGGTTCTCTCGGACTCGCATATATCAAAGCGAATCCGAGTTCGAGTTATTGTTTGATGACTCCTTGCCACGGTATGCGCCTCAACCACCTCCACTCGGGAATATACTTCTCCGCTGGCAAAGAAAATTCTGCCGATTCTGTGCATATATATACTCTTCCTGAGAAACCGGCACGACCGTCACAGTATGCCTTCCTTCGTTCACCGATCCTTGTTTCTCTCCCTTTCTTCTCTACTAGTCTCCACGGTGTCGGTAGCTGTGGAAGTTTCCTTACCTCTCTCTGCACCGTCAAACGCACCGGAGCTCTCTGCTAGTCTCCTGTCATTTTCCATTGAAGGGGATCGATGGACGGACTGGTCTGGCACGACGTCGAAGAATCAGTTTCTTTACAACGCCTTGGATAACCTGAAAAGTCTGACTGGTACACCACCCAGTATCAGAATTGGAGCTGACAGCGAGGATCATACTAATTTCAATCCTAACGTCGAGGTGAAAGCATTGGTAGACAATTTGTGAA
Organism: Armillaria borealis; assembly: GCA_030435635.1. NCBI lineage: Eukaryota > Fungi > Basidiomycota > Agaricomycetes > Agaricales > Physalacriaceae > Armillaria > Armillaria borealis. Next base: position 340,284 of record JAUEPT010000010.1, on the reverse strand, counting down.
TCTATACTTACATCCATGACCTCTCAGTTTTCAGAAGCGATATTTCCTGATGTTTCTACGGTTGTACCTTATCCCGAAGCTACAAATCTTACTGTCGGTGATGGCTACTATCAAACGGCCCGCTTTCTTCCATCTGGTACGACTTCAGTCTTGTCGATTTGCTAGATATGGTTGATCATGCATTCTGTAGGAACTCATGTAACCTGGGGCATCAATTTTGGACAGAAGAATCTTACCGCGGCATTTCTCGCGGCCCGTTCGATTGCGAGCGCATTTTCTTCTCCTGCTATGAAAGACGCCGGAGTAACTCTTGACTTTGTGGAGATTGGTAATGAAGCCGATTGGTATATCAACAACGGCGCACGTCCGTCCAACTGGACTTCAGTCGATTATACGCAAGAGTAAGTATCTACCATGGTTCCTTTGATTACTTACATACTAACAATTGCGTACTATAGGTGGACCGAGTTCGCCAATAACATATCCAAGACTGTAGGAATCTCATCGACGTCACGTACAAAATTCTTCGTTGGTAGTTTTGTAACTTCGACCCACTCAACAACCGGCTTTTCACCACAGGCTATCTACGCCGATGGAATACTTGATTCTGAACCGGGCGCCTCCATCGCGAGGTAGGACTTTGTTCCGTTGAAACCATGGCGCTCGCTACACATGATATCAGTTTTTCCCAGCATGGATATGCAGGTGCCTTCCGCGAAGGTATGGTTGGTCTTCTACAGGAGCTGATGACGAAGTCAAATATCCGTGGCAATCTCTCGGTTTTCACCCCTGATATCGAGGAAACGCACAACCGAGGCCTGGATTATGTCCTTGGAGAAGCCAATAGCTATGCCAATCATGTATGTTTGGGCTCTTCTTTCTCTACCAGTCTAGCCTGCCTATTGATGCTACGCAATATTGAAGGGTGCAATAAACGTTAGCAACACAGCCGGGGCTGCACTATGGACATTGGATTATACCTTATTCGCGTAAGTGCCGTCTTGAGTCACTTGTGCGATTAATCAATTCGTCCGTAGGCAACAGCTGGGAATATCGCATGTCTTTTTTCACGAAGGAATAGGATACAAATACGACTTTGTACGAATGATTCTCTTGTCCCGTCGGTAGTGACTTACATCTCCCTATCAGATCCAACCTGTCGAATTGACCAGATCCATCCTCGATGGATCTGAGCTCCCAGAACCTATAGCACCTCATGTTCAGCCTCAATACTACTCCGCAATCATAATCGGAGAGGCCACAGGTAATTGTGGCCAGACTCAGGCGGTGGAGTTGTCAATCGATAATTCCCGTATCTCCGGTTACGCCTTTTACGAACATGGTGTTCTCGTCCGTGCCGTCCTCATTAATTCTCAAGCGTATATGAAAGGGCAAACCGCCCCCCGTTCGAGTATTCATCTCAACCTTGGTTTTTCAGGGAACGGACAACTCCCGGCGACTATGCGGGTCAAAAGACTGGCCGTTGGGTGCGTTTTTAGGACTTGGGAGCTGATTCATCGTTTTCTGATTATCGGTTTCAGTCATGCCGACGACGATTCAGGGCTAACCTGGGGAGGTCAAACATATGAGACTGACGATGCGCGAGCACACGGAGAGCTGGAGATTGAAACTATTCAGGCCACATCCGGATTGGATATCACTGAAACGGAAGTCGTCCTCCTGTCCTTCGAATCTTAACGTTGTCGAGGCTTCGGATTTGAACAGTGTAGGAGCTACTGCCAGAGACGAGGAAAGAAACGACTTACCGAGACATGACAACGAGCCAGTTTTCCTTGTGTTCGATGAGTTCTAGGATTGGCATGATACAATTTTCTTACATAGCTTGGATACCTTGCGATTGCAGAAATCGCAGGGTTTGATATTCTTCAGAATTTCCGCAAACGTCTTCAGAGCAACATGGCGTCCTTCACTGTCCTGAGCATAGAATGCCATGGTCTAGTCTTTGGGTGAGTATAGACACATAACACATGCATATCGGACGAGCCCTATTGCGAGCACCCATGGAGAGATCTCTTTCCGAGTCAATGTGCGCCTTCTTCACTGTAAGCATAGGGAAGGACTGGTACGACATGATTCCCAGAACTTCATTTGCTCCTCGACCGAGAGTTCTCGAAATGGGAAATGCATTTTGCCGCAAAAATTTTCGTATTCATGGGGTTCGAGAGTACGATTGTTCCAGAAAGGAATCAGCATTGTGGGAGCTGGATGAAGCGGATGACCCCCCAGGATAAAGATTCAACAAATGGAACTAAACCGTGAGCAAACATACGTGTATTAGTGTTACAATAATACTAATATCATAAAAGATATCATGACTTTACGGGCCCGTTCTCTGCTGCGTGAACCGCAGAAACAAGATCGAAGTGGAAGAAGGGAGTTTGCAGAGCAGAATCATCCTGGCTGACCGAAGCACTCGAGTTCCTATCCTGCTTCCAGTCTGATGTCTCGACGTCTCCTTCGCGCGGTTCTGATGGTGCAGTTGTACGGTCTCGATAGGGTACGACAGCCGCGATTTCCTGAGGTACTCGCTGGCCTACACCAAAGCCACCAGCGACTAGCGCCCGGCGAATCCACGGAGAAAGGATGGTGGCAAAGTGGAACTAGATGGTTTGTAAGTTCGACGCTTCACTAAGAAACATGAGAAAAGACGTACCTCTACAGGGTGGTCGGTCCATCGTTCTATTTCATTCCGAGTATCGATTAGTGCTTGAACAGCAGTTGTATCAATTTGCGAGCTGTGGTAGAGGGATCAATACAAATCATGATGACTTGAACGATCAAGACGTACATCACAGAAAAATCGAGAACGACGGCTCGCAGAAGTGGAAGGTTCGCGTTGGCTTCGACTGCAGCACCGTGATCGCCTCGTTTAGGTCCAGGGTCGTTCCATGCTCGGTCGCTCAATTTCACTATGCTGATGTCTTTGCCCCTTCTCGTGTTCTGCTTCACATAGTCCACGAGGGTCGAGTTCAAGTGTGAACTGTTGGGGTAGAGGAAGCTTTCCTCAAACCGATACACAACGACACCAGGAGAAGGCGGGGTGACTTGGACGTCCGCATTGGTGACGCTGTCCTTCGTGAGGGGAACGAACACCTCGTGGTGGCGCTTGTGCTCTGAGCTATCATCGTCCAGTGTAACCTTGCCGAGGAAGTATCCACGAGGATGAGCGAGGCGTATGAGGAGGAGGGCAAGAGAAGCACAGATGGACACGTATATGCCATTTTCGATGGATGAAAAGATTGTAACGAGAACAGCCGCGGCCCATATCACAAATTCCAAGGGAGACACTCGCCAGTAGGAATAGACCTAGTAATATGTTGAGTACAGCGCCGCGGTGCAATGTATTGAACATACCTGCTGAGGAGATGCTACCAGATCTGCCACTGCATGGATAATCACGGCAGAAAGACCCGCGGTGGGAATCCAGTAGAACGCAGACGTCAGGCCATACAATGCCACAATAACGACAATTGCAGTGATGATGCCGGCGGCGGGTGTTCTCACGCCCGACTTCGACTTCAAGGCAGAGCGAGAAAACGATCCTGTAGCGGGATATGCGCCGAAGCACGAGCCCACGGTGTTCGTGACTCCTATGGCAATGAGTTCTTGGTTCGGGTTGATTTTGTAACCGTTCAATCGTCCAAAGGCTTCAATAATATCGTAAGTATTATATCCTAAATCGCAATGCGTATGGTGGGACTTACATTTGGCAATGGCGATGTGCTCCAGCAATAAAATGATAACTGCCACAGGAAGCTTGGCAGCAAGAGCAGAAACAAGATCTGGGTCGATGTCGGGCTGGCCGACGTGTCTAAGACCACTAGGGACCGTCTTTAAGATTTTGATTGGGTAGTTTCCCTTCGAATTACGTCGGTGTCTTGTGTATAGCCATGCAGCGATTGTCAGAATAAGGATAACGAAGGCGTTCCTGAAAACGGAGATGAAGAAGAAGACTCGGCTCCTGCGAGGGAAACGCTTTGCAAGCCGATCGCATATGATGCGGATGGCGTATAATGCGACCAATCCCGTCAGTCCCCAGGCGGCATCGAGCTTGGTATTTGGCAGTCCCTTTAAGGTGTTTATAATAACTTTGTAAGTGGCAGCGCGAGTACTAGAATTTGAAGGTTAGCTTTGATATGAATCAGAAATCAGAATATATACTCGAAACCAGTGATACCCATCAAGCCAGGAACTTGACCGGCGATAATACTAATGGCAGAACCGGTCATAAAACCGCTGACCGCCGGTGCAGGAATGAAGTCGACTATCCATCCAAGCCGAAGGAGTCCAATGCCCAAGACGATAAAACCGGCAATAAAGGCGACAGTGGTGGCTATCTGAGGAGCTCCCCATTGATCGGGATGTTTTTCATCAATATATTTGATGATCTCGGCTACCGTCAACGACATGACAGCGACTGGACCAATGGATACATCTTTTGAAGTTGCAAAGAACTAGATGGCAGTTTAGCAAGTTAAGTTCAAGGCATGAAAAAAGAGGACACACGCAGTATATTAATACACCGACGAAAGAAGAATAGAGCCCATATTCGGGATCGAGGGTCGCAATCTATGGTAACGTCAGACTGGTTTTTTGGAAGATGAAAGGGTAACTCACCTGAGCGTAGGACATGCTTTGCGGAACAATAACCATTCCAACAGTAAGACCGGCGATAACATCGCCAGTAAGCCATCCCAAATCTAGCATTCGTTCAATCACCAATTCTCGGAGGGAAGAGAGGGCAGTGGAACTCACTGTATCTAGTGATCCATCCAAATATAGGAAACAAGCTGACAAAATAATTTACCACCTGTACACAAATACATGAATACGATTCAACATTAGAGAAGTGCATACGTACCCGTTTACCGGGGTTCTTGGTGTACTGAAGTACATAATCCTTCGAAGAGACAACTGGGACAATCTCCTCTGGATATCCGATGATACGTTTACCGAGGCGCTTGGCGGTGCTAGTCATGGTGTAGACTGGACCTTGGGGAAGACGTTCCTAACGCTGCTGTTTCTCTGAACAGGCGCTAAAAGCAATAGCGTTACAGTTAGCTCAGGGACACCTGTCTGAAGGAATAAAACGTGACGTACTGGTTTCTGACGTAAATCAAACTGAGGGAAGCGTCAGCTACGCAGATGTGTCAGAAAAGGGAAGTCGGTAGCGACAAGTGAATGGGCAAGCCATTTTCAAGAGTATTTTGACGCTGAGAAATCGCGACATTAGGTGATCACTCCGCCCAAGGATTGCGCAATGCGGAGTCTGAATGACACCACGCGGGTATTGGAAAATTCAATTGCTACCATTGGCGAATGTCGACGCGATTGGGCCCTGGTATGTCGCTTTGTTGCTGGCGGGCCAGGGAAGGCTAGGAAATCGGCTGGGATCGACGTTCAACGATAAAAGACCCTGGCCCTTGATTGGGAAGAAATTTTCTAAACAAGGTAATATCCGTCGCTTTCGAAGCACACGCGTGCCGCGTCGGCTTCTCAGCATTAGGTTCACACACCACCAGCCTCACAAAGAAATAATCACGGTTGTACTGGCGGAATAGATACCACGTCTGCCTACAATGAGTGGATACTTTTACAAGAACCTGAATTCTTCGATCAACCGCCGATCAACTTTGACAAGAGGCAATCCCCGCCGGTATTCATAATTTAACATAGGAGGCCCAACATTGCTCTGTTATTATTAGTGGTATGGCCATATAGGCCATGGTGTGACAATTCATAAAGTCCAGGAAGTCGTGCTAGTATGTTCTTTAATTGAGGGGCAGTTGTCCGCAAAGGAATACTTCAGGAAGGCTGAGTTCATTAACTTATACTTCGACAAAGAAAGACGCCACGCAACACCCCTTCCTCGTCAGACCTACTGGACAGGTGCTCTGCGGACAATACTCCACATCCATGGTATAGTATTCAAGGACATCGATATCCGACTAGACGCTAGCTATAGTCAGGGACACGGATGTTTCAACTTTCACCAAAAAGTGCGAGAGCATTTCAACCACCGCAGTGATACCAGAAGGAGCTCCACCAACCTCGCCTCCGAATCCGCGCGTTCCTCGAACAGAATCGCGATGCGGCTCCGGGGGACGGTCATGTGGATCTCGACATATGGCCCTGCAAAGCTACATGTGAATGTAAAGTTACCCGCCGTAATGCATCGATGTGCTTGCCATATTACTATCCTAGACCTTAAGTTTAGGAGTATATACAATATCCCACGTATGAGTCCTTCAGAAGATCATTCCAATGTGCCAAAGAATTCTCGATGTACTTGAGCATCGGCGCTGGAGGTCGGAAGCCGCAGTGGCTGTTAAGACGACGAAACCAGTCTCGGCCTGCGCCGCCCCGTGTTATCGCATATAATATCATCAAAGCAACAAAAAGTAACCGTCGGCGGCGCATTGAGCGTGCATACATCGGGGGAGCGGATCTGTAAGAAAAGTCGTTCCTCTCCACCTCCTAGTGCTAGAACAGCACCTCCATCGGAGTGCCGCTCATCTCGGGCCTAACATACGGTAAAGTTAGAACAGGGGACTGTCCTACTAGCGCACCATCCGTTATTAGCCAGTGCATGACATTTCGTTCAAAAGCGGTTACAACGAATGCCAATAGACTGCAGATGGACCCAGAGTGAGCGGAGAGTATGTAGCGGCTCCAACTTTCGTCGGCCGACAGAAATGCAAATCCTTGATCGACCACCGACCTGGCTGGACTGCTTGTTGCACGTTGTATCCTCCACGTAGATCGGCACGGTAGGTAGGTAATCGGAATACTTAGTCGCCGGCGCCAAAGCTGAGGCCTAGCCCAGTTGTGTCGGAAAGCGCCACACTAGAGTTCCTCTCGCGAGACAGCCGGAAACAAGGCATACAGGAAGAGGCTCTTACTACCGAAGATACTGTTCGGGCAGACGACATTTTAGGGATTTCCAGACATTCATCTCCTTTGAATTAACCCTGTGCCCTGTTGCAAGCGCGGGTCAGGATGATTGTATCGATTCCATACAGTCCCTGTGTGTCAACGGAAAAAGTGATGCCTACTCCAGACGTCACAAGGCATGCAACATCTTCGTATTATGAGTTTCTGCATGAGATCATACTGGAGATCTTGGATACGCAAGAGGCTAAATTAGAAGGATACCTGACCTCCCCAACTTTCCCAGCACAGTCATAATCAATAAACCTGAACCTGTTCTCTTAGTCAGGCTAGCAACAAAGAGCATCAATGTCAGCATGAAGGAGGACCGGAAGTAAGCCGATGAGCGTCGGCACCCGTGTCGTAAATGTCGGATTCTTGCACGATCACGCACAGAGCTGTCGGAGACGATGGCGACGTATTGGTGGAGCCACTGTTTGATTATAACAGCGACGAGGGGCACCGCCAGAGATGGAGCGATATGGTGATTTGACTGCCTTCAGGTTCGACCGGATGCAACATTGAGAACTGAAGCCCTCAAGGCTCGTGGAGACAGGAGGAGAGAATAAGGGTATCAAGCAGCATCCTCAAACCACTCATCCTGAAGCAACTCCTTCGTGCTTGTCCGGTCTGCGGGATCGAGCCTCAAGCACCTCCGCATGAATCGTACGACCTCCTTCGCTTTATCCATACTGATATCCCCATCACTGCTTCGCACCACCCAGTGTTCGGTCTGATAGAGATAATGCCCGGGTTTCTTTTTCAGCCGGCCTACGGATGCAATCAGTATGTGATGAGCAAATGAACACTAGGCCATACAGGTTTCGTTAAAATAATCTCCAGCCAGTGGACTCGCACTTAATTGCTTGGCCAGAAACACTTCGCGTGTGTGAGCAATCATCTGGAAGAGCATGATTTCCGTCGCATCGAGATGGACACCGCCAACGCTTCCTTCCTTGGTTTTGAAGAGCGGGACACCCGTAACGATCTCATACACCTAGGTAGCAACTCACAGTCAGCGTGCACGAAATAGATACGCGACGGGCTATAGCCTTACCAAACAACCAAATGACCAGATATCAACCTTCTCATCCCACAGGCCTCCAATGTAGATCTCAGGCGGGCGCAAGCTCTCTGGACAGATGTGGTCGGTTATTCGCTGACCGATAGGTTGCGCTAGAAAAAGAGATATCCAGACTTTAGATATCCAGAAAGCAGAGATGAGATCAAAGAGGGGGGAGGGGACTGACCGCTTCCCAGGTCACCCAAGACAAATGTACGCTTTGTAAACTCTTCTATCGTTGGTAGAGGCAGCGGCTGCGACACGGCTGCATGAACAATACCATCATAGGATGCCTCTGCTTGATGCCGTTGCGAAGGATCTGACTCGAGAAGCATACGAATGTCCTCATTCGACAGTGTAATGTCGAAGAAGATATTATCGGGCTTGATGTCCGTGTGGACAACGCCACACTCGTGAAGGCCATTCAGAGCACGAAGCGTATGAAGTAGAATACGCTTAGCCAGCGGCAAAGGATGGCGAAGGAAATTGCTACTACGAGCATACCGAGTGATGTCTCCGCCAAAAAGGGGTGTGACAAGGCAAAGGTGTCTCTCCGCACTACCCTTACCGGGAAGGAAGAAATGGTCGACGAGTCGTAGGCAATGAGGAGTGGGGTCGTGACCGGGAGTGCTGGTAGTGAGTTGTAATGCCGGCAGTTCCCAACTCACGCCTTTTGCGGCATATTGGGTGCAATGGCCGTTAAGAGCCTTGAGAGCAAAGTATGCCTGATTGCTATGACAAATGTCTGAAAAGGGATGGAACCATAATAAGCAAAATCACCATACCTCTGATCCTGGACGAGCCATGTACTTGAATTCATCCCCCACCCAAGCTTGCGAAGGACTGTGTAAGAGCGACTTTGATTGTCAATATTCCCCCCAAGTGATTCGCCAAATTCGAACTGTGCAAAGCCATAGCCCGGCATTCCCAGGGGTTCTTCTGTAAAGTCGAAATCTACAACACGCTCGCCAGATTCGGGATCGATGGTCCAATGCTGGTTGGGGGTAAGTGGAACGGGTGAGGCATCGGTCCCAGCACGAGGATCCTTGGTCCAGTGGACGGGTTGAGCTTTTTGGTCGTCGGTCGGGGATGGTTGCATGTGTAGAGAGCTCAAGTGGCGTAGACCGTGACACTGCCTAGTTAGTAAGATAGTGTGGCGCTGGATCTTGCAGACAGCTGGACACATCTGTTGAAAGTTGGTGTCGGTGTAAAGTCTGCTTACTAGAGGTACTAAATTGGGATTGTGATCGACTGACATAAATGTAAATCAAGGGGAACTCCGTCCACTCTCATGGAGGCGCGCTCAACAGAAACCCTCTTCAACATGTCGCGCCACTCCAGGCTAATGCTAAAGCCTAGGGGAGACATCGTCACGATGCGGTTGGTTGAGAATGCTCAGAATTTGGGCTGACACAGCGTCAGGGTCTTCCTGTACCAGCTGGGGAAGGTGTCAAAAACGGAAAGTGGAAACATGGTTTGGAATGCTTACAAGATGTCCTCCTGAAGAAATCCTCGAAACTGAAGCCGGCTTTCGCCCTTTGGATAGATCAGAAAGGCTGTCTTGTGAATATTGCGGGCTAGGTTTTGATGCTCAGAGTTGAATCAAACCAGCAGCAGTGTTCTATAACGCACACGAGGCTGTCCTTTTTGCCATAGATGATATGGATTGGGACGGTTGCGCAGACTTTTTCGATCTGTTCAGTAGCGTTGAAGGTCGACTCAAAATCGGTAAAACTACCCGCTTCGTGGCGCTTGTTGCATTTTGTGGTGACCGATTCCAACGGATGTTCAGAATCCACCGGGCGAAGACCGTGATTCTAGCGATAGGTAAACAAAGATCAAGATGGGCAAGGAATATACCAACAACTTGGATAACCACAATTCGAATATCCCATGTCTTCCATGGCGCGCGCTTGACGAAGTAATCAAATGCCGCTTTTCGGTTATCCCACATGTTACGCTGCGCAGCTACAGCCTTCGTTAGCATCGCGGTCTGGCGCTCGCGGTCCTTTATATTCGCTTGGAATACATGCCGGTCGATCAAGGGTGGCTCAACCAATATGATACTCTCATACGGTGGTGTACTAGAAGAGTAACACTTTGTAGAAAACATCCTAGAAATGCCATCTATGAAGAAGTTAAGATATATGTAGAAAGACACGGACGCAGCTGAAGCTCCAGCGGAATGTCCGACTATGACGATACGCTCGCCCTGCAGGCGATTTTCCACAAGTTCTGTGACGCCACGGGCCCAGTCCGAAATTGCTAAGGGTCCCAATTTTCCGTCAGATTTCGCTTCATTGATGTAAGCAGGCCTTACAGGGAGAGAAGCCGGCGATCTCCTTCGCGTTTAAGAGTGCTGATTCACCATGACTGAGCGAATCAAACGCCCAGCATTCTTTGACGCCTTCAGTGGAACTAAATATCTTGGCGATAACAGGCTCCCAATGTTCCTTGTCTAGAATACAGGTCAGAAAAGATGTTAAGAGAGAACTTATGTGCATTTACGTGTGCCGCTTGCGTGCAAAAAGATCAAGACCTTTCCATCTTTCTTGGTGGAAGCAGTAGGTGTATACCGCTTCGCAGCCATTTTGAGGGGTACCCCATTTACGATGCAAGCCGTCTTGAGAACAACGGCTTCTACAATGAAGGCGGAAAGAGACATGTTGGAAGATCAAAGCACTCCTTCGCTTGAACTTCCCCATAAATACCCTTCGGTTCTAAATGATCTGATTCCCGGCTGTTGACTTCGCCGCTCGAAGTCGGCACCTCCCGGTCGCATCCCGGCGCCTAATCCCGGTCGTATCCTGGCGTCTACATAAATCTGGCAACCGGACCGCCTCGAATCAGCCCGTGTCAGGGTGCCCGAGGCTGAAGTGGGCCAAAGTTCAAATTTTGGAATTCATCGGCGTCTCGCGAGGATATGAGGCTAGTAGGCAACATCAGAAATCAGAAATTAGAATCAGATACCATAGATAAGAAAATGATACGACGGACTACGTACGCACTTACTGCTGTCGGAGAACATGTGAGGGCGTCGTGTGGAGCTGCTGGTTTCTCAATTTTCTGACTTCAGCGACTCAAAGACGTTGAGGTTGTATCGCTCGAAACACACAGCTTTGCCCGCATTGGGCAGTCTAAACCTACAATTGATTTCAACCGATGCAACTGAATCCATACATGGAAAACATCATAAGTCAACTATCAAACATCGTGCAGGTGAACACTGGACCTAGGTCTCGGAACAATGCGGCATTGGAACGGAGAAGGATGACTGCTATTCATGTCAGCACCTTGAAGTAGGATAACGAAGGTGCGCACCTTGTTACACCCGTGGTATAGGATATCTCTGGACAGTATTCCACACCAGTGTTGACATCAACAGGTTTTAGGATGTTGAAGCAAGCAAGTATATTGGTGATGTTGAGAATAACAGAAGTTTCAGCGAATCCAGCACCTGTAAAACGCACCTTCATTTGATAAACAGGCCACAAGGAGATTCGTACTAACCAGGGCAAACCCGTCTTCCGAAGCCGAACGCAAGCTTCCGTGGGTCCATCTCGTTTCTTGTGAGAAACCGGCTAGGATCGAAGATATCTGGGTCGGTATATACTGTGGGATCACGACATATTGCCCTAAATGATCTTTAGTAAATAAAGCGTAGCTAAAATGCCGGAACTCACCATATATTTGCCATTATTGTACTATTTTTTGGAATCCTGTGTCCATTATAGGTGTCTTCTTGAATGACACGATGAGGAAGGCCTTGCGCACACTAAGACATAACGGACCATGCATTCAGTGTACACTCACCAAGCCGAGCCGCCGGGGAATATCGCAATATCTCCTTGAAGAGGGCGGATACATAAGGAAGAAAGGACTGGTCATCGAGGTTTGGAAGACGATGGTCACCCAACAAAGAATCAATTTCGGTTTGGGCCTCCTTCTGTACGTCCGGATATTGCATCATCAATGCGATGAAAGATTGCATTATTGAAACCGTCTGCGAAACACTTGCCAAAACAGCAGCATAGTACCAGGGGAAAGACGTACAGTGTCTGCGCCTCCAGCATATAAAGCAGACGCACACCAGCCTATCATACGTTCCTCGTCTTTGTCGACGTAATGACCGTCTTGTGGCTGAAGGTGTTGAGACGTAAACGATTCCTTGGCGTTGCCACCAGCCTGTGTGACTTTAGCGCTTTGGCAATGAACCGTTTCCGTTCCACTCACCATCTGTTGTTTCGTCCATTGAAGCGGCGCCTGGTCAATTGCCTTCATACGCTCACGGACGGAAAATGCAAATCTCTTAAAGTGCGCCCCCGGCATCCACGAGGGAACAAATCGCACTTTTCAAACGAGGAATAAAATCAACAAAAGGTAAAGATACACGTCGTACGCACGGAAGGGCATCACTTCGACCAACCACCGGCCAGGCTGGACTACCTGCTTGTGAAGGGCGAACGCTTCCTCCATGAGCGAAACGAAGTAGTCATCGTCGCTGGTAACCGGCCAACCGTAAGCGAGGTCTAATACTACTGCGCCAGCATTCCTAATCCATCATGAGAAAGAACGAACCTGGAGAAGAAAACTGATTACCTTCGAAGATGCTTTGCATAACTTTCTGGCGTATTAAGAAGTCCGTCTAAGAGTATACGCAGTTCTCGCTCCATGATACCCCGATAGGCTTGCACTGCTCTCGGATTGAGACCTGATTGAAGTAGTCGTCGATAGATTTTATGATGGGGATGTTGCGAAGAGACTGTAAAAACCGACATTCCACGTCCAGCTAGTTCATTATACATCCAAACCACTGGACGATCGGAATATGTATTGGAGCGATGTTCAAGAAGTTCCAAGGCAGCTTCGACTTTGTTCAACACTATGAAATGACGCCCGAAAAATCTGTAGTGAATTATTGAACTTCCTGCAAATCTCTTGAGACAGAGGCCTACGACAGGGTATGATCCTACCATATTGTTTCGACCATTCAGCGAAAGTCGTCCAAGGCGAAACTCTTGGCATTTGGTGGACATTTCCTGAGAAAGCTTTCGGCGGGGGCCCTGGGGGAAGTAATTTAGTCTTGCGTAGTAGAAACGCGCCCGACAGCGCCAAGATAAAGGCGAAGAGTATGAGTCCAATCCAAACATCAAGTTTCCCAAGCATAGTAGCTAAGGATCAAGAATCTTGTCGTCGCGAGAGCAGTAAATATACCCCGGCAGCTTCACGTATTCGCATAGCGGCAAACCGGCGATTGTGAGAATCAGGTGGAAAGGTACATAACCGGAATCTGCCGTAGTACACACATAAGACGCTTGTCCCTTTTTGTATTTACTTTTGATTTTCCTGATTTGGGCTGGCCTGCCAGTGGCCAGCCTCATTGCTTAGGTCGTCTGTTAATTATGTATGTGGTCCCTGTTGGTTCTCTTACTGGTACGATTAGACTCCTCGGCTACCCCTTGATCACCCTGCCAGGATGAGTAGGTCCAGGCTGTCTTAATCGCGCTAGAAGGAAGGCCGCATTTTCAAGATCCAGACAATCCTTCAATTGATACTCCTCTCTCCGGGACGCCATTGTCTTTCGACTGTCCTCAGAGTCATAAATGAGTACAGAATAGCACAAGCTACAAATTAGACAGCCCCGTTCACCCTCAGGCGGCTGCTCTCCGCTGCGTCTACATCCTGGCCTCGGCTACTGTCCTGTATTCTGTCTCCGTCGCTCTCTTGGTACGATTTAACATTGACTTTCATAGTCCCGTTGGAACGTGACTGAGATCCAGTCCGAACAAAGGCCGCAAAATCCAGATGACTCAAGTCATTGCGTTGATCTTTCTCTTGATATCGAGCTAATGCGGCCCGTAGTAGGATGACGGAGAACGTAATTGGGATGATTTGACCAATCTACCGAGGAGGTACCATTAGTAAGACGAATTTCGAACATGCAGAACCTACCAGGTCAATAACAAGATACGCAGCATTTGACTTCAACAAATACGTTGCAAGCATGGCGATGAGCGCTAGGGAATACAGCGCGCCACATTCGACGATCACTAGAATGATGGGATAGAAGGAACTCCTTGAAGTATGTGTGGACATACTACCGAAGTACTTCACGGTACGTCTATGGGCTACCCACAATTTAGTCGCCAAAATGACTAGGAAGGGAGGATTAGCAAACATACATAAAATTAATGTTTATCTCACATGTAGCTGATATATTGGTCGCCAGAGCGACAGAGTAGAACGATACTACCCATTTCCCAGTCTGTTGGACAAATATCGCGTCTTTATTCAAAGCTGTTCCGGGATCTCCTGCTATGGACCAGATGGTGTGTGCCCCCGCTACTAAGGAAAGTTAGATAAGCGTCCTTGAAGCGTTCGAAAGCTAGTGTCCTACCAACGGTTCCAATCCAGCCGAGAATCGGGAAAGCGATGACCAAGACATTTTGCCAAACAATGTAGCAACGATATATCTATGAGCAGCGACTATTCATTGAGATAAGATGCTGAGAAGGAAGATGACTGTACCAAAATGCCATCAGCCAGGAGCGTCTCCAAAAAATACACCGTGTTCTTGAAAGTAAATTTGGTGCTGTCAAGAAAGTAGGCGTCGTCCCCTTCGGAAGTAATGAAGCCTTGATACGCATAAATTCCATCTGCAACGAGATGCTTGGTTCTAGGTCAGTTGAGCTTTGTGCAATGACGAGTTGAGTTTCGCATACGAGAGTACTGAGAAGGGCCAAAGTGCAGACTCCTACGAGAGTTACTATTGAAAGCTCGTGTCTGTTCCGCTCACGGGTTAGAGCCCAAAGCGTAATGGAGATGAGCAAAGCAGCAAAACCTAAGAATTAGCTGTTATCAAAGAACGCGAAGCGAAGGATGCATTTATGATACACACCGTATAGAACGGATTCGACTATAATAGCGATGAATTCAGCAACCTCGATCGAAAGGGCCATGACCTGAACGAACAAGTAAGTGAGGAGAGATATCTTCAATCTATGCGACTCCTGTGGGCTTAACTATGCTTCCCTGAGATGTCGTCACGGAGCGAGATTGCAGGTACCAAGGAACGAAGTAATCGGTGAAGTCCGAGAGACGTCGAAAGCGGAGACACACAAGGAAATCAATGAGCATCCAAGCGGACGCTTTTGACAGAAGGATACAGCAAATTGCTACGCATCATGAATCTCCACTACACTGTATCCGGCCATTCCAACAGCCCATATGATTCTCATGTCAATGAGCCCGTACTTGATGTGAAAGCGAAGTACTTCGACCTTCATATTCCCACGTTTGCGGGCACGGTAACGATTTGGTTAGGAAATGTCAAAGAGAATGCAGTAAGCATCATCACGCTTCCTGGTTCCTTGCCCCCCTGGTCCTGGGTCTCGGGTGTATCCTGGTGTATCACGTTCATTCACTGACAAATTCGCAGTTTTCAGCACATGAAAGCGACGTGGAATGATACGATCGGGGATCAGGCCTGGGTGGACATAAGGAATTTCCCGAGATTCGTTCTTGCGTCGTAATTCTCGCGCTAAATCATCTTTTTATCTCCCTACTTGAGCTTTCTGATGAAAAGCATCAGGAAACCTAGTTACTTACTAAAAAACTCAAACTCTGATGGCTGATTTATTTTCCAAGTCTCGCAACAGCGCAAATCTTATGGATCGACTTCCTTCTCCGTGATACGTACGGTTCGATGACTCGGGAGGTTCGCTGTGGGCAGATTGTGGTCCGTGATGTTGGCGTTGGTGCATAGGCCAGGCCCTGGTTTATGTACAAATCATGTTCGGGGTGACAGTCCCGGAAATCGCCGCCGGCTACCGCCGCGACATACGCGCGGCGCCTTCCAGAAGTTGCTCAAAAGAAAAGCAGCCACTTTCTGAGGCTCGGACACCTCTTGCCCAGCGCTGAACTTGGGAACGGAGACACCTGAATAGGATCGACAAACTATGCGTCCATCAGAATAGCCCCACGACAAGTTTATCCCTCGATTTATTCTAATATTGGCGAAATATCGTTGCCATACCCTAATATCCTTTCCAATAGTCGGGACCATATCGGCAACAAACCCTGCCAGTGGGGATTTACTTATAGGTGCAAAGAATTGAAACCTTTCATTCCAAGTAACTCCCACTGACCACCCTTCATATGGCATCTAAAGCTGATTCTGTGTCAAACTCTTCATTAGAATTTCATGAAAAGTCGCTTCTGACTCGTTCGTCACTCTCTTGGCTATTGGCTGCATATGGTGAGAGATAACACCTGTGTATCTACAATTTCTCCTCATGTCATGATGCTCCGACAGCGAAAGCCGTGATATTATCTTCCCTGGGTCAAGGTCTCCGTCGGGGTTCATTGACCATCTTCGATGAAGGAAATTCCTACCGGTTCGGAAATCTAATCCCGGGCAGAGACACAGATTCCGTCGTCATCCAGGTAAAATCTTCGAATTTCTGGACTCGGATCTACTTGAATCATGACCTTGGGTGTAAGTGTGTTAGCCATGCTACCATCCTCCATCACTTGACTATAACCTGGTGTTTTTAGTTGCCGAAGGTTACATGAATGAAGATTTTGAAGTCAGCGGTCTCAAAACGGCGCTTACCGTCTGTTCCTTTACATCTCTATCCGCACTTACACAGCTGATATCAAGCTAGTTATGGCTGGACAATCGCACTCATCTAAGCGAGCTTGCCTCTTTTTGGAATCGCTGCTCAGTCATTTTGTCATCTTTATATATACGTTATCTCGGGCAGTCCATGAGTAATGCCAAACTGAATGTCGTATGTATTTATCACACTGGATGTATCCTGCTCTTAAGCTTTTTCCTGCGTAGATTACCGGCTACGACGTCGACAATGAATTTTTCAAGGTGAGTGTTTCGAAGTCCAATTCGACGGACGTTGCCCCTCACACCTCTCAAACAGTCCTTTCTAAGTCCTGATATGACTTACTCATGCGCAATCTGGCCTGATAGCGCAGGTGGCGTCCGCGGCGATCTAACAGGCAAGTGGCGAGAGGAAGACTTGGAGATAGCGCAACTTTACAAGATCCGTAACTTGCTAAAGAAGGCCCGGCTTCGTCCAGGAGATCGCCTACTAGAATTTGGTACGGGTTGGGGAGCACTTGCAATCGAGGTTAGTCCACAGGTCAACGACTAGACCAATCGGCTGATAGTAACACAGGCGGCAAAAATGGGATGCGAAGTAGATACGCTGACGCTATCTGTCAATCAAAAGCGGTTGCGGAACAAAGAGTAACCGCGGTATCATTGCAAGATCGAGTGCGTGTCCATCTGCTGGACTACCGGAACATGCCAGATGATTTCGAACATGCGTTTGACGCGTTTATCAGCGTAGAAATGGTAGAGGTCAGTCGAAGTTCCATTCAAGTTTATGAAATCATCTCACAACGGACTTGATAAGGCAGTGGGTGCGATGCACCTTGGGAATTTTTTCAAGCTTCTTGACTGGGCGCTGAAGCCTCATCATGCTGCAGCTGTAATCACGGCTACGACCCAGCCCGAGTGGCGTTTTAAGGTCTTTCAGTAAGCAACAGTGTAGTTTATATCTGTGCCGCACTTACTCCTCCATGAAGACCGGATGACTATGCTAGACGATATCAATGGCCTAACTCTTTTGTCCCTTCTGCTACGTATTTCCTGCAGGTTGCCGAAACTGCGACTCAAGGAAGGCTCACCGTCGAGAGCGTAGAGAACTTCGGATCTCGTGAGTACTCCTTATCCTGAAGATACGAAGCATTCTTATATGATGTGGTTTTTTGATTATCCTCGAACGCTACGTGAATGGGGAAGGTGGGACCTTCTGTTTGACCCTTCTTATTCCACGCTGACTGTGAGAGCGTTCAGACGTTTTTCGCAGAACTGGGGAAATGAAGAGGTTATGACTTCACTGGCAAAAAGCCAACCACAGTTATTGAGAGTGCCAGGCGCCCTGGAGGCCTTTAAACGCAAATGGGAATATCTGTGGGCATACGCGGAAGTTGGGTACGCTCGTGCATATACGTCAATGCACCATTTCACATTTATGCGTCCCGTAAGTGGTACTCGCAGTCCTGGTCACAATCACCGACTTAAGCTCTGCACAGGAGTTTGTCTCCGTCCCTTGCGATTGACGCTTCTTAGAGATAGACCACAGCTGTGATTAGAAGGACTTGTCGTTAAGCAGCTTAACGGCCACATTTGAGATTTCAGGGACAACAGAGTAGAGCAGTCATCATTACAGACGATTTTGACCCATGGTGGAGCCTGAGACGTACTTGACGCGACTTACACTTCAGAACGTCGAAGAGCCTAGAGGTAAGGCGGGAGGGATCTTAAGGATCTGGCGGTGGATTCACTTTACTCAATGGGAAAAAGTAAGACCTTAGACAAGGGAAACAAAGGATCAAAAACAGAACCAGCAATTCAGGCAGATCATGACAGATATCCCTTCAGCTCGAATGCTTTCGAAGGTTCGCGTGAAGATGGATAAGATAAGATCTATTTGTATTGTCAAGTGACGTGATCATAAACAACACGAAGAAGGCTAACGGCAGGTAATTTGCACTTCTCACGAACAGTCACTAGCCATCGTTGAGATGGTATTAGGCGTCATCGGTATCGCAGCAGGCGGTGTCGCAATACCCCTTGCCGCGTCTGGAGTAGCTGCTTCCGTTGCCAGCATCGCACAAGGTGCTGGTGCTCAACAGCAAGGGAAGGCGGCTTCAAAACCTGCAAAACCGCCCGATCCAGACAACCCTCGACTGAAAAAGTTCACCCTCATAGCGCACTGCAGCGAGGACTCTCCGTTAAAGGACCAGGTGGAAGGCAAGCAGGTAGTCTTGCGTGATCGAAAGGTGCGTCCATCTAGCAATATTCCTTCACCTAGAAGGTGAATATTTCGCAGCTGTATCTTGATGATCAAGATCCGTCGCAGCGAAAATTTGAGGGTGGACATGGATTCAGCGGCTTTTATGTCGATTATCCTTGGAATGACAAGCCGCGAGGGCTTGTCAGCACCATCAGACCAGATCCGCCGGAGCTGAATTGGATATATGTGAACAAAGATACGTTGTTGGTCGAGCATGGAGGTAAGACACAGAGTCTTCCTCACTTGGTGGGGCCTTGGGACTGGACGGAGAACAAAGAAAGGCTGTTGTTCGAGGGCTGGGAAGGCTTTGTGGTGATGGAGGAAACTGAGGGATGTTGGCTTTTATGTTACGACAGAGAACAGGACCACTTGGCTAGTATAAGAAGTGAAAAAAGAGTGCTAAAATGCACGCTGGAGAGAATAGTATCAAGTCCGCCCGTAAAATAGAAAACATTACAAGCTATGGAATTGGCCGCGGTTGAAGGAGAGCGAGGAATATGCTGCCAGTGCTGACAAACATGCGAAACGATCATTCGTCTCGACAGAAAATGTGCAAACCGAATAGTATTTACTCACACCGGTATCCCCAAATTTACCACAGCATAACTTCGATTTCTCGTTCTCTCATCGGCTGCATCCGAATTAATGTATCGTTCCGCAACTCGCCTCCATCTCGTGGTCCAATGACCGCAGACTTCAAAATCGTCTTGTCCACTCGATGTTCCAACATCCTCATTATGGCACCCTCGTCAAGATCTACGTTGTCTTTCGACCAAACTAGGTCAATTCCCTCGAGACCTGGTAAAATCTCCGGCTTCGAGAGATAATCCACCAAATGCTGATCGAGCGTGAAGAAGCTCTTCAATCCCTTCATTTCTATAATAGAAAGCCGTCTGAGGTTGGGAACCCTGAAAAGAAATTCAACGACCATTTTAGAGTCGAAGGGAAGATCTTTCAAAGTTAGATGAGAAAGGGACGCTTGGTGCTTCATAAGGGACTTTGCGCAACGAGCCACCATCGATTGGTAGTAGATGGGGAAAAGGCCTGGATCAACATTCTTGTGTAATTCTTCCGTACAGATATTTGTATCCAACACAAGGTGCGTAAGCGCCGGCAGCTCGAACGACTCGAGGAAATTGGACACCCCATAGCTTATCACAGTAAGAGACCGTAGACATCGAAGCACGGAGGATGCTCCCCGAGTCCGTCCACTAGAATCCCAATGAGACAACGTGAGGTGCCTGAGGTTGACACAGGACCTCAGCAAGTAGGAGACGTAGTCCGGCGCGTATTCGTGGAGAGTAAGTGAATGGATCTGATGTATCGGTAGGACATACCCTGCAATTGAGACATTCCCTCCCCTAAGATGAAGTTCTCGCAGTTTCGGCGCCTTCTCGAACAAGATGCAGGGGTATGAATGTTCGGCCCAAGCATCTCGCTGAGATAGTTCGAGACATTCTAGAGATGGCCACACGAGGCTATGCTCGGAGAGGTTGAGATGGGAGCGTAACACTTTAAACGGATCAATGTCAAATACAAGCTTGCGGCATCTCGTCAGATCTAAGCCTCCAGCAAAGAGCTTGTCAAAGACTCTGTAGCCTTGTCTGAGTCTTTCGACAGCTTGGCGTGTGGATTGATTTGAAAATGACGCGGAAATGAAGATGGATAATGGACGGGTGCAGGAACGATCCTGATGGAGGCTGATGACACTGCATAGTGCCTCGCTGACGTCTGCTTGATTTGCCTGGCCGTAAACACATGTCCACATTTCCGGAGTAGAGAGTGCGATACTCCGCCAAAACGAGCATACTGAGGCGAGACGAAGGGGAGTGATAGTAAGGGCTCGAACGGCATTATGGGCGGGGAAATACGAGGATATTGGCATGGCCCTACATGCGTCCTTGAAGATATTCGTCAAAAGTTCTACGGGTAGTCGACGAACCGGAGCCGAGCGGGATTCCCATGCATCAAGGCAAAGGCTCAGCTCGTCCCGACCGCGTCTGAGCCGACCCAGGATGCCTTCAAGTCGAGTAATTTCGGCGTTGTAGTCGGATAGCTTTGAGTACAAGGACGGGATCACTTTGCACAAGGATGCAATACTTTCTGGGTCTAGTTCTTGACCGGTGCGGAGAGCGTTATGAAGAGGGGACAGAATAGGGTGAGGGGGGGAAACGAATGACGCGGGGCATTGATTGCAGAGGGGTATTGTGTCCGAGTCGACGTGCATTGTAGCTAGCAGCGCATCTATCCATTAGCCAAGTGTTAAATGCCAAGCCTCGAGAAGTGCAATACCTGTCCTATTATATCGTGGATGGAAACTACAACGTACCGTGGAATGCGTGGCTTTTGCATGGCGCCGCATTCACCACGTCACGTACCGGAATCTATACAGTCCAACATCATGCCATTTCGGGAGGGTAAGGAGGGTTATAAACAGGCCACCTTCCACATGGAGGAAACGTTATCAATGTGAACCTGGCGTCATGATAAGTACTAGCACCGTGACTGTATGAAGGGTCTAGGCGGCGCTTTGTCAACAAAACCCAAAATATTTAGGCAGGACAATAGAAAATTGATGCTCCCGGCAATCTTCTGGCTGCTAACAAGTTTTATCGCTTTCGTCCGGACAAAACCTAGGCATAAACCCATTTGACGCCGAGATTTCGTCCAGATAGCCTGCCCATCTATTTTCGGGGGGTCCTGCAGGGTGTCAGTCCAGCTTTGCCAAGTATCAAGCCTGCGAGATTGTTATTGAACGCATTTTCATTTTATAGACTTCAGTGAAGTGCATGCCCTAGTGTACGTGAGAGCAGATTACACTCCAGTACTTTCCGAACCTTTCCCCCCAGATTCTCACGGACAAAAACCTCTGCCAAGGGAAGATACTTCCACGGCACGAGGTAGAAATTCGTGAAACAATGCGACACAAGATATGCTCTTCGCATGGTGATAATCTCAGAAGCTGAGAATGTGCCAGATTAGTGCAACGACCTTTTGGAGAACAAAAAATCATACGCATCAACCGCAGCACATCAAAGAGATGGGCGACTGCGAGCAGGGGTTCTGGAAGTGAATTCCGAAGCTAAACAGTCACGGGTAGCAACGTTAGAAAACCGATCACTAGGAAAGAATCGGCAGAAAAACGCACAGAACAACATCCAAACACGAGAATGGTTCCCCTTCGATGGTATCTCATTCACGGTAGGACTCTGAGCTCTGAAAAAGGGGACTTGTGGACGGCGTTGCAGAGGAAGCGGGTCACTGCCTAGCATCGTAAATTCCGCTTGATCGGCCCATCCATCTCCGCAGGGCTGCGCTGGTAGCAAAGACCGGCGTGGATTCGCCTTGAAAGCTGTAGTAGAAAGTTGTCTTGTTATCATGGACATGACGGGAGGAAGAAAAAGTTGAATCAATATATTATTTGTAGGGCTTACGTGAGGAGTTACGGCCCGATAACCCGGCACAAGGCTCATACATATCCCTACGGGGAGCATGCAGGCAGAAACGAGTAGGCCCCCTCCCATCCGGAGGTCATCAAAAATCTAAGCTCTTCGGTGACCATGCTCGATGTTACAATATTTGGACGGTGGGTTAAAATCTAAGGCTGTCGGTACACAGACGAAACCAGCATTGGCCTCAAATGTCTCCGCAATTGAACTTCTCCCATGAGTGGAGAGAGATTTACGAAGTATAGGTAACCTCTGATATTTCCTGCAAGTTACCCTCTGAGGTGCTCCCCTTCTCTCCGGTCTCCGAGTCCTCATGTAACGGCTCCACCTTCTTCCCTAGCATTCCAAACTTGAACCCACCTTCGTATCCGAACCAGGTGTTGCGCTCACAATGTGGTCCACGCAACAGAAGCAACAGAAGGCAAGCACCAGTCCAACCCAATGATAAACCTGCTCCGGCTCGCCATCCGGCTGTCAAAAATACGCGTGAACCAACATCTGCGCCCATCACTTGACCAAGGAAGAGCTGAAAGGAAATCAGTTAAGTGTAGCGGCTGAGCGAGGTGCTCGCCGTCTCACTGATATAAGGAACAGGGCATTTAGCCGAGCACTAGCATCAACCGAGATGCTATGCAAAGCACCTAGTTAGGAAACGGACACGCGATCGTCGATAAAGAGAAACTCACCTGAATATTAACATTTGAAGCGAGACTTGCAGAATCCGGCAAAAGACATCTATACCTACTGTAGCCACAACGACCTTCTTTCAAAGATCAACACGAGTTCGCTAAGCTGGATAATTGTGACGATACAGACAGAAGCAATGTGAATACCAGCGGCGCCCACTAAGAGAGCCTGGAAACAAGCATAAATTATAGAGCCTATGATCGCGCTATACCATGGATGCAGCTTATCAAATATTGGATTTGCTAACCGGGGCCAGTCGTACGACCATAAGACCAAACCATCCACAGAACATAACTTGACTCACCAAGCAGAGTCATACAGACACCAGATATTCCTATGAGTCCAAAAAGCCCCACCTCTAGGCTAATTGGAAGAGGTTCAATCGTTCAATCAAATCCCGAAGGACAAACGGGCACTCACGTGGAATAATTATACGGTGGACCACCCAGCAAGAAGGTCAGTGTGACCCAAAAATTTGAGAACCCTGCTGCGGCGAGCAAGTTCACAAGACATGCCTAGATTGAACCATAACGACGGTGCAAATGTCCCGGACAAGCGAAGTCACCTGAATCAGCAACGGCTCCCCGACTGCGTACTTCATCATTGACCACAAAAGCTCCCAATATACTAAGTCGTTCCCGTTCTTCGCTGGATAATCCGGGATCATCGCGTAGCAGCCCACGAGCACCGCTAATTGCATTCCCACAGCAAAGTAATACACCGTCCGCCACTCTGTGTACTGGGCTATGATCCCCGCGAAGACTCGTGCTACCAAGACCCCCATGATTAATCCAGAGACAACGATGGATATACAGAAGTGACGTCGGGAGGGAGAAGCCACGTCCGCCGCTAAAGGAATGATAACTTGCGGCACAATATTGACTGTGCCGGCTAGGAAGGAGAGGGCGAGGAAAGCGGTCCAATTGTGGACGAGGCCAAGACAGAGCGTGAGAACGGTAGAACAGAGGAGGAGTCCGAGGATCAGTTGACGGCGTCTTATAAGGTCGCCTAGAGGTGCGAGGAAGAAGAGGCCTATGGCGTATCTGTCATGGTGTGAGGTGCTGACTTCGAAGCATTTAAAAAGCCGAACCCAGCTTGGAGGATTGTAGACGCTCTGAACGGATATACATCAGAAACGGCAGTAAACAGCAAGACGACAATACGAGTGACCTCGAGGAATCAAGATACGAGACCCCGAAAAACTCAGAGAATTGGACTGTAGAAAAGTTGGTTGTCAGAATTCGAGTACTTCTCAACTCTCGGTCTTACTTAGCAGTAGCTGACAGTAGTACAAATTCGCTACAACTATGAGGCTACAAATCAGTCATGAATAAGCACCAGATGAGAATATGGACGGTACCGAAAGTACACGCAAACGCGAAAAACAAATTGAGTCCAATCCCAAACTCAGGAAACGGTCGTGTTGGATTGCAACGGAGTCTTTGAGGAATGGGGATCAAGCCAAAGTCCTTCGTCGGGCCCGAAGAGCTCATGGTGAAAATAGATGGCAGGTAAGGCTCCTCGGTATTTATGCAGCGGTATCTACTCTTTTCCTTCGAACGTTGAGAAGACGAAGACCGTATTTCGGGAAGCGCCCGGGAGCCGTCCACACCGAAGTACCCGCCGAGCGTGCTTCTCGGATATCCGTTGCAGAAGGAGATGCCTATCCGTGACAGCACCTCGGTCAACAACCACTAACGCAAATAAAATTGCAGACCCAACGTTCAGGCTGGAACGGAACATCCACTGCCACGAGTTTCGGCCCCGTCTACAAAGAGAGGAGTAGGATATAACGAGGCTAGTTTGGATACGTACACTTCTTCTAGCTTGCACGATCTTGGGAGCGGCGTCTGTCCTGATATTATAGTGCGATGTGTAGGTCCGGCCACTAATCATGTCCAAGTCGATGCGTAATGTTACAACTGTTTGCATACAGCTCGGCAGTCAGGGTCCTTTCCATGCATGAGAAAGAATACTTGGACTTCATCATAGACCGTGTTTTAGTGATGTCGAGCGCACAAAAGGGTTTCCGAGAGCCCCGAAATAGCCATAAGCCATGGTCTATGACGAAGTCGAAATCAATCTCTTCTCTCGTGCAAAACACATGCAACTGTCAAGCTCCATGCAAACAGCTGTAAGCGCCTTCTCTGGACTATTGAAGCCCTAGGGTATGCGAAGGAAGAAGTGAAGGTAGGAGTGACGACTTTTGTACCGCCGAAGTAAGATCGCCTTGAGTCATGGAGCTATTAGTCCATAGTGAGATACTGGCATGTAAAAGAAGATCTATTTATATTGTTAGTCTGGTGAACGAAAGGAAAAGGCGAGAAGGCACAATATGGTGCAATGGCAGTAATCGGATAATTGAAGTAGGGAAACTGACTGACACTGAAGGAGAGAATAAATATACTCTAGAAATTATAAAGAGAAGGGCTGACCTGCTTACTGAGCTTTCTGGCTCTATGTGGGAGGACCTCAACGAAAAGAGCTTCGGCGAGTCGGATGACCCCAAATATAAAGGTTTTAAGAACATAGCGGTTTGGTGGTGGCGTGAAGCTTCCGAGAAGGTAAGGACTCCAGTGCATAGAAAGCAACACAATGAGATCCGGCGCCGGAGAGCTTGTGTGGGTCAGATTTGGGGCAAAATTTCAATGCGAGCAGAGGAAAGTATTCAAACCAAACGAGAATTACTAGTGGCGTGTAAGAAAGCAAAGCGTGTCGCATAAAGAGCCGCCGGTCAAGCTTCAAGGCAGAAACGGACCAGAGGCCGCTTTTGTAAGGCTTTATCTGGTAACGTAACAGGGAGTAACTGCACATCCGGCACTGGTCGCACTCGATACCCAGAGCATAGTAATGTTGGTGGCAATTGGTGAAAGATAGGGAAGAAGAAAGAGTTCAAAAAATACGGATCCCTGCACCAATATCGGCGCCTGGCCTGCCCATAAATCGCGGTTTTCAGATGTGCCCAGTTGAGATCAGGGTACACGGAGCCTAAGAAACCTCGCCAGAGAAGTAACCGTTCAATAATCCGAGCCTTGATAATCTGTGATATTCGTAGCTGATGCCACGGCCTTTCATAATCCATTCTCATCAGAGAGCAAAGCCTATGGCAAAGTAAAGGTAGAGAATTAGACGGCGATTAGAGATTTAGCTGTTGCCGCCGTAGCTAAGATATCGTCCCCGTCGGTGATGGTCATAGCTGGGTGGCAACTGTTTTGGGCGAGTCAAAATAGAATCAAAATCCTGAGATGCTTCAATTTTGCCTGTCAAAATCCGGGAAGTTTCAAGTTCCCTAATAAGGAAATGTTGATAGATTTTGATCCTGTTTTGACTCGCCCAAATAATCGATATAAGTCGCACCGTGCTTTCCGAAGAGCTTCGATTTCGAAATCATGCTCCTGCCTCTTCGTCGAGATATCAGGGTATCGGAATAGTTCCCTGGAAGCTTCCAGATATTAATTTCGTCTTTCTGTTCAGGTCCTCACCGTACTTACTGCCCAAATGCACAATTAAAAAAAATATTGAAGCGACTGACTTGTCTTCTTTTCGGTTTTCGACAGTGTATTCAGTAATTCACACGCTAAAACCTGAGGGTACGCCACACTCTCATTAAATATTACGAGCGAAATCCTGAGGAATAGTCGTAATTTTTGTGCAATAATAACCGATGATGTCATCCTTTTTGGGAACCCCTGAGAAGTGCACGACCGTCGACGAGCCAGGCGCAATTTCTACTTGTCTTTCTTCTACCACCATCTCTTTCAGCATTCTACCACTGCATCTCCATGAGCATTCTGTCGCTTTCGAGCTCGACGCCGCAGTATTCCTCGTGCAAAAGACAGCATGCGCGTATACTCACATTAAACTTCCTGGACACGAAATTTCCTCCTCAGGAGAGTACAGTAGGTCGGAGCGATGAAGCTGATGCTGCCTCGATGCTCTACTCAGATGCTGTGGATAACCGAGGGAGGCGCGACCACAGAAAACGCATAAATAGAGGTAGTATTGTTTCCTTGGACGTAAGTGGCCACGCCCGGAGGTTTTTGTCCCCAGTGAAGTCGCGGAGATTAACAAATGCTCGACAGAAGCTCCAAAGCAGACGCAGCTCCCTATCGTTATTATGGTGAGGAACGGAATGAACGACGCGACTCTCGCGCTGTGACCGAGAAGACCGAGCTCTATTCCAACCTCTACGACAACAGATGTTCAGTTTATCATGCATTACAAATGTAGCCTTCTCCACGATGATGGCGTCGACATAGATGGTCGAAGCTAGGCACCAGTCTTTGTGGTCGACAATCTTCAGGGAATCGGCAGCTAGATGAACCTTGCCGTCCCTAGATTTCTGCCAAGATTGGGATAAAGGAATCGCAATGAATTAGGGTTCGAGCATGATTCGGCTAGGCGAAGCTGGTCGTCGTGAAACTCGGCGCCGGGTAAATCGAATCACCGTCGGAGGATTTCATAAACGTTCATTATCGTAAAGAGTCGATGGCAGTTGTAAAAAGGTGCTCGAGCATCGAGTTGGTGAGTCGTGTGACATCTCTCGGGGAATTGATAACGATCAGAACGGATGAACAGACAGAACTTCCAAGCAGTTTGAAGCGCCATCTATTGAGCCGAAAAGCGATACTCGGGATAGTTGGCTGTGCTTGGCTGCGCGTATAAAGTCCATGGCGTACGATTCCAGTTAGTGTTGCCGTTGTTCACGAAAACGTGACGCGTCTTACGTACGCCACATGGACCCTGCCTTCAACAATGTTGAACAGATTCTGTCCGTTTCATCCGTCCTTCCGGCGAACGAACCTCCTTAAAACCTCGACGTATCCAGGACAAAATTTCCTTTCGCGACCGCCACGAACTTTCTGACATCACGTAGACGCGTTTTCCTACTACGCACCATCTTTGGAATCAGATCGTTGGCTTTTCGGCCCCATTTGGTACTACACGTTGTTCGTCCGTGTTTAGGTCCTACGGCACTGTGCTGTACACTGAATGTCGCATACCCGGAAGTCGGAAAAGTAAACTTGTCTTTCTTCCTCTACCATGTCTTCCAGCGCCTCCCGCTCTCGTTCTCGCCGCCAACCAGGAGTCGAACCGAGCACACCGGGACCACCGAGGTCACGTTCTGGCACCAGTAGGAAACATTCTTCAAAACGATCAACTTCAAAACGGACCGCCGCGCAACGGGCGCCTTCTGCTGCATCACAAGCTTCGCCTCAGCCTCAACCACAATATCAGTCTCAACATCAGCCAGAGCCCCAACGTGCTCGCTCTTCTCATGTTATCGCCCAGGGTGTCGCGACTGGTATGATTGGAGGTGGATATGGTCCTTATTCGGTGAGTACCCGTCTACATTCTTGACCATTCTCTGATCCTGCCGCAGTACAATCCTACTCAAGCCAAAGACGGTGGAATGTACACCACTTCGCGTTTTGCTGCACCCCCTGTCGCGCCTTTGGTCCAGACCAACGCAGTCGCCAACACCAACACCACCACTGTTCCCCAGGCGCAATACGTCTGGGAAAAGGACCCAGACCTTGATGATATTCTCCATAACCCTGATCCCATAATGGACGCTCGAATGGACCGTTCCTGCTCCCCTTTCTCCTCGCGCGGCTGGGAAAACGCAGGTGCACTTGCGGTCATCTTTGTGGGGCTGATCACTCTATTCGCTGGTTTCCCCATCGTCACGTACTACACGCGCACAGTCAACACAGTGGCTGGATTTAATCTTGGTGGAATCAATTCCACTGGGCAGATACCAGACCTTCCTGGGCTCCCAAGCCTCATAGATGCGGACACTCCCACGGATGCTTATTCGCGTACAGGAAGTGACGGGAAGAAATATAACTTGGTGTTCAGTGACGAGTTCAACACTGACGGGCGTACGTTCTATCCTGGAGATGATCCCTATTGGGAGGCAATGGACTTCAACTATTGGCCCACGGGCGATCTTGAATGGTATGATCCAAGTGTATGTCCCGTTGGCCTATCTAGTAGCCCTGTTCTCACCTATTCTGCTACATTTAGGCCGCCATCACACGAGATGGCAAGTTGGTGCTTACAATAACGGAAGAAAACATTCACGATCTCAATTTCAAGAGCGGTACGTTAGCATTTCAAACTCGATGTTCTCACAAGACCGCGTAATTGAGGTGTCAACAGCGATGGTTACCTCATGGAACAAATTGTGCTTTACTACCGGATATATCGAAGTTTCTATCAGCATGCCGGGCAGTCCCCGGGCAGCGGGTTTATGGCCTGGTGAGATTAGTGTCTCCTGAGTGCCTTACACCTTCTGATGACTTCTTCTAGGTGCATGGACTATGGGAAACTTGGTACGACTTTTTCTCCTCCCTTCCAATGTATCGTTCTCACTAGGTCGCAGGGCCGCGCTGGCTACGGCGCTACCACGGAGGGAACGTGGCCGTACAGCTACGACTCCTGTGACTTGGGCACATTCCCAAACCAAACCACCGCATCGGGCGAACCAGCTGCCGCGCTTACCGGCGGGAACGGTGGCTCAGCAATCAGCTTCCTCCCCGGCCAGCGCCTCTCCGCATGCACATGCGACGGATCAGACCACCCAGGACCCACCTCCAGCACGGGGCGTGGCGTGCCCGAAATTGATATCATCGAACACCAAATCGATACATCTATCTGGCAAGGAGAAGTTTCGCAGAGTTACCAGATCGCGCCATTCAATTACCAGTATCAGTTTGATAATTCGTCCAGTGTGACGACTATCTACGATGATACGATAACCAAGTTCAATACGTATAAAGGTGGTACTTACCAGCAGGCGGTGTCGGCGGTGACGTATATCGACGAGACATTGTATAATGGAACTGGGTATGGGGCATATGGGTATGAGTGGTTTTCGAATCCGGATAAGCGCGATGAGGGGTATATCACTTGGTATAGTGATGGCGTGGAGTCATGGACAGTCACTGCTGGCTCGATCGGAGCTGATTCTACTGTGGAGATCAGCGAGCGGCTTATCCCAGAGGAGCCATTGGTGGGTGCCGTCTTTTTTTACTCGGAGTGTGTGAAACTGACGTGCACTATTGTAGTACATCATCCTCAACCTTGGCCTGTCATTTTCGTTCCAGGCGCAGGATTACAAGCATCTGACCTTCCCGAGTTCGATGTATATCGACTACGTGCGGGTGTACCAACGTTCTGGGACGGAAAATGGGTTGACGTGTAACCCCCCAAAGAGACCCACGACGGATTATATTGCGAAGTATGTTCTCCGTTGGCTGTTCTGGTTGTTTTCTCATTGTTTTGTGATAGTCATTCGGAAGCGTACACAAATGCTAATTGGACGACATGGGATAAGGCCGGGTATACGTTCCCCCGGAATTCCCTTTACGACGGATGTTAATGATCTTTGGATATATTTTATGTTTCGTTTGCTATCACGCATCATGACTTTGACGAGGAGGGCCTCTGGGTTCGAGTCTTGACACTAAGTCTTACCGTAGAAAGTTCCATGCTTAGTAGTGGCGTGGGGAGGTGCCAGAGGTAGTAATCCCCTGTCTTGTATAATAAACTAGATAATTCTTCGCGCACTGATATAGATACTCCACAGCGTCGAGGAATTTCCTGGGATTTCAATACAAACTCCAGATGCTCCGTTTTCCTGGCACATGCAACTTCTCTACAAAACAACTATTTAAGGGCAGGGCAGGGCAGGCAGGCAGGAACAACTAGGCAGTGCATCGGTCCGGCAGCCGAGGCGTTTCCTTGGCGGTTTGCCATGCTATCTTTTTCTCTTCTTCAACTCGTGGGTGCGTCAGTGTTCTGTAGGATTTGAAGCTTCCCATGTTTACGATATCCTTGTCGGCTCTCTAGGTCTCCTGCAGCCCATAACAACTAAGCAAATCCAACGCCACTGTCTGTGATTTTCTCTGAACAAACCATTATCCTCACTGATATGCCCGAAATGCTCTAGGCCACAATGCCAGAGATACCAATCGAAATTATCGAAGAAATTCTAGATCATCTCCACAATGATAAACAAATGCTCAAAGTCTGCTCCCTCGTCTCCCGCGGCTTTTACCCTCGTACCCGTCACCATCTCTTTCAATCCATAAGAATTTCGCAGATTCTTGGAGACTCTATGTACCGTCTCAGAGTCCTAGCTCATACTTCTCCGCATATCTTCATGCATTTTAAATCTGCAGAAATTTATTCTTCGTATGACTCCAGCACACTTCGTCAAGCCCAACTCCCCATGCTCTTAATGGCCAATCTTACATCTCTCAACATAAAGAATACCTCCACGTCCCTCAAATGCTTCCGCATGATTATCTTCAGTCTCCCTCTCCTCAAATCTCTCATCCTCGAGTCAATCACTTTTGATGTCGAGGAGATTGTGGATCCTCCGTCTAATTCATTTCTTGCGGATAAACCGTCCCTTGAAAAACTCCATATACACCACCTTCACTCAGGGTCCTCTGATTTCCTTCCGTTTGCCCTTCGCTACCGAAGTGTATTCCTCGAGTCTCTCCAAGAATTTTACATCAATATGTACAATCCCAGGCGGAAAGATCTTTCCTTGTGCAGTGACATCATCCGTGCTGCTAGTCAATTCTGCACGCTCAAGTCCCTATACGTGCTCGGAACCTCCAATTGTGTCTGTACGTGCTCACTTGGATCAATTCTAGTTGGTTCTAAGCTGCTCTCATTCTAGTAACGCAGTGGTTCAATGTCAAACCACTCATGCTGCCCCTTCGCTTGCAGTCCCTCTTCTTCGATATTAAGTATCGCGCTCTTGAAGGAGGGACAGATGTCTCTGCCATGCAGTGGTTCCTCAATGCCTTCATCCAGGGCCACAGCCCTCAGCTCAGACACCTAGAAAACCTCCATATCGACATGACTCTGAAAAACTTTGACGACTTTGTTGACGAAGACGAAATCTGGATTCTGTTCGCCAATCTAGGTTTGATCCTTTCCCACATCGATACATTTCGCTGTCTCCAATTGACCTACATCTGCGATTACCAAATCAGTGAAGAGATAAGACGTGACATGCTGTCTCTGACGCTGGAAAACTTTCCGTCTTTGTGCGAAAAAGACGTCGTGAAGATAGCCTTGCATGGGACTTCCGTTACCTGAAAATTTTCTGTGGAGAAACTGAACGTAACAGTGCACAGAGCAGTGTAGGTACATCTACGGAACATGTCGTCCTAGAGAAGGGTGCTAAAGTCCTTAATCAGGTTGGCCAAACTGATGGGATTAATACGGAGTTTCACGTTGCAAAGGAAGACGCTGTTTATGAAGCCGATCAATGCGACCATCCGTTATCCGTGGTACATGGCAAGTTACAGCTAGACACCGTATCGAGTCTTCCGTTGAACCTCATCTGCTGATTCGATTCGCGTGATATCCTCGTGGACTCGAATGCTCTCCCTGTGGTTTGATTAACTCTGGATGGTACCCATCTACGTCATATATCAGTACTTTGAGTATTATTCATTGATAGCAGTCCGTTCAAACGCTTCGAAGGCGTATATTAAGTTGATATCCAGGTAGCTCGGAATCAATTCCATGCTTTCGTTCTCGTTAACTCATTAGGCTTCCATTAGGAAAACAAGCATAATCAATTCCTTAGAGGCCGGCTACTCCGGAAGAGGATGTAGTCATGTTGAATTTGTTGAGCGAGTGAGCGAACGATGCTCCGAGTCGTTACCTACTCGTTAACGCTGGAACTGGCAATCCGTGATGTTCGTTCTTTTTTTACCGCTTGGGCTTGGCTTCCGTTCAACGGAAGATCGTCTTCAGGTTGATCCTATCGAAACTTCGTCTACGGATACGGCGTGCACACGCCCCGGAGGCCTGTGCTTCGTGATATCGGTGCTGCGCTCATCAAATACAGGCACCGGGATACTTTCCCATTGTGGACAGCTCTCGATTCTTTATAGCGTACGTATCGTATAACTTAAATAAATGACAACGTTACTCTATCGACGTCATTCTTCTTGCAGAAGCGACACCGGTATAAACAATGTTCTCTGTTTCCGACGATTCATATGCATAGACTTTGAAGGCATAAATGCGAACTACGCAACATACACAGCAAGGCGTCGGAATAGTACTTTACAGCCTGGAATCCCCTAGAAAAGGCATTTGATACCAATTTTCGGTTCAATGCTCCACTTTTGCGTGCCAAGAGTTCGTGTAAATACACGTACGCATAGGCGTCCCCGTCGGCTTCTGCGTCATCTAACAGACATAAACGTTTAACAGCACATCCTTCTGCACCACAGCAGACTGTGAACAGGATCCAGAAAGGCGCTCCACAACAGCTCATGGCAGAGACTGGTGTCTATTATCCAATTTAGCTATTTTTCCTAGGTCGACGAAGGCGCACTGACGCACCGTCTTACACGACTATCATCCATTCGCTTCCCTTCTGCGGTGGATATACGAGAAGCATGCCAAGGCAATACTTGGCGCTCGGGCTCGTAATTGCAGCGGACTTTCCCATTCTCAACCTTTGAGGTACAAGATTATATCGCTGCATAAATACGGAGGGCATGGACTCGTAATTCACCATTGCATTGACGATGAGTGCCTCAGGCCCGACAAAGGATTTTGACTTCATTCTTATCCCTAAAAGCCTCCGCTATGATCCAAAACGACCGTTCCCCGAGTTTGGGATTGGACGCATTCTGCTCTTCGCGTTTGCCTGCACATTTAGTACGTCTCCATGCGTCTTGATCGTCAGTATATTGCTCATTTCTATGGTCACAGTTGTAGCGAATCTGTACTACTGTCAAACATTGCTATGTGCGTCTGGGAGTGGTAGTAAGATGGTGGAGCTAACTCTACTTTTCAGTCCAGTTCTCTGAGGAGTTCGGGGTGCTATATTCTGAGTCTTCCAGGTAAGTCACCGCTTTCTTCTATTCTTGCTAATCCGACATTTACTCCAGAGCCGTCACTTTCGTCCATGCTGGGTTCGTCCATTTTTTATCTACCCAAACCCCACCGATGCTCACGTCATGTAGATATGCTGTAGGGCTATTCTTTATCGCACCCTTAGGAGACCTCCTTCGCCGTCGCCAACTAATACTCGGGCTTATTTTCTGTTCCACCACTCTGATGCTCTGTCTTGCTCTCGTCCCCGTCTGGAATGCATTTCTTGCACTTTCCTTCCTAGCCGGAACAATCAATGTTGCAACCCAAATACTCATTCCCCTCGCAGCAGACGTCGTACATCCCGCCCGAAGGTTCTTTTTCTTATCAATTCTCATCTCTGCGTTGGTCATGGGGATGCTTGTCGCGCGGGTTCTTGCAGGGGTGATAGCCGAATATGCCGACTGGCGAGTGGTGTATTACCTTGCGGTAGGGGTGCAAGTCATCGTGTTGGTGGTGTGCTATGCGACGATCCCGGACTACCCGGCCAAGAATAAAGGAATGGGGTATTGGGAGCTGATAAAGTCAATGGTGGGCTTTGCAGTGGGAGAGCCATTACTGATCCAGGTGGGACCATTTGGGCGCGATCTACGTTGTAAACTTATGGTTAAGTATAGGCATGCCTCGTTAACTTTCTCGCATCAGCCGGATACTCGAATTTTTGGACCACGCTGACGTTTTTGCTGGGCGATCCCCCATACAACTATTCTTCGTAAGCAACTTCTACGCAGTGGCAGTACTTACTGCTTAAACGGTGCTTTTTCTAGGTTAGTTATCGGCCTTTTCGGACTTGTGGGGATTGCTGGTGTGTGCTTGACGCCGCTAGGTAAGTTCAACCTAGAGACCCGTCTTGTGTATTTTTTCTCATCATCATACTGTCTAGCAACTCTAACAATCGACAAGTTGCATCCGTGGTATGGATCAGTCCTAGGTACCATACTTTACGCTTGTTTCCAAAGCCTCTTGGTAGCCGCAGCCGGTCTCCATTTTGCTTCCGTGGGCAACTTTACTTGATTATCACTCGCAGTGATCTGACTCTTTTTTGGGGGAGATAAGATCCTCCTTGCTATCATAGGAATAGTTGTGTTCTGCCGGGTGCTCCAAGTCTCCCTTCAAATGTCCGTATTTAGGTGGGTTTTCCCCCTCTCCCTCCCATACTTCCAGTGACTGATGGTCTGGTAAAGCATTTCTACAGCAGCTACGACCCGACTGAATGCTTTGATACTCTTGTCGGTGAGAAGAGGTCATCACTGGTATCGTTTTCATCTGAAATGCTTCTAGTTCTTCCTCGGGCAAGTAATGGGTTCATCTGTGGGTTCGCGTGTGTTTTTGGAGAATGGGTGGAGAGCGGGAGCGGGATTATCGCTGGGCTGGACAGGACTTGGATTTTTTCTGCTTCTCATCCGTGGACCTCATTGCGAACGCAGAACATGGTTTGGATACGAGGGTGGATTTGGTGTGAGAAAAGACGATGAACAGGAGGACCAGGCGGCGGACGAGAAGGACTCTGCTGAGAATGCTTAGCAGCGCTTGAGTAATCTATCGACACAATGGCGCGCACACCTGTAAATATATGTAAATGTTGGCCACCGACCTTTCGCTGAATCGCTGTTAACTATTGGTTAACTAGAGTTAGACGTATGAGATCAGAAAAACAATTTCCTGTACAATTCATCGATTACAACTTTGACAAACTCTGCTATAGAATAAAAACTAGCGTCGTGGCACCACCACTGTATCCAAACTGTATCTACTTCAGTTATAGTACAACATAAATAGCGCTTTATAACGTAAGCAGATAATTTTCTCAGCGGAAACACCGGACAGCTACTATGTCCACAACATCATCAGTGCGACACCACAGTCGGGTTCTTGCTCATTCCTTTCGCCAAAATTTCTTGACACGCACGCTTACGTATCGGACTTCAATCCCTCTGTCTCCTCTCGAGGTCCAACCCACGGTAAGTACAAATCTCGATTCCTGTATGTCAAATGCTGACCAGTATCTTCGTCAATGCAGTTGTATTCATGGCAGGACTACGTCCTTGAAATTCCTCCAGAAACCATAACAGAGCGCCCTGAAATCGAATATGGCCCTCGTTTTCGTACTGTCTGTTTTGGTGGGGTCCCCGCGAATTGCTCAGTCACCAGGCTTCTCGACGAAATCAAGTTCGGTCCCATCGAGCGAGCAACGGTCGAAAACAACTGTATTCTGCTTCAGTTCTTTAATACACAGGCTGCCTCAAGATGTATCAAAGAGCTGCAGATGAGGTTGAGATACGGGATGACCTGTGAGATGGATCAATTTATGTCGCCTCCGCTTCTTGCTACCACGGTCGCACATTTGGGATTGCACAATGCCTCTCGAGCTGTTAACTTGAGCTACGATGTCTATCGCAGACGGAACAAGAGCCGCCGACCGAAGAATCATGCAGGGAAGCTCTATCGGCGTATGGAGAAATAGAATCTGTTCAGTCTGTGGAGAAAACGCGATTTAGGGGACCATCCAATGGCCTCGTATTCCGGTACTTGGATATAGAATCCTCAATCAAGGTCCGTATTTCTTCGTAGAATTCGTGATTTTTACCTGAACATTGCGGTAGGCTCTTGCAGCGCTCCGGAAAGGCTTGCCAGGCTTTGAGGATGGCAGTTCTTCAATTGCTTATGTCCAAGATTCGTCCACCTATCGGCTTCCGGAATGGTATACCCCGACACGTGGACAGAACCGCCCAAGTACTGTGGTACTAAGCGACGTTCAGGACATGGCGCCGGTCATGCCAGCGATACGGAAGGTCTTGCGGAAGCTGGGATCCCCCGCTAAAGCATATGGCACCTTTACCTTGAACGATTCCTTTGTGAGTGGTTGCTTCTTGACGAAGATGGCGCTATATTAACCAATGGACAGTGCATCCAATTTGTGTCCCCCGACTACGCAAACGACTTTCGGGAACTGTTCCGCTCAGATGCAGAACGATTAGGTATCCATACGAAATTGAAGAACAGCAATGACGTGGGACGTCCTGCTCCTCACCATGGTCTTCTCACCGCGATAGACCTGGGAATGACTTCTGTGCTGTATTTGAAAACCAGGGAACCTTTCTCAAGTTATAACGTGTGGCTACTGAGAGAAATGTCGCCAGGGGCATGGGTACACAGGATAGTGTAAGTCTATGTTTTCACGCCCTTCCTGCCTCACTTATCCAACATCAGAGACGGTTTTATCGTCAATTTTCCCGATGTCTTCTACGCCATGCAGTTGCTTCTGCTTCTGGCATCTGGGAATCACGGATTTGAAGGACTGGAAGGGGTTCCTGTTACGTTCTTTGGTGGCCCTAATATCACACCTGTTCTTGTGGCCGCACCTCAAAATGGGGGCGGACGGGCTAGGGGAGTGTCGACACATAGACGGGCCACGCAGGCCCTAGGTTTGAACATATGATTAACAGTGCTGGCAAATAGGCGTTTTCATGGCTACACGATGCGACCATGTCAAGTTCAATATCTCGAGAGCAGGGTTACCCTGTCTTACCGGCATTGCTCTTGGGTACTGCAACAACGTATCCCTCTTCCGCTGCCATTGCAAGTCTTTCAGACTGAAGTTTAGTACAACAACAAAGTAACAGAACGGCGAGATATTTGTGAATAGACCAGTTTAGAGACAGTTTGGGAAACTGTCCGGTCGCAGAAATACCCTCTTTTATTAAACGTTGCAATAGCTTCTAAGTGGAGAGAAACGAAAGAAACTCCACATCTTGATGGGTCATAATTTCATTTATCGTCTACGAGCTCTGATCGATGATCCTGTATCAGCCTCTCGACGGCTTAGGCACAGACAAAAGGTACACACCTTTCAGCTTCCCGCGTCGCCCGTTCGCTCGGAAGTCCCTTCCTCGCACCTGCTTGCCTCGTCGATCGGAACTTGATAAAGCTGAGAGTGTTTGCTTCCACCGGCCTGGACCCAGCAGAAATCCACTGGAAGATGATCCATTTCCAAGCCATAACACGACCCATCCACAATATCAGAACTCGGGGACGGGTGAAAAGCCAGGGCTCAAAGGCTTCCCAGCTTCCGCTGCACGTGCAATAAACATATGTGTTCCCTTTGTCGTTGCTTCAGCAAAAATGGCAATAGTATCATCGCATAAACTCACCGTACGCTCTATGATGGTCTCGAAATGTGTCTCTCCATGTGCGCGCAGGTGCTGTCTAAACCACATATCAGTTCCATTGAGTGCTGTCGCTTGCCAAAATAATGTTGACAAACGTGGGGACCACTGGTATTTCAGTAGAAATGTTGAAAATATTCACAAGGGTTCTTTTGAAAACTGATGCATGATGTCTTGGTGTAACACTTGTTTATTCATGGCACTGTATCGAAGGACTAGACTTTCTCTATACATATACATCACTGTATCCGAAGCGAAGCACCTCGTACTTTCCAGAACGCCATACATCGACATCAGAAAGGCTTTCATGCTTTTCGTCTTGTGAAGGGCATTCCCGCGTAAGCTTAATGCTAGCCTAGTCGATTTTCCAGTGAATGCGTCACTCTCAGAAAAACTTCATCAAACGACCATCTGTCGTAACTCCTATCATGCCATAGATTCGCTTCCTCTGTTTCGATACCGAGCTTCGACTTTCCGCACGCATGTCTTGTTCGAATCATCGCTAGGAATGTCAACCGCCGTCTGCCAATGGTGAGGAATGGATATCCTGTAGCATTGTGCCGGTAGAACATGAAGAGATGATGGATCACCGAGTTCTGGCAGTCCCACAGTTCTGGGATCACTCGGTGACTCGGGCCGCTGGCGGAAACACCCGGAAGCGCAAGCGGCAAGCGGCAACGTAGGTAAACAAAAGTACACTTGATGTACAACGACTATACGACTACCACCTTCATTCGTGAAAATTCAACGACCTTCTTCTTCATGACTGTGAATGACTCTATTGCAAGTTTCGTGTTCTTATCGGGTGTCCCTATGGCATGGCTCATGCGAAGGAAAGATTGATCCGGAGACAACTGGCGGTATACAATGAATACGGCATATTTTCTTAGCCTTCTATGACTTTAAGCCTGCCAGACGCCACATACTGGAGCGCAAGCAAAGTGGGGAAATGAAGTCCGGTACGACACTGAACTTGAAAATGATGGCAAACGTTACTATTCATTCGGTATCACTGAGGTTCTGCATATACCAAAATCTTAGGTGCATAGGACACGCCACACAGAACCCAGGCGCGCTCGCTAGCGCGAGCTCGAGAAAGACGCTTGAAGAGGCTAAGCGTACCGCGCTGAGACTAATTTGCAAATTCCCGGATAAACGCAAATTCCCGCGGGTACTTACCTCGCCGTCGGATCCCCCTTGCTCTTCTTTCCCACTCTCTCCGCAAAATGACCACTCACGATTTTTCTTCTTCGTCCAATGAAGGTCCCACGATCTAGGCTTGAAGGCAATCTGGTAGGCTGACTCACAAATCTGCGAACACTCGTAAGTGACGTACCGGCTCAAGTTTCTTGCGCGTGCATTATTAATGACAGAAGATTATAAAGGGTGCGTGCTGTTCCTCGATTTTTTCTGCAGCCATGGCCCAGCAAATTCCCCGCACACGAACGCTATCGATCGACGAAAGGACTGTTGACGAACCTCCTGCGGGGAAACCTAAGGTAGAGGAAGATAATGGCCTAGTAAAGCCACCCACGGGCTTCGAGGGAGACTTTCCCGATGGTGGGTTGAGAGCTTGGTTAGTTGTCGGAGGGGTGAGTTCAATGTTTTCTAAATTGATTGCACAACTGATTGGCATGCCGACTTATGAATGCTTAGACGATGTGCACTACCTTTTCGACGTGAGTGCCAGTTGTGACTCGTTCCACTGGTTCATGATGGACTCAATTAGTATTTTTCCGACTACAGATTCGGATATGTCAACGCGTGGGGGGTGAGTTTATTTGTTTTGAATCGTGGTTAAAAAAATAAGTCGTAACGGCGGAATTGCAACAGGTATTCCAAGCTTATTACGAAGAAACTTTGTTGAAGGACTCAGACTCCTCGAAGATGTGAGTCTTTCCGCGGTTGTCGCTGAGTTCATGTTCGTTGCTCACCAATTTAGTGCATGGATTGGCTCGGTTCAGGTACCATCCTCTCCTTTTTTTGTGTGTTGACACTGACACTGTCGAATAGTATGCCCTCATCTTCATGCCGGGTCTAATAACTGGTCGAATGTTCGACATCGGTTACTTTAAACTGCCATTCTTCCTAGCAAGCATACTCCTTGTTGTCGCGACGTTTTTGGTTGCCCAATGCACTCAATACTGGCATTTCCTACTCTGTCAGGGCTTCGCTATTGGGGTTCGTCCTTCCCTTCAAAGGCTCATCACAACCGTTCTAAGTGCATATTAATCTACATATAGCTAGCATGTGGAACGATATTTGGTCCAGCCATGGGTATTATCGGACATTGGTTCCGACGGCGACGGGGGCTCGCCCTAGGTATAATGGCTACTGGCTCGTCGATCGGTGGTACCGTCATCCCAATAACTGCTCGTAAACTCATAAATGCCGTAGGGTAAGTGTTCACCCTTCCTCGCACTTATCTTGTCTCTTAAAGGGCTCTCTGACAGGTTCCCATGGACAATGCGGATCATCGCTTTCATCTTAATGTTTACTCTGGGTATCGCCAACTTGACGTTGAAACGCCGACTTCCCCCTGTGAATGTATCTGGGGGTATACTCAACCTGAAAGCGTTCAAGAGCGCGCCGTACACGATTTGGTGTATTGCTAATTTCATCGCTTTTCTGGGGTTGTATACAGGTGCGGATGACCCGACATTTTTTGTCCGCTTGCTCTCAATCTCGTCCGCGCGTCTCCTAGTCTTGACCTATATCAGCGTTAGCGCCGCGGCCTATGGTGTATCGGCCGATATCTCGTTCTATATGGTCTCTATTGCTAATGCCAGCTCGGGAATCGGACGGATCGTGGCAGGGATCTTTATCGATCGAATAGGTTCCTCGACGTTTCATCCGTCCGTCTGGGGTAGCTTCTGATGACTTTGCTCATAGGCGCCGTGAACTACTTCGGACCTATGACAATCATAGCAGCTGCCCTCACATACGCCTGGCCATTCGCGCGGAGCTTGGCTTCTATGATTGTTGTAGCTGTGATCTATGGGTAGGCTCCTCATTTTTTCACGCAACATTACGTTTATCAGGATGGGTGGTCTTAGCTTCTCTAGTGGAGCATACGTTTCCTCCTTCCTGACCCCCATCTTCGAGCTAGGCGAGATTGGTGACCTCGGGCGACGGACAGGGATGGCGATGTCGATAGTGGCCCTTGGTGCGCTTGCAGGTCCGCCGATCTCTGGGGCGATCAATACAGCTACGGGTGGGTTTGAGGCCGTGGGGTATTATGCAGGGAAGAGTTTCCCTCCATGCTGTTTGGAGTCTTGCTTATGGCAAAAAAACAGGCAGCACCATCATGCTCGCGGTAGTACTGATGTATGTTGTTCGACATCTTGTTCTTGGAACGCTCAGAGGAAAGTTTTGAACATGGTTTGATATCTCGGCTAGATTTAGACTTACGCCCATGTACTACTACTTACTTTGTCGACCATCTTCTGCCGGTGCGAACACACTTGACTGACTTACTTAGTCTCGAAGCAAATTTATTGGAGATATCAATTCGGAAGTTCGGAATGATTCTTCACTTATCTTCCCCCGACATTGATCGCAAACGAGTCAAAGCCGTGATTTAGTAGGTAGGCTCATTTCCATACAGCATTGTACTTATGTGGAGCATACGTTTCCTCGTTCCCATTTTTGAGCTAAGCGAGATTGGTGTCCTTGGATGGCTATGATAGAAAGAATGTCATTTCTCACAGGTGGTACAGATATAAAGCCTAGGTAAGTGGATGTGCGCCGGCGATATAACATTCAAATGCTGCTACACATTTTCGGTCCAGTCCTTCCCACTTGTCTCCTCACCCTTCTGCTCGACATCCCTTCTCACACCAAATCCACCCTCGTATCCAAACCATGTTTTACGCTCACAATGTGGTCCACGAATGAGAAACATTAAAAAACCAATACCCGTCCAGCCCAGGGATAGCCCCACTCCCGCTCTCCACCCATTCTCCAAGAACACACGCGAACCCACAGATGAACCCATTACCTGCCCAAGGAAGAACTAGAAGCCTTTCAGATAAAAACGACACCAATGATTACCCCGTCTCACCGACAAGAGTAGCAGAGCATTGAGTCTGGTCGTGGCAGCCTTAGAAATGCTTCGCCACATCATCAGTAACTAAAAATATACGAATGAGCGGGAGGCCCTCACCTAAATACAGACATTTGAAGGGAGACTTGGAGCACCCGGCAGAACACGGTTATTCCTATGATAGCAAGGAGGATCTTATCCCATAAATAAGAGTAGGCTCCCTGCGATTGACAAGATACGCACATAAGCAAAGCGGATTCCGGCCGTACCTATCAAGAGGCCTTGAAAGCAAGCATAGAGTATGGCGCTCAGAACCGAGCCATACCACGGATGCAACTTCTCGATTGTCAAAGTTGCTAGATGATGTGATCAAAACATACAAATCCGGGTCAAGCTTCGACTTACCGAATGGTGTCAAGCACACACCAGCGATCCCTACTAGTCCGAAAAGTCCAATAATTAACCTAAGGAGGAAACACTGTCAGACGGGATAGCTGCCAGATAGAAAGACTCTTACGTAGAGTAGTTATGGACCGCCCAGCAGGAACGTCAGCGTGGTCCAAAAATTCGAGTAGCCTGCCGATGCGAGAAAGTTCACGAGGCATGCCTATAATTTTACTTAAAAAGTTTACAACGCGGACCTGGATAAATGACCGGACCTGAATCAGTAGCGGCTCTCTGACTGCAAGGCCCACCATTGACTTTATCAGCTCCCAATACCCCATTCCTTTATTCTTGGCCGGGTAGTCCGGGATCGTCATATAGCACGCCACCAACACGATGACCTGCACACCTCCCGAAAGGTAATACACCACTCGCCAGTGGACATATTCGGCTATCACCCCTGCGAGAACCCGTGCGACAAGCATCCCCATGACCAAAGCTGAAATAAGGATTGATAAGAAAAAGAACTTTCGGGCGGGATGCACGACGTCTGCTGCGAGGGGAATGAGTATTTGGGTTGCGACGTTGATCGTTCCGGCTAGGAAGGATAGTGCAAGAAAAGTTTTCCAGTTGGGGGCGAGCTGAGCAAGGCAGAGCATCAGAGCCGTGGAGCAGAAAATGAGCCCGAGTATTAGTTGACGACGTCGAAGGAGGTCTCCTGAGGGTGCGATAAAGAATAGTCCTAGAGCATATCTACATGATGTGAGCATCGGTGAGATCGAGGCAATTCAAAACTGAACGAACCCGGCATGAATGAGAGTGACGGCTCTGGAAGAACCAGAGTAAAGTACCCCGAAGTACTCAGAGAACTCGACTGGAAAACAATGTTAGCTCCACGATCTCACTGCTATCAAGACTCTCAGACGCACATAGCAATGCTTGACAGTAGTACAGATTCGCTACAGCTGAGACACTGGAAGTGAACAATATATTCGCACGAAAAGCACATCGCAGGCGCACTAAAAGTACACGCAAAGGCGAAAAACAGATTGAGTCCAGTCCCGAACTCTGGGAACGGTCGTGTCGGATCGTAGCGGAGTCTTTGAGGGATCGGGATGAGATCAAAGTCCTTTGTCGGGCCTGGAGTGCTCATCGTGAGCATAATGGCGAATTGCGAGTCCACATTCTTGGTATTTATTAGCAATCCTGATTCCTGTGCATACAAGTCATATACCCATTTCGAGTCCTGTTGATCTTATACAGTAGTCAAGGTCTCGGCGATGTATTTTCGTTAAGTCCGACAGCGAGACCTTCGTGAAAGGCATATGACCCTGACCCGTGGTCCCTAAGGCCATACAAGGCGTTGGGAGCGATAGGTGCTTGAATAGGGACATCAACATCCTTCTCTAGGATGACACCTTCCGTGGACATACCCAAAGCACCATCATGTTCAGTTTGGCAACAGAAAATCTTCAGCCAATGGAAATACCATGCCAAGACACATTCACGTCTTTTTCCTACAAAGACAGAAAATTTTCCAATGTCAAAGACAGCATCTCGCGCTTTATCTCTTCACTTATTTGGTAGTCACAAATGTAAGTTAATCGAGACTCAGAAACGTACCGATGCGATATCATCTTCGTCAAACTGGTCTGGAGAAGCTATACGGCGGTCGAGATTCGGCGATACAAAGGCAGTTCTGTCGATGAGAACATTATCAGTGCGCCAAGTCTCTAGATGTATCAGGCTGGCGTCAGAGTGGCCAGGAAATAACCAAGTGCAATAAAGAGAGCTTACAGTGGCAGGAAAAGGAGCGCCGAGTTCGTGAGATACGTGTGAGATCAACAAAGTCGAAGGGTCGCGTCAGAGTCTCGTGAAAACTAAGTAAGGCCGGCAAGCAACAAGCCCACTACCAAGGTAGCGGGGACTTTCGTGTTCGGAGTGGAGATGTATTCTGCTCGTACGACGAGGAGGGAACGGAACCGGGAAGGGAGTGATTCACCGGGTGATCGGCCCGACCTTCAACGCCCCGTTGACACACTTCGGAGTC
The DNA here is from genome assembly GCA_030435635.1 of Armillaria borealis. Taxonomy (NCBI): domain Eukaryota; kingdom Fungi; phylum Basidiomycota; class Agaricomycetes; order Agaricales; family Physalacriaceae; genus Armillaria; species Armillaria borealis. The sequence goes on along the minus strand of JAUEPT010000010.1, from coordinate 295,686 downwards.
CGGACACACTTCATCCTGAAACCCTGAGGCTGACCTTGAACATCTCTTTGGGCTTACTCCATTTCCTCTTGAGTATAACCCCGAATCCGACATCCTTAAACCATAAAAATATATCAAGAATCTGTTTCATCCTCGATTTTTGTGTACCTTGGCATATCGGGCCGAATGCCGATCAAAGTTCCCACATGAATGTTGGATTTGTCGCAATCAATCTTTGTTCCATTCCACATTCTGCCAGAGGTTCGTCCTAGCTGTGACCTATGCCAGACTCACTTGAGTCTCGAAGTGAATCCCCTGATGATATTGAGGCTTTGGAAGAGCTCCTCAGCTTTGTACCTCCACCTCTCCGGCACGACCCAGACTCGGACGTTCCCGCACCAGAACGGTCGCCTGTCACATTCTACGATAAACACTTAGACGATTCCCTCATTCTCAAACGAGTCAAAGTCCTTCCTCGCCTTATCTCCACCCTCTCTGAAACTCTTGATGACCATCTCTTGTCGTTCAAGTCCCGAGGCAATTCATTCTATTATCCCCACATAGCCGTCAGACGGGATCCCTACAATGAGGCTATCGTTTCCACCGCGTCTGACATCTCTAGACGCTTTTGCGAAGGAGTATACCCCTTCATTCAAGCTGCATCTGTGCTTGCGTTCCATCCCGATCAACCTGAACTAAAGAGTGTCTTTATAATGTCGGGAAGATTGGCTGAGGACCCGCCGGATTTCCATTCAGAACAATACTCTCTACAACATACTGCTGAAACAGGCACATTCATGTCTAGCATGCTGGAGGCTTTGGACGATGATCGAAAGGCCCTTTTGCTGTCCGCGCGGAAAAGCCTCCCACGCTTGGCAGTTTATGAGGCTTACGCGCTCTCCGGCAAGACAGTCCTGGAGGAGATGTCAGGATTGTCAACTTTCACTGTTTTTCCTTGGACAAGAGGAGGGGGATCTCGCTGTCGGCAAGTTTCTCACCAAGTTCCACCTCCAGACTCGGATGCGTCGAAGTATCTTTGGCAAACGGAGCCATCTGATGACAGTGCACAGACACAGGCTCCCTCCCGCCTTCGTCGTAGCGAGCGACTGAAAAATTCGGCTCTGGATGCCTACAAGACACATGAGCATCGTCCCATCTCGAAACATTCTCGTAAAGCAGTCGTCACGACGCAGTCTATACCCACGCCCAAGAAAACAGCGAGGCATAGATATACAGCGAATGCCGCTGATTTTGTACAACGTGTGAGTGTATTCATGTCTGGCGCAGTCGTAGTTGACGTTTAATTTTCCATATTTCAGGCTTGGGCACACGCCGTTGGCTTCGACTCCACTGTAATCATCTTTGATTGCGGAAATTTTCTACGAGTAGGGATTCGGCACCGCAAAACCCAGACCCTCTATATATCCGACCTGGTCGACATTTGCAGTCATACAGACCCCACATATGGCAAGCTCTTGGTTGCCATACATCTAGCAATCATACGTGATGCCCTGGATCGTGCTCCCTTACTTGATCCGTCGCTCACTGCGACAAACAAGCATTCAACTCAAACAATTTCGCGTAAACGTCGACGTGACGTGGTCGAAGCAGCGCCTCTCCGACGATCCCGTCGTAAGCTCGGAGAACCAAGCAAAGCAGTCGAGCCAGAGGTAGTTTTTTTTCTTCGTAAGTTGTAGACTCGTTGATGATCTACATGCTAGGTGATCCTCTCCGAATTGAACATTCGCAATGTGGCACTTCTTTATCATCAGAGTGGAAGATTTAACTCTACCTTCCCGTCATTTTTCAGGCGGGCTGAAAGCTCCAATCGGAAGAGATCTTATCGGTGTGATGAATACTTCACTCTCGTGCTTCTGAAGAAGATAGGTCAAGGGGCAGTGGGAGAAGTTTATGAAGCATCTCTCGAAGTGGATTTCAGTGCTGGCAACGTAGCGCACTATCCTCACAAGGTGATAGTCAAGCTTGCCTTCTATGGGGAGCAGACAGAGAAGCTCGAGCACGAATACAGCATATACCGCTATCTGTCGAATGGGCCAAACCAAGTGAAAAACATTCCTCATGCTTTTGGGTTTTTTGAAGACGTCGAATCGGAAGCGGGTATACTCATCTTGAGTCATGCTGGCATTGCACTAGCGTACCGTTCCACTCCTCCAGGTACAGGTGTCGAAGTGTCTGCCGAAGAAAGGTGCGATCATACTTGAACATCACCGCGCCCTATTCTCAACGGCGCATTAGGGATACATTCATGCAAATATTGAAATCCATTCATGCGGCGGGTGTCGCTCATGGTGACATCAGATCCTGGAATCTTCTTGAAGATGATAAGGGAGGACTCTTCATAGCTGATTTCGACAGGGCGAAAATACATGGGTCGCGACATCAGATGGCAGCAGAACTAGAACGCATGGGCTTCCTGTTAGACGGTGACGATATGGACGACGATTCTGTAATTAGCTACCCCGCATCATCATGATCTGGCATTCTCTAGTCTAATTTAGGCCACACACTGTCCTGAAACATCTCCAGATCTGCTTTAACCCCACTTTTGTGTCGTCGCAGACTTTCCTTTACAGCCAACTTGATCTTGGCCTTTGAAACAACTCCAAACTTAGACACCCTCGGCCTCCTTTTCCTTGCAACCTTCTTTGAAGACGTGCCCGTGGCCCTGTGAGGCACCCGGTCGGGCTTCGTGGATCTCCAGTTCAATTTTCGCGACCGACTTTCCAGCGTCCTCAACATGTCATCGTTATAGGCTTCCTGTACTGCTGTGGATTTTCGATAGTCCTTTCCATTCTTCCAGCTAATCAGGTGGATCTTCCATCCACCTTTCTCGTTTTCCAGGTCTTTCGTGATCAGGACATTTTCTGGAGTAAGGCTGCCATGCGTGACCATTGCTGAGTGCATTTTTCCAACTGCTTCCCGGACTTGTAAGCTGATGGTAACGACGGTCATTCGGTGATAAAGCAGACATGATTGTGGTACTTACCAAATACCCGCAGGTATGCGACCTGGCCCAAATTTGATGGTAATAGGATCGCCACCGTCGAGAAGCACGAGAGCCATTTTACGGTCGCTCATATGCTGATATAGTCCAAACTGTTCCACTATTCCCAAGTGTTCGATGATTCCTCTAATTGAAGGAAATTTGGTATACATATCGTATTCGTTCCGCAGGCAAACCCTTCCGTCCTCGAACTTTGCAAACTTGACGATGATACCGCGTACGACTGTCTCTCCATCGTCGATATAGCAGGAGTAAGTAAGTGCAGACTTTGGACATTGGTCCATGACAAGTACTTCCATTTCCTCGGTCCACGGATCGACCCAGGGAGGCAAAGACGATCGTGTCATCCTCATACTACCCGCCGTGCCTAGACCGTGGATATCTTGCTTCCATGTGATCTTCAAGGATAGTGCCTCCCTCAGGCGTCTAAAGAGCTGCATTTCCTGGTGTACAAGTGTGCTCCCATCAATCACTTGGTCGTTTGCATATACTGGGATAGTACGCACCGCAGGACTGAAACGTAGCTCCTGGCTATTCAAATTCACGTTGCCTTCGTCGCTGTTGGCGGGGGTTGTTGCATTTACTACTGTTCCTGGAGTCCTCGTAGATTTCGATGTTCTAGCTTTCTTAGGCGTTTTTGGTACTTTGTCTTTATAAGGCTCGCCGCCATCATAGTTGAACGTGTGAAGCTCGGGGGGCTGCCGCATCGCCTTCAGTTTCTCTGCCCTTTTGATAGCATCAAGGAGCGCGATGATATTGAGACCAGTATGAATCTTGAAATACCCCGGCGTGTCTGGATTAGGATTTCCAAGGTCCAAAAGTGGGGAGAGATAGAGGCGTTGCAATTTGCGGTCTCGTATGCCGATATATTCCAGGCTCCCGCAGTTCAAAACAATGAATGTAGCATCGATGTTGACTGCTTCAGCCCAGATCTAAGGTTGCACTGGCCGTCAGACATAAAGAGACGGTGGAACGAAAGAATCAATACCTGTTGAATCACTTTTAAGGCTGTCAAATAGTCTCCACGAGTGAAAGGTAGAGCGTCGTCAGCGGTGCCAGCCTGAACATCACTACCTTCCTCGTCTTCCTCGTCTTCCTCGTCATCTCCGGTGTGCCTTTCACCACCATCATCATTCGAATCTCGGTTCCCAGTGTCCGATTCCTGTCTGATCCTCTTCTTGGGCGATTTGGACACCTTGAATTTCCACCGCCTGGTATCAGGGACAGATGGTACTAAGGAACAGTCGATTCTCGACTTATCGAACACAAAGTCAAGGCCGACATTCCCTTTACCTTTGTTATCATCATTGGAGCTGTCCTCCAAGATAACACCATCCACGCCCGTCTTGAACCCAGTGACTGCGAACCTGAATCGATTCTCTTTTTTGTGGCAGGATTGGCTAAAACAAGATTTGGACCTCGGGCAAGAAACCCAAGAGAACTCTGATCCGGTGATGTGGGAGATGGCAAGCATGACGCCCCTCCTTCCGGCGTTCATGCTCTTGAACTCCCACAATAGAAAATCCGACAGATCCTGCTCAATGACAAGTTGGAGTTTGTCTCTGAGTGTTACAGGAGTGTTGGCGGTGTTGATAGCGGATTTGTTCAGAGAAAGGTAGCCATCTGCTACAGCACAAGTGGTGGACACTCTGGGTTTGTCGTCGTAACGGAAGATAGAAGACCATTGTTTAAGGCCGGCGACAAGAGTGGAAGCGACCAAAGTAGGATACTGTTCTAAACGAGGATAGGCTCTCTGCAGTTCAACCTCGTGTCCGATGACCCAGGACTCCGAGTCTGGGTTGTCGACTACTTCTGAGACGCTGTCTTTACGCAAAGCACTCGTCACTGAAATACGAGGCAGACTCTTGGCCGCTGATTTGGAAATGAACTCCTGAATTTTGGAGTCGACTACTCCAGATAGCTGATCGAGCATATCAGGGAAAGAGACGATGTCTTTGAGAATGAGTCGCGGATGAAGATGCATGTCATAATGTGCAGGTCCCCGAGTGTCTCGGCTACCTTTGAAGCCGGGGAGCTTCGTAAAGGTCGGTCGGCGGGTGAAGAGGTGTTCCAGAGCTGAAATGGCAGATGAGTCGCCTTGAAAACATACAAGTGCTTGTAAACGGCATTACCATCAGCGCCGCTCTTATCAGAAGCGGGACGACGTTTCACCCTAGTTGAAGGAGTAATGGGCGACATTGAATAGAAAATAAGGCAGAGAGCTTCGCTGGATTAGTTACGCTCCATTGTAACAAACCCCGTAAGCTTTTAAGACGCATAGAGAAAACGCGCGTGAAATGTTCGTATCCACGTATACTCTGAGGTTGTTGTTCTTTGCGTAAACCTTATGCGACTCGTGTGATCAGCTGTCGTCAAAGCAAAGGGTTACTTACCTGTGGGAGCACCATCTCGATGCAACGTAATCTAGAGACTTGCAGCGCCTTGAAGAAAACAATAGTCTCTATACTGAGTTTTCTGGAGAAAGTGGAAGACGGCGGATCAGAGAAAAGAACAACGGAATCAGCTGGAACAGAAGTCCACAATGATGAGAAGGGGCGTAAGACGCGGAATGGCAGTAGCCGTGACGGCATCCCATTCATTCGCTTAGCGAGCGAAGCCCTCGTCATGATGATACCGGCGCCTACTTTCATCATGACCGAAATATACCGCAATAGTAGAGCAACAGGATTTTGCTTTGACGTAGTTTATGGCCCACGAATAGGCACCGGCATATGAAGAACGGGGACTCGAAATCGCCGCGCTTTGAGTATTAAGGCACCTGAAATATGTACGTGAGAAATTGTCCCTACATCGCGGAAATAGCGCGCAGCACTAGGCCTTTGAGGCGAACTAATACGGAGCAAGTTTGAATGGCAGCCAATGATACTTCACGCACCTTCCAGACTGCGTGACTGTTGATGATGAATGCGACACCTCGGAATCCCTTAAAACAGACAACAGCGGCACCCTCATGTCGTACCATCCCTGAAGCTCAGTCATCACAGAACGGCACACCAAATCTTACGGGACGTATAGAGACTGAGCTGAAATGAGCGAGCCAGTTCCCCATAAAATTCTGGACGTGACAGAAGAAAAGAGATCGGCGATCGATCCGATCAGCCGATTCCAGTGCTTTGTTGATGATCCTCCTATCACACTACCGGCGACTAGCGACTCTGCCTGAAAAAGAACAAAGCACCTCGATGACGGTTATCACTGAATATGGACGATCATCGTCACCTCTAGGGCAGCAGCTCCACCCACTCACTTCGATCCAACATGCACCTGCTCCTGGAAGCATTGTGGCCTTCAGAGCGAACGAAGAAGATTGAGAGCAAAGAGCTAACAGTAGATCAATTTCCGTCACGGTCACCGTGAATAATTTGATACAAAGCTTGTATGTCGACAGCTTGCTTCGTATACAGGATGGTAACGAGACTAACTCGAACCTTGGTTTTGGCGATGTTCACTCGTAGGCCCTTGAGTACCAACGGCTATACTCGTCCAAATGGCACTGCAACCCTCTTGTCGGGGAGGACAAAGCGCCATCATCAGCGTGTTCGATGTTCACCAATCCAGATATCGTGCTGGGTGGCTTGACGAGAAGAAGTTCCAGAACCTCAGTCATTATCCCCGGTCATGAGTCCGAATGTCGATGAGAAAGGATCAGGCATGACCCTGTTCACAGGGAGGCAGCAATATTCTCTAGCCATCATTACTGTTATTGCTGTTTTCATCAACATGCGCGATCGTTGCAAGTAGTCAATGAATGGAGGGAGCAGTTTCACTGGTACGTGGATTTGCATTATTCAAATCCCTGAAGATTTAAGATGGAAGCACTCAGCAAAAACGGTACGCAGTGCTTTAATGGCGACGAGAAGCAGGTACCGGAACGTCATGGTCACAACCGCCTGATCAACAAACATAGGTGACAAAGACAAGGTTGAGGCAAAGGCGCATGGAGTCCCTAATAGGAAGTGACACGTATTAAAAGGAAGGGCAACATTCGGTGTAAAGTGCGAGAATGAGGTGAAGCGACAGAGATGGTGGACTTGTTAAGGTCGCTGCGCCCTAGGCAGAGTCGACGTATCACACGGCAAACGTAAATTCTCCCATTTAGGATGCCATAGAGTCTACGGCAGGGTAAAACGCAAATCGTTCCTCGGAAGAATCTCGAGCATCTGACCCAAGTCTATTGTGACTAGAATGAGAAGGACGAACGATTGAGGACCACGCCATCCATGTCCCAGCTACTCTCAGCGCCCATCGACCTCACCTGCGATAGCATCGTATCCAAATGGCTGAGGGTGTAGCTCGTTCCGAGGGGTGTTACGCTGATCTGAGGTGGACGCGGCCGTGGGATTGCTTACTGAAGGTCGGAGGTGCGGGAGAAGCGGTGGGGTACATGCACGCGTTGAGGGCAGAGAGGTTGGCAATTCTGGCACGCAGAGTTGGCTTTATTTAGCCGAGGGGAATGCATATAACGAGTTGGTATTAGCGTGTAGCGTGATTCGTCGTGAAAAGTTTGGCCATCAGACCGCGCAGCCGGTGAATCGTTGACGCGCCTTCCCAGCACTTCGTCGCCTCCAATATGGGCTCTAGAACACGAAGACGCTTCCCTAAACGACAATGGACCAGTCGGACGCTCGAAGATAATTTGATTAACTCCTGGTTAAAGTCCGTCGGAATATTGGTCATGAATTCTTCAATGGGCGCGCTGCACATAACAATCCGCCACCACCTATCGACACGCGTGTGAAGGTCTGGCGCAGGGACGAGCGAGTTTTAGATCCTTCCCGATTTTCATACGGCACTGGCTGAGAAGTTGGTTCATGCAGATGGGTTGTATGCAGAGGGTTTAGGTGATATTTTGAGGGAAGGAGTGACAAGACTGTCAGGATAAGCTGAAAGTGAACATAGCAGGATACGGGATTTCCCATGGATGTATCGGAGGGCGAGAATGACTGATTCGAACAGCGATGTGCTGCCTCGCTTGGCAGAGATAAAAACTCGGGGCACTGTAAGAAACAGCCAACGGGAGCTAAGAGAATGAGTTATCTTCTATACCAGCACGCGGAGGGTACCATCTTCAAGAGGCGAAGGCGTTTAGTCCTTCCCATAGGCGCCGAAATATACGGATGATGTCGTGCAGCACAAGTCGAATTGCACCGGTGAAGGGTATGAGCTTGACACGATCTAGTAGCAGTACGCTGAGAGAGGAAGGTGGACAATGTAGACAATGCGACGAGCGCTGCGCGGCATTCCAACTGGAACATGGCAGGGGAAGGTAGTGGCTTAGACGACTTCCTTGGACAATGGTGCGCTACCACAGCTAACATACGCGCCGTCCGTGTCCCAGCTTCCCATCTTGCACAGATGAACTCTCGGTGCGTCGTACGAGCCCATTGCAACAGCCATCGGGAGCTCAGTGTACTCGCTCTCTTGCACGCCGAAGCATTGCAGCACACCAGCCTGATGCAGGATAGCATCATAATCAAACGGTTGAGAGCGTTTGGTTCTAGGTCTTCTGTAAGTGCTGTTCATGAGCGTCATATGCAGCTTGAGAGGACGCGTGTCGGTGATAAAGCCTTCGTCACGGAAGATCTGGTTGATTTGGCTGAACAGAGGCTCAGGCTGGGATGGACCAACCCACAAAACGTGGGCACGGCGGCGGGATTCCCTTTTGAGCACGTCGAGGGTGTCGAGGGTGATGGTCGGCGGCGCGGCTGTGAGCTGGAGGAGTGTCGGGAGGCGGTGCAAGAGGTCGAGGGCAGTTGGAAGAGACTCAGTGGTGAGGTTCATGACGCCTAGACCTGTAACCGATTGTCTTGAATGGGAGGCAAGCTCACGATCAAGAGAAATAAGGAAGAAATCGTATAAGAGCAATTGAGCAAGAAGTTGCCAATCTAAAGATACTGTTCGGACATCTGCAGGCACTTCAGAGACAGCCTGAGGGTATACGGTGGCAGCCATGATATACACTTGAAGAATTCATAATGAGTTTGTACAGTTGTCGCAACCAGGTGCAGGAAAGGCGCATCGCGACTATGGTGAGAAGCGGAAGAGCAATACGGTGCGCCTGTTTCCAATTAGGCATCTAATTCTATTTAGGAAGGCGTTGGTCAGCGAAAATGTATCAGCCAAATTTGAGCTCAGATTTACAGGTCGTCTTGATCGTGAGCTTGCCTCCCATTCAAGACGATCGGTTACAGGTCTACATGACGCCCAGGGTGAGGTGCACGCGTTTAGGGCCTGCGAGAAGCGTCGAGTCTGGTGTACGAAGGTTGAGGGCGGCATGGAGATCGGCGACTCTGGCGCGGAGAGTCGGATGAGTCTGACCAAGAGGTATCGACAGAACTGCAAAAAGGTGAGTCTGGGATTAGCTAGTAAGCGCATGTACTCACAATGTGTAGGTCTTGCCATCGTGGTCAATGAAAAAGGCTCGGCAGTCGGACCGATAAGCCGACGGTTCCTTTGACCCAAAATGCAGACTCTTCTGCGATCTCGGTCCTTCCTCGGATGCGATAAGTGCTACGTCTGAATTTTGTACAGATTTCTTCCCGGAGATTTTGTTGGTGTAGCACCTACTGAGGATAGGAACAAGTTCGCGATTTCGGGGCAGCCTGAGGGCCCGATTTCGACCCTTGTGGTCATGATGATACTTAGTCGGATTCGCATCCCTCTAGTCTGACGGGGACTATTTCGACAGCCTTTTATACCCTCAAGCTGCACCTCATTACTCAAGGGATCTCAGCATCCGATATCTTCATTCCCGTCTTTCCTGCAACGGCCCATCCACTTTCCCAACCGTCATATGCATGCATTCATCAGGTGGGAGATGTCCGCACTGATTCATTGTTATATCATCCATTACAGCACGGTACAAGTACTTCTTCACTTTCTGACTAGAAACGCCTCGTGACTATGGACGCGTCTCTTTTCCGCCTCATGGGAGCAACCTTCGTGGGCGGCTATCACGATATAAGGTTCAGGTTCCATCCCAGGATGTTTCTGTATGCCCGTAGGGCATAGGGTTTGTGCAATCGCATCCCCACGGGAGCCTACGTCCACTCCTTCTCCCACTGTCACCATGAACAAAACGGAATCCTCGAATCACAGTGAACCGATTCGTGATAAAGATTTCTACTTGGAGTATGTTGTGTTCTTGGTGAGTTCTATTATAGATAAGCGCTTCATGTTCTGACCACAACACAGGCCGAGAACACGCTGTTCAACGTTCCGAGATATTATTTCGAGAATTTTTCTGAAGTCTTCACGTCGATGTACACCCTTCCGCACGGAGACAGCCTCAATGCCGATGGATCAAGTGACGAACATCCCCTCGTCTTACAAGGCGTAACAGCTCAGGAATTCAGATCCTTATTGAACGTGATGTTTCACCCGTAAGTCCACATAACTTCTTGCCGCGATTTGGTCTGATGCGTTATTCTGACTCGTTCAGGAAGTCACCACCTCAGTTAACAAAGGAGGGGTGGCTGGGTGTGCTGAGGCTGTCGAACATGTGGAGGCTCAACGACATCCGGAACTTCATGGCCATCCGACAACTGAACCACAGAGAAGACATGTCATTCACAGATAAGATTGTCTGGGGTAGATGCTACAAGGTGGCTCATTGGATGATAGATGGGTATAGCGGTCTTATTGACCGTGGAGATGTATTGTCATTGGATGAAGGGGTGCGAATCGGGGTGCCGGGTACTCTAGGTATATGGCGTGCGCAGAAGGTCTCTGGCGGAGGCAACGATACAAGGGCCACGGTTCTTGAGATTTTTGAAGAAGAGATCAGAGACGTGCAAAGAGAGGATGCTGAGTACGGGTCACGTCCTCCAAGCCGTCGCAGCAACTACTCAGGCTGGCAACCGAACTTTGAACTGAGTCTTAATTAAGCCGGCATTTCCCATTTGTGCTCTTCGTGTAAGCCTGTCCTGGTTTTGAAGGCGTAAATATTAATTAAAGTTAAGGCTTACAGTTATCAACCGGTCTTCTGTACATCAAAACTTGATATCGAATTTTTTTGTCTTCATTGGCTGTTCCTCATAATTGTGTCCGGTAGTAAAGTTTTCTATATGGCTGTACATGATATATAAATATTTTCGTGATTTTAGAATAATGTGCCGAGGCTCAGTGAGCAATTTACGGGTGTACAAATGAATGGTCTTATATAATATATTCTGAGCCCTGACTTTGGAGGCCCACCACAATTCACACAATGCACATACTGGCCCAGAAAGTATCTCAATTTGAAGCGTACATTTTATACTTAATTTTAAGTCCCAACATTGCCCGAGAATATGTGAGGAATGATGTTCTATATCGGGTTTAAAGAAAGGTATTTACACAAATCTAATTGGTAAGAGGTTTCCCCATTCGAGTCCCCACTCTCCTCATGCCTCCCTGCAGGCGTCGGCCGCTTCAACGCGCATATTATTCCATATCCAGCATATGCGGTCTCAGCCTCCCCACGGGAGCCTCCTCCGGGAGTCTCAGCCATCTCACCAGTGAGTACGCGCCACAGTCTGAAGGTTCACGGGATTGACAGGCTTCTAGCTTCCTCGCCGTGTCTCTCTTTTTTCCTTGGACTATAAGTACCTGGTGGTCTCAGAACGAACGCTTGTCACTCTCGCTGAACCACCAGGTACGCAACTCTTTTTCTTTCTTATGTAGTTTCCTTTTAACTCACTCGTGCTCTCAACAGAGCACAGTATTTCTTTGCACTATCAATAAAACAAGTTTTATCCATCATCTCTACGGACTCAATTAACTAAGTTGCCTGACTATGTCCTCTGGTTCCAATGCCTCCACTCAACCTTCCAACAACGCACCCGCTACTGGAAACTCGACTCAGCAGATGGCCTCTACAGAAACCAACAGACGCTCCCATAGCCCTGGAGGATCGCCTGCTCCCCCAGACGCTCCCCAAGCCCAGGTCACGATTCAATGTGACACTATTGTCGAGACTTACCGCACAGGCATCAACCCTTCGAAGCCGGATGTCCTTGCCCAAATCGTTCGCGTACTCACTGAGTTCTTCAGCGCCAGACTTGGACATGACGACGACTTCAACAATGCCCTTCGAGTCTACATTGAGATGCTCAATAACTACGAGAATGAGCAGCGCGTCCTCCACCAAGAAGGAGAGAACCAGATTCGAGCGAGGACTGGGGATGAAATGGAAGCGGGAAGACCCGGTCGACCTCGAGCTGCTGATTTCCACGAAGAAGAGGATGCTGGAGAAGACGGAGAGGGAGAAGGGTCTGAGCCAGAAGGAGGATCCAACGAGGAGGAAGAAGTCGATGATGGGCCGGGACCTGCGAAACGACCAAGGATTGATGAGTCCCAATTCCCATGGCAACCTGTTAGGGAGATTAGCCGAGCACTCCTCCATCCCGAGTTACAACGCACCCTCGAGCTCGTTGAGAACTACACCCTCGATCTCAAAGCGGCCAGACGCAGCCTCACCAACTCTCCCGAATGTCCCGAGTTCCCTGAAGAGCAATGGCTCGCCCTCTTGGCTGGGAAGGCCGTCAATCTCGACTCCGTCTACGCAGCTGATCATTCCACCTCGATCAACGAAGTTCAGACTCACGAAATATCTGAGGGGATTGCTATCCGACTCTCCGAAAACATGTCCAACCCGGCCGAACCTAAGAGAGTCATCAGCAATGCAGACGAATGGACCATGACCTGGTACACATACACCCAGGCGGTCCTCCTTGCTTTCCCGCATCGCTATCGAGAGCTCGCCCTCTACCAGCAATATATGTCCTCCCTCTTCAGAACCACAGCTCTTCCTCTCCACTGCCGCATATTCGTCCTCAACCGAGTTGGTAGATGTCGCAACATCCTCCTCTCAGAGACAGACAAATTCCGAGATCTCGAGCGATCGCATATCTCTCCCGCCAGCATGGCCTATCAGGAATTTGAGGGGCGTCGGGCTGAGCAGCAACCAAGGAAGAAGAACGGGGACCATGCGCGAAACTTTGACGCATGCAGACACTGGAACGCAGGAGTCTACCCATCCTCAGATGGCAAATGCCGGTACAAGCATGTCTGCTCGGGATGCAAGGGAGGACACCCTGTCTCCGCTTGCCCCAGCAGAGTCTGAGAAGGGTCCAGAAGTATTGGAGGGGAGAGGGAGATTCGAAAGAAAGAGTAAAGGAGGTGACTGGGAGGAAGGAGACAGGGGGTTTGTGCCCAAGTACAAACAAGGGTTTGTGTTTTCGGTTTGGGACACTGGGAAAAGTCGGGCTGCCAGGTGCACGGAATCTGAGTTGCCGGTGCTGCGGCCTCCGGCCAAGGAATTCAAGAATGCGGAGGCAGTCAAAACAATTGAGGAGCACCCTTGCTTGTTCAAGATCACGACTCCAATCAATGTCGACGTCTTTGAAAAGTATCTCGAAAATCACCCGAATCAAGATTTCGTTCGATCTGTCATGACCGCACTCAGAGAGGGGTTTTGGCCATGGGCAGATACGCAGCATGAAGGAGAATTCCCCATCACCTGGGATAATGCGAGGATGAATCCACGATCTGATATGGAACAGATGTTCATAAACAGATACCGGGATGAAGAAGTCGCTGCCGGCCGTTTCTCAGAATCTTTTGGCCCTGACCTGTTGCCTGGGATGTATAGCACTCCAGTCCACATGGTACCTAAGCCTCACTCAGACAATTTTCGAATGGTGTCCAACATGTCTGCGGATCTTATGCGCCAAACAAAATGATTCGTCATGCTGACATAGCTGGATCTCGTCTCGACAGCCTCCACACGTTGTTCTCAGCCATATTGCAATACAGACGGAAATCTCCTGCCAACGCTCAGAAAACCCTCGTTGTGTTCAAGTCCGACGTGTCGAAAGCATACAGACTGTGCCCGATGCACTCACTATGGCAGCTGAAGCAAGTCGTGACTACTGGGTACCTCACCAGTGAGCAGAAAGCTGCTGGTGAAGTCGAAACTTTGGTCCGGACTGTTGATTGTAACAATAACTTTGGGGGACGTGGATCTGGCCACGTTTGGTACAGCGTCAATGGCCTCATTACGTGGATTGCTATCAATGTCGAAGACATAGAAGACCTAGGCTGTTATGTGGACGACGATTTCAGCTTCGATGAATGGAGAGATCTGGACTTCTACGAGCCTTACGACAGTTTTTATCCCTCAAAACAAGTGAAACTGCTCAGACTGTGGGATCGTCTGGGGGTACCACACAGTAAGCCAAAGCAGCTCTATGGACTACAACTGGTGATCATAGGCTTCGACGTCGACCTGAATGCGATGACGGCCACCATGCCCAGCGAATCAAAAGCTGAACTTGTCATCGCGCTCCGATACTTTGCCTCATCAAATCGTCACAACTTACAAGAATACCAGCAGATAGCCGGGTGGTCCAACTGGTCATTCAACGTGTTCCCACTGCTCAAGCCAGGGTTGTGCAACATGTACGCGAAGATGCAGGGCAAGACAAACCCCTTCACAGGTATCGCACTGAACAACGCTGTTAAGGATGACTTGACTTGGCTTGCGGATCACATCAAGGACTCTGATGGGATTTGCTGTTTTAACACCATGGACTGGGACCCGATTGTGGACACCACTGTCACTGTCCTATGCGATGCTTGCCTCGACGGTATGGGATTCTGGGTCCCAAGACTAGCCTGTGGATTTGTGTGCCCTACGCCTGATTTATTGGAAGCAGAGGAGGTCATCTTCTACTTCGAAGCCTTATGCGTCTGCGCCGCCATTCATTGGGTCACAAATACCCTGTCTCCCGAGTTGCGAAAGCGTGTTACGATCTTCACAGATAACACCAACACTGTCGACATATTCAATTCCCTCAGGGCGACACCGACTTACAATCCTATTCTGAAATCGGCTGTCGACGTGATGATCTCCCACAGCATTGACCTACAGGTACTCCACATTCCAGGCTCAGAGAACGATGTCGCGTTCACAGTTCTTGAAGGCCCGGACGTTGGTGCCTAATCTCATAATTCTACCCTTTAAACCCCCTTGCGACGTGCTGGGGGCATCAGAATGTTGATAGACATCACTCCTGGGTCCAGACAGAAGGCTCGTGAACCTTGGACCCTGGAGAAATTATATCATGAGTGATGCCTCGCCCTGGGCTCCGCTATTGACACAGCAACACTTGGGCCTTACAATTCTGCACTTAATTCTTACATCACATTCTGCAAAATACACAAGTTTCCCGTCCAACCCACCATCGACACCATGAGTTATTTCATCGTCTTTATGTCCGCACACATCAAACCGGAGTCCGTCTCCTCTTACCTCTCCGGAATCTGTAATCGACTGGAGAACTTTTTCCCTGATGTTCGAGAGGTGAGGAACTCGACCATCGTCAGCCGAACCCTCAAGGGATGCAAAAGGCTGAAAGGATCCCCAGTCAAGAGGAAGTCTCCTCTGTCACACGACGATATATGCCGTGCAATCAAAAAACTCGGCAACTCTTCGGATTACGACGACTGCCTCTTCCTAGCACTACTGGTGACTGGTTTCAATGGCCTCCTGCGCCTCGCAGAGCTCAGCATGCCGGACACTAAAAAGGCTTGCAATTGGCGAAAGATCACGCGAAGGACTACTGTCGAATGGATCCCCGAAGGATACACCTTTTTCTTGCCAGCGCACAAGGCTGATACCGCTTTCGAGGGCAACAAGGTCATCATCCCGACAGACGACGACCCTTCTTTCAATCCCCTTCCCATCTTTCGACGATATCTTACTCAGCACGACGCTCGACACCTCGTACACCCTGCGCTATGGATCACCTCAACTGGCTCTGTCCCCACACGAACATGGTTCATGAAGAGGCTCCGGCAGATCTTCCCTAGCAAGAACATAGCTGGCCAGTCCATGCGAGCAGGCGGTGCTACCGATCTTGCAGAGCAAGGTGTGCTACCATACCTCATCCAAGATCGCAGCAGATGGTCATCCAAAGCCTTCAAAATATATATTCGAAAAAATCCAGTCCTCCTCCAAGCTATGATCGATACTAGAGCACCTGCTATCTAGCCAGTCCACTGCGCACATTCCCATCGTCCTTTTCCAGTTCTAATACCCATTAGCGCTCATACACGTGGCGCCTGGGTAGTTCAAATTTGACTTGTGCCCTTAGGGGCATTTTTCCGTAAACTCGTGTGATAGGTTTGACGCTCGTCGACCAATTAGTGGTGTACAAAGGAGTAGTGGTGTACAGAAGACTGGTTGATTACTGTAATATGGATTTAAACTAAGGCTTAAAACACGAGAAATTTTATGTTAAGGAGTTAATTACTTGAATAACACAGCCACATTGGTTCTACAGACCTCAACACATACGATAATTGTGTATATTGATCTACAAAAATCCATTCAGCCATGATATTGTTCACAAAACATTGATATGCCAAAATTGTTGATTTACAGTTGCCTATCAGCAATTCTTTATCTCAGGGGTGGGCGGCCCAATTCAGTCACGTGTTGTTATTAAATCTTGGTAAGGGGTTATTAATAAGGGTGTTATTAACGTTTAAGGGCTAAACGAGAATATTACCCTTATTAACCCCTTATGCCGGGACACTGACCAGGAAAACAGGGCCGAAATGATCAGTCCGGTGTCACGCCTGCAGTGTGTCTAAGCATGTAATTTTGCGAAAATCAATAAATTACCTTTAGGCACTGTGTAAGCTTAGAGAGCTCGCTGACAGTGCAAGCGGCATGAGAAGGAGCAAGGTCACTGAGTCAGAAAAAGAAGCCACGGAATTAAAACATAGGACTTTGTCGCAGCACTGTACCTCATGGGCATGCACGGCAATAAGGCCGACTTAGCAAGCTCGCTTGCAATGACATCTGTTGGCACTAGGGAATTAGGCTTGGTGGGACGTGCTTGTACTCGGGCCAAAGCTAATTTAGATAACTACACGTCGATAAGCAATGACGCATAGGCCCTGGAGATCCGGAGAAACGATACCACGCGAGAGATAATCAAGAGAACCACCGGGCATGGTCTGGAAACGGATATGGACCGATGAGATTAGCAAGCGGACCAGAATTCCGATGCGTCTCTTGGTTACCATGCCTAGACTATGATGCTGTCACCTTTGGAGCAGAACAGAGAACCAAGAATGACGTGTGATCAGTGATCGCATGTTAAGCAGCTATTGAGTGCTAGTCCGCAGACAGCCCCTGCTGTCGGGTGAGCGATGTCGACACCGCCTAGTCCTTTGAGACTACCAAACAGAGAGAAAGTGGCACTCTGCCAAGAGAGCTGTGACGTTTCGGATGAGGAATTATCGGCCGACACAAGAAGTATTTTACTAATAACCCGTTTGTAACAATCAATCTCTCGTAGTATAAGTAGGGCAGATTTTCATGTATTAAAACAAGCTACCTACCCCCCACATATAGTAATAAAGTTTCAGTCTGAATCTGGACTTGTTGCGATGTGTAAGAGTTAGTAACTTCGAGTCTCAGCTATACCAGAGAGTTAGCAAGCTCACTAGAGAAATTGAAAACAGAGATATATTTTGGATACAAAACTTCGGTTTTACTTGAGAAACGAACGAGACCCGCGTCAGTGAAGCTGCGCTCGGCTCTAGAGAGAAACTGAGAAAACATCTGAGAAAAACTCTGTTCCATATTTCTGGTTCAGTAGTGTAAGAGAGAATTGAGTTGTGTTAGCCTCTGTGTAGGCTTTGAAGGAGATTTACGAGGGAATCAGCCAGCTTGAGCTGTTCTGGCAGTTGCACGAAGTGTGACAGGTGTGCGCAGTTGGACCTTGCGGCACCATTGTTAGAGCGAGCGCACTGTGTGTGAGGACTCGTGGGGACGTTTAACAAGAGATTTGCATACTGTGTTTTGAGAGCGCCGAGGGCCTCTAGCATGACGAGTTTGGGATTCAGGCTTAGCGAACTAAGAGAGAAGGCAAAGGCGTGCGCAGTAGAACCTAGCGGCGCTTCGTACTTAGTGAGCTCACTGAACAAATTCGGTCACTTTGCGGATCTGTGTATCTGTGTGTATTTTCTATTGAAATATCACTTGCCTTGAGGGTTGCATGGTTCGCCGTGCTCTCTTGTAAAAGCTTCGAGGAGATAGTGAAATTGAGATTTGCTTGACAATTGTACGCGGTCACGTTGCATAAGTTAGCGAGCTCGCTAAGATATTTTGAGATACTGTCAGGGCGCAAGTAGAATTAAATTCCTTGCTCCCTTCCGCACTTATAGAGATTGTGTGTGTGTGTGTTAGTGGGATTGAGTAGTGGTTTAGAGTGTTGTTCACGCTAGGCCGCACTTAGTTTCACGAGTGCCCGTTACCAGCCTCGTCACCGGTACACTATCCGAACCCAACCTGTCCAGATTGGAGAATTATGTTTGGGTGGATAAGGGAGACACTCTATGTCTTCTATGTACACTGTATGTCCGACAGCAGGGTCGAGAACATAGGTTTTTTGAGAAAGGGCACCCATCCTGTGTGGTTGTCGAGTCAATGCCGAGTATCTGAAAAGGGTACCTCACAGCCACAATCTTTTTCATTACTCCTTAATACTTTTATGATTGGCTCCAGAAATTGAGCAGTTGCATGTAATAATAATACTTATTAGATGTGCGCCTTAAAGTAGTTCAAGGTTGATTAATGATTTTCCATGCTTGAGAGTACTTCTGGATTGCCGAGATGCCGGCTACCTACTTTGGTGCCTCCGGCATCATTGCCATTCCCACTTGTTAGAACATGGTGAAAACTTATTTCTGAAGATATAAAACTAGTCAAAACTACAAGGACGGACCAGGACCAAGCCCACCCCCTCTCCAGAGAATTGACCCGGACAAACTCTTCGAGGAAAATTTCGGACCTAAGTCACTAGGTGTCGGAGGAGGAAGGAAGCGTAGATAAAAAGGCCCGGGCTGTTTTGATATATGGTACTCTCAGGTGATCTGTCAAGATAGATAGATAGATAACCGGACAAGGTCCCAAAAAGGAACGCCGGGATTCTGTGCCGCCACTAAACGTGTCACAGACCACAACACTCCATGCCACTGTGATACCCTCAGTTGCCAGCCAAGGACGTCTCACGGATTTAAAGTGTTATAGGGACAAGTAAAAAAACAACGACGCATTCCGAAGTAATACGTCATAGGTGGATGTTGTCATGTAAGGTGAGACACTGAAACATACAGTCATACGCACGGGCCACGAGCAACATAGAGGACCGAAAAACTGGCAGGGTGGGAACGACGGAAACCAAACGCAAGCACCAAGGACGCGGCGCAATGTTGCAGCACACGATTTCGAAGGACAGCGTGGCAGCAGGAACGGCAGGGCCCATGGAACGGAACCAACAAAACGCAAACACCGAGTCAAGCACGCCGCCATCCAAGAAAAAGCGCTGCAGAAGGAGCAGCAGAACTTGGGCTCATGGAAACAACCAAATGCAAGCACCGAGCAAGTGCAACATTGCGATACATCGTTTCGAGAAACAGTGCGGCATCAGCAGCAGAGCTCGGGCCCATGAAGCAACGACGCACAGGAACAGGAACAACGAACATCCGGAACGGTACAGGGAATAAAAATCTCAGTGAGTTTGAATACAAGTAGTAGAAGCAGGCGCACGAGAATATGAACGTGCGGTATTCATACATATAGCAAGGGAGGGTAAACCGACGTCGCTGCGATAGAAAGGTGGAATGAACGGTGAATATGTGCCCGAAAACATTGACAGGGCGTCAAGGAGGCCAGGATAGTCTTGAAGAGTCTTGTAAATTGTTGTTTCGTTCAAGAAATATATCGTTATGAAGTTCAATGCGCTCCATCGGACATCAATACATAATCTTGAGGTATTTGAGGAAGAGATCAAAGGTATCGATCTAGTATAAGTACCTGACCTTACAGCTGTTTGCATACAGCTTGACAGTAACATGTGTTTGGTGCGAGAGAAGAGTGTGATTCAGACTTCGTCATAAACCATGGTTTGAGGACTTGATGGCGCGTTTGTGGCTAGTTTATGGCTATTTCGGCGATCTCGGAGGCCCTCTCGTGCGCTTGAAGAGTTGAAGTCCGCAAAACACGGTTTATGACAAAGTCCGAACCTTCATTCATCATCCATGAAAACACCCCTGACTGTCAAGCTGTATGCAAATAGCTGTAACTGCAAAAGGTGAGTCTGGAATTAGCTAGGAAGCGCATATACTCACAGTGTGTAGGTCATCATGCCATCGTGGTTGGTGAAAAGGGCTCGGCTATCGGACCGATAAGCCGGCGGTTCCTTTGACGCAAAATGCAGACACTTCTGCGATCTCGTCTCTCCTTCCTCGTCCTGCGAACAGCCAGGCCTTCAATCCGTCCTCTCATAACAGGAGCAGCCCTTCCCCAACGACGAACCTACGCCAAAAAAGCCCAGTCAACGTCTTCCCTACAACCAGGCTCCCAGCAGCCGCTCACTAAACCAACCGATATCGCCGAACACGAAAAATGTCAGGAGAAAATGAAGTCCACAGTCGACTGGCTCAGACGGGACTGCGCTGATGCCTCTGCACGCGCTTCCGGACGAGTGACACCAGCCCTACTGGCCAACGTCCGTGTCCAAGGTCAAAAACTGGAACAAGTCGCCACCGTCGGGGTTCGAGACGGGAGTATGCTCGTTGTAACAGTGTTCGAAGAGGATGTAAGCCCCTCAACTCTTCATAGAATTTGGCTGATGAAAATAGTAGAATCTTAAACACGTCGAGGCTGCGATATACGATGCCAAACTGCCTTCCATCACGCCCCAGAGACAGGATACGCGAACGTTGAGGATCCCCGTACCCAAGCCGACACTCGATGCCAAGTCATCGGTCGTCGCTGCCGTGGGGAAGAAGGCGGAGGAAGCCCGTGTACAGTGCCGCAAGCTCCATCAGACGAGCGTGAAGAAGGGAAAATATGAAAAGCGGTCTGTTGAGCTCGAAGTGGTGCGTACGCTTTGCCGTTCCCTCTGATCTCTAGCTGACTCTCAGGTAGTTTCAAGATCTGCTGGACAAGTACGTTGCCGAGATTGACAAAATCATGGTGGACATGAAAAAGACGTTGGGCATTTCACGATAATCCTTCACACACACGA
Organism: Armillaria borealis; assembly: GCA_030435635.1. Classification (NCBI taxonomy): domain Eukaryota; kingdom Fungi; phylum Basidiomycota; class Agaricomycetes; order Agaricales; family Physalacriaceae; genus Armillaria; species Armillaria borealis. The sequence goes on along the minus strand of JAUEPT010000010.1, from coordinate 274,569 downwards.
CAACGAAATAGCCAACTAGTCTGATTATAAAAATATTGTTTTTCCTTATGCTTGCTCGCCCGTGTTAACCGTATCCACTAACTCATGACGATTGTCCTTCTCCGAACCCTAACACACAGAACAGACCCAACATCAATGCGTACTCTAAACTGCTTGTTAGGGTTCCGCTCCTCGTCCCTTCCTACAACACCATAATCAATGAAGAAGCAAAGTCAATCACAAACTGAATTTGGTGATATCGCTTCGGGACAATGAGGTCGAACGCCATTAGGGACACTGTTGGCCGGTACTGACTCAAACCACCAGGATGATGAACGAATTCTGTTCTTCAGGTTACCTACCTTGGCAACTGGATTGCCGAGACCATGGATGACACTCACAGGCCTGGCGTCAATGCTGTATCGTATCCCTGCAGCCGTTGATGGATAGTGCTACAAAGCCCCCGCCCTTTTCGTCAACTTCTCTCAAGTCTTCGACTACCACGATTCTTTTCAGGGAGTATCAAGTCAATCCTCTTCGATTTTTGTATGAAGCTCATCGCCTCCTCCTCTTCGGTCCATACGGTACGAATTCTTGATTTCCGCCTTCCTTTGGTTACTAACTCGGTCTCGGTAGGGGTTCAAGTTCGTTGAACACACAAAGTATTGAACATGTAATTTGTTTATTTGACCTAACGGCGACATGTTTCCAACCCCTTTCTCAGAGTAGAGCAGGATTAGTAAGAGGCGAGCCAGTTTGAGGTTTTCTCTCCACTGCTTCATGAACTTAATTTAGGAACTCTGAAAAGAGCACGGCGTAGCTACCGTTTACGTCTTATCGACTTGTGGATGACCCACCTTGATGCGAGAAAGCTTCCCACCTCGTTTTCTCTTCCTTTTTTTTGTTTGGCTGATAGGCCTCGTGTTATGCCGAATCGACTTTTCCCTTTCCTTTATCTGCCAGGAAGACCACAATTCTACCACACGGAGTATCTTAACTCTATCCTTCAAAGCTCACATGACTATGACGCTGATCGTCGAGTTTCGCTGTCAAACCCACCTTGCACTCGTACCACGTCCGGCCTCGCTGTATCTTCCCCTACTTCATATATCTTCTAGGTGAGTGAGCATTCCCTTTCTTTGGAACATCATTTCTGAGGCGAATGAGTTAAGTAACGAATACCACAATATCATCCCGTGAAATCGAATTTCCGGGTGGAGCCTCATACAAGCTCGACGCTATCGTCGACTTGTTCGTAGAGTCCCTCTCTGATCCCATCCATCCATCTCACTGCGTCTTGTTCTACAATTCTTCTCTCGCCGGTTTCTGGAATCTGCACACCATGGCCGATCTGCGAGCATCCCGTCACGACCTACTGGAAACGTGCTTGTTGTTCTTGACGACGCCACGAACGCTGGACGAGATCCGCACTCTCCAGAGCACTATGCAAACATGTTCCTGCCCCAAAGATAATCCACTTTTGAATCGAATACACCAATATTGCCCACCCGACTATTTCAAGCGTCCATTTGATCGTTATCTTTTCACCGACGTCATTTTGATGTTGTCCACGATCCTTTTGAACTGCATTGTCAACGTTATCGATCCCAAGGAATCTATGAAATCGGCCTTGCACCACGGCATCCGTAAACGTGCTCTCAGAGAGGAGAAGCAGGGGAAAACACCGAGGTGGCCAATCACACCAGACGAGTTTTATTCCGCGGTTGGTGCAGAGACGACGGTCAAGATGCTATGGCGATGGGCGTACATGTTTGAGCTCAGCCCATCCTTCTTACTTCTGAACGGCATTATCACCATGGCAGGTACTACCCTCAGCGTCATGGTCTTTATCATGCCCTCCTTTGCTCCTAAGCTCATCGAGGTCATCAACAAGAATGTCGATTCTCTGGAGAAGACGACTTCTCTCGCTGACCGCGATTTCTCCGTCTTGCAGCAGGCCGAGGGTACTGTCCAAGTGTCAACTATCGAGATGATCCGCCAGGGAGAGGGTATGCGTGTTAATTCCTATTGGAAGAATCACAAGGAGGCGCTTCTTCGAGCGCTCAGCAGGGCCGTGAATGTTATGATTGGAGCCCCGTTTCACAACGAGTTCCTCAGAACGGCCTGCCTCTTACACGACTTCCTCTGCGTTCCCCGCGATCCAACCAAGTACCATCATCTCATCCTCAAAGGCTCTCTTGCCATAGACGAAGAGCACAAGAAGGAGAATGACTTTTGGAAAGCGTATACTGCCATCCGCCAGGTCACTCTGAGCGACCGGTGTCATGCTCCAGGGTGTTTGGAGACGTTCACGAGCACAGGGAGGAAGTTCCAGAACTGCAGCGGATGCAAGCGCATGTCGTATTGCTCGGAAAAGTGCCAGAAGCGGGCTTGGAAGCTGGGTGAAGCGCCGCATAAGATTATATGCCTTTTGGTGAAGGAGTTTTCGGATCGGATTAAGCTCCAGTTCAAATTCGCGGATGGGGAGGTCCTCCCGCCGGATGTGGTTGAGGGGATGTGTCGGAAGGGGGGTGTGGATGAGATGGAGGCACATACGATTCGTTGGTATTTTGAGCTCCTGGATACGTTGTTGGTCTTCAGGAACCCGTACGATTCGAGGGTTGGGGAAGGGCGTTGATCAGTTATGCTTTAAGCTCACGTAGGTACTTATTCCGAAAATTTCTGCTGTGTTTGCTTTGCTTAATTATTATTATTGCTCGCGAATTTCTATGACATGAATTTTTATTTCTCTCCATGTCCCGACTGCTTTGACAGTCTTTTGTGGGTGGAGTTGCGCCTGAGATTTATATAGTATAGACAAATTACAAAATTCTCATCAATGTGAATATGCCTACCGAATGTCCAAGGAAAGTCGCTGTCAAAATCGCATTATCTGAGTCATGAAAAGCGAGGAGTCCACCCAGAATATTCGATATACTTACCGTCATCTCTTGTATGGATGTCGAAGCCTGGTAAATACCTACGTCGGCATTTTCAAAGACATTTAGGCTGAGCTGTAGTGGTGAAACGTATGACCCTACCCTGTGGTCAGCATCTTATCTTGAACATGGTAACACGTCGTTCTAAGCCATAGTTAACATGCACAAATGGGTCTGTTAAGAAGGATATCTACCGCACTAGTAGATAAGCAGACCATGCAATACGCAATTCACGTGCTGAGTACTGAGTGCTGTCGAGGCATGAGGAAGTCAGAAAGCAAGATATATACCGAAGTTTACCATATGACGGTGCGTCGAGAGGATCATCAGGCCGGATGCCTGGATGTACAGCACTATCACCGGTGCTATGCCACAGCGCTCGTTCTAGTTCTAGCTCTCTTTCATAGCACCCGTTCTCAAATACACCAACCGCATCCCAAAACATGGCGAGAATTTCAGAGTCCACATTCTGCATCACCTTCTACGTGTATTCCCAATACTCAGGAAACCATCCCGCACCTTCCCAATCAATAATAGCAGCCAATCGGCCATCCTCAGTAACAAGGATGTTAGTCGGGTTCAGGTCACAGTGCGAGAAGCATAGTTTATGTGGTTTGGCGTAGACGGGTGACGCCAGCTGGAGGAGACGAGGCATGCGGCTCACACAGGACACATTTGCAAGTAACATGCCATGAAAAGCGCGGATATTCTTCAGCGGTTGGACTACACAACGATCTCCACATCGAATATGTACGAATGATGAGCCATGAAGGCGAGAAACCTCACTGGAAGGAGGAGGAGGAATGGAGCGAAATTCGGTAAGAGCCTTTTTCAGGTCGGCAATGAGCTGTGCACTATCCGAGAGGTCGAGTACGGGTTTGTTGAAGGATTCCATGAGCTCGGATAGCTTTTTGACTACGTCTGCCGCGGAGGTGGGCGGGACCGAAGGTGAGCTCACTGTAATGGAGGAACTCGGGCGGGAATGTGGTCCTTGCGAGGAGCCACTGCCCCAATGTTACACCTTGTATATCTGTCATGAGGATCAACCCCTCCGATTCGGCTCCCTTTGGTATATCAGGAAAAACGTCAAGAATGAGGGGAACAGGAATGGTCGTATTTTTGTGGACTAACTTGATGTTGTTCGCCTCGATCTCTGGGGGTATATCCTGAGTGTGTTTGAGAATAAGACCGAAAGGAAGACATTCTATACTCCATTCTTGAACGTCATACCACTTTGCGAGACGAATGTAAACGGATGATCTCATGGATTTAGGAAAACATAGCCATAAATGCCATGGAAGTGCTACCAAGCACACGCCAAAATGTGTAAAAGCGAGCGACGCGGCCGCATATTTTCCTGAAGTATGGTTTGTGAATGAATATCTCTCAGTCATATTCACCACAAATAAGACTCTGCTCTTACCGCTAGCCTTGAGCTTAAGCACTCGTCCTCAAGCTCGTCGTAGTTCGAGGGAAGCACTGAGGCCGAAGCGGACCGGCTGCCGGTCCTTATGCAGTGCCAAACAAAGGAGATCATTGATGATTGGTCAACTAGAACGGGGCAGGGCTTGTCTGGCAATTCAACTTCGATTTCAAGTTATAATCATACCAATTTGCGTTGGACTGGGAAATATCGAGTTTATATTGATGTTGTGGAATATTTAAGTCTAGAGGGTTCACAGCAATCGCCGACGGCTTCGTGTGCAAGTCAGAGGTACAAGTCGAGATAGCAGGAAAGACACGTTATATAGCAGATCGGGCATCTAAAGGAACAGTCTCGACGGACAAGTTACAACATAGCCGGGTAACTCAACTCCAATCACCTGCGTCCTGAACATCAGTCTTCTCTCTCGCCGCTTTCAATAAATCCTCAACCGTCCACGGCTCGTAGATGTAGCCCGGAGGAGTGTTGGTATTAGTAAAAGGTGTGCCGTCAATGATATGTTTCGCGCACGCAGCATAATTGTCGTATGCGTACTTCTCTGAGTCATGATTCGCTAGCCAGTTACCGATGATCTTGCCGACTAGCTGAGGATTCTTCGATACAGCATCCCAATCTGTGTGATGCCAATTTTCACGCGTCTTGAATCCCATCCTTTGAGCACAAGAGACACGTTCAAATCTAAATATATAAATGAGACGCATCAGCACTGAACAGTGAGAGAAGAATTGCTGAACAAACCGTAGTTTGTTGTAAACTTGTACGGCCAAAGGGATTTTATCCTTTCCGCTGATGTGGAGACAAGCTGCGAGAGTGAAACCATCCTCCATAGCCATAGTCGCACCGCTGCCGCTAGTAGGAAGAAGACTATGCGCAGCATCTCCGATCTGGGCAACACGACCCATTGGAGAGATCCACTTGGGCTGCGGGTTACGCCACATAAGCTTCCAGTCAACGACTTCCTTGTTGGGCACCGCATTAATAAGAGCTGGGACGAACGGACTCCAGTCTTTCACGTATTTGAGCGCAGAATCCGAAGACTGAGTCTTTGACCAGTCCTCGGTCGCGTTGCCATCATCCTAGTACGTTATCAGAAATAAACCAAGGGGTTAAATGAAATTACTTGCGAGATAAGTCATCATCCAGCAAACGACGTTTTTGTTCTTGCCGGTGACTATGTGCGTGTTGAAGCCTATATAAACAGAACCATGGGAACCGTCGCCTTCGTACACCTTCGCCAGGAGGGGATCCTTCAATGCATACTCCAGTGGGAAGGTCGTTCGATAGATTGCGTAGCCGCTGCTGATAGGCTCTTCCTTTTTCCCACTCACGATACCCCATCCTTTACCTCCTACACCATCGGCAGCGATCACAAGATCTGCCTCAAGCTTGGTGCCATCTGCAAGGATAGCACAACCCTTATCGACGGTCTCTGAGTAGTCTTCGACACTAATCCCATGCTCGACGGAGATCCCAAGTGATGTCGCATACTTATGCAACGCCCGATGGAGCTCCAGACGACTGAGAGCGATAGCGCGTTCACCGGTACTCGGGTCATAGTCGCCCAAGCTAGGAAACACTCCAATGAGGGTACCGTCAAACTTGTACATGTGGATATCGGGTCCGAATTGGTTTTCGTACAGCTGGCTAACGAACCCCGGCCACTTGCGCATAGTACGCAGTGCGCTGGGTTGGATGCCGATTAGATCACCTGGAGCGAGCATGAATTTTTGGGGATTGTATGGATTTGAGTTACTTACCGAAGGGATCGAGACCAGGTCGACGTTCGACGACGCGAACATTGTGACCTTTGCGGTAGCACTCGATGGCAGCGGTCAAGCCAGCGAGGCCTCCACCTGCACGAAACGTATCAGCTTGCGAAGAAATCCTATTGAAGGGTCTGAACCGACCGGCGATGAGGATGTCTATGCCAGAGAGCGGTTCGCGAACGATGTTTTCTGCCATGATAGCTAGAGAGAGAACTATGGTGTTGGCTGAAGGTAGTGATGTTCATGAAGATGCACCACTGAGCTTTATATTGCGGAACCGTGCGCAGTATCGGGTTGACGGGGAAGAAAGACAGTGAAGATTGACCAAAGTTGCGAAATATCGCTTAGTTTGAACTTCAGATGGAGATAGGTACAGTCAAAGGAACCTGTATAGAACAGTGTCGGAATTATTTTCCTAAAGGAGTATTGTTAGTGATAAGCTGTTGATGGATAGATCCAGCAAAAATCTGTTGATCTGCGAGTAGAGATGGTTTTCCCAGTCCAATTTAAAGTCAAGCGAGTGGAAGTTGAAGCAAATCTCTACGTTGACTGTGAGGCGGTTCCTCAGTGAGATACAGTCCCAATATGAAAGCAGAGAACGATACGGTGTTTGTTCTTGGAGCACGCGCAGCGTGCGACTCGCGAGCAGTATCGTAAAATCTTGTAGCAAAACGGGACTCTGACCGGCGTTGCAAGTCCCGCAGTGTAAGCCTTCGTACGTAAAGCATTTTAAGAATCCACAGAAGCATCCGATTCACGATCTGGAAATGCCGTCAGCTGATACTTCGCTACCAGAAGAATGTTCATAACACTGGTTAATGCGGATGGAGATTTGTTGAGGATTGTGGTTTCACAGCCACTGGGCCGACGGCTATGCCATCTTTTGTTTTACCTTATTTTGATTTTCGTACCGATCACTACCGCTTTTTGGCTTCGTACCACCAATCTGTCCACGAATATACGTTCGTTCGAGCCATATCCGTCACGTTTTTTGTGCCTGCCGACGTCTATTCCCAACAAGATTACGTGCTCACTTGAGTGATAAATTTTTAGAGAAAATGATTGCGCATCGAGAATAGTTCAACTGGGACAGAGGGACTAGTGGCAGTGAACGTCGGTTTTGAAGTTTGAGTAGCCGAGGGTCTGTGCTTAGTAAGCCGGTAAACCGGCATTCAGATCCGTTGGCCAAGCCGGCGGCTCCCTTCAGGGTCATAAAATTCAGGTATAGGTCTTTGTTCTTCTATTATGGACGTAGTAGTTGGTAAGATAGGCACCCGGAGTGATATCTACATATGTAGACTGTTGTCCGAAACACTAAGAGCACTCCCCTCTCCCCATCTGTCGGAATATGCGAGAGAGTTCGAGCAATCCGGCATTCCGGCATGCTGAGTAAGATAATGATTGGATAGAAATTACTAGAATAGGTAGAAATTAGTATAAATATGCGAAGTCAATGGGCAAACTCCTCACGAGTTTGTAACCCAAAGACTATAGGTCTTACAAGCATTGTACTAGGATACAGCCCTATTTACAACACCATCCATCTGTTCGGCATTTTTCTCAGCACCAACTTACGTCTACAATGAAGGCCACGCACGAGAAAAATCAAGAGGCCTAGCCCAGTCCAACCGAGCAATAAGCCTGCCCCTGCTCTCCATCCGTACTCCAAAAACATACGCGAACCCACATCTGCGCCCATAACTTGCTCAAGGAAGACCTGAAGGTAAATGCAATGAGAACAATACAGAGGAGGTCAAGACGGCCACCCACCCATATGAGAGAGATAGCATTCAAGCGTGTTGTAGCAGCTGCGGAGATGCTGTGGTAGATGGTTCGGCATCCAGATATATCACTAGAGATTCATAGAGACTGACCTGAAGATGGACTTTTGAAATTTGAAACGAAACTTGCAGCATCCAACAGAATACATCTATTCCTAGCGTAGCCAAAATCACCTTTTTGAAAAAACGAATCAGTGCAAATTAACCGCCAGTGGTATAGTGACAAGGGCGGGTCGAAAACAGGGTAGATCTGCCATGGTGATGAAAACCTTCGGCTGTCGGACCGGTCCGCCGGCGAATCCCTTACGAAATTCCTTTGCTCAATCTTGGCTCAGTCCTTCCTGAAAGATTAGATAAAGAAATGAGTTTTCTCAGCTAAAACTCGGGCATATGACAATTTTTTAGAGATTCTTCATAATAGAAGCTAAGGTGTGAACAGTTTTATTTACGCTCTCAATAAGCGCTCTATGCATCTATAATTGATGGTACATCGTAGCTTTCTGTTCCTACGGTGTACAGATTCTAGTCTCCGCGGTCATATTCGAATGTGTAAAACACAGGGAGACGTGAGAGCGCGTTCAACCGTTTCGCTCGCCGAATTACGTCAAGAAGTGCTGCGATTTGTAGACCGGCATGAACTTTGAAGTAACCTACTGGGAGACTATTGGGGTCATCTAGATCTATGAGTGGCGACAGATAGAGACGTTGCAATTTTCGATCCCGTATGCCAATGAATTCTCGGCTCCCAACATCCAAAACCATAAATGTTGCATCAACATTGACAGCTTCGGCCCATACCTATTCCACATATCAGAACTGATAATGCGGAACAATGACCAGAATTACAGATACCTGTTGGATTATTTTCAACGCATCCGTAAAGTCGTCGTTAAATGACAGAGCGTCGTCATTAGTTCCGCCGCCGTCTTCGAATCCGATATCGCCTCCTTCAATTTTGAACTCCCGCCCGCTCGTGCTCAGCACTGAATCCACGGAGGAATTGATGTTAGATTTATCAAATCTGAGCGCGCCGCTGTCGGAAACACCAAACTCGATATCCGAGCCGTCCTCAAAGATACCTCCATCCTCGCCTGTTTCGTACCCCGTGATGGCGAACTGGAAGTTGAACATGTCGTCCGTCTTCCTGCAAAACCGCCCACCACAGCTCCGGAAGGTAGGGCAGCAAGTCCAAGGAAACTTTGAGCCTGCCAAATAGTAGCTAATAGCTCGCATGACTCCTTCACTCCCTGTATTCATACTCTGGAAGTCCCAGAACATGAGAGAGTCTGACAGGCCCATCTCGATGACAAGCTGAATGTCACTGTTAACATCTTCGGGGAGTCCAGCCCTCGCTATGACATTTTCATCAAGCGACATATATCCGTCTGCAAGGGCGTACGGCATCATGGAATAAGGTCTCGTGCTGTACCGGAAGATGTTTGACCATCGATCAAGGCCAGCGAATAGAGTCAAGGCCACCAGCGATGAAAGGTGTTGTAGGGGGAAATAACTGTTCCGGATATTACCCTCAGGTCCTACAGAGAGACCTGAACCGCGCTGTAACGCAGACAAAACCCATGTCGGATGCAAGTTTGCAGACCGGGAGACTCGAGGTAGGTTTCCACCCAAATGGTGCAGCTTGGAGTCGACGACACCAGCCAGCTGGTCGAGCATGTCGGGAAAAAGGACGATGTCTTTCAGAATTAGTTCTGAATGCAGATGCATGTCGTACTGCGCAGGATCACGAGTACCGACATCACCCTCAAATTTGGGGAATTTAGGGCAATGGTCGAAGAGGAATATCAGGGCTTGTGAGTGAATGTCAGGGATTTGAAGCGAATAAGCGGGGGACCTGCGCACCGTATTCTCCGGGGAGCGGTTTCGGCTTTCTGGAAGATTTGGATGCAGCGGATGGGCCTGCATGATGCTGATAACGATGCTTTGAGTTGGACCAACGATGTTTTGGATACGGCATAACGAGGTTGCGAATGAGGGTGATAGACTGAGTGGAAAGGTGATGTAGAATGCAATGGCGGGGATCTTCCGCTGGTGAGTTGTGCTTTATTGCAGCAAGCTTTTAAAGTACATAGAGAAAACGCTCCTGAAATGTTCGTATCCACGTATACTCTGAGGAGGCTGTTGTTCTTTGCGTAAACCTCTGTCCTGAAGGCAAAGACTTACTTACCTGTGGGAGCGCCATCTCGATGCAAAGTCTCCACACCGGTCAATCCAGAGAGGGGGAAGTCTTCAAAATCGTAAGACGGCGAGTCAGAGAAAAGAACAATGGGGTCCGAAGCTAGAGGACAGGGACCAGGTCGCGAGCCCGCGATGATGAGAAGGGGATAGCAGTGGCTGCCTGTTCATTCGCTTAGCGTGCGAATCGCTGGTCGTTATGATACCGGCGTCTACTTCCATCATGTCCCAATTACGTCGTGCTAGTAGAACAGCAAGATTTTGCTTCGAGGTAGTTCATGGCCTACACATTGGGACCGGCATATGAAGAATGGGGACAAGAAATCACCGCGCGTTGAGTATTAAGGCACCTGGAATGCCATATACATGAGAAGTTGTCCCTACATTGTGAAATCAACACGCAGTACACCTGATAAGGAGGAAATTTAAATAGTCAAACAATGATAGCCATTGTCACTCCACGTACCTTCCATACTCCGAATCCCCTTGAAAGTTGGAGCAGGCGGTAGGGGGGTCAATTTATGGTTGTACAATTCAGGCAGAATGAGTCGCAGGATCTGACAAGATATATAGAGATAGAATCGAAATAGGCGGCTGACCAGTCTGACTCAAAAAAACCGCAAGTCGACTCCGTGATGGACTCAGAAAAGTGATCGGTGATCAATCCGATCAGACGATTCCATACTACCGCCGACCGGCGACTAATCACTCTGCCTGAAGAAGTACAAAGGACCTCGAGATGACTGCCGCCGGTGGGTATGGTCGATCATCGTCGATAGATCTCCGTGGAATTTGTCTTCGCAAACGTCTTGTACTTGCTCTTGTTCGCCAGCGGTTGAGCACACCTGTGTTTTCTCGAGGATTGACTGCCGATCTCAAATATACCCCTCGGCAATATCACTGAAACCCGAACTTGGATATCAATTAACTTGACGCAGGGACACATCGCTCAGGCGTACCAGAATGGTAGATTGGAATCTGGCGTTATGTATACGAATGCGATGTTTATCTCCTCTGTTACTGTGCAAGATCCATTCTTGTTCTAGACTTTGTCACTATCCATGAACGTATGCCGTCGTACCAGAGTAGCAAGATAAATCCCCGCCAGCTCCGGAGCGGTGGCCTCTATAGCTCCATCTCCCTCTTTTCGTTCCAATACCGGAAGACGAAATTGCTATGCCAACAAGCACAGCGGTTCTTGGAAGCTCTGTAATCGAGGGGATTCGGGGGTGGTGCGCGCTCGTTCACTGCCGGTCGTGGCAAGCCGCAAAAGACGTCTTGCTGCAACTCCCCCAAGCCAGGGGGCATCTGAGGGGAATCACACCTTCTGAAGTAAAGGGCGTCGGGACCAAGTGAGGAGATAGCTGCTGGGATACTATTGTTTGCCTCCCCGCATACTCGGCAGGTGGACCGCACATAGAAAACCTTTGGTTGGGCCTGTCGACGCATATGGTGCAGGAACATTTAGGGCACACAAATTTTACATCCTTTGCCTTCTCCATCTCACATCAGCTGAGAAGATTATTGAAGCAGGAAGGGCGATATTAGAGAATGGCTGTTCAGGGAGAGTGAGAGGATGAATGCAGTCTGAATGGAGGAACACGAGGGACTGATAGTAGCGCACGAGTTTTCGTCATGCACCACATCTTGCGCTTTGCGAATTTCCCCATTTCGCATGAGAGCGCGGTTGGTAGAACGAAAGGATGTCCGCAGACACCCGTAGTGCATGAAATATAGGAAAAAAAGAGTCGGCTATCGGACCGATCAGTGTATCGGCCGAAAGTAAAGGTTCTCCTTCAATACGGCCTCTAACAGCACGAGTATGCTTCCCCCAAGGAACTACGCCAAAAAGACCCAGTCTACATTTTCGGGCTCCCTTGGACAAGCTCTCACCAACCCAATCAACAGTGCCGAGCACTGAAAATGCGAGTTGGAACTCGGGGGCCCGAAGGTAGGGGTGTGGACCTCGGATTCTTCGGTGGGCATGGAAATCCCTTCATCGGGGCCCCACCACCTATCGACGCGCATGTGAAGAGGGACGAGCGAGTTTTAAATCCTTCCTGATTTCCACTGAGAAGTTGGTTCATGCAGATGGGTTGTATGCAGTGGACTTACGTGATGTTTTGAGGGAAATGACAAGACTGTCAGGATGAGCTGAAAGTGAACATAAGGAGATAGGAGATTTCCCATAGACGTATCGGAGGGCGAGAATGACTGATTTGAACAACGGTGTACTGGCATACGCGCGATCTCCTCGCTCGGCAGAGATAAAATCTGGGGGCGGTAGATGAAATAGCCAACGGGAGCTAAGAGAACGAGTGCTCTTTTATACCACCATGCGGAGGGTATCATCTTCAAGAGGCGGAGGCGTTCAGTGTTTCCCATAGGCGTCGAAATATACGGATGATGTCGTGCAGCATGGCTTGAATTGCGCCGGTGAAAGGGTATGAACTCGACACGATCTAATAGGAGTGCACTGAGAAAGGAAGGGGGAGAATGCCAGGAACGCTGAGCGGAGACGATGGCAGGGAAAGGCAGTATCTTAGACTAATTCCTCGAACAATGGTGCGCTGCCACAGCTGACATATGCGCCGTCCCTGTCCTAGCTTCCCATTTTGCAAAGGTGAACTCTTGGCGCCTCATACGAACCCATCGTCACAGCCATCGGGAGCTCCGCGTACTCGCTGTCCTGGACACCAAAAAATTCCAACACAGCAACCTGCCGCAGGATAGCATCATAATCAAACGACTGAGGGCGTTTTGTCCTGGGTCTTCTGTAAGTGCTGTTCATGAGTGTCATGTGCAGCTTGAGAGGACGCGTATCGGTGATGAAGCCCTCGTCACGGGAGATCTGGTTGATTTGGCTGAACAGAGGTTCAGGCTGAGATGGGCCGGGATTCCCTTTTGAGGACGTCAAGGGTGTCGAGGGTGATCGTCGGGGGCGCGGCTGTGAGCAGGAGGAGTGTCGAGAGGCTGTGCAGGAGGTCAAGCGCGGTTGGGAGAGACTCGGGGGTGAAGTTCATGACACCGAGGGTGAGGTGCACGCGTTGTGGGCCTGCGAGAAGCGTAGAGTCTGGTGTAGCAAGGTTGAGGGCGGCATGGAGATCGGCAACTCTGGCGCGGAGAGTCGGATGAGTCTGGCCAAGAAGTATCGACAGAACTGAAAGGTGCATCTGGGATTAGCTACTAAGCGGACACACTGACAGTGCGTAGGTCGTGCCATCGTGGTTGGTGGAAAAGGCTCGGCTGTCGGGCCGATAAGCCGGCAGTTCCTTTGACGCAGAATGCAGACTCTTCTGCGATCCCGGCTGTCCTTCCTCGTCCTGCGAGCAGTCAGACCTTCAATACGGCCTCTCATAACACGAACACCCCTCCTCCAACGACGAACCCATGCTAAAAAGGCCCAGTCAACATCTTCCCTACAGCCAGGCTCCCAACAACCGCTCACCAAACCAACCGATATCGCTGAACATGAAAAATGCCAGGAGAGAATGAAGTCCACTGTGGACTGGCTAAGACGGGACTGCGCTGACGCCTCTGCCCGCGCTTCCGGACGAGTGACGCCCGCCCTACTAGCCAACGTCCGCGTCCAAGGTCAGAAGCTGGAACAAGTCGCCACCGTCGGGGTTCGAGATGGGAGCATGCTTGTGGTGACAGTGTTCGAGGAGGATGTAAGCCCCCTCAGGTCTTCATAAACTTTGGCTGACCAAAGCAGTAGAATCTCAAACACGTTGAAGCTGCGATATATGATGCCAAAATACCTTCTATCACTCCGCAGAGGCAGGATACACGGACGTTGAGGATCCCGGTGCCCAAGCCGACGCTCGATGCCAAGTCGTCGGTCGTCGCCGCTGCAGGCAAAAAGGCGGAGGAAGCCCGCGTACAATGTCGCAAGCTCCATCAGACGAGCGTGAAGAAGGGAAAATATGAAAAGCGGTCTGTTGAGCTCGAGGTGGTGCGTATGCTTTGACATTCCTTCCGATCCGTAGCTGACTCTCAGCCAGTTTCAAGATCTGCTTGACAAGTACGTTACCGAGATTGACAAAATCCTGGTGGACATGAAAAAGACGCTGGGAGTTTCGCGATGAGCCAATCATCATACTGCGCCTTTCGACGTTCCACAGCGACCGAGATGAACGCGCAGTGTCCTCGAGAAACGGGATGACCTATTTAGTCCACTCATGTTCAATCAAAAGCTACCTGCATCACAGAATATACATCGCGCTTTTTGTCAAGAACAGTACTCTCTCCCAGCACCGACCTGATTTCAAGTCGCGCAGCCAAATTCTTTCTCCAAAATCGTCCGCTACGCATCGTGGATTATCTGAAATGAAGAACGCGTGTTTCGGTTTCCAGGTCATCAAGCAAAGCTCTCAGTAGATCGACTACCATCGTCAACAGGAAGGAAGCGGAGGAAGCGCGCGTGCAATGCCGCGAGCTCCATCAGACAGGCGTGAAGAGAGGCAAGTATACAAAGCGGTCTCTTGAACTCGGGGTGGTGCGTACCCTCATTTCCTTCCTATCTGTATGCTGACTCTTAGGAAGTTTCAAGCCCAACAAGCACGTTGCGGAGGTTGACAGGTTCTTTTACTAGGTGAGGGTTTTCTCCTTGGTTTGACTTTCATCTTTGACTAAAGCCGCATTCACTCAGATAATCCAATCCCATATGTTTTGGTTTTAATGATGAGGGCGATGAGGATGACCCCGCTCCCAGCCCTTAAATCCGGCCACTCGCCCTCTATTCCATGGTCAGACAGGACACTCCACATCGTTTGGCGGTGGATGTCGAACTAGTCCCTATGCAACTCGAACCAAGTCTTCTGCTCGGTACACTTAATCGAGGGACTAGTCAATTCCATCGTTCGCTGCGCCCTCGTACAACTCAGTTGGCAGCACTGAACAACTCCGTCTATTCAAGTCGTTCATTCACCTCCCAAGTAGCCGAGATGATCCTGAAGCCGTTCCTTACCCGAAGACGTGGACATCCGGTCGATGCTGTATGCATGACCACTCTATATGAGTCGTGCGCTTAGGATTTGCGTTCTGGCTTTCCTTCTGGCTCTCTGCAGGGCGTTTTGGGGGTATTCTGTTGGTCCTTAACGGTTCCGATACCCTTCAACCTTCCGCACAACAAGGTAGTTTACCGCTGGGTCTTTGCTGACAGTGACAATTCCCGGGTGCCCGATCGAACTCCTCCGCCTTTGATTTGATAATTTTCGTCATGGTGATAATAGCTCCTGAACAACTGCTGGCGCTTCATACTGACAAGACAGGATACTCAGACTCCCAACGATGTTCGACGATCATGCTCACCGGTTGTCCATCAAATTTCGTACATGTGGCCTTCTGTTCGCAGCATCAAATCCCGCCTCGAAGATCAATATCTGTGTGTAAAGTCTCCAAGGCAGGAAGGAGCGTGATAGTACGTCTGACTATCGCAGGATTGGCGCCATATATGGTCAGTCGACGGATATAGGGCATGACGAACATGGACTCGTAGTCATTGAGCCGATTGGGGGAGTAGAACTCTGGCCGGTAATATGAGTAGAATCGGTGACACGGTTCTTGATCAAAAGGGTTTTCGGCGGTGTTGTACGAGAAGAGCATGTCGAGCTGCTCGACGTTTGGGGGGAAGATAAAGTTGAGGCAAGAGGTGTGCGTGTCCGTAGACACGTTGTGGTATAGAAGGGTTACTCGCCGGACCTGAGGGAGGCTTTTTAAAAGACGTCCCCTGATGTATCTCGGGGGCATGGTGATGGACCGACAGTGGCTGATGAGATAAACCGCGAGGTCGCTGGTGAACACCCTGTCTAAGAGATGGAGGATGTAAACCAAGTATGGAGTCGATAGGATGTGAACGTCAATGAGCAGGAATGAAAAGTGCCATGTCTGACACACATAGAGGGACGATTTCATGAACAAGAGGCGTTCCCTGACGTTCAAGTCGGAACTGCTCCATAGAGTTGCTAAGATGAGTTCGATAATTTCAACGGGTAGAACGGGAACTTGGGAAGATATGGGAGTCGAAGTAGAGAAGGCCCACGGGGTGTCGGTCCGGTCGGCCGAGATTACCTTTCCTTTGCCTGCTATCTCTCTATGCTGTCCTATGGGACGTGATAAATTTCAAGCAAAATTATAGATACCGACATCGCCGACACTTGATCTACAGTGCTGCCTAGTGCGCCATTCCCAGTCCTTGAAGGAGCATGACATTATAATTCACGACACTCATAAAATGTCGAAGCAGTCCTCCCCACTATTTGCTACCCACATAGCCTTCAGGAACGCGGTAGTCGTCCACCAGCGACGCTGAATATTATGTGGGGTCTCTACGAAGAGCGCGGAACTGGGCCCGGAGATCATATACTAGGCGTGTTTTATCCCAAGTCGTCAAACGGTCCCAACACGGGTGCCGCTGACCCAAGTGCAGACCGTGTAGCTTCGAATCTCGACTGTCTTTGATTTAAGAGTTTGCCTAGGGGAGACTATAGCTGAATTCGCTGGCCATCAGCAGATTTTTTTAAAATGGGATGAAGGATATCTGAGAAACGGCCAAGGATTTGAAGTTCACGTCGTGTTCGATCTTCAGCACGAGACCGAAGGGAAGCGGCATCGCGACGGGGGAACTTGCCATATATGAATTTACGAAAAGACTCGGGAAGAGGTGCGTGGTCGTGGCTGGTTGCGAAAAGGTTCGGTTACGTGTCGGACCGATCAGCTGGCGAATTCTCTCATCTCATCCGTCATGACGCCTCCTTCAATACGGTCCCCAACACCCCTCCCCCAGCGAAGCACCCACGCCAAAAATTCTCGTCTATCCTAAAACCAGACTCCCAAATATAATCGCTCATCAGCTGACATAAAAAATGCCAGGAATAATGAAAGTCAACTGGTGCTTCTGGGCGAGTGACACTTAATCGCGCTTCAAAGGAGTTGTCGTCGCGCCACTGGCTAATGTCCGGGTCCAAGATTAGAGATTGGAAGAGGTCACCATGACCGGGGTTGGAGATGGAAGTGAGCAGGACGTGAGTGACTTGATGCTTCGTTGACTTGGGATGATGAAAGTTGTACTAGTAGAATCTCAAACACGTCAAAGCCGCGATATATGATACTAGTCTGCCTTCTATCACGCCGCAGAAGCAGGATACTCGTACATTGAGGATCCCCGTGCCCAGGCCGATGCTCGATGCCAAGTCGTCAGCCATCGCTGCTGCGGGCAAAAAGGCGGATGAAACGCGCAGGCAGCGCCACAAGCTCTGTTAGATGAACGTGACGAAGGGCTATTACGAAAAGGAGGGTGCGTATGCTCTGATGTTTCTTTGCATTCATATGCTGACTCTTTGGCAGTTCAAGGTATGCTGCAGATAGAGGGAGATCCTCAATGATAAGAGCGAGATATTGTAGTCAGCTGATTTGATTATTAAAATCCTCGTACTTGCCCCACCCATGTTGGTCTTAGAGGTAAGTTCGGTCGGACAACAGCTCATTATCTGATCTGACGAGTGGATAGGTTATTGTACTAGGTGAGGGTCTTCTCCTATGGTTTGTCTTTCATCTTTAGCTAAAGCCGCATTCACTCAGATAATCCAATCTCTTATGTTTGGGTTCTAATGATCACGCCTGCCATTACGGGCGAGGGTGAGTATCCCTGGATAGATTGACATATAGTCATACAATGAAAATATGCAGCAACTTCTTCGTACGGAGATTATAAGTCGACGAATGGGCCGTGTAGTACGTGTTATCAACGTATCACATACGCCATGCTAACCTATGCTAACCATTGCTTCTAGATCCAGACCAAGGTCACGGTTCGACCCGCCCCTCTTGCGGTTGATACTCCTTCAGCTGTCTCAAGTCTCATTGCCTTCATGCATGCGTGAGCATTGTGAAATCCGACGGAGACTCGAGAACTCGCAACGTGCATGTGACTCGTGAAGCGTTTAATTTCCTCTTCGGACAGTGTCAGTCCTTGTCGACGTGCCTTTTTTTACGTTCTGGCTAGTTCAATCACAACGATATAATCGGACAGCTTCAATGTTCCACGATAACGCTCAGGGTGGGAATGATTCCGAGAGCGCTGTTGCTATTCCTAATAACTCGCTCCTGTCCTATGCTGCATATACCACTCACTTGTATGCCCATGCTCAGAAGCATCATATATGCCCACCGAGGTGGCTTAGAGGCTCATCGATGATCGATATCAGTTGCCACTGTTCATTTCGGTATGTGTTATAACAGAGTACCCCAAAACCATTAGCGTTTACATATTGTAGAGGGACCTGGATGGCTCCGTTCAAATTTCCTACTTAAAAGGCTTCATAAGGGCACAATTGTCTGTATACGTCCGCCGGCTCTAGGAGTGCAGGAGACTACTGGAGAACGATATTGGTGAGCACTGACAAATACACTTGAACTTATATTGAACTTGGAAGGTAGACAAAACAAACTATGGAAGTAACATGTACCGTCGCTGATACGCGGTAATTAAACCCGAGACCTCGCACACGTACAAAGTTTATGAAGAGGATTGCCCCCCTAGTCCTCGATATTCATTCTTGCCCTCCTCCCCCTTCGAAAAGTTGATCGATGCCGCTCTCTCAGCAATTGGCCGGAGCAAGTAGGCATTGCTACATAAATACCGAGATTCTTTGCTTATCACCCTACCTTCAAGATGAGCTCAACGCCAACAAAAGATCTTGGCTTTATCCCTATCCCTCGCAGACTCTGTTACGACCCAGCGCGGCCCTTTCAGTTCGGCATAGGGCTCAATGTTCTTTTTGCGTTCGCCTGTACATTTAGTAAGTATGTGGGTCAGATTGTGTAGTAGCTGACTCTCATCATTGGATAGTGGTAGCAAATTTGTTCTACTGCCTGCCATTGTTAAGTGAGTTCGTCTCTTTGGAATGGGCTATTAGTGCTGAGATCTGCCCCTAGTTCAATTCTCTGAATCTTTCGGAGTGTCGTATTTTGGTTCCTCAAGGTACATTATACAATCTTCTGGCACAGAGTCACCTAACACGTTCATCTAGAGCTCCCACCCTTCTCCAGGCCGGGTTCGTTTTCTAATTATCTACTTCAATTGCAACGCCGCTCACTTCATCACTAGATACGCTACAGGTCTCTTTGTCCTCGCACCACTAGGGGATATCATCCGACGCCGGCAGCTCCTTCTCGGAGTCCTCATCTGCTCCACCACCCTCACCCTCTGCCTCGCTCTCGTCCGTAACTGGAACGCATTCCTCGCCGTCTCCTTTGCAGGCGCACTGAATATCGTACCCCCAATCCTCCTCCCCCTCGCAGCGGATATAGCCCCTTCTGCCCAGCGCGCCTTTGTCGTATCTATCATCGTCTCCGGGCTGATCATGGGGATCCTCGTCGCGCGAGTCGTTGCCGGGGTGATAGCTCAGTTCGCCGAGTGGCGGGTGGTCTATTACTTTGCGGTAGGCGTCCAGAGCGTCGTGTTGGTCGCGTGTTACGCGATGATCCCGGATTATCCAGCTAAAAACGCGGATAATCTGGGGTATTGGGGCCTTATTAGGTCTATGGTGTTGTTTGCGGTTGGGGAGCCGCAGTTAATTCAGGTGTGTTTGGTAATTCGGAATTTCTGCGTTGCGCTCATCATTCACCACAGGCTTGCCTTGTTAACTTACTTTCCTCAGCGGGTCTGTCAAACTTTTGGGTCACACTGACATTCCTGCTGGGCGGTCCACCGTATAACTATTCTACGTAAGTTTTAATTCATCAGGAAGAATCAAAGCGAATAAAATATCTTTGTCAGGTTACTGATTGGACTTTTCGGAGTCATCGGTATATTCGGGGTATGTATGACACCGCTCAGTGAGTTGCTTTCGCGTTACTTCAAACCGGTGATTTTCTTGTCCTCATCACTGTGCAACAGCCGGTCGACTGGTCGACAAGCTGCATCCATGGCATGGCTCGATTCTGGGCTCTATACTTTATGGGTGCTTTCAGCTGCTTTTGGTCGGTGCGGCTGGTATCCATGTTGTTCCCGTCAGTCACCATACCACTGGCGGTTAATTTGCACTGATTCGTTTTTTCAAAAAGGTGATTTTGGCTACGCTAGGAATAGATGTATTTTGTCGGATGCTACAAGTTTCGCTTCAAATGTCCATATTCAGGTCAGTCTCCATGAATCTCCAGTGATATATCTGGATCCCGACGTACCCGCCACAGCATCTCCGCAGCTGCTACAACACGCTTGAACGCTATCTCTCTCATATGGGTGGGCCGTCTTGCCCTTCTCTGTATCATTCTCATCGTATCTACCCTTCAGGTCTTCCTTGGGCAACTCATGGGTGCAGATGTAGGTTCGCGTGTGTTTTTGGAGTATGGATGGAGAGCAGGGGCGGGTTTATCGCTCGGTTGGACTGGGCTAGGCCTCTTGATCCTTCTCGTGCGTGGCCCTCATTGTGGACGTAAGACGTGGTTTGGGTATGAGGGTGGATTTGGTACTGAGAAAAATGCCGAGCAGACGGATGGGGAGATAGGTGAGAAGGGGAGTGATCTTAGTCTTTCGGATAACAGTCCGCATACGTAGATATTACTCCGAGTGCCTGTCGTACCAACCACTACGTCCATAATAGAAGAAATAAAGACTTATACCTGAATTGATGACCCTGAAAGGAGCCGCCGGCTTGGCCAACGGATCTGAATGGGACCGGTTTACGGGGTTCAAACTTCAAACCGACGTTCAGTATCATTATGTACTCGCTTATTCCACTCTGTCTCCCGGTTGAATTATCCTCGATGCGCATTGTGCAATCCTTTTCTCTAAAAGTATATCACAAAAGTAAGCATGTAATCTACATCCGCATTAACCAGTGTTATGAACATTCTTCTGGTAGCGAAGTGTCAGCTGACGGCATTTCCAAACGTGCATCCGACCGTCATGAATCTGATGCTTCTGTGGAATCTTAAAGTGCTTTACGTGCGAAGGCTTACGCTTCGGGACTTGCAACGCCGGTCAGAGTCCCGTTTTGTTATACGATTTTACGATGCTGCTCGCGAGTCGCACGCTGCGCGTGCTCCAAGAACAAACACCGTATCGTTCTCTGCTTTCATATTGGGACTGTATCTCACTGAGGAACCGCCTCACATTCAACGTAGAGATTTGCTTCAACTTCCACTCGCTTGGCTTTAAATTGGACTGGGAAAACTAGCTTTACTCGCAGATCAACAGATTTTTGCTGGATCTATATATCAACAGCTTATCATTAACAATACTCTTTTGGGAAAATGATTCCGACAGTGTTCTATAGAGGTTTCTTTGACTGTACCTATCTCCATCCGAAGTTCAAACTGAGCGATATTTCGCAACTTTGTCTTTCTTCTCCGTCAACCCGATCCATTCCACAATATAAAGCCTAGTGGTGCATCTTCATGAACATCACTACCTTCAGCCAACATCATAGTTCTCTCTCTAGCTATCATGGCAGAAAACATCGTTCGCGAACCGCTCTCTGGCATAGACATCCTCATCGTCGGTCGGTTCAGACCCTTCAATAGGATTTCTTCGCAAGCTGATACGTTTCGTGCAGGTGGAGGCCTCGCTGGCTTGACCGCTGCCATCGAGTGCTACCGCAAAGGTCACAATGTTCGCGTCGTCGAACGTCGACCTGGTCTCGATCCCTTCGGTAAGTAACTCAAATCCATACAATCCCCCAAAATTTACGCCCGTTCCAGGTGATCTAATCGCCGTCCAACCCGGTGCACTGCGTACCATGCGCAAGTGGCCGGGGTTCGTTAGCCAGCTGTACGAAAATCAATTCGGACCCGATATCCACATGTACAAGTTTGACGGGACCCTCATTGGGGTATTTCCTAGCTTGGGAGACTATGACCCGAGTACCGGTGAACGCGCTGTCGCTCTCAGTCGTCTGGAGCTCCATCGGGCGTTGCATAAGTATGCGACATCGCTTGGGATCTCCGTCGAGCATGGGATTAGTGTCGAAGACTACTCAGAGACTATCGATAAGGGTTGTGCTATTCTTGCAGATGGCACGAAGCTTGAAGCAGATCTTGTCATCGCTGCTGATGGTGTAGGAGGTAAAGGATGGGGTATCGTGAGTGGGAAAAAGGAACAGCCTATCAGCAGCGGCTACGCAATCTACCGAACGACATTCCCGCTCGAGTATGCATTGAAGGATCCCCTGCTCGCGAAGGTGTACGAAGGCGACGGTTCCCATGGTTCTGTTTATATAGGCTTCAACACGCACATTGTCACCGGCAAGAACAAAAACATCGTTTGCTGGATGATGACTTATCTCGCAAGTACTTTTTTCAATTCCCCCTGGTTTATTTCTGATAACATACTAGGATGATGGCAACGCGACCGAGGACTGGTCAAAGACTCAGTCTTCGGATTCTGCGCTCAAATATGTGAAAGACTGGAGTCCGTTCGTCCCAGCTCTTATTAATGCGGTGCCCAACAAGGAAGTCGTTGACTGGAAGCTTATGTGGCGTAACCCGCAGCCCAAGTGGATCTCTCCAATGGGTCGTGTTGCCCAGATCGGAGATGCTGCGCATAGTCTTCTTCCTACTAGCGGCAGCGGTGCGACTATGGCTATGGAAGATGGCTTCACTCTCGCAGCTTGTCTCCACATCAGCGGAAAGGATAAAATCTCTTTGGCTGTACAAGTTTACAACAAGCTACGGTTTGTTCAGCAATTCTTCTCTCACTGTCCAGTGCTGATGCTACTCATTTACATATTTAGGTTCGAACGCGTCTCTTGTGCTCAAAGGATGGGATTCAAGACGCGTGAAAATTGGCATCACACAGATTGGGATGCTGTATCGAAGAATCCTCAGCTTGTCAGCAAGATCATCGGTAACTGGCTAGCGAATCATGACTCAGAGAAGTACGCGTATGACAATTATGCTGCGTGCGCGAAACACATCATTGACGGCACACCTTTTACCAATACCAACACTCCTCCGGGCTACATCTACGAGCCGTGGACAGTTGAGGACTTATTGAAGGCGGCGAGAGAGAAGACTGATGTTCAGGACACTGGTGATTGGAGTTGAGTTACCCGGCTATGTTGTAACTTGTCCATAGAAACTGTTCCTTTAGATTCCCGGTCTGCTAAATAACGTGTCTTATCCCGACTTATACCTCTGACTTGCACAGAAGCCGCCGGCGATTACTGTGAACCCAATATTCCACAGCATCAATACAAACTCAACTTTTCCAAGTCCAATGCAAATTGGTATGATATAACTTGAAGTTGAAGAGGAAGACGGAATTGGCAGACAAGCCCTGCCCTAATGTCTACTTGTCTAATCACAAGGATCTCCTCACTTGTTCCCTTCGCATAAGGACCGGCAGCCGGACCGCTTCAGCCTCAGTGCTTCCTTCGAACTACGACGAGTGCTTAAGCTCAAGGCTAGCGGTAAGAGCAAAGTCTCATTTGTGGTGAACGTGATAAGAGCTATTCATTCACAAACCATACTTTAGGGAAATATGCGGCCGCGTTGCTCGCTTTTACAAATTCTGGCATCGTGCTTAGGAGCACTTCCATGGCGTTTATGGCTATGTTTCCCCAAATCCATGAGATCATCCATTTACATTCGTCTCGGAAAGTGGTATGGCGTTCAAGAATAATGGAGTATACAACGCCTTCCTTTCGGTCTTATTCTCAAACACACTCAAGATATACCCCCAGAGATCGAGGCGAACAACATCAAGTTCGTCCGCGAAAATACAACCATTCCTGTTAGCGATGTACAGGGCCCGGCTTGGCCTGGCTTTTAGGGCTTGGGCTTGGCTTGCAGCGGGCCTGACTTTCAAAATTGTAAGCCCGAGCCCTGAGCCCAAGCCCTACCGGGCACAGGCTTGGCTCGGGCTCAGGCCAGGGCTTTTGGTGGGTAGGAGCATCACTAATATTTTGAGTTGCGGTAACACCTTTTTCAGTCTACAAACATTGCAGTGATGTCTTCAAGAAGGTAATCAATGTCTATATCCTCCTCTTTGATAGCAGTAGCATCCTCACGAGCCCTCTTAGTGATTATAAAGTGCTGGTCACCGAAATATTGACTGTCATTTTAGCAGGGGGTATAATATGCAAGGAGCTGCAAAGTTTCAATGATATTAGTAAAGCTTACATGGGAGGTGCTACAACTCAACTGAGTAGCTTTGCAGCGCTTCATCTCAACTTCATCTTACTGTTTTTCTTATGCTATGAAAGCCAGGGCCTAAGCCTAGGACTTGGGCTTTCCAAACCAAAAGCCTGAGCCCGAGCCCTCCACAGGCCCGACACTAGGGCCTGGCTTTGTAGGGCTTGGCTTGGCCTGGCTTGGCCTGGCTTTCGGGCTTGAGCCAGGCCCTGTACATCGCTAATTCCTGTCCCCCGCATTCTTGACGTTCTTCCTGATATACCAAAGGGTGCGGAATCGGAGGGGTTGATCCTCATGACAGATATCAAAGGTGTAACATTGGGGCAGTGGCTCCTCGCAAGGACCACATTCCCGCCCGAGTTCCTCCATTACAGTGAGCTCATCTTCGGTCCCGCCTACCTCCGCGGCGGACATAGTCTCAAAGAGTTATCCGAGCTCATGACATCCTTCAACAAACCTGTACTCGACTTCTCGGATGGTGCACAGCTCATTGCCGACCTGAAAAAGGCTCTTACTGAACTTCGCTCCATTCCTCCTCCTTCCGGTGAGGTTTCCGGCCTTCACGGTTCGTCATCCATACACATTCGATGCGGAGATAGTTGTGTAGTCCAACCGCTGAAGAATATCCGCGTTTTTCATGACATGTTGCTTGAAAATGTGTCTTGTGTGAGCCGCATGCCTCGTCTCCTCCAGTTGGCGTCACCCGTGTACGCCAAACTACATAAACTATGTTTCTCGTACTGTGACCTGAACCCGACTAACATCCTTGTTACTGAGGATGGCCGATTGGCTGCTATTATTGATTGGGAAGCTGCGGGATGGTTTCCTGAGTATTAGGAATACACGTCGAAGGTGATGCAGAATGTGGATTCTGAAATTCTCGCCACGTTTTGGGATGCGGTTGGTGTATTTGGGAACGGATGCTATGAAAAAGAGCTTGAACTAGAACGAGCGCTGTGGCATAGTACCGGTGATAGTGCTGTACATCCAGGCATCCGGCCTGATGATCCTCTCGACGCACCGTCATATGGTAAACTTCGATATATATCTTGCTTTCTGACTTCCTCATGCCTCGACAGCACTCAGTACTCAGCACGTGAATTGCGTATTGCATGGTCTGCTTGTCTACTAGTGCGGTAGATATCCTTCTTAACAGACCCATTTGTACATGTTAACTATGGCTTAGAACGACGTGTTATCATGTTCAAGATAAGATGCTGACCACAGGGTAGGGTAATACGTTTCACCACTACAGCTCAGCCTGAATGTCTTTGAAAATGCCGACGTAGGTATTTACCAAGCTTCGACATCCATACAAGAGATGACAGTAAGTATATCGGATATTCTGGGTGAACTCCCCGCTTTTCGTGACTCAGATAATGCGATTTTGACAGTGACTTTCCTTGGACATTCGGTAGGCATATTCACATTGATGAGAATTTTGTAATTCGTCTATACTTTATAAATCCCAGGCGCAACTCCCCCCACCCACAAAAGAGTGTCAAAGCAATCGGGACATGGAGAGAATAACAATTCATGTCATAGAAATCCGTGGGCAATAATATTAATTAAGCAAAGCAATCACAAAGCAGACATTTTCGGAATAAGTACGTACAAGAGCTTGAAGCATGACCGGTCAACGCTCTTCCCCAACCCTCGAATCGTACGGGTTCCTGACGATCAACAACGTATCCAGGAGCTCAAAATACCAATAAATCGTATGCGCCTCTATCTCATCTACACCCCCCTTCCGGCACATCCCCTCAACCACATCCGGCGGGGGGACCTCCCCATCCGCAAATTTGAACTGGAGCTTGATCCGATCTGAAAACTCCTTCACCAAAAGGCATATAATCTTGTGCGGCGCTTCGCCCAGCTTCCAAGCCCGTTTCTGGCACTTTTCCGAGCAATACGACACGCGCTTGCATCCGCTGCAGTTCTGGAACTTCCTCCCTGTGCTCGTGAACGTTTCTAGACATCCCGGAGCGTGACACCGGTCGTTCAGAGTGACCTGGCGGATGGCGGTATACGCTTTCCAGAAGTCGTTCTCCTTCTTGTGCTCTTCTTCTATGGCAAGAGAGCCTTTGAGGATGAGAGGATGGTACTTGGTTGGATCATGGGGAACGCAGAGGAAGTCGTGTAGAAGGCAGGCCGTTGTGAGGAACTCCTTGTGAAACGGGACTCCAATCGTAACATTCACGGCCCTGCTGAGCGCTCGAAGAAGCGCCTCCTTATGGTTCTGCCAATAGGAATTAACACGCATACCCTCTCCCTGGCGGATCATCTCGATAGTTGACACTTGGACAGTACCCTCGGCCTGCTGCAAGACGAAGAAATCGCGGTCAGCGAGAGAAGTCGTCTTCTCCAGAGAATCGACATTCTTGTTGATGACCTCGATGAGCTGAGGAGCAAAGGAGGGTATGATAAAGAGCATGACGCTGAGGGTAGTACCTGCCATGGTGATAATGCCGTTCAGAAGTAAGAAGGATGGGCTGAGCTCAAACATGTACGCCCATCGCCATAGCATCTTGACCGTCGTCTCTGCACCAACCGCGGAATAAAACTCGTCTGGTGTGATTGGCCACCTCGGTGTTTTCCCCTGCTTCTCCTCTCTGAGGGCACGTTTACGGATGCGGTGGTGCAAGGCCGATTTCATAGATTCCTTGGGATCGATAACGTTGACAATGCAGTTCAAAAGTATCGTGGACATCATCAAAATGACGTCGGTGAAAAGATAACGATCAAACGGACGCTCGAAATAGTCGGGTGGGCAGTATTGGTGTATTCGATTCAAAAGTGGATTATCTTTGGGGCAGGAACATTTTTGCATAGTGCTCTGGAGAGTGCGGATCTCATCCGGCGTTCTTGGCGTCGTCAAGAACAACAAGCACGTCTCCAGTAAGTCGTGACGAGATGCTCGCAGATCGGCCATGGTGTGCAGATTCCAGAAACCGGCGAGAGAAGAATTGTAGAACAAGACGCAGTAGGATGGATGGATGGGATCAGAGAGGGACTCTACGAACAAGTCGACGATGGCGTCGAGCTTGTATGAGGCTCCATCTGGGTACCCGATTTCACGGGATGACATTGTGATATTCGTTGCTTAACACACTTGCCTCAGAAATGATGTTCCAAAAAAAAGAGAAAGCTCACTCACCTAGAAGATATATGAAGCAGGGCAAGATACAGCGAGCACGCCGGACGTGGTACGAGTGAAAGGTGGGTTTGACAGCAAAAGTCGACGATCAGCGTCATAGTCATGTGAGCTTTGAAGGATAGAGTTAAGATACTCCGTGCGGTAAAATTGTGGTCTTCCTGGCAGATATAGGAAAGAGAAAAGTCGATTAGGCATAACACGAGGCCTATCGGCCAAAAAAGAAGAGAAATTGAGGTGGGAAGGTGTCTCGTATCAAGGTGGGTCATCCACAAGTCGAAAGTCGATAAGACGTAAACGGTAACTACGCCGTGCTCTTTTCAGAGTTCCTGAATTAAGTTCCTGAAGCAGTGGCGAGAAAACCTCAAATTGGCTCGCCCCTTAGGCCCAGTCAAAAGTCTGGAGGCCTGGGTCGATATCCACGGGTGCTGGTTGGTCCATCGATGTCTGTGGACATGCAGAGGTCTTGATGGATGCGGCATTTAGACGAGCATACTCTTGAATCGACATAGATTTATGACCTTTGAGATATCTGAGACCTTCGTACCAGTCTTTGCAAGCGACTACTGACTAGTGTTGACTCAGAACCATTTTTCCGTGTAGGTATGCGCGCGCTTGAAGTGATAGCGTGAGGCTGGCGCTCCCGGCAAAGTCCGAACACACTCTCCCTTTTACCACCACGACCATCGCCCGACGTATTGCTGTTCCCTTTCGCACTACCATTCCTACTGAATAACATCGCCTTCAGGTTCATTTACAAGTGACTACATGGCCTAGACACTGCGAACGGCGTCCAGCTCATCACAACGGTGCTGCAGATCCAGAAAGACCCTAAGGCAACCGCATATAGTCAGCATTTTCGTTCGTAGTTGACGGTGATGAGGAGATTGGATGCGATTTGGGTTGCGAGAGAAGGTGAGTCTGCTTTTATCCCTTGCCGTCCCGTCGTCTTATTCTCCATCACGCTGTCTCAGGTTGACCTCACAGGGATGCCATATATTCACAACATCTCTTCCACTCCGCCCTTCCGATATATAGGTGCGAAGTTATCACCGTCTTGCATGGTATTAGTTGACTTACAGTTGCGAACTTTGGTGCCCATCAACTCTATTTTTGTTGGCTGCGCTCTTTCCCGGCCTTGGATGCGGTACGTTAAAGCCCTATATTATGGATATCTACTTACAGTTATTCAGGTCGGCTCATAGGACCACGGTAGGACTCGACAAGAATTGTGTATGGCGGGTTTGGTGCGGTGGGAGCGATGGAAGGCAGGGGATGGGTATATGGCGGAACGGGAGTTCGATAGGTGGTGGGCCTGTAGCTAGCCACTATAATCGATGTATATAGATAGCAAGTACATGAATACATGTTTTATTGATTTCTATCGACGTACAATGATGCACACCGACAATAGTCTACGAGCATCGATGGTTATCCATGGGTAGCGTTCGCAAAACCATGGGATGCCCCATTCTTAGCGAGCTACAGACTTCCATTGATTTATCAACCCATATCTCTCCGTATCCACCCAAGACCACAGACTTTTGACTGGGCCTTAGGCCTTAAGGCTTATGAGAAAGTGGTTAGAAACATCTCGCCAGTAGTTTAAATGATCCAATTACATTTTCGACGCTTTGTGTGTTCAACGAACTTGAATCCCTGCCGAGACCTGTGTGGAATAGAATGTAAAATGATAATTATGGTGTAGGATACGACAACGGGCAAGGTCGGCTTCGATCCGGAGAGGCATTTGGAGAACGCATTGGTATCGGGTCGTTTCTATGCTAGGCGAGGGGTCTTCCTCTTGAGTCGGTTGGCATGGGCAGGAAAGCACGAGGAAAAACAGTATTTTTATAACCAGACCGACCCACTACCATAGCTCACTGTCGCGTGCGAAGGGTTATCGTGAAACGCCCAACGTCTTTTTCATAATTTTGTCAGTCTCGGAAACATACTTGTCCAGCAGATCTTGAAACTGTGTGAGAGTCAGCGTACGGATAGGAAAGATCGATGAAGAGGACGGCACCACCTCGAGCTCAACAGACCGCTTTTCGTATTTGCCCTTCTTCAAGCTCGTCTGATGGATCTGGAAGTAAAGGTTAGCGTGGCATACATGTTATGTTGATAACACGTATTACGCGGCCCACTCGTCAGTTTACAACCTCCGTACGAAGAATTGGCTGCGTATTTCATTGCGCGATTATATGTCGATCTGCTCAGGGAAACTCGCACTCATTATTAAAACCAAAACATATGGGATTGGGTCATCTGAGTGAATGCGGCTTTAGTCAAAGATGAAAGTCAAACCAAGGAGAAAACCCTCACCTAGTAAATGAACCTGTCAACCTCCGCAACGTGCTTGTCGAGCTTGAAACTTCCTAAGAGTCAGCATACAGATAGGAAGGAAATGAGGGTACGCACCACCCCGAGTTCAAGAGACCGCTTTGTATACTTGCCTCTCTTCACGCCTGTCTGATGGAGCTCGCGGCATTGCACGCACCGCTTCCTTCCTGTTGACAATGGTAGTCGATCTACTGAGAGCTTGTCTTGATGACCTGGAAATCGAAACACGCGTTCTTTATTTCAGATAATCCACGATGCGTAGCGGACGATTTTTGGAGAGAAAATTTGGCTGTGCGACTTGAAATCAGCTCGGTACTGGGAGAGACTACTGCTCTTGACAAAAAGCGCGATGTATATTCTGTGATGTAGGTAGCCTTTCATGGAACATGGATGGACTAAATAGGTCATCCCGTTCTCGAGGATGCTGGGCGTTCATCTCGGTCGCTGTAGAACGTCGAAAGGCGCAGTATGATGATTGGTTCATCGCGAAACTCCCAACGTCTTTTTCATGTCCACCAGGATTTTGTCAATCTCGGTAACGTGCTTGTCAAGCAGATCTTGAAACTGGCTGAGAGTTAGTATACGGATAGGAAGGGATGGCGAAGAGTACGCACCACCTCGAGCTCAACAGACCGCTTCTCATATTTGCCCTTCTTTAAGCTCGCCTGATGGAGCTTGCGACATTGTACACGGGCTTCCTCTGCCTTCTTTCCTGCAGCAGCGACGACTGACGACTTGGCATCGAGCGTCGGCTTCGGCACCGGGATCCTCAACGTTCGCGTATCCTGTCTCTGGGGCGTAATGGAAGGTATTTTGGCATCATATATCGCAGCCTCGACATGTTTGAGGTTCTACTACTTTTGTCAGTCAAATTCTATGAAGAGCTGAGGGGGCTTACATCCTCCTCGAATACTGTCACAACGAGCATACTCCCATCTCGAACCCCGACGGTGGCGACTTGTTCCAGTTTCTGACCCTGGACGCGGACGTTGGCGAGTAAAGCAGGCGTCACCCGTCCGGAAGCGCGGGCAGAGGCATCAGCGCAGTCTCGCCTCAGCCACTCGACTGTAGACTTCATTTTCTCCTGGCATTTTTCGTGCTCAGCGATATCGGTTGGTTTGGTGAGAGGTTGTTGGGAGCCTGGTTGTAGGGAAGATGTTGACTGGGCTTTTTTGGCGTAGGTTCGTCGTTGGGGAAGGGGTGTTCGTGTTATGAGAGGCCGTATTGAAGGTTTGGCTGTTCGCAGGACGAGGAAGGACAGACGAGATCGCAGAAGAGTCTGCATTTTGGGTTGCAGTAAGGATTCCCCGGCTTATCGGTCCGACAGCCGAGCCTTTTCACCAACGACGATGGCACGACCTACACATTGTGAGTGTACGCGCTTAGTAGCTAATCCCAGACTCACCCGTTACAGTTCTGTCAATACCTCTTGGCCAGACTCACCCGACTCTCCGCGCCAGAGTCGCCGATGTCCATGCCGCTCTCAACCTTGCTACACCAGACTCAACGCTCCTCGCAGGCCCTCAACGCGTGCACCTCACCCTCGGCGTCATGAACCTCACCCCTGAGTCACTCCCAACTGCGCTTGACCTCTTACACCGCCTCCCGACACTCCTCCAGCTCACAGCCGCGCCCCCGACCGTCACCCTTGACACCCTCGACGTCCTCAAAAGAGAATCCCGCCGTCGCGCCCACGTCTTATGGGTCGGTCCATCTCAGCCTGAGCCTCTGTTCAGCCAAATCAACCAGATCTTCCGTGACGAGGGCTTCATCACCGACACCCGTCCTCTCAAGCTGCATATGACACTCATGAACAGCACCTACAGAAGACCCAGGACCAAACGCCCTCAGCCGTTTGATTATGATGCTATCCTCCGACAGACTGGTGTGCTGGGATGTTTCGGCATGCAGAAGAGCGAGTACGCTGAGCTCCCGATGGCTGTTTCGATGGGCTCGTACGATGCGCCGAGAGTCCATCTGTGCAAGATGGGAAGCTGGGACACGGACGGCGCGTACGTCAGCTGTGGCAGCGCACCATTGTCCAAGGAATCAGTCTAAGCTACTGCCATCCCCCGCCGTCTTCTCTTTGGAATGCTGCTCAGCCTTCCTTGCATTGTCGACCATCTCCCCCTTCCTTTCTCAGTGCACTGCTATTAGATCGTATCAAGCTCATACCCTTTCACCGGTGCAATTCAAGTTATGCTGCACGACATCATCCGTATATTTTGACGCCTATGGGAAAGACTAAACGCCTTCGCCTCTTGAAGATGATACCCTCCGCGTGCTGGTATAAAGCAGAACTCATCCTCTCAGCTACCGTTCGCTGTTTCATATAGTACCCCCAGATTTTATCTCCGCCAACCGAGAAGACGGCGCGTATGCCAGCACATTGTTCAAATCAGTCATTCTCGCCCTCCGATCCGTCTATGGGAAATCTCGTATGCCGCTATGTTCACTTTCAGCTCATCCTGACAGTCTTGTCACTCCTTGCCTCAAAACATCACGTAAACCCTTTGCATGCAACCCACCAACTTCTCAGCCAGTGCCGTGTGGAGATCTGGAAGGATTTAAAACTCGCTCGTCCCTGCGCCAGATCGTCACATGCGCGTCGATATGTGGTGGCGGACTGTTATATGCAGCGCCCCCACTGAAGAATCCATGGACAATATTCCGACGCACTTTCTATCATCAACCAGGCGTGACTCGGATTATATTCGGACGTACGACGGGGTCATTGTCGTTCATTGAAGCATCTTCGTTTTCTAGAGACCGTATTGAAGGTGACGAGGCGCTGGGAAGGAGAGGCGAGGGATTGTCGTGTCAAGGACTCACCGGCTGAACGGTCCGATAGCCGAACCTTTTCACAACGACCCACGCTACGCAACTCATTATATGCATTCCCCTCGGCCAAATAAAGCTGGCTCTTCGTGCCAGAATCGCCAACCTCTCCGCCCTCAATGCGTCCACCGCGCTCGATGCTTCTCCCGCACCCCCGACCTTCAGCAAGGAATACTATGGATCCTGTCTAGCTACCCCTTTTTCGTCCAGCTAGCGCAGCAACCATCGCGAATCGTATGAATTCCGTTTCCTCCATTATTTTAAAGGTTCTGTCCTCCCGCCGGCTGTATGCCTCTCTCGCCTGCTTTTAAGCACTGTCAAGGGCTGTGCTTGCGGGGCCGCGTCCACGTCTTACGTCCTCAGATCAGCGTGACGAGCGATGTACCCCCCCGGAACGAGCTACAGGACATCCTCAGCCGTTTGAATACGATGCTATTGCTGGTGTGTTGGGATACAAGAGAGCGAGGTCGCGGGACATGGACGGCGCGTATGTCAGGCCGGTCCTTAATCGTTCGTCCTTCTCATTCTAGCCACAATATACTTGGCTGAACTGCATATGTTAGTTGCTTGAGATCATTCCAAAGGATTATTCCCTCCTCTGCGCCGTTTGTACACTCGATGGCATCCTAAATGGGAGAAATTACGTCTGCAGTGTGATAAGTTGACTTTGTCTAGGGCGCGGCGACTTTTACAGCGTGCAGTTCACCATCTCTATTGTTTCACCACATTCTCTATCACACTCTACACTAAATGTTGTCCAAGATGCCCTTCCTTTCAATGCCTATCACTTCCTATAAGGGAATCCACGCGCCTTTGCCTCAACTTTGTCTTTGTTTGTTCAAGCGGTTGTGACCATGATGGTTCTGGCCCCTGCTTCTCGTCGCCATCAAAGCACTGCGTACCGTTTTTGCTGAGCACTTCCATCTTAAAATCTTCAGGGTTTAGAATAGTGCAAAACCACGTACCAATGAAACTACTCCCTCCGTTCATTGACTACTTGCAACGATCGCGCGTGTTGATCAAAAATGGTGATAATAGTGGCGACGGCGCCGATGATGGTTAGTAGAATCTTGCGATGCCGGCACAGCCTGCTATGACCCAATGGGTGTTTAGTACACTTGTGACAGCACGCCATTGCTTAAAGAATTTGTCTATGCTACTACCCTTCCCAGACGTAAGCTCCAACTCAAGCGTCCCAAGCATTCAATAGACCAGTATAGACTCCGTTGGAGGGATCACTAGATGCCCAGAAAGGGGAAGATTCAAGTTTGGCCCCCGAAATACCGGAGAAGACAACTGCGTGCTGACGTACGCACAATCACCGCCCACCACAAGCACCAGAGTACTCAAAGGCTTAAAGGCGAGAATATCTTCTTTTGTATACTAGGCCACAAGCACTGAAGACTGCTCCCAAAGTCCTCCGACGCCATGCAGCTGCTCAGTTACCTCTCATCCGTGCTGAAAACATGTGCAACGATCCTCTGGCGGCTATGGCTACGGTTCCCTGCATGCATCCGACGGGCCGTATACGGCCATATCATGGATATGTGCTTTTGTATTGGCT
The DNA here is from genome assembly GCA_030435635.1 of Armillaria borealis. Taxonomy (NCBI): domain Eukaryota; kingdom Fungi; phylum Basidiomycota; class Agaricomycetes; order Agaricales; family Physalacriaceae; genus Armillaria; species Armillaria borealis. Next base: position 240,429 of record JAUEPT010000010.1, on the reverse strand, counting down.
TCTGGGATCTTGAAGGAGGCATATACGATAACCTCCCTTTTGGCTTGCGTCTTAGATACTGCTCAGCAGACCCCCCAGAAACCGAGGCGAACAACATCAAGTTCGTTCGTAAAAACACCACCATTCCTGGCATCCCCGACGTTCTTGACTTCGTTCCTGATGACCCAGACACTGGGTTGGAGATGGGGATAATCCTGACGAAAGAGCCCAAACTTGAAGGTGTGATAACACTTCATGATTGGCTCAGGGCTAGGACTATGTATCCGCCCGAGTATTATCATTACGTGTCAATCATTTTTGGTCCTCCCCATCTTCGCGGCAAGCGGAGCTGTGCGGAACTCTCTGACCTCGCCCTATCCTTCGATAAACCTTTCCTCGATCTCTCAGATAACCCACAGCTCATCGAGGACCTGAGAAGGGCTCTCACTGAACTTCGGTCTATCATCCCTCCTTCATTATATCAGGTGTCCGGTGCTTATGGCTCGCCGTTGTTATATGAACGATATGGGGCACGGCGCGTGCTACAACCCTCCAGCAATATCCGCAGTTTCCATGAAACAATACTCTCAGAAGTTGCGCCGAAAGGTCACTACTTCGACGCGCCAAAGCGAATCATGAAGCGACATAGACTTTGCTTCTCGCATTCAAACCTCACCAGAGAGAACATCCTTGTCACTGGTGACGGCCGACTTGCAACCATCATCAACTGGAGGGCGGCAGGGTGGTTTCCGGATTATTGGGACTATGCGTTGGTAGACAAACCGCTGTCACTTGCTGAGGCCCGGGTGTTGAACCAATTTTGGACTGCCGTCGGTGTCTTTGGGGAAGGACGCTATGATGAAAACCCGGAGCACTATTGGGATTAGTACGTGGGCAATTATCTTGTGAGAACTGGTAAGTACTCCGTCCGAGTTTCTCCCTCCCCTTTTCTGACATTTCGCTAGGTATAAAAAAAAGTCGATCGATAGTAATCGTGTTCACTTCATTGTGAAAAGCTTGTTATGTACCTTGGTCTCGACAAAATAGCATCTAGGACCTCTTTAGTACCAATCTAACGGAGCATACTAAGCATCAGCTTTGTATCAAATTATTCTTCGTGACCCGGGTGACGGACATTGATCTACTGTTGATTCTTCGCTCTCCATCCTCCTTGTTCGTTCTGAGGGCCACGATGCTTCCAAGCAGGCATGTTTTGGCGTAGCAAATGCCCAATTGGATCGAAATGAGTGGGTGGAGCTACTGCCCTGAAGTCAGATATTCCGGTGGGTGATATCCTTCGCTATTCTGGTACGACCCTAATTGTTAGTGAGAAGAGAATACAAAGAATGTATCTATACACATAGTAAGGGCGGATCCGGGGCGGCGGGCCATCCCATTTTCAATTGAAGGTTCTGAAAAGAACAAATTCCATGGAGATCTATATAATCAAAGCGGACGATAATCGTCCATATCCAACGGTAGCCATCTCGAGGTGCTTTGTTCTTTTTCAGGCAGAGCGGCTAGTCGCCGGTAGTGTGATAGGAGGATCAACAAAGCACTGGAATCGGCTGATCGGATCGATCGCCGATCTCTTTTCTTCCATCATGTCCAGAATTTTTTGTGTAGAACTGACTCGCCCATTTCAGCTCAGTCTCTATATGTCCTGTAACATTTCATGTGTTGTTCTGTGATGACTGGGCTTCAGGGATCGTGCAACCTGGGGCTGCCGCTGTAGTCTGTTTCTAGGGTAGTCGCGGTCGTCGGCAGTGATTGGCAAGACAGTCACGCAGTCTGAAAGGTGCGTGAAGTATAATTGGCTATCGTTGTTTTGCTATTAAAATCTGCTCCATATTAACTCGCCTTGAAGGCCTAGTGCTGCGACCACTTTGCGAGACGAAAGTAAACGGATGACCTCATGGATTTAGGGAAACATAGCCATAAACGCCATGGAAGTGCTACCAAGGATGATACCAGAATTTGTAAAAGCGAGCGGCGCGGCCGCATATTTCCCTGAAGTATGGTTTGTGAATGAATATCTCTTAATCACATTCACCAGAAATGAGACTTTGCTCTTACCGCTAGCCTTGAGCTTAAGCACTCGTCGTAGTTCGAGGGAAGCACTGAGGCCGAAGCGGACCGGCTGCCGGTCCAAACAACGGGAACAAGTGAGGATTGATGATTGAACAAGTAGACGTGGCAGGGCTTGTCTGGCAATTCCGTCTTCATCGTCACCTTCAAGTTAGATCATACCAATTTGCGCTGGACTTGGAAATTTCGAGTTTGTATTGATGTCGGGCAATATTTAAGCTTAGAGCAATGCGGATCTGGTAATAATCGGGGATCACAGCCATCGCCGACGGCTTCCTGCGCAAGTCAGAGGTACAAGTCAGGATAGCGGGAAAGACACGTTACATAGCAGATCGGACATCTAAAGGAACAGTTTCTATGGACAAGCTACAACATAGCCTTGACATAGCCGGGTAACTCAACTCCAATCACCTGCGTCCTGAACATCAGTCTTCTCTCTCGCCGCCTTCAATAAATCCTCAACCGTCCACGGCTCGTAGATGTAGCCCGGAGGAGTGTTGGTATTAGTAAAAGGTGTGCCGTCAATGATATGTTTGGCACACACAGCATAATTGTCGTATACGTACTTCTCTGAGTCATGCTTCGATAGCCAACTACCGATGATCTTGCCGACTATCTGAGGAATCTTCGATACAGCATCCCAATCTGTGTGATGCCAATTTTCACGCGTCTTGAATCCCATCCTTTGAGCACAAGAGACGCGTTCAAACCTAAATATGTAAATGAGTCGCATCAGCACTGAACAGTGAGAGAAGAATTGCTGAACAAACCGTAGCTTGTTGTAAACTTGTACAGCTAAAGGGATTTTATCCTTTCCGCTGATGTGGAGACAAGCTGCGAGAGTGAAACCATCCTCCATAGCCATAGTCGCACCGCTGCCGCTAGTAGGAAGAAGACTATGCGCAGCATCTCCGATCTGGGCAACACGACCCATTGGAGAGATCCACTTGGGCTGCGGGTTACGCCACATAAGCTTCCAGTCAACGACTTCCTTGTTGGGTACCGCATTAATCAGAGCTGGGACGAACGGACTCCAGTCTTTCACGTATTTGAGCGCAGAATCCGAAGACTGAGTCTTTGACCAATCCTCGGTCGCGTTGCCATCATCCTAGTACGTTATCAGAAATAAACCAGGGGGGGTTAAAGGAAAATACTTGCGAGATAAGTCATCATCCAGCAAACGACGTTTTTGTTCTTGCCGGTGACTATGTGCGTGTTGGAGCCTATATAAACAGTACCATGGGAACCGTCGCCTTCGTACACCTTCGCCAGGAGGGGATCCTTCAATGCATACTCCAGCGAGAACGTCGTTCGATAGACTGCATAGCCGCTGCTGATAGGCTGTTCCTTTTTCCCACTCACGATACCCCATCCTTTACCTCCCACACCATCGGCAGCGATGACAAGATCTGCCTCAAGCTTGGTACCATCTGCAAGGATAGCACAGCCCTTATCGATGGTCTCTGAGTAGTCTTCGACACTAATCCCATGCTCGACGGAGATCCCAAGCGATGTCGCGTACTTATGCAACGCCCGATGGAGCTCCAGACGACTGAGAATAACAGCGCGTTCGCCGGTACTCGGGTCATAGTCTCCCAAGCTAGGAAATACCCCAATGAGGGTACCGTCAAACTTGTACATGTGGATATCGGGTCCGAATTGATTTTCGTACAGCTGGCTTACGAACCCCGGCCACTTGCGCATGGTACGCAGTGCGCTGAGTTGGATGCCGATTAGATCACCTGGAGCGAGCGTAAATTTTGGGGGATTATATGGATTTGAGTTACTTACCGAAGGGATCGAGACCAGGTCGACGTTCGACGACACGAACGTTGTGACCTTTGCGGTAGCACTCGATAGCAGCGGTCAAGCCAGCGAGGCCTCCACCTGCACGAAACGTATCAGCGTTGCGAAGAAATCCTATTGAAGGGTCTGAACCGACCGACGATGAGGATGTCGATGCCAGAGAGCGGTTCGCGAACCATGTTTTCGGCCATGATAGCTAGAGAGAGAACTATGATGTTGGCTGAAGGTAGTGATGTTCATGAAGATGCGTCACTGAGCTTTATATTGCGGAACCGTGCACAGTATTGGGTTGACGGGGAAGAAAGACAATGAAGATTGACTAAGTTGCGAAATATCGCCCAGTTTGAACTTCAGATGGGGATAGGTACAGTCAAAGAAACCAAAAAGAAACCTCTGTAGAACAGTGTCGAAATTATTTTCCCGAAGGAGCGTTGGTAATGATAAGCTGTTCATGGATAGATCCAGTAAAGATCTGCTGATCTACGAGTAGTGCTAGTTTTCCCAGTCCAATTTAAAGCCAAGCGAGTGGAAGTTGAAGCAAATCTGTACCTTGACTGCGAGGCTGTTCCTCCGTGAGATACGGTCTCAATATGAAAGCAGAGAACGATACGGTGTTTGTTCTTGGAGCGTGAGCGGCGTGCGACTCGCGAGCAGCATCGTAAAATCGTATAACAAAACAGAACTCTGACCAGCGTTACAAATCCCGAAGTGTAAGCCTTCGCGCGTAAAGCATTTTAAGAATTCACAAAAGCATCAAATTCACGACAGTAAGATAATGACTCACGTTTAGAAATGCCGTCAGCTGACACTTCGCTACCAGAAGAATGTTCATAAATCGGGTTTAAAGCTTATTTACACAAGGGTAATTGGTAAGGATTCCGTAATATGCCTTACTTTCTCTCTCACGTCTGCCGCGCAGACGTCGTATCCTCCTGCACCCCGTAGCAGGCAGGCCTCTGCCGAGTCTGCTCTCTATCATGTGAGTCCAGGGTCACTGGTCAATTCCTCAACACTCTCTTCGCAAAATCACACTTCCACCATCGATTTCCTGTTTGTCCCTTTTTCGCATCCGCACATATGTTTGCGATATGTACAGGATAGTGTTGCCGCCGCTCGGCTCAGCTCAGCTTTTGGCAGCTTTAGCTCCGAGCTGCCAAAATAGGTACCAACTCCGCTCGGCTCCAGCTGGCTCCAGCTCAAGCTGTAGCTCAACCTCCAAATTTGGTAACAAAAACACCTCTCCATATTTTCTGCATACATGTTGCCATAAAATTATTTTAGATATATCCTCACCGTTTACAACACTTCTACATGCGTCCCGGAGCAACAAGATTGAAATTGAGCAGAATCCAGCAGGATCTACTTGAAGCTCGACTTTGTGGCTGCGCAAGAGGCATGCGTTCCATATTGGGTGCAATATTCTCACGGATATTTTTTTTTTCCTTGGGAGAGTGTAAATGAATATTTTGCTCTTGAAACTTCGAAGCAAGATCAGGAAGCATATATTGAACATAAGCCAGTACATTTTCAATAGTCTGAAAGTCTTGGAATTGGCACGGTGAGAGCATAGAATCTGAATAAATTTGTTGCCTAATAAGGACATCGGAGCTAGTGTTTCGAATGACTGGCTTGGTGGGCTTGGTCACGCATGTCACACTTTTGTAATTTCCCCCCCACCACTGTCTTCGCAATGGTGCATCAAGTTAAGGTGGTTCATATTGTAAATAACATCTATATGCATGTTTATAGATACAAATTAGTACCTCAAGGCATAATCCCGATGAACTATGATCAACGACTTGAAGAACTGCCTTTGACTTGGAGTCATTGAAGTCATTTGAGTTTGTTGGCCTCCCAAGAAATATTGAGGTGCCTTTGGAGTGCATGATATACCCAATGAGTGACTTCTATAGTGCTTTAAGGATGTCCGATGTTTATATTTCCAGTCAGAGAAGGTGCAGCAGTGCGAGAGGCCGAAGAGTGTCCAAAGTCGGCATGTCACACAAGTCACGTCATCGAAACACTAATCGAACTGGCTTCAAGCTGGTTCTGTCAAGCCGGCGGAGCTGCGAGCCGAAATGTTCAGCTCCGCTCGGAGCATTCGGGCATCAGCTCGGTCAGCTCGGCAGCTTGAGCCGAAGCTGCGGCAACACTAGTACAGGAGGCTTGGCTGGCACCCTTTGTTGATCACTGGAAGGGTGCATTTTGGGCTGGCGCAACATTTTACGCCCCTTTTTCGCTCTTGCTGAAAAGGTCTCTGAATGTTCGTTCGCTGCCCAGCGCCTGGATCACTCTCTGCCCCCACGCATTCGCTTTTATTGCATAATACACTATACAACGACGACTGTTGTCAGTTGTGGACTTCCCTTTGCTCGTGTTTATGCCGAGCCATCAGGAGGATGTCTGCTTCTACATTGTTACGTCGTAGTTTCTTTCGCTGCGCTGTTCTGCATGGTTGCGACATGTGTCATAGGTACTCTGGACCGCGCCTCGATGCCCATGAAGACTGCATTTCCTTAATGTACGCTGAAAATGGCAAAGTTTGTGTTTGAACATACACTCAAATGAACCGCCGGCTTATCGGTCCGGCAGCCGAGGCTTTTTTCACTGACCACGATGGTACGACCTACGCACTGTGAGTGTATGCGCTTACTAGCCAATCCCAGACTCACCCGTTTGCAGTTCTGTCGATACCTCTTGGCCAGACTCATCCGACTCTCCGCGCCAGAGTTGCCGATCTCCATGCCGCCCTCAATCTTCCTACACCAGACTCAACGCTTCTCGCAGGCCCACAACGTGTGCACCTCACCCTCGGCGTCATGACCCTCACAACAGAGTCTCTCCCAACTGCGCTTGACCTCCTTCAACGTCTCTCGACGCTCCTCCCACTCACGGCCGCACCCCCGACCGTCAGCGTCGACACGCTCGACGTCCTCAAAAGGGAATCCCGCTGTCGTGCCCGCGTTTTGTGGGTCGGTCCATCCCAGCCTGAGCCTCTGTTCAGCCAAATCAACCAGATCTTCCGTGACGAGGGCTTCATCACCGACACCCGTCCTCTCAAGCTGCATATGACACTCATGAACAGCATCTACAGAAGACCCAGAACCAAACGCTCTCAGCCGTTTGATTATGATGCTATCCTCCGACAGACTGGTGTGCTGGGATGTTTCGGCGTGCAGAAGAGCGAGTACGTTGAGCTCCCGATGGCTGTTTCGATGGGCTCGTACGAGGCGCCGAGAGTTCATCTGTGCGAGATGGGAAGCTGGGACACGGACGGCGCGTATGTCAGCTGTGGCAGCGCTCCATTGTCCAAGGAATCAGTCTAAACTACTGCCAGTCCCTGCCGTCTTCTCTTTGGAATGCCGCTCATCGTTTCTTCCATCATCTCCGCCTTCCCTTCTCAGCGCACATCTCCTGCGCCAAATCCTCACCTGCGCGTCGATAGGTGGTAGGACCCCGACGAAGGAATTTCTATACCCACCAATATGAGTCCTGCATTTTCGATACGAGTTCGCCGGCTGATCGGTCCGATAGCCGACTCAATGTCTTCTCCTTGTTCACGCACTGCAAGTGTCTATCGTTCTACCAAACGCAAGGTGCGGTAGCATATGATGCATGATGGACACTAGTGCGCCACTGGTTGCGGTCTGCCACTCCCTCGTTTCCTCCGTTCAAGCTACCTGTTCTCGTTTCACTTTCGTCCTATTACTCTCCCTGCATCCGGGGTCAGCCATTCTCCAATATTACTCTTTCTGCTTCAATGATCCTCTCAGTTTATGGTTCTCATGCCCGGAAAGATGAGGCGGATGTAAAATTTGCATGCGCTAAACGTTCCTGCGCCAGATCCATCGACAAAAGGTATCCTATGTGTGGTTCACCTATCGAAGAATCCCGAGTATGCGGAGAGGCAAACTATATTATCCCAGCAGCCATCTCTTTGCTTGACCCGGACGCTCTTTGCTTCGAAAGGTGTGATTGCCCCGGGGCCCGGGGGAATCGCAGCGAGACGTCTTTTGCCAAGAGCTATCGTGAACGAGGGTACACCACCCCCAAATCCGCTCGATCATGGTGCTTCCAAGAGCCGGTGGGCTTGTTCAATTTTAATGTCTTCTGACATTGGAACGAAAGGAGGGGGATGAAGCTATAGCTGTAGTTGGCAGGGATATAGCTTGCTTCTCTTATATACCGACGGCATACGTTCATGGATATTGAGAAAGCCTAGAACAAAAACCGGCCCTGTAAAGTAACAACGGAGAAGACAACATTGCCCTCATATGCGTAACGCCGGATTCCCAATCTACCATCTTGGAAGTACTTAGGTACGCCTGAGAAGCGACGTGTCCCTGCGTCAAGTGCGTGGTACCCGTGTGGTTTCGAGTTCAAAGTACAAGACCTTTGCGAACACAAATTCTACGGACATCTATTGGATCAAACTGACGACGATCGGCCATACCCATAGGCGGCGGCGGTCATCTCGAGGTCCTTTGTACTTCTTCAGGCAGAGTGACTAGTCGCCGGTAGTAGGATCACAAAGCGCTGCAATCGGTCGATCGGATCGATCACCGATCTCTTTTTCTCGTTGAGAGATTTTCGAGTAGGACTCGCCAGTCGCTCGTATGTGTTCCACCTCTATGCATCCTGTGACATTTGGTGACTTATTTTGTGATGCAGGAATTGCGCCTCCCGGAATTGTCGCTGCAACCTATTTCTAGGGCGTCGCGATCATCAAAGTTGGAGACGCGGTATGGAAGGTGCGTGAAGTGTTATTGGTTATCTTTGTTTCGCTATTGGAACATTGTCCTTGTCAGTTTGCCTTCGTGCTGCGCGTCAACTCCGCTACGTGGGGACGGTTTCTCGTGTATACATTTCTGGTGCCTTAATACTCAACACCCGGCAATTTCTCGTCCCCGTTCTTCGGTCCAACACGTGGGACAGAAACTCCTTCAAAGCAAAAATCCATTGTTCTACTAGTGCAATGTATTTGGGTCATGATGAAAGTAGACGCCGGTATCATCACGACGGGCTTCGCACGCTAAGCGAATGAATGGGCTGCCGTCACGGCCACTTCCATCCCGCGTCTTACACCCCTTCATCATCGTGGACTTCTGCTCCGGCTGATTCCGTTGTTCTTTTCTCTGATACGCCGACTTGCGCTTTGAATACTTTCCAGAAAGATCAGTATAGAGACTATTGTTTTCTTCGAGGCGCTGCAAGTCTCTAGATTACGTTGCATCGAGATGGTGCCTCCACAGGTAAGTAACCCTTTGCTTTGACGACAGCTGATCACACGAGTCGCATAAGGTTTACGCAAAGAACAACAACCTCCTCGTGGATACGAACATTTCACGAGCATTTTCTCGATGCGCTTTAAAAGCTTACGGGGATTGCTACAATGGAGCGTAACTCATCCAGCAAAGATCTCTGCCTTATTTCCTATTCAATGTCACCCGTTACTCCGTCGACCAGGACGAAATATCGTTCCACTTCTGATACGAGCGGTGTTGATGGTAATGCAGTTCACAAGCGTTCATTTTCACCGATGCGAACTCATCTGCCATTTCAGCCCTGAAAGACCTCTTCGCTCGCCGACCGACCTTTACGAAGCGTGAGGGCTTCAAAGGCAGTCGAGACACTCGAAAGCCTGCACATTATGACATGCATCTTCATTCACGACTTATTCTCAAAGACATTGTCTCTTTTCCCGATATATTCGATCAACTATCTCGAGTCGTCGACTCCAAAATCGAGGAATTCATTTCCAAATCGGCGACCAAAAGGCTGCCTCGTGTTTCTGCTGCTAGCCCTTTGTCCAAAGATCGCATATCAGATGAGGTCGGACACTCCAAGTCCTGGATTATCGGACACGAGGTTGAACTGCAGACAGCCTATCCTCGTTTAGAGCAGTATCCTACTTTGGTCGCTTCCACTCTCGTCGCCGGCCTTAAACAATGGTCTTCCATCTTCCATTACGGTGAAAAACCCAGAATGTCCACCACTTGTGCTATCGCAGATGGATACCTTTCCCTGAACAAACCCGTTATCGACACCGCCAAGATTCCCGTAACACTCAAAGACAAACTCCAACTTGTCATTGAGCAGGATCTATCGGATTTTCTATTCTGGGAGTACAAGAGCATGAACGCTGGAAGGAGGGGTGTTATGCTTGCTATCGAACACATGATCGGATCAGAGTTCCCTTGGGTTTCTTGCCCGAGGTCCAGATCTTGTCGTAGCCGATTTTGCCACAAGAAAGACAATCGATTCAGGTTTACAGTCACTGGGTTCAAGACGGGCGTGGACGGTGTTATCTTGGAGGACAGCTCCAATGATGATAATATAGGTAAAACGAATGCCGACCTTAACTTCGTGTTCGATACGTCGAGCATCGACTGCTCCTTAGTACCATCTGTCCCTGATACAAGGCGGTGGAAATTCATGGTGTCCAAATCGTCCAAGAAGAGGGCCAGGAAAGAATCGGACACTGGAAACCAGGATTCGGACGACGATGATAACGAGAGGTACACCGGAGATGACGATGAAGACAATGAGGATAGTGATGGTTCTGACACCGCTGACTGTCTGCCTTTTTTCCGAGAAGATTATGACGCTGCGTTAAAAGTGATTCAACAGGTATTGATACTTTCGCTCCACCGTCTCTTCAAGTCTGATGGCGAGTGCAACCTTAGATCTGGGCCGAAGCAGTCAACGTCGACGCTACATTCATTGTTTTGAACTGTGGGAGCCTGGAATATATTGGCATTCGGGACCGCAAATTGCAGCGTCTCTATCTCTCGAAACTATTGGACCTAGACGATCCTGATCCAAGCAAGCCGGGCTATTTTAAAATTCATACTGGTCTCAATATCGTCGCACTCCTTGACGCTATCAAGAGGGCAGAGAGACTAAAGGCGATGCAGCCGCTCCCCGAGCTTCACACGTTCAACTATGATCGCAGCGAGCCCGATAAAGACAAAGTACCAAAAACACCGAAGAGCGCTAGACCATCGAAATCTAAGAGGACTCCAAGGACAGTAGTAAAGGCAACGACCGCCGCTGGTAGCGACGACGACAGTGACGAGGATCTGAATAGCCAGGAGTTGGGTTTCAGTCTTACGGTGCGTACCATCCCCGTGTGTGCAAATTACCCAGTGATTGATGGGAGCACCAGGAAATGCAGCTCTTCAGTCGCCTAAGGGAGGCGCAATCCTTGAAGATCACATGGAAGCAAGATATCCAAGGTCTAGGCACGGCGGGTAGTATGAGGATGACACGATCATCTTCGCCTGCCTATATCGATACATGGGCCGAGGAAATGGAAGTACTTGTCATGAAGCAATATCCACATTCTCCACTCACTTACTCCTGTTATCTTGACGATGGGGAGACAGCGGTATGCGGCATCATCTTCAAGTTGGCAGAGTCCACGACCCGAAAGGCTTGCCTGCGGAAGGAATACGAAATGTATACCAAATTCCCTTCTATTGAAGGAATCGAACAGTTGGGAATAGTGGAACATGTTGGACTATATCAGTATATGGGCAACCGCAAAATAGCTCTTGTGCTTCTCGACGGTGGCGACCCCATTCCCAGCAAATTTGGGCCAGGTCGCATACCTGCCGGCATTTTGTAAGTACCTCAACAACGTCTGTTTCATCACCCGAATAACCACCGGTACTATCAGCTTACAAGTCCGGGAAGCAGTAGGAAAAATGCACTCAGCAATGGTCACGCATGGCTACCTTGTTCCAGAAAATGTCTTGATCACGAAGGATCTGGGAAACAAGAAAGGCGGATGGAAGGTCCACCTGATTAGCTGGAAAGATGGAAAGGACCGTCGAAAATCTACGGCAGTACAGGAAGCCTATAACCATGACATGTTGAGGACGCTGAAAAGTCGCTCGCGAAAATTGAACTGGAGATCCACGAAGCCCGACCGGGTACCTCACAGGGGAACGCCTTCAAAGAAGGTTGCAAGGAAAAGGAGGCCAAGGGTGTCTAAGTTTGGAGTTGTTTCAAAGGCCAAGATCAAGTTGGCGGTAAAGGAAAACTTGCGACGACACAAACGTGAGGTTAAAGCAGATTTGGAGAAGTTACAGGACAATGTATGGCCTAAATTAGACTAGAGAATGCCAGATCATGATGATGCAGAGTAGCTAATTACAGAATCATCGTCCATATTGCCACCATCTAACAGGAAGCTCATGCGTTTTAGCTCTTCTTCCATCTGGTATCGCGACCCATGTATTTTCGCCCTGTCGAAATCAGCTATGAAGAGTCCTCCCGTATCATCTTCAAGAAGATTCCAGGATCTGATGTCGCCATGAGCGACGCCTGCCGCATGAATGGATTTCAATATTTGCATGAACGTATCCCTAATGTGCGAATCAGAATAGAGCGCGATGATGTTGAAGTATGATCGCACCTTTCTTCGACAGACACTTCGACACCTGTACCTGGAGGAGTGGAACGGTACGCTAGTGCAACGCCAGCATGACTCAAGATCAGCATACCCGCTTCCGATTCGACGTCTTCAAAAAACCCAAAAGCACGAGGAATGTTTTTCACTTGGTTTGGCCCATTCGACAGATGGCGGTATATGCTGTATTCGTGCTCGAGCCTTTCTGTCTGCTCCTCATGGAAGGCAAGCTTGACTATCACCTTGTGAGGATAGTGTGCTATATTGCCAGCACTGAAATCCACTTCGAGAGATGCCTCATAAACTTCTCCCACTGCCCCTTGTCCTATCTTCTTCAGAAGCACGAGGGTGAAGCATTCATCATACCGATAAGATCTCTTCCGATTAGAGCTTCCAGCTCGCCTGAAAAATGACGGGAACGTAGAGTTAAATCTCCCACTCTGATGATACAGAAGGGCCACATTGCGAGTGCTCATTTCGGAGATAATCATCTAGCATGTCCTAGATCACCAACGAGTCCACAACACAGGAAGAAGAAAACCTACTTCTGGCTCGACTTCTTTGCTTGGTTCTCCGAGCTTACGACGGGACCGTCGGAGAGGCACTGCTTCGTCTCTGTCGCGTCGACGTTTACGCGAAACTATTTGAGTTGAATGCTTGTTCGTCTCAGTAAGCGACGGATCAAGTAAGGGAGCACGATCCAGGGCATCACGTATAATAGCTAGATATATGGCAACCAATAGCTTGCCATATGTGGGGTCTGTATGACTGCAAATGTCGACCATGTCGGATATATAGAGGGTCTGGGTTTCGCGGTGCCGAATCCCTACTCGTAGATAATTTCCGCAATCGAAGATGATTACGGTGGAGTCGAGGCCAACGGCGTGTGCCCAAGCCTAAGATATGGAAAATTAAACATCAAGTACGACAACGCCAGACATAAATACACTCACACGTTGTACGAAATCAGCGGCATTCGCTATATATCTATGCCTCGCAGCTTTCTTGGGCGTGGGTATAGACTGCGTCGTGGAGACTGCTTTACGTGAACGTTTCGAGATGGGAGGATGCTCATGTGTCTTGGAGGCATCTAGAGCCGAATTTTTCACTCGCTCGCTACGACGAAGACGGGAGGGAGCTTGCGTCTGTGTACTGTCATCAGATGGCTCCGTTTGCCAAAGATACTTCGACGTGTCAGAGTCTGGAGGTGGCACTCGGTGAGAAACCCGTCGACAGCGTGCTCCCCCTGCTTTCTTCCAAGGAAAGACATCGAGGCTCGAAAGTCCTGACATCTCCTCCAGCACTGTTCTGCCGGAGAGGGCGTATGCCTCATAAACCGCCAAGTCAGGGAGGCTTTTCTGCATGGACAGAAGAAGGGCTCTTCGATCATCGTCCAAAGCCTCCAGCATGAGAGGCATATATATTCCTGTTTCGAGAGCATGTTGTAGAGAATATTGTTCCGAATGGAAATCCGGCGGGACCTCAGCCAAGCTACCTGACATTACAAAGACATTCTTTAGTTCGGATTGATCGGGATGGAATGCAAGCACAGATGCGGCTTGAATGAAGGGATATCCTCCTTCGCAAAAGCGCCTAGAGATATCAGATGCTTTGGAAACGAAAGTCTGATCGTAGGCATCCCGCCTGACGAGTATGTAGGTAGAATAGAATGGTTTGCCTCGGGACTTGAACGACAAGAGATGGTCATCGAGAGCTTCAGAGAGTGTGGAGACTAGGTGAGGAAGGACTTTGACTCGCTTTAGTATGAGCGAATCATCCAAATGTTTGTCGTGAAACGTGACTGGCGACGACTCTGGTGCGGGAACGTCTGACTCTGGGTCGTGCTGCAGAGGTGGAGGTACAAAGCCGAGGAGATCCTCCAAAGCATCTATATCCTCGGGGGTTTCACTTCGAGACTCGAGTGAGTCTGACATAGGTCCTAGCCTGGACGAGCCCCAAGCAGAATGTGGAATGGGACAAAAATTGATTGCGACAAATCCAACATTCATGTGGGAACTTTGATCGGCATTCGGCCCGATATGCCCAGGTACACCAAAAATCGAGAATAAAACAGATTCTCGATATAATAAGGTTTAGAGATGTCGGAATCGGGGTCATACTCAAGAGGAAATGGAGTAAGCCCAAGGAGATGTTCAAAGTCAGCCTCAGGATTCGAGGATGAAGTGTGTCAATGGGGCGTGTAAAATTGAAATTCGGGCCGATCACCCGGTGAATCACTCCTGTCCAGCGAAATTAAACCACCACCAATACACCCCCCCTCAAACTGCATATGACGCCCATGAACAGCACCACAATGACCCAGAACAAAACGCCCTCAGCCGTTTGATTATAATGCTATCCTCCGGCAGGGTAATGCACTGAATGTTTTGGCGTACAGGAGGACGAGTACGCTGAGCTCCCGATGGCTGCAGCGATGGGCTCGCATGACGCCCCGAGCGTCAACGTTTTAACGTCCATCTCTGCTATACGGGAAGTTGGGGACGGCGCATATGGCAACTGTGGCAACACACCATTGTCCAAGGAACTCGTCTAAGCTACTGCCTTCTCCTGCCGTTTCTCTTTGGAATGCTGCTGAATATAACAGTATCCCTGGTATATTCTCCATCAATCTCCCCTTCCCTTCCTGAACGCACTGCTATCAGATCGACGCGGCCAAGACATACGTGTCCAACTTATGCCCCTTCACCGGTGCACGACATCATTCGTACATTTCGGCGTCTGAAAAGGTTCAAATACCTTCGCCTCTTAGTGAAGACGATATCCTCCGCCGTGCTGGTATAGAAGAGAACCCATTCTTTTGGCTCCCATTGGATGTTTCATACAGTGTACCAAGTTTTTATCTCTTCCAAGCGAGGAGACCAGTACACCACTGTTCAAATCAGCCCTTACGCAGTCTTGTCACTCCTTCCCTCAATAGACATCACATAAGCCGTCTGCATGATGCGCCGATACTATGTGCCCTTTCAGCCCATCTTCTCGGCCAGTTCCCGCCATGTGATGGTATGGAAGTCGGGAAGGAGTTCGTGCCCACGAAAGAATTCTGAGTCACAGCCAAAATCCCGACGCCCTTTCCTTCATCTAGAACCAGCGTGATTCAAAGTTGTTGCAACCTAAATTTTTTCGATGTCGGTCAGACGTCGACTGGGCCTTTTTGGCGTAGCTTTGTCGTTCATGGAAGCGCCTTCTTTTTCTAACTGTATTGACGGTTTGGGTGCCCGTGTGACAAGGTGCTGAGACGCGATGGTCAAGGATTTACCGGCTTCCCGGTCCGATAGCCGAACCATTTTCACCACGGTGATGGCAAGACCTACGCAACGTTGCGAGTGTCTGCCGTCTATGCGCTAATCCCAACTCATTATATGCAGTTATGTCCTTTCCCCTCGGTGATTATCTGTGCCAGAATCGCCAACGTCTACGCCTTCAACACGTGCACGTCCACCGCGCTCGACGGTCGACCGCTGCATCACTCCTCCCGCTCACAGTTGTATCACTGTGTAGGGGTTAGTAGCTCGTCTCGGCCTGAATCTTTGTTCAGCGAGGTCTTCTATGACAAGGGCAGGTTCACATACAACGGATATCTTCTGCTGCACTGTTTTTGGTGTGCCCTGACTCAGCTTGGGCTTGTACGACACTTCTCTGAAAGTTGGGGACGTGGACGGCAGTGCGCCGTTATCCGAACTCTCTAGTCATTTCACTGAAGACGAGAAAGCCATGTGTTGCTACTTTCGTTGATTCCACAATGTAGAGACGATTTCTCATGTATACATTTCAGGTGCGTTAATACTCAACGTGCGGTGATTTCTTATCCCCGTCCTTCATATGCCGGTCCCAATGTGTGGGCCATAAACTACTTCGAAGCAAAATCTCGTTGCTCCACTAGCACGATGTAACTGGGTCATGATGGAAGTAGACGCCGGTATCATAACGACCAGGGATTCGCATGCTAAGCGAATGAATGGGCTGCCGTCACGGTCCCTGCTATCCCCTTCTCATCATCACGGACTTGCGACCTGGTTCCTCTCCTCTAGCTAATCCCATTGTTCTTTTCTTTGATCCGCCGTCTTACGATTTGAAGACTTTCCCTCTCTGGATTGACCGGTATAGAGACTATTGTTTTCTTCGAGGCGCTGAAAGTCTCTGGACTCTGTTGCATCGAGATGATGCTCCCACAGGTAAGTACGTCTTTGCCTTCAGGACAGATGATCACAGATTTGCATAAGGTTTACGCAAAGAACAACAGGCTCCTCAGAGTATACCTGGATACAAGCAATTCACGAGCGTTATCTCCATGTACTTCAAAAGCTTGCAGAAATTGCTGCAACAGAGCATAACTCACCAGCCAAAGATCCCCGTCCTTGCTTCTACGTCACCTTTTAACTCAGTCTATCATCCTTACTCGCAATCTCGATACTATGCCATATTCAAAACATCGTTGGTCGAACATAAAGCGTCGTTACCAGCGTCATGCAGGTCCATCGCTGCACCCAAATCTTCCAGAAAGCCAAAGCCGCTCCCCGGAGAATATGGTGCGTAAGCTTCCTATTTATTTGCTTCGAATCCCTGACATTCACTCACAAGCCCTGAAATTCCTCTTTGACCATTGCCCTAAATTCCCCAAATTTGAGGGTGATGTCGGTACTCGTGATCCTGCGCAGTACGACATGCATTTGCATTCAGAACTAATTCTGAAAGACATCGTCCTTTTTCCCGACATGCTCGACCAGCTGGCTGGCGTCGTTGACTCTAAACTGCACCATTTGAGTGGAAACCTACCTCGAGTCTCCCGGTCTGCAAACGTGCATCTGACACGGGCTTTTTCTGCGTTACAGCGCGGCTCAGGTCTCTGTAGGACCTGAGGGTGATATCCGGAACAGTTATTCCCCCCTACAACACCTTTCATCGCCGGCGGTCTCGACTCTATTCGCTGGCCTTGATCGATGGTCAAACATCTTCCGGTACAGCACGAGACCTTATTCCATGATGCCGTACGCCCTTGCAGACGGATATATGTCCTTGACGAAGACGTCATAGCAAGGGCTGGGCTTCCCGACGATCTTAACAGTGACATTCAGCTTGTCATCGAGACGGGCTTGTCAGACTCCCTCATGTTCTGGGACTTTAGACGGTTTTGCAGGAAGACGGACGACATATTCAACTTCCAGTTCGCCATCATGTACAAAACAGGCGAGGATGGAGGTATCTTTGAGGACGGCTCGGATATCGAGTTTGGTGTTTCCAACAGCGGTGCACTCAGATTTGATAAATCTAACATCAATTCCGTGCTGAGCACGAGCGGGCGGAAATTCAAAATTGAAGGAGACGATATCGGATTCGAAGACGACGGCGGAACCAATGACGATGCTCTGTCATTTAACGAGGACGACTTTACGAATGCGTTGAAAATTATTCAAAATGTATCTGTAATTCTGGTCATTGTTCTGTGTTATCAGTTCTGATATGTGGAGCAGGTATGGGCCGAAGCTGTCAATGTTGATGCAACATTTATGGTTTTGAATACTGGGAGCCGAGAATTCATTGGCATACGGGATCGAAAATTGCAACGTCTCTATCTGTCGCCGCTCATAGACCTAGATGACCCCAGTAGCCTCCCAGCAGGCTACTTCAAAATCCATGCCGATCTACAAATCACAGCACTTCTTGATGTAATTCAACGAGCGAAACGGTTGAACGCGCTCTCACGTCTCCCCGTGCTTTATACATTCGAATATGACCATGGAGATTAGAATGTGTACACCGTAGGAACAGAAAGCTAAGCTATGGTGTACCATCAGTTATGGGTGTATAGAACATAAGTACAAGAGTTCTCACCTCGGCTGATATCATGGAACGACTGAGCAAACAGAAACGAAGGAATTTCGTTAAGGTACGGCTGAAAAATGGGTATCAATTATTATTATTAACACGCGCTGACTTCCAGGAGCCTGGTTGTAGGTAAGATGTTGACTGGGCTTTTTTGGTGTAGGTTCGACGTTGGGGAAGGGGTATTCGTGCTGCTAGAGTGCGGATTGAACCTGGCTGCTCGGAGATCGGCCCGACAGCCGAAACCTCGATTTATTATTTTCAGTTCTGTCGATGCCCCTTATACTCACCAGACTCTCTGCACCAAAGTCGCCGAGCTCCACGTCGCTCTCAACCTTCCTACACAAGATGCAATGCATCTTGCAGGTTCTCAACGCGTGTACCTCGCCCTCGAGTCTCTTCCAACTGTATTTGATCTCCTTCACCGCTTCCCGACGCTCCTTCCGCTCACAGCCGCACCTCCGACGTTACCCTCGACGCCCTTAGAAGACAATCCCGCTGTTGCCCCCACATTTCGTAGGTTGGTCCATCTGATTCTCAGCCCGAACCTCTGTTCACCCAGGTAAACGAGATCTTCCGTGACGAAGGCTTTATCAACGATACACCCCCCCTCAAGCTACACATGACGCTCGTGAACAACATCTACGGAAGACCCAGAACAAGACGCCCTCAGCTGTTCAAATACGACGATATCCTGCAGTAGGCTGGTGTATTGGCATTTTTCGGCGTACAGGAAAGCGAGTGCGCTGAGCTCCTGATGGCTGTTGCGATGGGCTCGCACGAGGCGCCAAGAGTTCATATCTGCAAGATCGGAAGCTGGGACATGGACGGCGCGTATGTCAGCTGTGGCAGCGCGACATTATTAACCAGTCCTTAATCGTTTGTCCTTCTCACTCCAGTCACAGTGGAATTATAAGCTGCGTATGTTAGCTTCTGCTGTTCAGGGAATCTGTCTATTGCCACGGACGTCATTAACTCCACAAGCCACACGTCTCGTTTGAGTCGTTGCCATAGATTGTATACGACATCTGAATTGGAAAAATTCTCAAGGCGCGAAGGAAGACGTCGGTGTAATATATGACAGCGGCATCAGGGTGGTGTTCAGCATATAAAAGGGCGTGCCGATTTGATGAAACTCAGTACTCGGCATGCCAGCTCCAGCTCCCAATACTCAGTATTCAGCCCACCATCTCTTTTACATCGCCGCACAACCTTCTCACTCTTTTACGTTCCAGAACTCCTGATGGCTGTTTGGACGGGCTCGTACGCCCCGCCGAGAGTTCATCTTTCCGAGGTGGGAAGCTGGGTCACGGACGGCGTGTATGTTAGCTGTGGGAGCGCGCATTATCTGCCAAGTCTTACCACGGCCACTGAGTCAGTCAATGATGTGCTCATCATTTATTTAACCGTTTCTACCTCTAAATTATCTGCAACTAGAATGCAGACGAGCTGTGCGCCCACTTGGATATCACTTCTGCTATCGAATTCGCTCATTTGTGGATATAGTTGACTCACTACTGCCACGACAAGGATGAGTAGAGTAACTTTATAGCTCGGAGTTCTGTTGGCATGGGCATTTGATGTATGCACTACTCCAATGAATGCATAAATTCCGTTGACGTGACCTTGAGCATATATCAACCGCAAAGACGGATTCCCTGACTGTCCTTTCCTTTTCTCGGTCAAATACACTCCACGTCATAATCAACGCTAGATATACTTCGCTAACGTCAGGACTGTTACCGGCCTTACATCATTTCTCTGATATGGACCGATTGTTGGATCTCTATCACATGGGTAGACGGCACACATATCGGCGCGCCAGTGCTTAATGTCAAATGAATCCACAGAGGGGTATTTCGTGGACAATAGGAAGCTTGTATGCCGCTATTTAATTTACCCAAGTGCAGGACCCAGGTCATCCGGACGCAGCTAGCACTAGTTCTTGTCATTAAATTGTGTTCCTTAACTCGATCCACTTTCTGACATCTGTCTCCAGGAACATTCACTCTCTGATTCTATGCGCTCTTACGATATGTTTGCACCCGAGCGTTGGCACTCATGATGTTGTGTGCGATCATGTATTCTGCTGCAATGTTGCGATGTACAGGGAAGGCGGGCTCTGGATCCGAACTCTAGCTGACTGTAGTCTGTCAGCGTGGACTCTTACAACACCCCGAGAATTCCTCTCTGCCAGACAAAATCTTTCTTTAGGCTCTTGATTCTTGAATCTTCTGGTCCGAACCTCATTAATTGTTAATGAGAGCCTACAACAAGAATGGATGCTGTACAGTAGTAGCAGAAGAGAACAAAAAGAGGGCACTCGTATGCGCAAGGCCGGATTCCATCTGCTATTCTAGTACGCCTGAAGAAGCCATGTGTCCGTGCTCAACGTCAGGTACCAATGATAATCCCGAGGGGTACATTTGGGACCGTTGACGCTCCACAGTCAGGGCTCAATCTATGTCAGGAAAAAAATTGACCGTATATGTAAGTGTACTTGGAGCAGGAGCAATCAAAATGTCTTGAAAAAACTCGTGGAGATCAATTCAATCAAACTGACAATGGTCGACCATATCCATGGCGGCAGTCATCTCGAAGCCTTTTGTGCTTCTTCAGGCAGAGTGACTAGTCGCCGGTAGTAGGATCTTGGTAGGATTGGGGTAGGATCAACGAAGTGCTGGAATCAGCCGATCGGATCACCGATCACCGGTCTCAGTTTCTCTTCATCAAGATGTTTTCGAGTAGGACTGGCCTGTCTGTCATTTGAGCAACGAGTTCCACCTAGATCTGCACATCCTGTCAGACTCGGTGACCTATTTCGTGATGCCGAGCTTTATGAATTGCGCATCCCGGATTCGCCGCTACTTGAAGGGGTCGCGACCATCAAAGTTGGAGACGCGGAATGGAAGGTGTGTGAAGTGTTATTGGCTATCCTTGTTTCGCTATTGAAACTTGTTCCTTGTCAGTTTGCCTCGAATACCTCGTGCTGCGCGTTAAGTCCCTCATGTAGGACGATTTCTGGTGTATACATTTCAAGTGCCTGAATACCCAGCGCGCGCGCGGTTTCTTGTCCCCCTTCTTTGTATGCCGGTCTAATACGTGGGCCTTAAACGTCTTCAAAAAGCAACCTTTTTGTTCTGCTAGCACGATACACTTGGGTCATGATGAAAGTAGACGTCGGTATCATCACGACTAGGGCCTCGCACCGCTAAGTGAATGAATGGACTGCCGTCACGGCCACTGCAATCCCACGTCTTACAGCCATTCTCATCATGACGGACTTGCGACCCGGACCCGTGTCTTCTTTAGCTGATCTCATTGTTCTTTTCTCCGATTCGCCGACTTAGGGACTGCCCCTCCCTGGAGAGACAATTGTTTTCTTCGAGGCGCTGCAAGTCTCTGGACTCCTTGCGTCGAGATGGTGCTTTCACAGGTAAGTAACAGTTTGCCTTGAGGACAGATGATCACAGATTCGCAAAAGGTTTACGCAAACAACAATGACCTCCTCAGAGTATACTTGGATACGAACGTTTCACGAGGGTTTTCTCTATGCACTTTAAAAGCAGTTAGAAATTTCTCCAATAAAGCATAACTCGCCAGACGAAGATCCCCTCCTTTGCATTCTAGACTACCTTTCAAATCGCTCTATCATCCTTACTAGAGACCTCGCTATGTCAATGTCTGATCAGCATCAGGCACGCCCGTCCGTTGTGTCCGCGATTTCCGAAGATACACTTCCTGGAGAAGATGGTGCGCAGGTTTCCTGTTTATTTGTTTCGAATGCTGACGTTGACTCGCAAGCTTTGCAATCTCTCTTTGACTATCGGCCTGAATTCACCAAACTGGCCGGTTTTGAGGGTAGCTTCGGTACTCGGGACCCTGCACAGTACGACATGCATCTGCACTCCCAGCTGATTCTCAAAGACATTGTTCTTTTTCCCGACATGCTCAACCAGCTAGCTGGTGTCGTTCCCTACCCCTCGACTGGAAACACTAAGAAACTACCCCGAGTTTCCGATTTCGATGCCCTGCACCCAGTGAATGTTCTCTCACGAATGAACGCCCTTGATGGAGGCTTCACGATAGGCCCTGAGTCTGACCTGCAGACGCAATATCCTAATCTACAGAAGCTTTCATCTCTTGTCGCCTCGACTCTGTTCGCAGGCCTCGGTCAATGGTCAAGCATCTTCCAGTACAGCCACAAACCTGTATCCCTGATGCAGGCTTGCGCTCTCGCAGACGGATATCTCTCGCTTGATACAGCTGCCATAGCAAAGGCTGGGCTTCCCAAAGGGCTCGACAGTGATATTCAGCTTGTCATCCAGACTGGCTTGTCCGACTTCCTATTCTGGGAGCTCAAGAGTATGAACGCAGGGAGTGAAGGAGTCATGCAAGCTATTAGCCATTTGGCCGGCTCAAAGTTTCCTTGGGTTCGCTGCCCTACATCCCGGAGTTGTGGTGGACGATTTTGCAAGGAGAAAAACAACAGGTTCCAGTTCGCCGTCACGGGGCACAAAACAGGCGAGGATGGAGATATCTTTGAGGACCCCTCAGATGCACAGTCTGGTGTTTCCAACAGTGGTGGAATCAGATTTGATAAATCTAAAATCGATTCTTCCGTGGCTTCGGTTCTGGACACCAGCGGATGGAAATTCAAATGCGGTGAAAGAAAAACACAAAAGGGAACCAAAAAGAGACGGATATCAGACGATTTGTCCGATGAAGTCGAAGGAGATGATACCGAAGACGACGGAGGTGCCAATGACAGGCTGCCATTTAACGAGGGTGACTTCAAAAAGGCCCTGAAAATTATCCAGCAGGTACCTGTGATTCTGCCCATCTTCTGTGTTATCAGGTCTGATATGTGAAACAGATGTGGGCCGAAGCTGTCAACGTTGACGCAACTTTCATGGTTTTGAATGCTGGGAGCCGAGAATTCATTGGCATACGGGATCGAAAACTACAACGTCTCTATCTGTCACCGCTCATAGATCTAGACGATCCCAGTAGTCTCCCAGCAGGATACTTCAAAATACACACCGGCCTACAAATTGCAGCCCTCCATGATGTTATTCAGCGAGCGAAACGGTTGCAACAGTTGGAGGCGCTCTCGCAACTTCCCAAGCTTCATACATTCAAATATGACCGCGCAGAACCCTACCAAGACAGGGAAACAAGGACCACGAAGATGCCCAGGCTTTCCGAGTCGACGACGACTGCAAATGAAGCGAAAGCCAAGATGTTGCAGGATAGCACCAACTCGGAGGACTCGAATTTGGAGAACTTCAGCTCGCTTCCCGAGCTGACTTCAGAGGTAAGCACAAACAATCATATGCCTCCGAATCCTTAGTGACAACGTCTCGTCAGGAGCAACTGCTCTTCCAGCAACTACGAGAAGCAGGTTCCTTGAAGATTTCATGGAACACATATATCCACAGATTAGGATCAGCAAGCAGCATGACAGTAACACGGTCAAATAGCAAACCTGCTAACCAAACAAAAATGGAAGTGCATGTTATGAATCAGTACCTGAAAAGCGCTCAATCCTATTATTGTTACGCCGACAATGGTGAAACTACCGTTGGGGGAATCGTCATCAAATGTAATCAGGGTGAAGCCGAAACAAAGGGCCTTCGGAACGAGTACGACATGTATACCAAATTGGCGGAGATTGGAACCATTGCCGAAAGCCTTGGAATACCCGAACATTTTGGACTCTTTGAGCACAAGGACTATACGTTTCTTGTTCTCCTGGATAGTGGCGATCCGGCCCTCAAAAAGTTCGGAAACCGTATTCCCAAAGATATCTAGTGAGTGTCACTATCATCGTGTCCAGTGCAGTCATTGAGGGCTACTAGTTCTCAGGTTCAATCAGCGGTTAGAAAAATGCACTCTGAAATGATCACTCACGGAAGCTTGGGACCAGAAAATATTCTTGTGACAAAGAACGAGCAAGAAAAGCAGGCCGGCCTAGAGAAGAAGTGCCAGTGGGACACACACATTATTGGCTGGAAAAACGGTCAAGATCATCGACGCTTATTGACGGTGCAGAAGGCTGATAGCAGCAATATTGGAGAAAGCTCACCGAGGCGTGCATCGACGCAGAAGGCTCGATGCAGGTCGTTATCCAAGATAGATGTCTACGGCCAAGAACAACGTGGAACGGATAGTGACCAGGTTGCATCTACGAGGGAGTGGTCACCGAGGCCAATGGAATGCCCGTCCACACATTATGCGTGCAACATTCTTTTCTCGACCTTGAAACAACAGTGGGATGTCGCCGTTGAAAAGGATAAAAGGATGATAGGTCAAACAGTGTGGAATAGATACTAAGTGTACTAATAAGATGCCTCGTCGCTTGTTGTCAATGCCTCATAGCTTGTCACAGAGAACCCGTCGATGGGTTCACCATCCAATAGATCTTCTAGCCGCTGATGCTCAGCCCTCATTTGCGCTCCATGGCCCCTGAATTTTGCTCTATCAAAGTCAATAATAGAGAGGCTTCCTTTCCCATCAGCGACCATGTTCCACGTTCGAATGTCCCCATGAGCGACGCCAGCTGCATGAATACTCTCGAGTATTCGGAGCAACGTAGCCCTGTAATTTATGTGTTAGTCTTGACCGTGCAATGTCATCTGAACGCACCTTTCTTCTAGAGAGACGGTGATTCCGGAGGCGGGCGGGTCTGAACGATGGGCCAATGTTTGACCATTGTAGCTCAAAATTAAAGCTCCTGTATCAGACTCAATGTCCTCGAAAAATCCAAAAGCTGTGGGGATATCTCCTGCCGACACGGGTACAGGTCCATATAGCAGGCGTCGATATATCGCATACTCATGGCGTATCCTCTCTTTCTGTTCTGGGGAGAGAGCAAGTTTAACAATGACCTTTTCTGGATAGCGCGCTACATTTCCAGAGGGCATATCCACCAAGACCTGAGCCTCGTATACCTGCCCAATAGAACCCTCTCCTAATTTCTTCCCAATAAGAAGAGTCACGCAGTCGTCGTAACGATATGAACGCTGTCGACCGAGACTGTTTGGTCGTCTAAAGAACGAAGGCAAGCTAGAATGATAATTACCGTTCTGCATGTAGATAAGAGCTATGTTTCGACTAAGAAGCTCATGTATCAACTCCTGGGGCTAGATCGTTGAGTATGGAAAGGCCATGTTAATAGTATAACCTACCTCGGGTGATGTTTCATCAAGCGTCTCTCCGAGTCTACGACGGGAACGTCTGACGGGGGCAGCTGCTTCGGTATTATCCCGTGGTCGTTTGTGGGACTTGCCAGCATGCAGACGCTTGCCTTTGATTAAAGTAGGGTCAAGGAGCGGAGCACGGTCAACAGCGTCGCGCAAAATTGCTGCATTGATTGCTACCATGAGCTTTCCAAAGGGTGGATTGGAGCAATTTTGAACGTCGACTAGCTCAGATATGTAGAGTGTTTGGGTCTTCCGGCGTCGAATGCCGACCCTGAGGAAGCTCCCGCAATCGAAGATGATAAACGTCGAATCTGAGTGAACAGCTCGCGCCCAAGCCTAGACTCAATCATTACACGGCTTTACACAAAGAAAAGAGAGGCATACTCGTTGTATGAAGTCTGCAGCATTCACTTTGTATCTCGACGTTCCCTGTCCAGACTTGGGAACAGCAATTTTCGGGAACGAAGGGGTGGACTTTTTCTTTGGGGAAACTTGCGGCAAGCTCCTTGCAGATGGTCGACCCTTGAGCCTTTCGCTGCGACGTGGATGGGCGGTATCCACCACAGCTGGGACCACGTCACTAGACGGCATGGGCGCCGTTTCCAAGAGGTACGTTGATACGTCCGGCTGCGATACGTGAGCTGAACTCGTAAACTGCCGATGTCCCGACGTGCCACAGTGCTTCCAAGGGAAGATATCAAGAGTAACCAAACTCGAGATATCTTCCAAGACGGATTGTCCGGAAAGCGCGTATGTGTCCCAAATCGCCAGTTCAGGTGAATTGTCCCACATAGATAGAAGGAGTGTCTTCCGATCTGAATCCCAAAATTCCAACCTTTCAAGCATATCCTTTCTCGTAGAAGCACTATACTTGAGGGAATGCTTTTGTGAATGAAATTCCTCCGGAGGCCCTGGACGTCCGCTATCCATCCTAAACGGTGTCCTGAGGTCAGGTTGATCTGGATGAACAACGAGAATGGAAGCAGCCTGTAATAAAGCACGCGATCCGCGATGGTACTGTTCCGCGATGTCGGTAGCATTCTTGGGGGGTTCTCGGCAATTATAGAATCCAGGACGGAGGCAAAGACGGGAAGAACGGAAGGTTTCGTTCTCAGAAGTGAATGTATGAACGTAGTCATCAAGGGCTTCTGAGAGAGTGGATATGAGGGAGGGTAGAGCCGTGACTTTCTTGAGAATTAAAGAATCATCCAAGTGTTTGTCAAAGAAGGTGATGGGCGAAGAGTATGGCTTAGGGATGTCGGAATCGGGGTCCTGCTCAAGAGGGAGTGGAGCAAATCCAAAGAGATTTTCAAAGTCGACCTCTGGTAGGTAGAACGAAGCAGACTGGGCGCGTGAATTCTTCATGGTTGATGTTCAAAAATGTTGCGTGAGAAGTTGACGTTGATCGGCATTCGGTCCGAGTGATCCGGGACGTATCCTGAGACACGCAAGCTTCAGCCTACAAACAAATTGTTGCATTGTCGTCTACAGACCAGCAGGCCCGGCACCCGGGACCAAAACCAGATTCAGTTCCTGAAGAGGACCACTACTTGTACCGTTTGGATTTTGATGCTACTTTTAAGATTCATTCACTATCAGTCTTTGCAGGTGCGAACATTTTTGAAGCCAGAAAGATAGTAGGTGCTATATTCTAGCAACTTCCTTCACAGCTCTATTTTATACGCCATCGTCAACATGTTGTCTTACGCTGCTCTCAAGAATAAGACCAATGACCATATTTCTGACTCGGATTCCAATCATGGCATACTTACAGAGGACATGATGGGATCTCGAAGGTCAGGCCGCGGATATATCCCATGCACGAATGCAATGATAAACACCGCGTAGAGCTGTGCGATATGCTGTACCGTAATTCAAAGACGACCAAGGCTATGTGGAAGTGACGGACAGCTAACAGCGGATATATAGACTGCTCAAGATAGCCAGATGTAATGCCAGGACTGGAGGTCAGGGAAAGACCGACGGAGCTTGTAACCAATTAAACAATACCAGTGGTTATTTTGAGTAAGTTGCCCAAGTTCAGAGGCTTCTTCGCCGGTAAAGAAGAAAAGACACAAGGGATCCAGACCCGTTGTCGTTCCAAAAGCGAAGGTATCTTCTTTTTGAAAGAAGTATGCGACATCGCAGAAAGTCGTCTGAAGTGAACTCGATACTTCAGGAAAAGAGGCGACAACGATAGAGGTAGAATTGTCCAGACATTGCACTAGGATGACGCAGGATAGCTAGTGACGGAGTAGTCGTCGATATTTTCACCATCTAATAGAAGACCTAGCCGATCCTGTTCAGCTACCATCTGATATCGCGAGCCACGCAATTTTGCTCTGCCGAAGTCAGCTATGAAGTATCCTCCCTTATCATCTTCGAGGAGATTCCAAGACCTGATATCGCCGTGAGCGACACCCGCTTTATGTATGGAAGTGAGTATTTCGATGTATTTAGCCCTAATAAATATTGATGAATATGTCGGAATCTTGCACGCTGAGGTAACATACCGTTCTTCAGCAGAGACTGTGACACCTGTACCTAGCGGACTCCAGCGATATGCCAGTGCCATGCCAGCGTGACTCGGGATGAGAGCTCCCGCTTCCGATTCGACATCTTCAAGAAATCCGAAAGCACGAGGGATGTTAGTTACCCGCATGGGCCCATCAGACAGATGGCGATATATGTTATACTCGTGTCGAAGTCTTTCCGTCTGTCTCTCAGAAAGGGCAAGCTTGACTATCACCTTGTCGGGATAGTGCGCTATGTTCTCGTCACCCAAATCGACTTCGAGAGATGCTTCGTAGGCTTCCCCCACTGCTCCTCGACCCAACTTCCTGCCGAGTACCATGATTAAGCATTCATTACAACGGTAGGAGCGATTTCGACTCGAGCTCCCGGATCGTCGAAGAAACGAAGGATACGGGGAATTAGATTTCCCATTTCGGAAATACAGAAGCGCTACGTTGCGACTGCTCAGTTCGGAAAGGACATCCTAGGATATCTCTCATCAGTTTAACCAGCTTTAGCACATTCAACGGGACTCACCTCTGGCTCGACCTCCTTGTTCGGCTCTCCAAGCCTGCGACGAGATCTCCGGACAGGTACTGTATCATCTCTGCAGCGTCGACGTTTGTACGAAGTTGACTGTGATGAAGGCTTATTCTTACGAAGCGATGGATCTAAAAGCAGAGTACGGTCCATGGCATCACGTATAATCGCTAGGTTTATTGCTGTCGCGACCTTGCCATATGCTGGGTCAGTACGGCTGTTAGCCTCAACCAAATCGGAAATATACAACGTCTGGGTTTTGCGGTGTCTGATGCCGACTCTGAGATTCTTTCCACAATCAAAAATGATTACGGTCGAGTCAAAATCAACTGCCTGCGCCCAAGCCTAAGGCAATATGAATCAGGGTACAGTACAACGGAGCAGGATGTAGTTGCTGACTTACGCATTGTACAAAACCTGCAGTGCTCGCCTGATATTTATGGTTGGCAGAGTTCTTCGGCGTGATGATGGTCTGTGTTGGGACTGCCGCTTTACGAGCGAGACGTGTGTTATGGTCGGAACTGTTGAAAGTGGATGTCGTTGGCGGAGCTAAGCTTTTAAGGCGCTCGCTACGACGAAAACGGGTAGGATCAATCGCCTGCGCAGAACTGGCAGCGGGCTTCGTCGCCCATAATTTAGAGACATCGGGAGGTGCAACTCGGTGAGAAGGAGACTCTCGGTAAAGTGATCCTCCTCTCTTCCAAAAAAAGGTGGAAAAACTTGACAATCCTGCTATGTCCTCCAATATTGTCAAGGGGGATGCGGGCCGTCATCCCGGCACATCCGGTTGGTCGGTCGGTCAGTCGAAAAGGTCACTAAAAATAATTTTGCTGGTTCAAGTAAATTAGCATCTGAGTACCTCATACTCAGTTACAAAGCCCAGATTACATGCATAAATGACCCAGAATAGCTTCAGAGCCAGAGAAAGGCATTCCAAAGCAAAGCAATGTGAATTTTCAATTGATCAAGTAGGATTTAGTTCCTTACCTTGTTTGGACTTAGTATCCTATGAAGTGTGTTGGCCTAGAAAGATAATATTACACTAGAAGCATTGTGCATGTACAGTAGAGAAGTGGACTCACCGTTAGTATAATAGCCTGTATGGACACAGCGAAACACGAAAGTACAACGGAAGACAACGGACCGGAAATCTTGTGCGTCATTCAGTCACATGACGCATCCTTTATGGGTATGTTGTTCCCACGCGGTCGGTCGGTCGGCCAGGCGAGGGCTTAAAAATAATATCGACCCGATATGATTTTCTTAACTTTTACAACCCCCTTGAATAGTCTTCCCCGACGGTGCAAAGGCCTCATAAACGGACATGTGGGGGAGGCTCTTCCGCATTGAATCGTCCAACGCGTTTATCATGACAGGCCAAGTCGGCCCTCTCTTGTACGCGTGTTCAAGAGAGTATTGCCCCGAGTGGAAATCCTGAGGAGGTTCTTCATCCAAACTTTCTGACATCAAGTAGACAATCATTAACTCAGGTTGGTCAGGATGAAACGAAAGCACAGATGCCGCTTGAACAAAAGAGTGGCCTCCTTCACAGTAGCGGTTAGACGTCGGACGCCATGGCGACGGCATGTTTCAAACATGTTTACTATAAATGTCCCGCCTCATGGTCATGAAGGGAGAATAGAATGGTTTGCCTCGGGATTTGAACGACGAGACAAGGAAGGCCTTTGACTCGTTTTAGAATGAGTGAATCGTTCGTAGAACGCCACTCGCGACCAATTTGGGGCGGGAACTTCCAAGTCTGGATCATGCTGTAGCTGTGGTGGCACAAAGCTGAGGAGCTCCTCCAAAGCTTCGATATCGACGGGGGATCCATTGCGAGGCTCAAGTGAGTCTGACATAGGACATAGCCTAGACGAATCCCAAGCAGAATGTGGAATAGGCCAAAAATTGATTGCGACAAATCTAACCTGGGAACCTTGATCGGCATTCGGCCCGATCGGCCCATCACAACACGAAAATCGAGAATAAATATTCTTCATTTATTCGACGCTCATTTACTCGTATAATAGATTTTGCAGATCAAAATTCAATTAGAAGACTATCTAAGGCATGAATTTCAGAAGGACGTTTCATTGCTAGGTGTCATTGCTACAAAGCTCGTTACCGTTTCGGATAGGCGAACCATACAACAGAGCTTCCAGCCACTAATGCTCAGCCTTCATTTTTGCCGTATCGAAGTCAATTGTAGGCATAATTCTTTCCCATCAGTGCGATCGGATGTCTCCATGAGCGACACCGGCGGCATGGGTACTCTCTAGAGTAACGTAGCATTGTGATGTATGCATCAGTCTTGGCCGAATTGACATCACATCATCTGAACACACCTTTCTTCTGGAGAGACGGTGATTCTAGATGCGGGCGGGTCTGAACGGTGGGCCAATGATTGGCCGAAATGAGAGCCCCCGCATCGGATACCATGTCTTCGAAGAATCCGAAAGCAGTAGGGATATCTCCTGCCGCGATAGGCACAGGTCCAAATAGCAGACGTTGGTACATCGCATACTCGTAGCCTCTCTGTCTGTTCTTCGGAGGGCGCGAGTTTGACGACTACACTTCCAGTGGGGACAGTTGCATTGGTAACGTCCCGTTGTTGTTCACGGGACTTGCTTTTGAGTAAAGTCGAGGAGTGGAACACGTTCAACGGCATCGCGGAGTATAACCACGCTCATCACGATCATGAGCTTTCCAATGGTTGGACTGGAGCAAGTGCGAATATTGACGTGCCCAGACACGCAGAGTGTCTGGTTATCCCGCCGACTGAGGAGGTTCCTGCATTTGAGTACGAGTCGGCGTAGACAACGCGCGCCCAGGCCTAGATTAAGGTGTTAAAAGAGACAGAGAGATAGAGAGAGGAAAAACATACCTCTTTGTATCAAGTCCGCGACATTCGCTGTGTATCTCGACGTGCAGATTTCGGAACAACAAATTTTGGAGTGACAGGCTCCTTGACTAGCAACGAACGGGTGAGATTTTCCTTTGAAGAAACCATGAGGTGAGCCCTTCGCAGCACTTGAGCCTTTCGCTACGAAGTGGATGGGTGGTCTCAACAATAGCTGTGACTACACCACCAGACGGGACCGGTGTTGTATCCCATAGCTACTTTGATGATGCCCCGACACGCCATAACGCGTCCAAGGGAAAGCATCAGGAGCTGCAAAACAGGACAGCGTGTACATGTCCAAAATTGCCGGTTGAGGAAAACAGTCCCGCGAGAGAAGAAGTGGCTTCCGCTCCAGACTTGAGGGAGTACTTTTGTGAATGGAATTTGTCCGGAGGTTCTTTGTCCATCCAAAAGACTGCCCGGAGTTCAGGCTGATTTGGATGAACAACGAAAAGGGAAGCGGCCTGCAAAAAAAATAGAGGCGTCGTCGTGATGATGTCGCTCCGTGATAGTAAAGACCGGAA
Source organism: Armillaria borealis (assembly GCA_030435635.1). Lineage (NCBI taxonomy): Eukaryota > Fungi > Basidiomycota > Agaricomycetes > Agaricales > Physalacriaceae > Armillaria > Armillaria borealis. The sequence continues at coordinate 208,614 of JAUEPT010000010.1, read as the reverse complement.
GAACAGAACGATTCGTTCTTAGATTTGAGGGTAGAAACGTAGCCATCAAGGGCGTCAGAGATGGTGGATATGAGGGAGGGATTATGAGGCTTTGATCTTTTAATTTTTAATTTTGCCTGGCTTTCCTGCTACTGGGTGCTTCTCCCCCACGGCCGGAGGGTCCGGTGCGTGGATGCTTGGCTCAGTAGTGGGGGGTTGGGTCTGGGCGTCGTACAGATGAGGGTGGTGATGTACATATTTAGTACTTACTCTCCCCGTTGTGTACGTAATGTCTGGGACCGGCGTTCACTGTGTGGACACTGCCGTGTAATACTACCTACCTACCTACCTTGAGAATGAGAGCTATCCAAGTGTCTGTCAAAGAAAGTGATGGGCGAAGACTATGGCTTTGGGGACGTCGGAATCAGAGTCCTGCTCGAGAGGAAATGGAGCAAATCCAAAGAGCTGTTCGAAGTCAACATCCGGTAGATCGAATGAAGCGGACTGGGTGTCATCCGGACGTTGAGGTTCAAAATAACGTCACGTGAGAAGTCTCTGCGGGGTGACAGATGATATTTTGGCTCGCAGCCTCGACGTGTTTGAGGTTACTTTCGTCGGCCAAAATCAAGGAAGAGCTGAGGCACTCGTATCTTCCTCGATCGAACATTGTCACCCTGAGGATGTCTAGTTTCTGACCTTGGACACAGACGTTGGCTAGTAGGGCGGTTTCGGAAGCGCATGCAGAGGCGTCAGCAGTCTCGTCCCAGCTAGTCGACCGTCTACTTCATTTTCTCCTAGCATTTTTCGTGTTCGGCGATATTGGTAGGTTTGGTGAGCGACTGCTGGTTGTAGGGAAGACGAAGTTGACTGCGCTTTCTTGGCGTAGGTTCATCGTTGGGAAAGGGGTGTTCGTATGATGAGAGGAGGCCTAGCTGTTCGCAGGACGAGGAAGGAGAGACGAGATCGCAGAAGAGTGCATTTTGGGTCAAAGGAACCGCCGGCTGATCGGTCCGGCAGCCGAGCCTTTTTCACCAACTACGGATGGCACGACCTATGCACTGTGAGTGTATGCGCTTAACAGCTAATCCCAGACTCACCCTTTGCAGTTTTGTAGATACCTCTTGGCTAGACTCATCTGACTCTTTGCGCCAGAGTCGCCGATCTCCATGCCGCCCTCAACCTTCCTGCTCCAGACTCTACGCTCCTCGCAGGGCCTCAACGCATGCATCTCACTCTCGGCGCCACGAACCTCAAGGCCTCACCCCCGAGTCTCTTCCAACTGCGTTTGACCTCTTGCACCGCCTCCCGACGCTCTCCCCGCTCACAGCTGTGCCCCCGACCATCACCCTCGACACGCTCGTCGTGCTCCAAAGGGAATCCCGTCGTCGTGCCCACGTCTTATAGGTTGGCCCGTCTCAGTCTGAGCCTCTGTTCGCCCAAATAAACGAAATCTTCCGTGATGAAGGCTTCATCATCGACACGCGTCTCCTTAAACTGCACATGACGCTCATGAACAGCACTTACAGAAGACCCAGGGCCAAACAGCCTCAACCGTTTGATCATGGTAGTATCCTGTGGCAGGCAGGTGTATTGTACTGTTTCGGGGTGCTGGAGAGCGAGCACGCTGAATTACCGATGGCTGTGACGATGGGCTCGTACGAGGCACCGAGAGTTCATCCGTGCAAGATGGGAAGCTGGGTCACTGACGGCGCATATGTCAGCCGTGGCAGTGCTCCGTTGTCGTCGTCCCTTTGGAATGCTGCTCAGCATTCCTGGCCTTCTCCATCATCTCCCCGTTCCTTTATCAGCGCACTACTATGATTTGACGCGGCTAATACATACGTGTCCAGCTCATGCCCCTTCACCGGTGCACGACGTCAGCACACTGCACGACATCATCCATACATTTCGGCGTCTATGGGAAGGTTCAAATACTCCCCTTCTTGAAGATGATATCCTCCGCCGTGCTAGTATAGGAGAGAACTCATTCTGTTTCGATGGGCGCCGAGAGTAGCTGCGACATGGATGGCGTGTATGTCAGGCCGGTCCTTAACCGTTCGTCCTTCTCATTCTGGTCACAATAGACTTGGCTGAACTGCATATGTTAGACGTTTGAGACCCTCCCAAGGGACGATATACGCTCCTCTGCGCCGCTTTTCGCTGCCCATCCTGAATGGGAGAATTTACGTCTGCGGTGTGATACGTCGACTCTGCCTAGATAACGACTCCCATTTTCTCATGCTCTTGGCGCGTGAAGGTTTCCTCGGAATTGTATATCCTTCCCGTTGTTTGTGCCGCTACGATTCAGTATCTCCAGGAATCGCGAAGGAGCACAAGACATGCGTATTGTCCCCTTCAATAAGCAACAGTATGACATCTAACCCCGAACATGCGGATCGTAGGGACAAGCTCAGTGAGTCAGAAGCAATACGGAAGACTTTATGGAAGAACTGATGTCGTAAATCTACCAGGTCATTGCATCCGCTTCAATACAATTGGGATCAAAAGTCGAGTCATAAGCTGAATATCTGAGTGAATGCTCCGCATGATGTTGATCGGGGAACATCGAATACGGCGCTCTCCCCCCCAACCTTCTATCAGCCAGTTGTCCAGTTGTCTAGCACGAATAACATGGTAACATGAAAATTTCTCCGAGAAGTGATGAGCACCTTGGATAACCCGGATACAATGATATTACGCGCGCGAATGAACTTTATTCACTCGTGGTCGTCTTGGTGAGCTCAGTAATGAAGAGTTGGCAGCGACTTGGCAGGACTGTGCGACAGTTCTGTAGGCGCCAGTAGTGGGAGAGGCTTTGATTATGGACGCCGACGTGGCCTTCAACTGAAAGGATACTCCTGATACGGGTGCCACGGATGTCAGTTTTGGTGCATCAAGGACTTTTTGCCGCCCTCCTGAGAAGCATGGCGACTTAACGTTTTTACCTAAATCCCTGTAAACTGATTAAGGCTGGTTGCGAACAATGATAGAAGTTTTCATACCGGTCAGTCTTCCACCACATCCGAGCGCTGAATGTTTCGGCCGGCGACAGCCTGTTCCTCCGTATAAGTAAGGTTTGAAGGAAAGGTATATCGTAACGGTCTTCACGGTGTGCGTTACCCGCGATGCTCTGCTTTCCGTTTCTACAGCGGACCATGCCGTGTAATATGATGATCATGATGATGATTGCCAAGCGCCGAGATAAGGTTGGGCGGACACCTAGGAAGAAGCCATTTTTACGGCTTTTTGTATACACTGACAGCTTGGCAGTTGCATGTGTTTTGCGCGAGAATGGAAATCATGGTTTAGGGACCTGAAGACGAGTACTATTTCGGCGATCTCGGAGGGCTTGAAGTCCCAAAAACACGGTTTATGACGAAGTCCGAGCCTTAGCTTCATCCACGAAAAACGAAAACGCCCCTGACTGTCTTGCTGTATCCAAACAGCTCAGAATGATACACCGTTCCACGAAGGGCTTGCGAAGGGCTGTTCCGAAAATACGAACGACATAGGTTAACATTGATCGAGATCACTCATGGCCGTGGCGTGGACTCATTAACAATGAACATTGCTTAATCAATGTCGATGAAGGTGCTGTTGACTTTGTTCATTAAGATGGACGACGTAATGATCAATACCACGAGGATCCTTTCGACTTCGAATCTTCTCCCGCGACACTTGAGATTGTACTCACTAGTGAGGCCGAGACGAGTGGAGATACCCTTGTAGAAATACGCTCCAAAACGGTATGAATAAGAAGCAGCAAGGCGATGACCGGGACCGTTCAGTGAGAAGGAAGGAAGCAAGTTTCCTTGACGCTGACGAGTTATTAAAAAGAGTCTAACCTTTCCCAGAGCCTGTGCCTGCGATGACAAGGGAATCCTGGTCTTCATAAGATGCAAGCGCGCCCGGTTAAGTATCTGGAAATACGATCAGCGTTAGCTTGAATGAACGTAGCCGAGTCACATTAATCATGTTCAACACTTACAAAAAAATCCAAAGTCCACATAGATATGGCACTGTTATAGGCTCATTCCGGTTCGCATTTTTCAGGACAGGCTCTGGGAGTGTCGATGCCACATGGTAAATCCTGGCAGATGGCGATTTAGATATTAGGTATCTAATGTGGCGCTGAAAGCAACTTACTAGTATCGATAACGCCCCTACTCTAGCAGTATTCCCCGAGCCTTTACAGCGCGGAGCTGCGCGACTTGCTATGGCCCTTGCTCGTAGACACCCTGTCACCCTGTGTACTTGAAGACGCTCAAAGACCGTTATCTGAGATAGACCTTGGATGGTCAGGTGTAGGAAAAAATGCCAAGATTATTTGTTTGTGTGTTGATCAATGTGGTATCTGGTTAGAACAGAGCGAGCAGGGAGGTGAATACGGTCGGTCAAAGGAGCAGCTAGTAGTATCTGTCAAATCTCAAAAAGGTTGGGTCAGGTACTTAGATTAGGAATCTTGATCTGCACTGCCATGCCCTGCCTGCCACCTCTGCCGCCTTGCCCTGCCCTCGATGGGGGAGGCGAAAGAGCCGAGATATAAACCTAAGCAGAGCCAGGCGCCAGTGACGAAAATATCTCTTGGTGCTTCGCGAGGACTCATATCAAAGTCCAGTAATACCGAGTCTACTGTGCTTTCGTTTCATCCAGACCAATCTGTGTTAATGGTTGTCTTCTCGATGTCAGGAAGTTTGGGTGAAGAACCCCCTGATTTCCACTCAGAGCGATACTCTCTTCAACACGCGTACAAGAGAGGGCCGACTTGGCCTGTCATGGTAGACACTTTGGACGACCAAGTTTGGAATGATGGAAGGGCCCTTCTTCTATCAATGCGGATTGTCGAGCGGCAATTGGAGTACAACTGTGGATGTATGCACACTGAAGGGCAAGGTGTATATAAGTAGTATCCATGCACAGAAATATTACATTGCAGCAAGAAAACATGAAGAAAAGGGAATGTTCAAGGGTACATACATGTAATAATGATATAGCTAGCAGCGCTACTGAAACTTTTCCTTGTAAATCCATGCCAATCCGATATCGCTCTGACCTTGGGCAACCTGACGGGAAATGAGCTGATGGAAAAAGTACAAGAGAGTGAAAGACAACCCACAGCCTTCCGATACCACCTCGCCGCCTCCTTCCTATCCTTCTTACATCCCTTCCCATTGGCCAGGCAAAACGCCAAATCGCTCTGCGCATCAGGGTCCCCTAGCCGGGCAGCAGTGGTGTAATAGCTCTATTGCTCCGATCAATACTCGATGATAGATGAAGACAACAGATAACTCACCACAGCCATCTTCTGGTCCTTGACGACTCCCCAGCCATGGAAGAAACACTGCCCGACTTCGTATATAGCGAGGACCAGCTCGCTCTTGACTTCTTCTTTCCCGCTCATCCCTCGCTGTCGCTCGAGATCGCCTAGGGCGAGTTCAGCTGCTTTCCTCAACCAGCCAAACCCCGTCTTCTCGTTCTTCGGGCATCCCCACCCATGGCGTAGCGTGAGACCCCACATGAGCATTCCCACTCCGCAGCCTCCGTTGAGTGTAGCGCTCTTCTCGAAGCACGAGGCGGACTCGGTCAGTCTGTTTGCCTCGTGGTGTGTTATGCCCAGTTGAAGGTAGTCGGCCTGCGTTGTGGGTGCGTTCAGGGTTGGTGAGGGAGATTGGGTAGTCGGCTGAGGCACGACAGTGGGCTGTGATTGAGCTCCTGGTGGGAAATGAGGTGATGAAGGACTCGAGCTGCCGTTGTCAAGCTGGTAGAAGGAATATGTAGAGTATAGACTCGCTGGAGAGTCTGCACGCACAGATGGCGGCTTCCGGGGTAGTGAGATTGCCTCTGGACGGTGTACGGAGAGCATGTTGGGGCTAGGATAGGGATTCGCTGCTGGGCTATGTATTGTGTCCGTTGGGCTTGGCGAACATGATCCTGGCTGAGACAAGGGTAAATTCTGGAAATTATCTGGCGGTGCAGGGAAGTGAGATGGTGAAGGGCCTCGATAGCTCGATGCAGGTGATGAATGATTGCTCCGTCCGTTCCGTTCGAGAACCCTTCGTTTCCGATCCTCCAGCTCAGCTGGGGACTCTTCCGAGGGGAGGGTAGGGCGGACGGGTCTTGAGTAATTGTTGGTTACTGCAGAGCGAAGGATGGGAGCTTTGCCTACGGGGCGGATGGGTTCGTCTGGCACTGGCGAGACGACTACGCTCGGGACAGGGGAGTCTGGGCCCGCAGCATAGGCGTCGTATACTTCGTCATCGTCGTCGGTAACATAGTCATTTGCCAGGTGCTTGTGAGGCGAGGTGCCATGAGATTCCCATGAGTCGCGAATGGCTGGGGCAGACGAGTAGATGCTCTCCTCGTCGTAGTAGTGATAATCGTCGTGATATGCCTGCGACGAGTCGCCTGAAAAGTCTAGGTACGAATTGTCGTCTTTCGATGACCTTGTCGCCGTAGAGCCGCGAGAGAAATGACTGTGAAGAAGTGGTGAGGAAGGGGTGAGATGATGGCCCGAGTGCTGCGGTTGCTGTCTTGGGGGCGTCATTAGATGATTACTGGATGAGCTCGAAGCGTTCTGAGTAGGATAAGTGAACTGGGGATTCAATCTGGAGCTGCTCGAGGAATGAGCTGGTGGAAGCCTGACTGGCTGTGATATATTCTGGCGTCTGCCCAGTGCTTCGAGCGGCGATGAATGTTGCAAGGAATACGGCGACGAGGGCTGGTACGGTCTGCTCGTGGCCATCATGGTTGGAAGAGAAAGGACGGGCTTGCCAGAGAACGGCGCGAATGACGGCGACTTGATGTCGAGGGAAGGAAGGAAAAGAAGATATCATGGACCGGCAACAAAAGATAATTTATTTGATCACAGTAGCTGGGTTACATAACAGACTAGGCCGCATCTCGCATATATCGCCTGGCTTGGCCTCGGCAGGTGACAATTCAAGTTCAAGAGCGGCTTATTTTCACCGGTGCAACCGACAATCACCTTCACAGAAGGCTCCACGATGGTGAGAAAACGAAGGCCACCTTTAAAACGTTAAATAATTATCTGCCAAGGATCTTCCCGAGATGACCGAGATTCTACTGCTCAAGTTTTTAGCTTTATCATCGTTACCGGATAAAAGAGCCGTATCAAAGGCACTTCAACTAGGGCCGCTAGAGGACCCTTTGGCAACCAGCTGAGTATGACAGAGAGGAGGGAAGAAGCAATGAAGTATAATGTCTTGGCCACCTGACTTTCAGATATCTGAACGGCTAGCACGCGATATCATATTCATATATTATCCCAAAGCATCAGACGGATTCCAAAGACAGCATACATAAACCTACTCTTGCCCAACAGCCACATTGAACACTTTCTGTACCAACACAGCCGCAGGGTCCGTCGAGCCTTCCAACCTTGCAAACGACACTGTCGACAGCGTCGTCGAGAACGTGCGCAAATACGGCGAGTACTAAAAAAAAGCGACCTCAAATCAACACAACCCGCAAACAACAAAGAGAACGGAGACATACCACTCTGCAGAAGTGCCGGTACCATCCCCACGTCTCCCAGGTATTCCACTCTTCCTTGCCCCAGTTCGCCCGGTTGTGCCATGCCTTCTCCGTGATCACGTCGGGGCTCGAGGGGACCAAGTAAGACATGAAACCCTCCAACGTCCGCGACAGTACAGATTTTTGCTCCCTCGTCAAGGTCGAAAATGCTTTAATAGCACTGGTGAGCGCAGGATTTTCGGGCATCTCATCTGAGAAAGAATCAAGTCAGTAACTGAGATCACACACATGCAGGAGAAGACAAAATTACTCTTTTTGGCTTCAGCATCGACTTCCATGCTGGCACCATCTTCAGCAATAGCCCTAGCCCGCGTATCATCATCCTCCTTCCTCAGCACAGTCAGCTTCTTCCGTGCGATGCTCACCCTCCCATTCCCTTTATCCAACGCACCCTTCAACAAGTCCCACTGCAGCACGCCCAGCGCCGACGGACTACCAAGCACATCATCCTCCGTCCTCCCATGCTCAAACGTCCACGCCACCACGTCCGTCGGGTCCACGATCTGGTACTGCATCAATTTGTCAAACACTATGACCACCATCTGCGAGTTGTATTTCCAGAAACGGGCTACGGCATTCATAACGTCTGTTTTGGCTTCTACGTTTCCGGTAGCGCCGCTGTTGACGATGTGTCGGAGGAGGGGGAGGTAACGTTCTATGGCGTTCAAAAGGTGGGAGAAAGAGCGGGAACCAATATGTAACAGCGATTGAATGGCGATGGAGCGAACAATCGAGTCGGTATTGACATGCCCGTCTTCGGACGCCTCAACTGCGGATCTGAGCGCGTCGAGGTGAGAGATGACATCTTCAGCGTTCGCCCTCCCTCTAAACAAATTCAGCACTGATTGTGCATTATCGTGGTGGGGATTGACTAGGAGTGCATTAGAATAATTCAAATCATTGTGCAGAAATCTTACTAGGATCGTCAAACTCAAAACTGGGCCCTGGTGCTTGTTTAGGTACAACATACACCTCGGGATCTTGCATAGGTTCCGGCAGGGTCTTCGCGATGCGTTCGTAATACGCCAACCGAATCTCGTACTCCAACGCACGTCGCATAAACGCACGCCGGGGATTCTGAATCACCAAGGCAATGTCGGGAAGCCTACAAGACCTCAGAACCACATTTAGTGAACAAACAAGAAGACGACCGACCATTCCTTCCACACCCATTGGAACCCAAAGTTACTCATATGCACAGCAAACCATTCAGAGAACCGCCGAGCTATATCCAGATCCAATCCGTCACTCAGATATCCGTATAGTTTACGGATCGACTTTCCGACCGCGGGGCCCACGGTGGAAGGTGACAGTTTACAGAGTTCCGTGATGACGCTCATGTAGTAGATGGATTTCTGTGATGATTCAGGCAGAACGAAGAAAGCTCCAAGGATCGTCTGAAGAGATAGTCAGTCGCAAGTGGTATGACAGACAAGAGGCATTTACCTCAATAATTGTACTCTCTAGTTGCCAGCCTCTTCCTGGTACAGGCTCTATATCAACAACGGGGGCGCCAGGTTTGGGCTTGAAGGTTCCTGGAAGCATCCATTTGGGATACTCGAGAAGGATACGTGCGCACTCCTTCCGATTGACCTCGAATATATCAAGTATCGATACGAGATCCGTCCGAACAGCATATCCTTCAGGTGTATTGTAATCAGGAGACACCTAGGTTCGAGTTTAATGATATACGATGAGAAGAAGCAAAGCAAAGAAAACTCACGTCGTTTTCGAATAAACGAATAAAGTATTCCGGCCATTCTTCCTTCTTGATCGGTGCATCGTCTCCCATTTCGTTTTCTAGTTCGATAACTTCTGGGGGTACAAGGACGGAGGGAAGAGAGAAGGGAGTGAAGGATTCCAGATCCAGAGCTGGGAAATCAGCATACGGACGGGGAAACGAGGTCAAGGATTCTGCATATCCGGATTTTTCAAGAGCTCCGAGTGATGCTAGTAGGATATCCAGGAGCTGATATCGAATGAGAAAAAGGAAGTCAGAACGCGATATCCATACTCACCTCATCCGCATTGTCGGTAGTGACACTCGTCGAAGGTAAAGACATCATTGGATGAACAATCCATTTTGCGCTCGTCGTAGTTTCGTTGAAAGCGACGATAGCATTAACAATGTCCGTAGCATTGGACGCGTGGTTCGTCTTGATAACAGAGCCGGCAATCATCAGTCCCTCAGCAGCGCAGAGAGCAGCGCGCTTTGCTCGTCCATGAGAAACACCGAATTCGTCGAGAACGGCGGTGAGAGATTGGAGTAGGCCAACGAGTGAATCGATGGAGACCAAGTTTGCTAGCGTCAGGTGAGCGAAGAAGTGTATCTGAGTAGATGGTAAGCGTAAGGATGTGGTATACAAGGGCAGTGACGCACGCAAAACCGAGTTTCTCTCCATGCCAGTTGGTCGACATATGTCTGGAAACCTTTCCATATATCTTCGAGAATCTGGCGACCCAACGAGGGTTCTCCGTCTGGCTGTTCGTGTAGGAGTCGCAGTAAGGCAGCGTAGTAAGGGATTTTGTACGGCTGCTCCGTCACTCTGAATAACGATGAGCTGGCCGGAAAAGAGCACGACGACGCGTCAAACGCACCCTATCCGAAAGGCCTCCGATAGACTGGAGATGGCAGGAGGAACGAGAGCACGAATCTGCTTTTCTAGGTGGGGCAGCTCCTCGACTGGATCCTACAGCGCACCAATGATTACAGCCGAACAGTAAAGCTTTTGCAGAGCGACTCACCACCTCTCCAAGCTTGAAAATTGCGGATTTGAGCTTGTCCTGAGGAGACTCGATGATCTCGCGTCGGTCATAGTCGTCTGGAAGAAAGATTCGTCTGGCTAGAAATTTGGCAAACTTGCAGTAATCTCACCTCTGTACCGTCGGCGTCCGCGGTAGCTCATCGTCACGTATAATAATTGACGAGACTATTGTCCAGGCAGGCCTATTGAGCTCAATTTAAGTATTTTTCAGATGCACTGGCCGTCACCGTGTTGGTCGACGAGCAGAAATGCTGACTCATCAGACACCTTTTTGGATATATCGATACTGTTTCAGGACCAGGCCGGGTCGGCATCACGCTGGACACCCTATATTTAGTGACACCCCACAGTCGAAATCGCCGAAATCGACACTCATTTAACTACACGACCCAACCATCCATTCTGGCTAATTCATCCCGACCACGATCACCTTTTCCCCCTCGGAATGACCATGTTGAACCAATAGCCATCTTCCATCCAAGACTTGGTGCGTTTTTGGAACTAGGCCGCCGCCAGAAAATCATCGAGGATGGCGAAGAGCACTTGGGAATCCCTCATTGGTTCGTCCTTGATGCGTGCCTTGTCCTTGCTGGTAGCAAGGGGTTTTTGTCTTCTACTGCAGACCCCCCGGGGAGGATCTCCACAAGCGTAGATGATTTTCTTACCGGTATACAATACTGGTTCTTCCTGGACGATGCTACCGACTATACGATATGTACCGATTTCTCCGATTGGGAGCCGCTCCCCCGGGAAGATGTCCCAGAACGTTGGTTGGCGATAGATAAATTCAAGACACTCAACACAGGCCGAAACGACGCAATTAGGGAGTCCTCGTTCAACAAAATCGGCAATCATCTTATAAACATCGATAGGTTTTGTGCGCTCTCGGGGTTCAATCGAGAGCTTCGAGCCGTGCACCTGGTTCCACAGGCATGTGCGCCATGGGTCCGTTATTGCTTCTTCTTCCTCTTATACATTTTCTAATCCAGTGTATAGTACAACGATCATCAGTTCTACGAATATTATACCTTTCGTGTACCTTTCAGATTCGGCAAGGCTCGCCCCATTGATGATGTTCGTCAACTAGTCACTCTGGAATCCGGCCTTCACGATTGCATGAATCGACCTTCATTCGTCATCGTTCCGTTCTGTGGCGAATTCGTAGCGTTCTTTTTCACTGCATGGGAAATCGGGTTGGCAGAGCCTTACCACCTGCGTACTATGAGGCTACCTCCCCGCATTGAGGGGTATACGCTGTTTGCCCGATTCGCGTGGGCTATCACATCTATTGCTCATACTGTGGGGCCAATACATGGACCGAAGAGAAAGCAAGAGAGCGATAGATCTGCAAGCCCTTCTAGTCAACCACCGCGCCACAGGCGTAGAGGTGAGGGAGACAGTCATGTAGGCCCATCAGGCGAGAGTCATGATGAGAGTGCTGAGTCCGATGGACGCCTTTGTGATAGTAATGCTGACCGCGACGATGGTGACCTACGGTCAAGCATTCCTGATTCCTCTGACAATGACAGGCAGTCTCAGGTTGACATTGAACTCATGAAGGAACAGGAGCGCGGGCTGACCCCCAGTCAGCTGCAAATCTTTCGTGATGCAGAAGGTAAATGGCTTTGAATGCTTCCTACGATGACTGATTGTTTCTAGAGGGAATCAAACCCTTTCCAGAGTACATGTATGATGGAATGAACTATTATCCAGGTATCAGCCGCACTGAGGAAATGAAACGACGATACCTCGAAGATCATCCAACTATTTCGGCGACAGGAGAGTCTACAGCAAGAGGAGATTGATGCAGTACTTTCCTTTGCTATCTACCACCGCCCAGTTTTACTTTCAGTTTTACGCTTAGTACTTGTATGAATATTGTTGTATTTGCTTCCCTCTCGCTAATTGATGTCAGAACGATAGAAATAAGAGTCGCTCCTTGATGCCGATGCTATTCCACTTGAACGCCGTTTGGATAAACTGGACCACTTCATTAGGAAAAATGGGAGATGGCAAAACTAAAGAAGTAGAGACGGATATCTGGTGTACTTTTAGCTCTTGTCAACTGATTCGCTCCGCCTTTGATTCTTTGTCAAGGTCATAATAATTGTATCCAAGGCAATTATCGAGTTGTGTGAATATATCTGCATCAAAGGAACAAATTTGGTTTTATTAATCGTCATGACTTCTGAACAGAAACGCAAGTAAGGATGTCTAAGTTTCATATTGATAAGACAGGAAATAATGAATCATACCCAGTAGCGACAATGTTCGATGATCAACTTTGGTATCAAAGGTTGCTAAGCGTCCAATCTCAAATCTCGTATATGTGGCCTTCCGTTGGCCGAACATTCGCAGCATCAAACCCAGCCTTGAGTACGGCGGAATCAATATCTGTGTGTAATGTCTCCAGGGCAGGAAAGAGCTCGATAGTAAGTATGACCATCGCAGGATTGGCGCCGTATATGGTCAGATGGCGGATATAGGGCATTTCTAACCTAGGTGCGTAATCTTTAAGGCCATCGAACCGAATGGGGAAGTTCGGCGAGTAAAACTCTGGCTCGTAGTAATGATTCTTTGAGTAGAATCGATGGCACGGCTCTTGATCGAAGGGTTTTTCAGTGGTGTTGTACGAGAAGAGCATGTCGAGCAGTTCGACATTCGGGGGGAAGAAGACGTTATAATCCCAGGTGATATTAAGAGGGGGGTTTGTAGATACGTTGTGGCATAGAAGCGTTACTCGCCGGACATGAGGAAGGCATTTAAAAAGGCGTTCCCTGATGTAATCGGGTGCATGGTAATGGACCGACAGTGGCTGATGAGATAAACCGCAAGATCTGTGGTAGGCTCCTTGAATAAGAGGCCAAGGATGTAAGCCAAGTATGGAATTGATAGGATGTGAACGTCTGTAAGTGAGATCCTCAGGAACGTGAGGCGCCATGTCTGACACACATAAAGGGACGATTTCATGAACGAGAAGCGTTCCTTGACGTTCAAGTCGGAACTGTTCCACAGCGTCGATAAGGTGAGCTCGATGATTTCGACAGGTAAAACAGGAACTTGGGAAGACATGGGAGTCGAAAGTAGATAGGAGTGCCGGTCCGGTTGGCCGAGATCTTCTCTCTTCCTACCATATCACGATCTTTCTACGTTATCTCTCTTTTTAAAATTTACATAATTGCCCGCCTATGCCGCGTCCGTGGCAGCTGAAGCACTGACACGGGACGAGTTTCAACCTCAACTCAACTTTTAGCGGGAACACTGAAAGCCGAACTTGAACTCGAAACTGATCGCGCGCGAGTAGTAAGTACTAGTACTACTCCGTCACCTCTTCTGTTCATCCCAGTACTAGATAGAAGCGCCAGTAGTCCTGTTTAACGAAGTGAGTGGCAAAATGGTCTACATCTGTGGCAAACGCGACATGGGGACTAACTACGAAATATACCAGCTTATATACTGCGAAATCCCCGCGGGCATAAGCAACACGCAAGTAGATCGCTACGAGAACCTAGACGGCAACTGACTGTCGCACCATGAGAAGCTCGAATATTAATTTCTATCCCTTAATGAGTATGGTCCCTCAACGTTTCAACTTGTAACAGCTAATTATGCTCCGAGTGGATCAACTTGAAAGATATCAAACACGTTTAGTGAATACGTACTGCATAGTTCGCGGGTACTTATCCGTAAAGAATTGACTTGCAGACTTCGCGACCTCGGCCGTATAAATACCAGCCTGATGTCCTCTTGCTTCTCAAAGTCAGGATGAGCTATCCGAGTCCCACAAGGGACTTTCATCTCATTCCTATCCCTCAAAGACTCCGCTACGATCCAGAAATGCCTTTCCAATTCGGTTTAGGACTCAATATCCTCCTCGCATTTGCCTGCACTTTTAGTAAGTCCGTCGTCAAACTCTGTTCAAGTTCAGGCTCATTTCTGTGACCTGTCCATAGCCGTAGCAAATTTGTACTATTGTCAGCCGTTGTTAAGTGAGTGAGAGTACCCACAAATGTCTTGAGCAGTCAATAATGATTTTTTTTTTCATAGTTCAAATCTCCGAGTTTTTCGAGGTGTCGTATCTTGATTCGTCCAAGTAGGTCATTTTCTCACTTCAGAACGCTACTTATTCATCTGCATTCAGAGCCGCCACTATTATACAAGCTGGGTTCGGGTTTTATTCCTTATACCATCGGCACCTCTCACATCCATGCCAGATATGCCGTAGGACTCTTCTTCTTCGGACCTCTAGGAGACCTTCTCCGACGTCGCCTGCTAATCCTTAGCCTCATCCTCTGTTCCTTCTCCCTCACACTCTGCCTCGCTCTCGTACCTAACTGGAACGCGTTCCTTGTTCTCTCCTTCCTCGCCGGCCTAATCAATGTCATACCTCAAGTCCCTGTATCCCTCACAGTAGACTTGGCACCGCCCTCCAAACGCGCCTTTGCGCTATCTATCGTCCTCTCCGGTCTGATCCTAGGGATCCTCATTGCGCGGGTCTTTGCAGGATTGATAGCTCAGTTCGCAGACTGGCGGGTGGTGTATTACTTTGCAGTAGGCATGCAGGGGGTCGTGTTGGTTGCATGCTATGCGCTGATTCCGGATTACCCCGTGAAGAATCAGGATCTAGGCTATTGGGAGCTTATAAGGTCCATGGTGGTGTTTGCGGTAACAGAACCACTGCTGATTCAGGTGTGTTTCTTTAATGGGGAATATATCTCGCATTTATGGCTGGCTACAGGCATACTTGGTAAACTTCCTCTCGTCTGCGTGCCTGATGAACTTTTGGGTTACGCTGACATTTTTACTGGGCGGAGAACCGTATCACTATTCTACGTATGTACTTCTGGTTGGGTGGATGTTCATTTACCTAATTCTCCATCCTTAGGCTGGTGATCGGGCTTTTTGGACTAATTGGAATCTTTGGCGTGTGCATGACACCGCTTGGTGAGATTCGACAGTAATCGGTCTTGGAATAACGCGTCTCATGAATGTATCATCTAGCGGGTCGAGTCCTCGACAAGCTACTTCCGTGGTATGGCTCAGTGCTTGCTACAATTTTCACTGCGTGCTTCCAAAGCCTCTTGGTAGGCGCGGCAGGTATCAACATCGCTCCCGTCAGTATCATCATAACTCCTGTGGCAAGCATTCTTTAAATTTGTTGAAAGATCATTCTGGCGGTGCTGGGAATAGACATATTCCGCCAGATGCTGCAAGTCTCTCTTCAGATATCGATATTCAGGTAGACGGTTTCCGCCTTGCATTCGTCATTATGAGGCTGATTCACTTTGTCAGTATTTCTAAAGAAGCTACGGCTCAGCTGAATGCTGTATTCGTCATATCGGTGAGAAACGAACTATGTGTTGTCTTTTCATTCTAATAATCTGATCTGCTCCAGCTCTTCCTTGGACAAGTTATGGGCGCAGACGTCGGTTCGCGCGTGTTTTTGGAATATGGATGGAGGGCGGGGGCTGGATTATCGCTCGGATGGACAGGGCTTGCGCTTTTGATTCTTCTCGTGCGTGGACCACATTGTGAGCGCCAGACGTAGTTTGGGTACCAAGGTGGGTTTCGGGAAAAGATGGTCAAAAAGGATGGGGAGAACGGTGTGAAAGAGGTCGATCAGGAAAGTACTTCGTAAGTAGGTAGATGAACAGAATTTATACCACTACCTCCAACTCCGTCGATCCCGGATGTTATTCTTCGGTAGAATCAAAGACCACAACTCATTCAATGTATATCTGCTAATTAACGACACTAGATTGTTGACTCCCTCGGGACCTTGACCCACTCAATATAGCGCTCAAGGCAACTCGAATTACCCAGGCAAGCCTGAACATGTAATCGCACTCAACAAACGACTCGGAGGCGACAAAGAACATAAGGTGGACTCACCATTGCGTACCACTTATCGGGCGTATCAATACACGGCAGTGAACTTGGTGATGTCCCGAATTCGGCGAAACACCGCTTAGTAAAGTAGGGTATTAGAGATCATAGGCACGACAATGAATGAACAAGGCCTACATGTGGAACAATCTTATTGATTCTCCGACATTTGAGCCCCACCTTTCTAGCAATCATATCAGCCTTCTCCTCATTCAGGTATTCTTGGAATGCGATTGAGGTATCGTGGAAGGCATCCAGGCCATTCATAGCATTGTGCGAAGAATGACCAGACATACGGCGCAAGTCCTATCACAGAGTCACGACTTTTTGTACGGGCGGATTGAGGGAAGTATTTACCGTGAATTTGCACGATGCCATCTCCTTCATCGCGCGATGCATCGTTGCCATGGACGACGTGGCCTCACCTGCTTTTTTCCAAGTTGTCCAATTCATGAACAGGCCAATGATAGCGGCATGAGGATTGGCGCCGTTTAACAGGGGGCCCCACAGGGATAGAATAGACAAGCCAATATAGTTCTTGTCAGTGATGTTGGAAGTTTCGATTCGATCGAAAGCCTTGGGAGAAGACATGTCGCTTCTTAGAACTGTTGGAAGGTCTTTGGCATCTTTGTCGTAAGAATAAATGTGAATCTTGAATCTCCGAAGTCGCTTGGAAAATTCGACGAGCTGGTCTTTCACATAGAAGAACATGCCGCCCATCAAATCGTCGGCAGTGGTACCGTGCTCCTTTCCTGCTTTGACCACTTCAGTGTAACTGGGAACTCATCAGAGTCACGAAGAGAAAAGAAGATACTGCTTACTCCCATCCTTCAAGCGGATTAGAGCTATCATTGATCAGGAGATCTCCCTGGCCAGAGAAGAGCCATGCATTCGGAACACACATATGATCTTTCATCGCACCAAAGGGAAGAAGCAGTCCAGTTCTACGCCATGCGTCGAAAGCCACTCTATGGGACGGCCGAAGATCCGTATAATGTCGCTCACGATGATCGATTCTCTCCGGCGCGTACATCGTTCTGCTCCACGTATCTTTAGCCTGGGGGAGATCAATCTCATCTCCTGAGAGCAGAGAAATGAGGAACATGGTTGTGTTAGGGTCCCATCTCGTGTGCACTGTGGTGGAGGACGTCAGACGAGCGGGGGTACCGTCAAGGTGTTGAAGAGTTGGGGCATCGGGGAAGTGTGGAAAGACAAGGGACCGATAAGACAGTGGTTGGAAAACCGAGTACCAGAAGTGAAGCGCTTGCTCAGCGGCTTCCTCCTTAGTAAAGTATGAGGTCAGATAATGCCGAGGGAATACACAAAGTGATAATTATACTTACCACATCCTCGACGATACCAAGAATGGTTAAAATAACAAAATTGCGACATACAATCCTACAATTTTTGTCATTGAGTACGATTTTAAGTGTTCCAGTGTAGTTTTCCGGCAACTCATTGACTGTCCTGACGACGTTACGCAGATCCCCAGAAGCTAATGCACAGAATGAGTAATTAGGAAACGGTTAAAGCGACGCACTTACCTATGAAAGCAAGCGATAGATCTTTGTCGCATATTTTATCGGCACCTTCATTATCTTTTGCATTAATGACATCGATGGACATCATGTTCCCCCATCTGACGGCCCAGGTATCAGCTTTCGTGAACCACCGGTGAACAGGAGACGTCCTTACAACCCCATCGGAATGCCAAACTTTTTCTGCGGTATATGTGTCTCATTGGGACCAGACACAAACGCCGGCTTCCTGTCCTCTTTGACCCACATGGGCGACCACGACTTTGACTTCAACGGGCTTTTACAATCTGCAAAAGGATTACTTAGTTATCTCGCACGCATACGAATATGTAATGAATAAGTACCTTGTTTATGAGTTTTCCAATGCTCCGTCTGACACTCCTTGGAACAATATCGAACGAGAAAACAACCACCACAGGATTGTGTCGCATCATTTGGGCAAAGTCGATATGAGGAGATGCTTTGATTAGCGCAGCTGAGGCGGCGTAGAGGTGGTGGCATGGACGGCCCATATCCCGAACGTTCGGCATTTGTGGAGAGTTTGGAGAGCGAGGTGGTAAGGTTCTGCATGAGATCCTGCATGTTGGTCGTCGCAGTTGGGGATGGAGGCTGATAAGGGCCTGTATATATCACAAGTGTAAAGTGATTACGTTGTTCGAAGGATTCGCAGCGTCTATCTGGATACCTATCCTCAGTGTTCAAGACCCGAAAATAAGCGCCCATTTGCTAGTCCCATGTACCAGACCTAGGGAAAATGGTACCTGTGCCAATATGCGGAAAGTCGATACAGAATATGAACTTCAACGGGAACAGAACTCGCCTAGTTCATTGTAGTCGAAGGGCAATAAAAAAGGGGGACAGTGCTCACTTCCTCATCGGAGATGACCAGAAAATGCGTGAGCATCACCTCCCCCGGGCATTACCACATTAATAGGAATGTACGGTGTACTCAAGTTGTGACGACCAAATACGTGATGTTTTGTCTTCCAGTGAGTTGATCATTCAACAGGGTCATGCTGAATTGAACGTAAGATCGTCGGGAGCAACTCCTGCGTCCTCTGCCCCATAGCCAAGCACAAATGCTGAACAGCCGACCGCCATATGACAGGACATACTCGGAAAATAGTATCGATCGTCAATTTTTTGAAACCATCCAACGATGTCTCCAGACTCCAGTTCCAGGGTAGCCTCATGGGATCCATCTATAACTCTAGTCCTTCCTTCATTCCAAAGGCAAGGTGAGTTAGTCATAGCGCTGCGTTGATACGCCCTGTGAAAAATCGTCGGGGTGAAAAACCAAAACCATAGATTGGAAGATACAACAGGGTATTACGTCGCCTAAATTACGATTTTGCTGCCTTCTTCTTCGCCTTGGCAACGTGAATAAGTTTGTCGTTATCGATATCATCCTTCTTTAGCTTCTTCTCGTCATCAGAGGCATCATCAACAATATCATCCAACTGATAGAAAGGCATCAGTGAAAGGTAGAGGGTACAGGAAATGGAATCACCTCGAAAGCATCTTCCAAGTCAGGAGCTGGGCCAGCAGCAAGTTTCTTGGGGGCCTTGCCAACATCTTGGCCTTTGTGAAAGGGTATAGGATGTTCTTGGCCATTGTACCTAGAAATAAACCGAATTAGCAACAGGTACATACGACTATAGCAGAGACATACTTTCGCGTGAATGAGGACTTGACAGCAGGAGATATCTTCTTGAGAGTGACTTCGTCCCTATTTTGGTCGACGCCGAGTTCGACGATAGTATCCCAGTCTTCCTTTGAGAGATAATATTCATCCATCCGCTCAATAACATCGTCAATAGCGCTCTGCGTTGAGTTTAGTCAGACACGTGCGGACAATGAGCGACAGTATGACAAACCGAGCCTTCATCTGCCAGAGGCTTAACGATGTGAGGAAACAACGCAGGGACATATGATTGTCGGATCTCCGATTTGTCTCCAGATACCTTGAGTCGCATTCGGATCTGGACATCACCCAACTGGCGATTGAGCTTGTTCTGCTTTGAGTTCTGCCCTAGCCATCTAGGTTTTATGCAGTCAATGCAGGTAACCGACGAGAGTGAACGGAGACGTACTGTGGGAAAGACATGGAATTCGGACCACCATAATGAGCCCCCTGACCATAGAGAAAAGATGCTGGTCGCACAGCGGAGCACACAGCGTGAAGCGGCATCAGCGACCAATGTTGTTCCGGTCTGTACAGCCCACATATCAAAAGAGATCGCAGAATGACGGTCCATGACTAACCCGTGAATAAGACCGTCAACTAAATCACCATCGGAGATTGACGCAGCTGCTTTGTCCATCAACTGGAGTTCTCTCAAGACCTTATCCGGACCGTCAAGATTCCGAAGCTTGGCAGGCTGTGTCTTCAAATAATTCTCCTGTACGTCGTTGAGAACTAGGAAATAAGGGACAAGCCAGGAGTAGCGCACCTGAATGAATAATGGAATGAAGGAGTGATCCTGGAAGTATAACTCCATCTTGTCGCCCAGTGTTTCTCGAGCCGTTGCTGAGAATAAATACGGCCCCAACATCTTGGATGTAATGTCAAATGGACTCATGATGGAATATTTCTCGTTCATTTTCGTCCTTCATTTCATAATGAATTACTGGTAATAGTCAAGTTGACGGCACTTACAATGCTTTGCCTTCATCAAAAGACATCGAATCACTGGACAACTTCCAGGTCGATAGCATGTTGAGAACTTGTCGAATATCTGATTGTGAACCAGCAATGAGCTGATCTATCACGTTCGCCGGAACTTTCATCTTCTCCCTACAAATACCGTGAATAAGGGTTATGAAAAACTGAGAAGGGACATTACTTGAATGCAATCGTCAAAATTCTGGAACGGACTTGAGCGGCAGGAGGTCTAGAACGGAAAGCATGAGCAGGTTTCCATCTGCACTGCTAGCACCATGTACTTCGAAAAGTTCATACTGAATGTTGTGCCCTTTAGTGGAGTCAACTTCTGTGCATTACGGTCGTTGGCAATGCAAATAATGGGAATCTTAGAGATCGAATATAGCTTAGCTGGCGGAGACGACGACTAGGCTTTCACCAACCTTGGATTTCTTGATCAACGCATTGAGCGCACCGACGCCACCTCGGTCGCCAGCAGACATACCGTCGACTTCGTCCATAATAAGACAACTCCGATCAGTGATAGTGACGCCCGAAGAGTTTGTTGCCTAAAATAAGGCCAGCTGAGACCACAGATGATAAGCATAGGTATGCACGAACGTGGGCGCCACCAAGAAACCCATCCAATGACATGTTGTTGATGTTCATCCCGTTCTGTTCAACAGAGTTAGTATCATGCTCAAGAAGAGAGAAAGCGCGACGTACTTCAACAAGCTTCTTGCTTCTCGCATCACTTGCGTTCAACTCGATGGATGTCAATCCAGCAAGTTCCGCACAAAGGTGCGCGCTGGTCGTTTTACCTATACCAGGGGAGCCCGTAATAAGGACAGCCCTGAAGATATTCATTCCGTTCTTCCCTGGTTTCTTGAACCCGCTCTTGAGACTCTGAGGCCTGCAACCATATTTATTAACGAAGTTTCAGGAATATAAGTTCACATACCAATCATTAAGCCATTGAAGCAGCCTATCTACTTGACTTTTGTTTCCACATATCTCTTTGAGAGATTGAGGAGAGTATCGCGTCGTCCAAAGTTGGGAAGATGGATCGACTACCTTCGAACTACAAAGATGTTTAGTCGTGCTAGACTTAACGGGCGAGACAGACACTACCTGCCAGCTGCGTCCCTGCTTTCCTTCGCCGCTTGTTTTTCTCGTTTTTCCATCTCTTTGGCGGCATTCTTGATGGCCTCCTGCTCCTTTTCCATTTTCTTTTTCGTCTTTTCATCCACCTTGCCATTACCAGGACCCTTCCGGGTAGCGATCAAATTCAGAAACTCGTCCTCGTTCATGGTCTTTATCTTGTGCTTTGCAATGGCGGCCAGCTTAGACGGCCCAGCATCGGAGCCTAGGACGACGAAATCAGTCCGTGACGAGGGCTGTCCCACCACTCGTCTGGGAAGAGATCAGATATTGAATGAGATACGGTATACACACGTACCCGCCAAAGCGTTTCGCCAAATCAATTGCTTCTTCTCGGGAGAAACTACTTAGCTCGCCGGTGAAAACAAATGAAAGGCCCATGAGACAGTCTGGCTGGCCGTCTGGGATGTCTTTGGAGCCATGGGCGACAGGTGCGGCCAACCTTGCGGCTTTCACAGCGGCCCAGCTTTGGGTCGTGTCAGTACATGAAAATGCAGTGGAAGAGGGAACACACTTAGACTTCTTAGGTTGTTCTTTTGATTTCTCCTTGCCCTTGCTATCAGTATCCTTCGAGGTGCTGGCTTTCTTCTTGGGAGGTGGTTTGGCCGGCCTCGGGATCAAATCCTCTTCCTCGTCGGAAGCCGAAGCGTAATCCTCGTCTTTGTGGTTTTTGATGGACACGAAACCTTCCGCTTTCTTCCCATTAGTTTTAGATTTAGAGTTTATTGAAGTTCGCGGTTTTGTTGTGGCGGCCTTGGACTTGGAGATCGACGGCGCAGGTTTCTTCTTGGGAGGCGAGTCTTCTTCTTCTTCATCGCTCGATAGAAGAGCAGCAGGCTTCTTGCGCTTCACGACCGGCTTTCGAGGGGGCAACGGAGAGTCATCATCGCCTAATAAGAAGTCAGACTGTTGATACTGAGCAAAACCAGGACACGCACTGATCTCAATGACCTTCGACGACTTCGTAGGCTTGCCGTCCGTCGACGCAGTCGCTGGCTTTTTCTTTGGCGGAGTCTTCTTTTGTTCCTCCTCGTCGTCGCTGGAGAGCACCGCTGTCTTGCGCTTGAGGCTCGACGAACCTACGCTGACCTGATAAGCTGCAGGTTGGTGTCTCAAGGTAAGATTTCGTACCCGCCATTTGACTCAAGTTTTTCTTTGTCTGTGACGAGCCTGACGCTGCCGGTTGCTGCGCGTATTTTCAACCCACAGGCTTGGGATAAAACGACTGCCACTTACAGATGAACCGGTTTTGCCTTGGCTATTGGACGAGCCAGTCATGAAGGCCCTGATATCTACCCCGGCTGGCTTTTGCGCCTTGGACGCCTTGGACGCCTTTGCCGAGCTCATCGTTGCGTGTGAAGAAGATGGTGGTCAGCGGCAGCGGTAGAACGGACGCGTTGTGTGTCACGTTCGGCGCGTGAGGTCACAGTCACGATTTATCGTGTCCATTTCCATTGCCAATTTCTGAATAATTCTCCATTTGTACCCCTCCACGACCATGAGAGTAGCTTTCCTCCACCCAGATCTCGGAATTGGTATGCCTTCCAATAATTATTAACCTTTACCTGTAACTCATTGCTTTATTGCAGGCGGCGCAGAACGTCTCGTCGTGGATGCTGCGCTTGGGCTGCAGGGGTTGGGCCATTCCGTCGACATTTACACCTCTCACCACGATCCCAACCACTGTTTTGAAGAGACTAAAGATGGTGAGCAGCTATGTATTTTTATCGTGATGCTTTTCTCAATTCATCAGGAAGTCTCTCCGTGTACAACGTTAAACCCCCGGTTCCTCGTGCCCTAAAGGGAAAATTCCATATCCTCTTTGCACACGCTAGGCAGCTGCACCTTACAGCACATATTCTCTTCTTCTCACCTCAAAAGTATGATGTATTCTTCGTCGACCAACTATCAACATGTATACCATACCTTCGCATGCTGGGCAAGACTAGAGTCGTATTCTATTGCCATTTTCCGGACAAGTTGCTTGCAAACGGCGCATTCATCGAAGGGTCAGCGATGCGGAAACAGGGAAGCCTGCTTAAGAGGATTTACCGGTTTCCGATGGACTGGTGGGAAGAAATAACAACTCGTGCGTACATGACCACTTTTGAATGCCTTTGCTTACTGTTCACAGGACAAGCGGACATAATACTGGCCAACTCTTCGTTTACTGCGCGCGTATTCAAGTCGTATTTTCCCTCTATTTCAGCAACCCCAAGAGTAGTGTATCCAGGTATCAACATTACTGCGTACGAAGCTGAGGTTGATACCTCGGATCCCGACGTTGTCGCCATAGCTTCGTGAGGCTTTGTCTTGTGCTATCTGGCCTGTTCTGACCATCATTCAGCGACCGTCCTTCCTTTATCTCTTTGAATCGATTCGAGAAGAAGAAGAACGCAGCCCTAGCTATTGAATCATTTGCTCAGGCCCTACCCAGCCTTGCGCCCAGGACGCGCCTGGTTATCGCTGGAGGATATGACCCTCGACTGGAAGACAACATGCTCACCCTGTATTCCTTGATCGACCTTGCCAAGAGACATGCCTTACGATACAATGTTGTCACCCCCTCTACTCCCAACGCTGTTAAAATCCCCCCTCTGAATACCACTCGCGATAATCCTGACGTTCTGTTCCTGCTCAACTTTACTACTGCCCAGCGTTCCTGGCTGCTGAAGAGTTTATCGACGAAGGCTCTGCTCTATACACCGACAAATGAGCACTTTGGCATCGTTCCTGTCGAAGCTATGATTTGCGGTTTGCCGGTATTGGCATGCGATAGTGGAGGGCCCGTCGAAAGTGTTGTGGATGGACCGGCAGATCAGCGTACAGGCTGGTTGCGTGCTCCTCAAGCAGACCTGTGGGCCGAAGTCCTAAAGGAGATCGACAGCTTGGGCGAAGCAGATAGGAATGCTATTTCGAAGAGGGCGAAGGAACGAGCGAGGCGTGTCTTCAGCATGGACGCGATGGCTCTATCGATAGAAGAAGCACTGAAGAAAGCGATTTCGATGGGAGAATCAGGGATTAGTCGAGGGTGGGAACTCTTCGGGGTGATGTTAATAGGTTTTCTGTTTGCTTACCTCCTTGGCCCATGGTTAATCTGACAAGAAGCTCTTTGTGATTTTATCAAGATATATATCATTAACTTGGACATTCTTGCGGATATTTGTTTATGCACCTTTTGCGGCGAATCAACCTAGGGCCAGAACATCCTACCATGCTTCTTAGTCTCGAGGTATGACCGCATAGTGAGCAACTCCTCGTGTATCAATAGGTTTTATAGTCACGAGCCCTGTGCGTTACATTCGTTGGGTTGTAGGCACACATCTCTTATCACCTCTTTCTCCATTAGACCAAGCATGACAGCCTCCATGTAACTGGCGTTCGCTTTCTGCTGCACAGATCCCACTGAACGTACTTGACTACAGGGAAAAAAACGACAT
The DNA here is from genome assembly GCA_030435635.1 of Armillaria borealis. Lineage (NCBI taxonomy): Eukaryota > Fungi > Basidiomycota > Agaricomycetes > Agaricales > Physalacriaceae > Armillaria > Armillaria borealis. Next base: position 183,647 of record JAUEPT010000010.1, on the reverse strand, counting down.
ATATGCCGTACTGACCTCGACCAATATGGCCGGTGCATTTTATTGGAGCCTATATCTTGTCGTGGCGAGTATCCGTAAAATAACATCGCCTGCTAGCTGACGAGCCAATCTCTAGGACTCTTCACAAGGCTACAAATTCCACGCCACCAATAAGATTGGCACCGCGCTGTGGCAGTATGAATGCGTACTCTGGGTGAATCCCCAGTCCGAGGACAGCATGCCTGTCACCTTTACCAAGATCGGGCGCATCCCAGAGGACTGGGACTACTCATACCTCGATTATTTCTTGAACAGCATACCCATGTGTACCCCCGATACTGACCGTGCCAGGGAACCCAGGTTTACTTGCCGAGTCTGGTTCAGAGAAGCCATCCGCACGTTGCACGCTGCAGAGATGTTCGTAAAGTGCGCTGATGTTGATGCGCTCGAGAGAGACCTTGTGACCAAGGCGACGGCTGCTGAGTACATGCGTCGCTCGATCCCCCTTCCTAGATTTCTGACTACAAATGCGGTGGATGCTGAGGGATGGCTCTGATACTGTTTACGGCTGCTTGTTAGGTGTATTTTGAATAAATAGTGATCCGAGCGCAGTGCCACCCACGGCGGCCATTCCCATTTTCTTGACGTCAGTTAAGCAACTGCGACAGCGAGGCTACACCCCAGACATCCTAGTAGAAATCGGAGGACATCGCAGATGATAGGACGGCATCTGTCTCCTCGATGTCTGGCTAGCGGAGATTAGATGCAAAGGGTGGGCACTCCCGGGATACCGGTATGTCTGGCATTCCCCAGCTTTGCTCCCCACTAATTTTTCATTGCGTATATGGGGACCAATCCATGCGACCTGCGTAAACCACCGGCCCTGCGGCAGATTTATTAACAAGATGGCTCACCGTTTAACGTCATTCAATAACACTCATTTTCAACCCCCCCCTCCCCTCTCAGCGTGGCCACCAGTAAAGCTGCCTAGGGCCCTGAATGTCGCACCCTCCTTCACAGGCCACAGCGGAGCACGCCCAGAGGCTTGGAGAGTCGAATCTCAAGAACCGCCGCCGACCGACGGGGCTGAGATATTTTCATTGAGACGTTTGAGGTGAGTGCTATCGTGCCGCCCCGCTTATCTTTTTCTAACGACGGCCCAAGTCTCTCGCCGCCTCGACCTATCCAGCTGCGCCGTACTCTTCATGCTATCCTTCTTGACCGTTCTTTACTCTCCGCCTGGAGGATAGTTCGCTAATAAAGGGTCGCCTCAGCATCCCGACCCACTGCCGGAATCAAGAATTTTTGTCTGCCAGGTTTATCGCCACACAAGCTTCAGCTGAGATCTACCCCCACCCCCAAGCTCTCTCCTCGTACCTCGTTCAATGGGTTGCTCCATCCAATACCATACAAACTGTCTTCAGAACACCAACCGGCAAGGAAGACATATTAGGACACCGGTCTGACAATAATATTCCACATCCAGCTATCAATATTCTGCAGAAGGAGACACTATGAGAGGTCTCGAACAATTTTGGACATTCATCGAGGATCAAAGTCACGGTACGTAGTAGCCTGAGGTTTAACAGCAATTAGTAATAACTGTTGTTAACATTGCAGTCGCTCCTCCGTTACACACGCTTACAAATGCAACAGAGAATTTTTTGAATTTCCCATTTTAACATCATTGTCGCGCTCCGAAGCATTCTCAGGTCTATTCACGCTCTCCAATTCGCCTTTCACGGACATTTCATCATGACCCGATCCAGACGGACTCTTCATTGCCTGAATTTTCCTTGACTTGTCTGACTGGAAAATGAATCAGAACAAGGCAAAAAAACGGTCAGATAGGAAATACGCACTGAACATTGACGGTGCACTCCTGCGTGCTTCCGCTTCTGAGTGAGATCCACGATCAACTAACGATCAACGCGTTTTTAGAGAATCACGTAAGTGAAAGCGCGTTGGCAGCTGGACACGTAGCAATGGTCGGCCCTCTTTCTTCCCTTTTGCCAACATGCCAAAGCACAGACAGCGCAATGCCTGCGACACTGCTGGGAAACCCTGTGCTGCCAAACGTCGCCGACTGAAAGGGTCGCTGCAACGCGTGTCTGATATACCTTTGGATATCCTCCTTGAGGTAAGTCAGCATCTGTCCGTTTCAAGTACGTTTGTAATAAAGGAGAATAGATTTTTAGCCATCTGGATCCCCACGATCTCCTTCACCTGTGTCGCACAAGCAAGTCTCTTCGCGCTATCCTTCTTGACCGTTCTGCGCTTTCTGTCTGGAAAAGTGCTCGTCGAAACTTGGCAAATCTTCCTGATATTCTAGTTGGTTTGTCGGAACCTCATTTCGCAAGCCTACTGTTCGACAAGTATTGTCAGGTGCATCAATATGTACTCTCCAGTTAATATGGCGCTCACTGGTGTACCCTACTAGCTTTGTTTAGCAAATGCTAAGACAAGTCATGTCCAATGGTCGATGCGAACTCGATGTTGCGATGATTGCCTCAAGAATATTGCCATGTATGTATTTGCAGTTCATTTCGGCACGAACTAACAGATAGATCTAGCTTCACCCCAGTAATACCCCATGAATTGATCAAAGTGAAAGGCATAATCCCATCGCATTTTTCTGGTCAGTTTCTCTGACCCAATTTTTTTTTGGCCATGACGTCTCGATTGGGTTAGGTGTGGACTGTAGGGAATACTATCACGTTCCCTCCATGATTTCCTTGACGCAGGAAGTCAAAGCCCTGCTGGACGAAGGGAATGAATTCGAAGACTGGTATGAAGATAAAAAGGCTTCTTTGAACGCGATCGAGCAGGTACATGCGGCCTTGTTCTAGCTTGAAAACGCTTGACTGATTGCATTACCACAGCTTGGTGAACAGTGTGAAACATGGTTGGCTGCGAGATCCTGGGCACATAAAGTCGAACTCGGCAGGATTCGTCAAAAGAGAGTAGACGAGTACGTCCAGATCTATGTCTTACTGTTTCGTCTCTCTAACTTGTAGTTCTTTGGTACCAGCGTTATCAGAAGGCTCAAGGAGCTCGGATGGGAATTCTTGATCGACAGGATACCCCGCAAGAAGATCGCATCGCACAAACTCGTAGCTTACTCCAGGCCATTGACGGATCGAAGTATGCATTTGTTGAGTCTGGTATCCGATGCGTTGACTCATCGTTCGCTGCTTGCAGGTTGGCGTAAAATGGAACCGGTGATGGTAGAATTCATGCAGGAGCTTCAGCAGAGGAACGAAAGAGACCCAGTCCGATCAATGATGGAATCCGATACGCCTGGGAAGTATTTCAGCTATGAATCGTGGACGCTGGATGGTGAATCCAACATGTTCGGACCTTTTGATCCAGACACGAGGAAGCTCTCCGATGGACCTTCGTGGTAGTTCATATCGTAAAGGGGGAGTTGACATCCTTGTCCGGTTATTGTCTGTTCTGGTTCAGTGTTATCGCCGTAGGTCCCAGTACTACGCTGGTGTACGAAATCTATATTTGAGCTATGATTCCCGCTGGTCTAGATAATTTTGGTTACATACATATGTAGACACGAAAGCTCTTAAAACGCGAAGCTGGAAGTGTAGTTAATAAGCCATTTTTTTTACTTACCGCAGTACTTATTCCGGTTTCTTCCCGCCGAAAATTCTTGAATCGCGTTCGAATTGATCTGCTTTACATCGATCTTACTATGGATACATATCCTACGGGAAATTTTTGTATACCGTCGCGATCGTCGGCTGCCGATCAACGGTCACCGTTCGTGTTTGTGTGAGCAAATAGAATTTTTTCCAGTGATTGCAGGGGAACCGAAAATACATTCCCCCAGTAGTTACTGGGCATCAAACGCCGCTCTAAATTTATTTTTTTGACAGCTACAGTAGTTATTTACTTGTTATTTACTGGCTTCACGTTCCCCTGTACAGTATTTACTGGAAAATTTTGTATTTGATGGACTGTATAGCCGCCGTCGGAATTCTATATAAGCTAGCTGAGTATCTGTTCTTGCTTGACGTGACCAGCAACTCTTCTCACTACTGCGCATGGCACCAAAACGACCATCTAGCACCCCTGGTGTCCGGCAGTCCAAGGCTAAGCGACCTCGACTCACTGAAGGGCTACTAGAACGTGTGTCAGAGACCTCCTTGGATGTTCTTCTAGAGGTGAGTACTATAAGACTGCGTCATGGGGTTTTTGATATTGACGACCAACTCCAGATTTTCAGCCATCTAGAACCACGCGATTTCCTACATTTGTGTCGCACAAACAAGTCTCTTCGTTCTATTCTCTTGGACCGGAACGCGCTTAGTGTCTGGAGGAGTGCTCGTAGGAGCTTGAAGGGCCTCCCGGATCTCCCTGAGGACTTGTCGGAACCTCGTTATGCCAGTTTGCTTTTCGACAAATACTGTCAGGTTCGTTGTGACTTGTCGTATTTATGTTCGACAAATCTTTATTCAAAGTCCCAGTTCTGTCTACATGCAACGAGCCTCGTTCAGTGGGCCTCTCGCACTCGCTGCTGTAGACATTGTCTGAAAAACACAGAGATGTATGTTTTTCTTCGTATTGTTTCCAAGTCGGATGTTAATGGCGTGGTGCTATCAAGTTTCAGCCCGACACTGGACCGACAATTAACGTTCAGTCCGACACTGCTTCGTCACTGGCAGGATCGACTTCAATCAATAAGGATAATACGGATCATCCCGTTCTTTATCTACGGTTGACCTTACCGTCTTTAGCGCGCTGCTTGTTTCTAATTACTACTTTGCAGATTGCATGACGTATTATCATGTTCCCTCCATGAAGGTACTTGATGAGGAAGCCAAAGATATGCTTAATGATGAAACTAGCTTCAATGATTGGCGCGAAAGGAAAAAGGCTCGCTTAGCTGCTATTGAAGCGGTTCGTGTGGTCCTATTGTACAACGCATCCGTTATTGACTGTCTTGCCGAAGCGTGGGGATGCATGCGACACTTGGCTGGCAAAGAGACTGGAGGCACGCAAAGGCGAACTAAGCGCAATTCGTCGAAAGAGACTCAAGGCGTAAGTCTCTGTGTTGTGTTCGAAGTTAAATCTGACGGTCATTTCGGCTTCAGTGTCATTGAGAGGCTCAAGGCACTTGGATGGGAAGACTTGATCTATAGGGTACCTTGGAAGAAAATCGCGGCGCATAAGCTTGTAGCGCAGTCCAAGCCGTTGACTGAGCGAGGTATGTTTAGTGAGTTGTTACAGCTGACGTAGCACTGAACGTCTGATCAGCTTGGCGCAAAATGGAGCCGGTGATGGTGGAATTCATGAAGGAGCTTCAATTGAAGAATAAGCGAGGAGGAACGATGTGTGATGGTTATGAAGATCGCGGTTTCGTAAATTATGAGTTTTGGACGTTGGATGGGGAACGGAATCAGTTCGGGCCTTTCGACCCTGAAACGGGGAAGTATGCCAATACGTGGCTTACTGATCTTTCACTGGGTATAGCGTTCGATCAGTACTAAGCAATGTTCTGTATAAAAAGGAATTTAGGCTCTGCTTTCCCCCTCTCCAAGGGACTTGTTTGTGAAGGAGGAACCCAGCATAGGCTCTCAGAAGCTCTCGCTAAACTTGTCCGGGTTTTAGCATATTTTAGGCCCAAAAACCGTAAAAGCTTTGTCCAGAGTTAGCGTATTTTGGGCGGTGACCACGTCTGTCGGCACTGCAGATAATGCAAGTCTGTAATAAAAACCATGAGAAATTCATTCTATCCTCAAAATCCCTCACCCAATCCTTCCACAGAGCACCGACATTGGCAAGAATCGGTTGAGAACAAAGCAGAGCTGTAGCACTGATTATTACTTCGATATCCTTAGAGCGGCACTGTGGAACAGATAGAAGTCGATGCAGGGCGTCCACAAAGCAAAAAAGGAGAAATAGGACAGGGATCGCAGCAACAGGATAGTGATGGGGGAAGAAGAAGTACGCATATGCCAGCGATACTCTTTAAAAGCAAACCACCACCAGTTGTCCAACCGGTAAGCGGTTGGCGCAGCCAGACTTTCTGGCACGGTGAGCAGTAACCCAACCTAGCACCTACCTTGCAGATTTTGACGATGAGGCAAGTCAGCGACGTGTCGCGTACCTAAGGAAATCAGCTTACCTCGTGAAAATCCATAGACTCCAAACGAGTCAAACACCCGACGCCGTCAAACCAACCCCGGTAGTCTTTAGAAGGCGGTTTTTGCTCAGATGCAACACACAGGTCGGGTCTGGAAGAGGGCGTCGGGTAGTTGAACCTTCATTTTAATTTTGAGCATAGACATGGTCTAAAATGGCATCGCAAGTCAACACTCACAGCGTAAAGGAATGGCGAGGAAATATAAAGCAATCATCTCCTTCTCAGTACTTCTCCGTGGGTGGTTCCGAGCGCCGCCGATATACAACAGTAATCCTACATCTGTAGCTTAGAGGAAAATATCAGGAAATTCTACTCACAATGCTCACCGGAGGTCGATGAACCTCAGCAGCGTTACTAAGAATGCCATGGGAGTATGTCGGTTGCACTGTCCCGAGTCTGTATGCAACAATCAGCTATGAAGGCGGTCGTCTACATGAGAGGTAAGTACATACATTGCACTCGTACACCCTCCACTTCACCCGATTTCCACAGAATTTCAAGCTGACATGCCTTGAGTCGTTGTCCGAGAATACACGTGCTACGAGTCTTGATGCTATATCTTGACAATCGATGAGTAGCAAAATGCAGTCGTTGATGTGGCAAGGATGCACCGAACCTGCACTCCAGTGCCACACCACTGCGCCCTTGATTGCCAGATGTGTAACTTACAAGGAAGGTATCTTTCATTTGACGAGGAGGTTTGATAGCGTCGGGTCATGTACCAGCGCTTTCTTCAGAATGTCCAAAGTTGAAACATCTTCTCAGAACTTGTTCTCCCGTGTCATGATCCTTCCAATGCTCAGAGCCTGGAAAAAAGGCACAGACATTCCATTCATGACGTCTGCAAGGAGAATGTTGGCGCGCACTTAAATTTGTGCACAGTAGGGACTTGATGTTTGTTGCTTTCTGTGAAAAACGAATGTTTCGTCCTTGCATTTCTCTGTACTATGAGTAACCTGCGCCCTGGAATGATAAAGATAAACCGACTTGGCAGCAAGGTCGTGCGGAAAGAGAAAGTCCCGCACCGTTGGCCCCATCAATCGCCCTGCTCTCAGGTCCGACGTGTTCATCAAGGCGGTGATTTCCTCTTTTGGCAACACATCCATTTCTCTTTCTCCGTCCACCACCAACGTCACGGGATGACCTCCCTCATTGCGATACTCGACCTCAAGGGCAAACCACTGATCCAGCGGTCGTACAGGGACGATGTGCCGGCGTCGTACGTGGAGAAATTCCTGCCGTATATCCTGGATATCGAGGAAGAGGGCCAGCAAGTGACGCCGTGTTTCTCAAAGGAGGGCGTCAATTACGTGCATGTGCGGTTCAGCAATCTGTATTGTGAGTGCTTGTGTGGATTGGATTGGGTGGTGGGTGTTGACTGGTTGGTAGTGTTGGCGCTGTCGAAGAGGAATATCAACGCGGCTGAGACGGTTATTTTCCTGCATCGGCTGACGCAGGTCCTGGTTGAGTACTTCAAGGAACTGGAGGAGGAGAGTATTAGGGATAATTTTGTGATTATATATGAGTTGATGGATGAGATGATGGATTTTGGGTATCCGCAGACGACGGAGAGCAAAATTCTGCAGGAGTGAGTCTTCGTTGGGTTGGGTTGTTTTGGTGGTTGCTGATATGCTCTACTCTAGGTACATCACGCAGGAATCGCATAAACTGGAAGTTCAAGTGAGGCCACCGATAGCGGTGACGAACGCGGTGTCATGGCGTACAGAGGGGATTAGGTACAGGAAGAACGAGGTGTTTTTGGATGTTATTGAGAGTGTCAATTTGCTGGTGCGTGTCTATTACTGTTCTTTCTATGTTTGTCTCACGGCTAGCAGGTCAATGCCAATGGAAATGTCGTACGGTCAGAGATTCTGGGTGCAGTCAAGATGAAATGCTACCTCAGTGGAATGCCTGAACTGCGGCTGGGATTGAACGACAAGGTCATGTTCGAGAGTACGGGGAGGAGTGAGTCTACGACTGTGTGTTCTTTCGATTGGTTCGTTGACTGCGGTTCGTAGCTGCCCGGGGAAAGGCGATAGAGATGGAAGACGTCAAGTTCCACCAGTGTGTACGGCTGTCGCGGTTCGAGAATGACAGGACGATTTCGTTTATCCCGCCGGATGGAGAGTTTGAGTTGATGAGCTATCGGTTGAGCACGCCGGTTAAGCCGCTTGTTTGGGTCGAGGCGGCGGTGGAGAGCCATAAGGGTAGTCGGGTGGAGTATGTGGTCAAGGTGCTTGCACAGTTCAAGAGGCGGAGCACGGCGAGCAATGTCGAGATTTATGTGCCGGTACCGGATGATGCGGACAGTCCCAAGTTTAGAGTGCGTTTGTTGGATTTTTTGGTTGGAAGTGTTGCTGATGGTTTGGATAGGCGTCGACTGGTTCGGTGCAGTATGCGCCTGATAAGAGTGCGTTTGTGTGGAAGATAAAACAGCTTGGAGGGGGGAGGGAGTATTTGATGAGGGCGCATTTCGGGTTGCCCAGTGTGAAGAGTGGTAAGTTGCGCATTGTTTGGGTTATATACTTTCAGCAGCTGAGATTGTTGTAGAGCAAGAGCCGGAGAAGCGCGCGCCTATCACGGTCAAGTTTGAGATACCCTACTTTACGGTTAGCGGTATCCAGGTGCGGTATCTGAAGATTGTTGAGAAGAGTGGGTACCAGGCGTTACCTTGGGTGAGGTATATAACACAGAACGGGGATGATTACAGGTGCGTAGAATGTTATTCAACTTGATGGTGTTGCTGATTTTTTTTTACAGTTTACGGACGGCGTTAGAAAAGGGCAGTGCTCCAATAAGACCGCCTATGTAGGATAGAAATGTAATTACTTTCTAATGAGATCGTGATCGGTTCTCTATTTCTGTCTTCCACCATGCCTACGCCCTCGCTCGATGCCAACTTTGTATTCCCTCGCTCAGCACGCTCCGTTCGAACGACAAACGCCCATGGTAAATGGACTGTCTCGCCCGAGTTTGGCGATGCTCTGCTCCATGCGATGCGTGAACGACCGTCTGCGCGTATTCCGTCGATTGTTGAGTTGCCTCAGCCAAAGAGGCCTCAACTGGTGGTGCCGTTGACGATGAAGACGCGAATTGCCGTTCGAGCCAAGACTCCGCATCGTTTCGAGGTGGTTCCGTTGCGCGATGTGCACAGGAGAGCGCCGTCTCCGATGTTCAAAGAGATCACGCCGTTGGCGAATGCGAGGATAAAGCTGAGATCCGTCAATGCTGAGGCGACGGTGAGGAATGCGAAGGCTGCGAGAGGAGGCAGGCAAGGAGTGAGTGTTCGATGCAGAGGATTCTGTTTCTTGGTCTGATGATGATGCAGCCCACTCGTGGTCGTGAAAACTCGAAGCCGCCGCCGCCGCCGCCGCCAGTGAATCGCCAGGCTCGTATTCCCAGAGGAAAGAATATCCAACTTGTACACGCCCAGCCTACTGCCTTGCACGCGAAATCGGCCAGCCTATCCAGTCTGCATCCCGCCAGCTCGCCAACTCGACACTCTTTCGGGAGATCTGAGGATATTCAGCGCCGAAGCCAGATACCTTACAGTCTGAAACGACGCGCCATCTACACCCAGACACTTTTTATTCCGAAGCTTGCTGCTACTGCTGAAGAAGTATCACCGTCGACTTCGGCCGACAGTCTCTCTGCTATGGAGGGTACCACGCTCGTCGACGATGAGGATGCGCCCAAGAACAAATCCAACTCGCTCGCAGCGTCGTTCTTTTCTATGCCGTCGGACTACTCGCAGGATTCGTTCCAGGTGGTCCCGAAGCACCATGCAATTGTTGTCGAGCTGATGGTGGCGATTGACTTGGCGATTAGTGAGTGGGAGAAGATGGTGTAGGATAGTGCCCCACAGGAGGATAAACGTCCAGGCAATGCCAATAACACTACTAGACATATTGAAAAACTTCATGCCGCTGAAACGTTGAGCGGGCGCCAGTTGTCGGTGAGAGGTGGCCGTGAGATGAGCATATAAAAAGTGAATGTAGTTGTCGCTGTCATCGTCGTAGTTGTCGTTGTCGTCACCGTCGCCGTCGCCGTCGTCCAAGGTAGTGGTGGTGGTATCGAACATCGTCAGCGAATCTCACAACGTCAGCCGCGAACGGTCAATGCGCCGAGTCAGGCACTGATATTGAAATTATGTGAGCGGAGTGAAAAAGTGACAGGCATGGCAACGGCAACGGATACAGAAGAATCCTTCCTTTTCCTTTCACCTTGCTTGCTTGCCTTTGTCGCCGTCGCCTGCGTCCTGCTCGCCTGCATTCTACTGCTATTCACTTTCTTGCGGTGGATGTCGGGCGTCGACCTGCTCGAGTCGTATACCGCGCTCCCTTCCTCGTCGTCGCGATCCGTGGTGCTACAGAGCATAATTAACGGTATGCTCCGGTCGGTCGTTCTATCCGAGATTCACAGTTCTTACGGTTCTCTTCTTGATAGCGCCGCCTTTCACGTTCAGCAACGATACCCGCAAATCTCTTATCGATACCATTCTACGCGACCTCAAAGCCACTACCAAGCATGCCAATGCGAGATTATCGTCCAAGGGTGCGGTCTCTGTTCTCTGTCTGTTCTTCCCAGCTTATCCTTCGCAAGATGCTGCTCAAGCCTTGCTTGCTGTGAAGACCCTTGGCAAGAACCCATCAGGATCCGAGACGCTCGCGACGGCATCGACGCTGAGCGCGCTCTTGGGGCTGTCAATTTCATTCAAGGACGATCCCGAAGCTTCGAGTGAGGCGTTAAGGTGCATCGCGAATACTATGCTTTTGTTTGAGCATGCCAGGGGTACTTTTATTGGTAAGGATGTTGGGGGTGGCGAAACTTGTGTCGGCATGCTTGATGTGAGCCCTTCTTCGCTTTCCTCCTCGCTCCCGCTTATTTTACGTAGAAATCGACGACGCCGGATCAAGTCTTCATTCTGTCGCGCATCCTGTTCTTGGCGACGGTGTCGGGCCCGTCTTGGATCGTTTCGCTCGTTGAGGACCATAACCACAAGCGGAGAGGCATCGTCGATATCATTGCCAGCAAGCTTGATGCCATGCTCGTCGCCATACAGGCTGGCACCAAGCTTGGACGTGAGGCCACGGCAGATCTGCTCAAGTTCACGTTCAATCTGTTGCTGCATTACCCAAAGGTGCGCCGCGAGATTTCATGTCGTGAGTGCGGAGAGGCTGATGGCTGGCAGATGGTCGATGCTGAGCCACAGACTCCACAAGCGGCCGATGGGCAGAAAGCTATGGGTGACTTTTGGAGTCCTAATCTTGACGGGCTGTTACCGTCCCTATTACGAACATTCTACTCGTTGCCACCGACGTTCCCCAGCCCCTTGGTGTCGCCGTTGACCCACGTTATCCATGCCCTTATCACGATACCCATCTCGTCCTCCCTCAGGCCCATATGGCTCGGTCCTTCGACCCCAGAGCGTCGTAGTTCGAGCAGCAGCCCCAAAACGTCGAGCAGCAGCGGTGGCGATTCACCGGTGCTCTCTCAGACTCCTCCAAAGTCAAGTACATTGGACCGGGCTCTGTCTGTGCTGTCTGTTGCGGGGCGCCGGTCTTTGTCAAGGAGTCCATCACCGAATACGGCTATACAGCAGGACATTCTCCTGCGTGCCCACGACCTCCTCGAAGTCTCTTTTTCACACTATTTTCCCGGGTCCATTGACCCTGACGACTCCTCTGTACGCGAGCGCCCAAAGAAGGAGCAGCTGGACGGGTCCCTCGATGATATTATTTCACCGCTAATTGTGCTTATTACACGCCTGTGCCTCGCAGATGCGACAACGCGCGGACGGCTCCGCGAATGGATTGTGCCTCCAGATTTGGATAGGTCGGCTCCGTTGGAGGGGCGGCCAGATATGCTTGGTCGCTGTTTGCGGCTCATGGGCAGCGTATATCACTCACGGCTGAAGGACTCTGTGGGGGAAATGCTGTTTGCAATGTCCGACTCGGACGCGCAGATATTATCAAGCTTTGTCGGGTACGGCAACGTTGCTGGGTTCTTGTTTAACAAGGGCATCATGTCTGCTCCTGGAGGTGAGGATACCTCCTCATCTGCTGAACCCACTGCGCCTGATGGCAAGGTCATCAACCCGATTACGGGCAACACGATGGAGAAACCAGAGTTGCCTGATATGACTGAAGAAGAAAAGGAGCAGGAGATGGAGAAGCTGTTTGTGTTATTCGACAGACTGGAGAAGAGCGGCGCGTTGCCAAAGAGCCAGAATCCTATTCGAAAAGCGATGGAGAAGGCGGCGAGTCAATGAAATAATGAATGAACGACCGAATGGATATCGATACTATATGTTACAACCAGTTACAGCACATCTTGTACTTGTACAGACGCCGCTGGTATGTCGGCGGGATACCTAAGTAATTACCGTAATCTAATTGCCTTGTTACATCTGGGGGGGCATTTTTTAGTCAAACAAACCAGCCAGGGTACTTATATGCCAATTTCAAACTCCGGCCTGATCGACTCGGCTTGTCTTCCGACCACCATCATGAATGTGCGTCCGTGTTCTTCTGCATTTCTATCGCGTTTCTTACCGCTGTATGCGTAGAATCTCCTGAGGACACTTACGGAGAGTCATGTCAGAGAGGCGTTTCCGAATACCGACCTCAAATTGCTGTTGACGACGGTTAAGGAAGGCAGGGTGCGTCGCGTTATCTTGCTCCAATCCCAGTCTTGTAATCGTCTTCTAGCACACCGGAGACAAGTTGTCGGATCCGTTCTATGATTCCCTGGATGGTTTGCTTGGAGACTTGCGGACAGTTACTATTGTATGTCACGTTTTCGATGATGTAACGCGCTGAGCTTTAGCCGCCAGGACAATCACGACGCGGAGGCTTTCCTCAAACCGGTCTCCAAGACGGAAGCTCCGGATTATCATACCAGTGCGTGCTTCTGCATTTCGTTTATTGTTTGCTGAGTTGTTTGCAGTTATTCAAAACCCGATGGACTTCCAGACGATGGCGAGAAAAGTCAAGGCGAAGAGTTACAAGTCGAAGCGCGAATTCCAGGATGATTTGGATTTGATATGGACGAATTGCTACACTTATAATGGAGATGTGCGTTTACTGCAATTTCTTTGTTGGTTTGCTCTGACAGCGCGTTAGAACCATCCACTACGGCACTGCGTCAATCGGCTCAAGGGCAAAGCGGACAAGCTGTTAAGAAATATCACGGATCGCAAGGAACGAGCCGATCCTGTAATTCCTGCTGCACTACAGGGTTCCAAACTGAATGGCATGGTCAACGGATACTCAAGGCCAGGCATGGTGCATCACCGGTCTTCGAGCTCGGGCCCCCTCGCAAAGGCCATTGTCAAGTCTACAGCTGCGTCTCTACAACGCCGAGATCTCCCTTTCGCCGACTCGCCTGCGCTGATCCGGACACAGCACGGTATGTCGGTGTTCGCAAAATTAAATCGCGACTCTCCCCCACGCGACGAGCTCCGGGTATTCGCACCGGACTACCAGAGCGATGAGGAAGACTCGATTGAAGTGAGGCTAGAAGTGGGAACAGGCGAGAAGCGGAAGCTGAATGGGCAGATTACTCGTCCACGCAAACGGGCGCGAGTGGCACCTCAATATCCGATACCCCTTCCCTCTGAAAGCGACGATATCACGCAGATGTGGTGGACGGCAGCGCAATCTGATCTGCTACTTCCCAATGGTCTGCCTGGGGTTCCACAGCCCCGCCCCCCCAAATCTCCGCGCAAGAAACGACGGAAACAGCCTGAGCCTCCAAGGCCGAATCCCAAGTCGTTATTGACGCTCATGAACAACAATATACGGACGATGAGAAGAGTGAGGCATACCCATGCCAAGTTTTCAGCACTGGGAGGAACGGGCACTGAGGATAGCGATTCATCGTTGGGAGAGCCAATGATTGTGCCCGATGAAGAGGCAGCGGTAGTGGATGTTGATACACGGCCGTGGAGTCTGGGGAAGACGGGGATGCGAATAGAGGATATTGGCGAGAAGAACAGTACGGATTGTTTGCAGTGGATGAGCAAGAAAGTTTTGGAGCATTCTGGATTTCAAGGTATGCATGCGTTGTGATTGGTTTTGTACTCAGCTCAAGTGTTGTCGACTATAGGGACATCGCAGTCGGCTTTGGACGTCCTTGCTGGAGTCACGTCGGATTATCTGTTGAACGTTGGACGCACTATCAGATTCCTGTCAGACAAGTATTCAAATACGATGACCGCAGAGGTGAGCGCACATACTTGTGGTGAGGCATGTCGCTGAACGGATCTCCAGGAAATCATATTGCATACTCTGTTTGAGAGTGGTGTGACGCGAGTCCAAGACCTCGAGCGATACATTTCTGATGACGTTGAGCGTTATGGATCGCGACTGAATGATTTGGAGAAGAAGCTTGTTGGGGCGTATCGAGAAGCAGTCAGTATACGATTTTCTTGCAGCTTTGTTCTCAAACTGAGTGTCTCTTTAGACTGCCGTCGAAGCTGTGGAAGACGAGGGGCTATTCGAAGAGGAAGACGAGGACGAGGCTGGTGTCCTGGCTTTGTACGTTGTTTTATCATTCTACTTTTTGTTCGTCTCTGATGAACCTTTAGGGGCGACTTTGCGGAATCTCTGGGAATGGATTATTTGGGACTGCGCGAACTCGGTATTGCCGAAGAGTTGGGCATGTCAAGTTTGACTATTCCGAAGCGGCTTCTCAAAGGCAAGAAACGGTCAAAGGGACCTCTGTCTGCTGCGTGCGTCATCTACTCCTTTAACGTTCATGTGCTGATTCTGTCCGTTAGCGTCAAACCCTCAGAACCGCCTCCGCCCTATCCGCCGCCACCTCCCTTCGTTCCCCTTACCGTGCGCAAAGTCAGCGACCAGATCGGATTGCTCAAGCCCTTCTATCAAAGCCGCATCTCAGCAATGTCGGCCCCACCGCCTCCACCACCCCCAACTCTCAACTCGTACCCTCTTCTCACAGACTCCTCAGGCGCTCCGATACCAATACCTGCACCACCACCACCACCTCCCAGTTCGCCACCGCCAGACACTGTTATACCGGACGAAGCACCAGGAGCGGGTCAGATGAAGATGGGGCCGCTGGGGCAGATCATCAAGACGGGAGGGACAGCTGCGAAGAAGAAGTCAAAGCCTGCTGCTCTGGCGGCGACTACACCAGGAGGAGAGGCTGCTGCGCCAAAGAAGAAGAAGGGAGCTACGGGTGTGGGGACAGGGAATGGGCGCAAGAAGAAGTTGCTGGAAGCTGCGCAGGCGCAAGCTCAGGCTCAGGCTCAGATGTTCCCTGGGGTGATTGTTGCACAAGGATGAGTGTTGTATGCCATTGATAAGTTTATTTACAATGTTATTTAGAGTGACTAGAGAAATGTTTATGGGGTGTATAGATGGACAGATGAGGTTGTATGACATGATGACACATGTCTATTTGATCATTTTTTCCCGCTTCCCTCCAGTGGCAAAAACCTAACAAATGACAGCAGGTCAGAATTATTTTAAGACCAGAATTACACCACCATCATCTCTAATAGTGGCTGAGATTGCAGTGCTCTCTAGCCCCTCTACTCTCTGTCTGCCTCTCAACTGCTGTTCTTTCTAATTCTATTACTGTACCATTTCAACTATAAGTTCATCTAACACCTAACAGGGGGGTCTGAACTGACATTCCAAAAAGTGCTATTTTTGGCTATGCATGTGCAAGAATCTACAAAATTTTGTGTTGGTCCTCAGGATGTTTTGGGAGTCTCTTTTGTTGCTCTTTTGTCTAATTTTGTCATCCAAGTGGTATACCAAGCCAATAATGATCACCTGAAGCTAAACTTGGTTGACTGAATGAACTTCCACATAAGTTGCACATAAGTCCTAACACCTCACATGGGCCCAAGGGGGTTGTAAAAGTTAAGAAAATCATATTGGGTTGATATTATTTTTAAGCCCTGGCCTGGCTGACCGACCGACCACATGGGAACAACATACCCATAAAGGATGTGTCATGTGACTGAATGATGCACAAGATTTTCAGTCTGTTGTCTTCCATTGTACTTTCATGTTTCGCTGTGTCCATACAGGCTATAATACTAACGGTGAGTCCACTTCTCTACTGTACATGCATAATGCTTCTAGTGTAATATCATCTTTCTAGGCCAACACACTTCATAGGATACTAAGTCCAAACAAGATAAGGAACTAAATCCTACTTGATCAATTGAAAATTCACATTGCTTTGCTTTGGAATGCCTTTCTCTGGCTCTGAAGCTATTCTAGGTCATTTATGCATGTAATCTGGGCTTTGTAACTGAGTATGAGGTACTCAGATGCTAATTGACTTGAACCAGCAAAATTATTTTTAGTGACCTTTTCGACTGACTGACCAACCAACCAGATGTGCCAGGATGATGGCCTGCATCCCCCTTGCATGGGCCCATGAATTGACATTCAGCTGAACTTCTTCTCTAACACCTCAACCTGGCTGAACTTATGGTCAAAATGATACAGTATGTTGGGTCTATGTGCCATTGACATGCCACCACACTGCTTTGCAGTGAAGTTGAAAAAATAGGAATCTAGACTAGTGAAGAGCCAGGGTTGAGCAGGTTCTGGCAGGTCAAGGGTATGGGTTTGATGGATGCTTTGACCTGCCTGCACCCCACTAACACCTGTGGACTCTTGGCTATTATTGTTAGACCCGAACTCCGGTAAAACAAACAAGACTAAACAGAGGGCTGTATCACGTTTGTACAGTCACCCAATGAGTGTCAAAGTCTGCCAACGGTAGTTACGAGATAGAATGCTTAGTAGTCTAGGCGAGGGGTGAGTCTGAGAGTGAAGTTTGGTGTATTGAAACTTTAGCTCGAAGCTGGAGAATATACAGCAAGAGCTACACTGCTTATATACTGTTTCTGTATGTGCTATTACTGTACCATTTTGATCGATTCGTCGGTCACGCGTCCGAGGACCCCTTGATGGTGACAAATTTTGGTGCAGGTCACAGGTCACAGAGCCTCTAGGTTGTCTACATCTGCCTTAAAAAGGTAATTTATGGTCAAATTTTTGCTGCCTGTGGCACCAAATCTGCCTATATAAGGCACTTGACGAAACTAAAATTTCGTCAACATGGTCACAGGTCACACGGCCTGACGAATCAATTGAAATGGTACAGTAATGTAAATGTCTTTCGGTAACCGTGGGATACTAGGGGAGTGATGGGAGCACGACCAGTGTTAGGCCTCATGTTGTTAGAGTTCTGGGAGTGATGCATGATGGTGCGCTCTGGGGTTCAGTGTTGGTGGATATGTGACCATGGTGCTTTTGGATAAGCATCGAGATTAGATGCGATAAGATCCAGATAAGATTGGCACTTTGATAAGATAAGAAAATGGAAAAATCATAACAATTATAATATGCTTCTGCTCAGCATACAACTATACAGTTATTACTAACATCCACCCTCAGATAAAAGGCAGAAAATATACAAAAAAAATACTCTGACTTTACCATGGCACCAGGCAAGGATCCAGCCAAGGGGGTACTGGAATGTCAGCCCAGCACACTGAGTAGGTAGATAGGTTGGGCCAGCAGGCCCAAAAAAAAAAGTTGACCTCTCTTATCAAGGCCTAAAAATGACTTTCTGAGAAATATTTTGTATAAATCATGATGCAACATACACCACAATGCATTCTATTTACTTCTGAGAATATAATAGCTAACCTTACAGACATTTTCACCAATAGTCTTTAGCATCAATGCTTATCATATCATAATAATGTTGTACACCTTATTGAATTAATTTTAAAGTATGAGTTTGATAGGATACAGATTATGCTTGAAAACATTAGAATATCCATCTGACAGATACTTTTGTGCAAAGAATTGGCCAATGAGTGGGAAAACAGAACTAAATTAGGCAGAATGACATCATAAAGGTCACATGGAGGTAGGTAGGTCCAGTGCTGATGCACAAAAATATTTAATTGACCCCAGATGTTTTTCTGACATCCTGACACCTCCTTGGATCCAGCCAACATTGTTGATAGCAAGTGGAAGTACTATCAGACCAAATTGTTATGGACATGCCAAATAGATCAAGATAGATTGCATGAGCGGAGGTCTGCAGAGTGCATGGGCCTTAGTGAAGCTATTAGCAATGTCACCCTTGAGCCTAAGCCCTTAAGTTGATTAGTGGAGTGGAGTCCATGGAGAACATGATGTGGATTAGAGGATAAGAGATAGTCCAATGGAGCAGAGGCCGTGGACTTGAGAGTGATGAGATTAGATTTAGTCAGAGAGAGATTTGGCTAAATCAAGTTGATATTTGAACTGAGTATCTACAAGTAATTGTACAGTATATATATGAGTAGGTAAATCCGAGTTGGAGTCCAATGGACTCCAGTGGGTCTGTTCACTACCAGATTCGGGTTCTAGAATTAATATGTGAATTAGTGAAATGAAAAGATAAATGAAATATCAAATGGAGCAGAGTAATGGTAAGCTGCTGAAAGCCGCAGAGTCTGATAACAAGAGTTGCTAGGGTTAGAATTGAAGTTGGAATGGGTGTGAAGCAGAGGCCAGCAGCATACACATAACAGTATCCTCCTCTTAGTGTTCTTGCCCTCAAGAGCGCTGATCCCAGTGGCTGATCAATACGTTCATGCAAAAAAAATTTATTATGGGAATTTATGCAACTTAACTTCATACCATCACTATCTCTTTCGTCGAATTCTGCTTTTGTCTTCCTTATTGTTTAAAATGTCGAACTCCCTCGAATACCACCCCTCTGCTACCTCCAAGCCCTACGAATCTGCCCCGACACTGGAGGGTTTGACTTTGGAGCAATACAAAGTCTTTACCGAGGAGTGTGCTGCTGCGGAGGAGAAGTATAAGGAGGCCATCAGAGCCCATGATGACTGGAAGACTGCCAAAGTGAAGGAGGCTCGGTTGGAGAAGTTGAAGGTAGATAAGGAGGTCTGGGCAGAGAAGTTGAAGAGTTTGCAAAAGTTGGAGGAGGAGTGGAAGGCAGTGGAGGAAAAGAAGAAAGAGGAGGAGAAGCAGGTGGCTATCCTGAAGGAGAAGCAGGAGGCTGAGGAGAAAAAGAAGAAGGATGATCTGAAGAAGAAGAAGGAGAAGAAGAAGTTGCGCAAGGAGCAGAAAAAGGTGGAGAAGGCTGCAAGAGCTGCAGAGTCTGAGAAAGGGGAGGGAGGTGCAAAAGCCATGGAGTTAGCATTAGTTAATGAGGAGAAGGGGATGGATGCGGACACCGAGGGAGAGATGTTGGAGGGTGCAAAGAAGAAGGCCCTCAAGAAGTTGAAGAAGATATGAGACAGGAAGTGGAAAGCAATGGTGCCTGCGGGACCTAAGAGAAAACGGCCTGCCAAGTCTGCCAGTGTGGTGGAGGAGAGTGATGGAGAGAGTAGACCTGGCCCTAGCAAAAGGGTGAAGATGGAGGTTTCAGGGCCCACAGAGGGTGAGGTGGAGTTGAGTGGGAATAGTAAGTGAACTCCTCCATTGGTGTCTGGTGTGCTAACTTTGTTGCAGAAAGGTGTATGCATTGCCATCAAGATGGGACCTCTTGTTTCATGTGCCCAGCTTCTGAAAAATCCAACTACAGAAGGACTTGCTCACAATGCAAGACCAAGAAGGCTGCCTGTTCCTTCAACAAGGGGAATTCGTCTGCACTTGCCATTGGCTCTGAAGAAGTTTCAGAGTTACTTGAGAAACTGGTGAACACAGTTGAAACCTTGTCCAACAAGGTGGAAGTTTTGACAGGACAAGTCATCAGCCTTGGAGGCTATGTGAATGACTTGGTGGATGACTTCCATTTGGAGGAAATTGATTTGCCTGAGGAACTTATCTCTGATATGGAAGAATGGCAGGCATTGTGCGCAGAGCTAAAGGATTTGAAGGGCATGAACTCCAAGGTACTCTGGTGAGTAATGCAGTGGTGGTTGGATGAAGATATAGCACAGTTGAGGGCTAAGGGGCTGGCAGAGCCTGAGAAGATGAATGCAGATGACCCATACAAAGTGGCCAACCGCAAATTTTGGTATGGTCTCGGGGGTCTAGAGAAAATGGTGGAGATGAAGGTCAAGTGCGATCTGTTCCAAGCTATGAGGAATGAATTTTACAAGTTGAAAGGCTGCCAGTCGGAATGGCAGTTCTGGAAGGACTACCTCTGGAAACACAACTGCGATGACTTTATGGTAGAGGATTTGGATCCAGGGGAGAAGGTTCTCAATGGTAAGGTTTGGAAATTGTGGAAGCCCTATGGAGAGGACTTGGGCATCCCTGCCCTGGATGACTTATTCGTGTTGGATGGTGATCCTGCAGAGGCAACAATGAGTGAGGGGAATGGAGATGAGAAGAGTGATGAGAGTGAGGAGGAATCGGAGTCTGCGGAGTCTGCAGAGGGTGAAGAGGATGCACCAGCGGGGGGCACTGAAGATGTGGAGATGAAGGAAGTTACAGATGTTGTGGGAGCCATGGATGCCTAGCTCCTTCCTCTGGTTGCTGTTCCTTTTGGACTTTAATGTTTTACGTATTTTTTGTATGTTTTGTATTTTGATTTTGAATGCATCCAGGGCCTGTGAGGCCCCATATCTTGTTGACTTGTAATTGAGTGGGAGATGAGGGATAAGAATTTGCAATAGAAAGCAAGAAGTGAATATGAAATACAGCATGCAGATTCCGCTGGAGTCTGATCCCAATTAGGAAAGGAATTTGCAATAGTTTTTGTGGATTCTATTTGAAATAAGATGAGTTGGAGCTGGTGGAGTCCACGATGGTGGTACAGAGAAAGAAGGGAAGTTAGATGGTGGATTTTTGAATGGTGACTTTGGCTAATGGTCCTAGTTTGTCTGGGTAGCGGTGGTGGAAATCTTCAATGAATTCGTCTGTGGAGAATTCGGTGGCTGGTAGCTAAGCAAGTTCCTCATCGGTACCTTCATATCAAAGCCATTGAATCCTGTAGAGTAAGGGATACTGGAACCGGCAGTCAATCTTGGAGTCAAGGATCTGAGCTATTTCATACTGCTCTTCACCATCGACTTCCACCAGAGGCAGCGGAGGTTGAGTGCAATTAGGGATAGTGTTTTCCTCCACAGGTTCAAGTTGTGATACATGGAAGAAAGGATGGATGACATGGAGGTCTGATGGGAGTTTGAGATAAAGGAATGTGAGCCTGGCTGAGCGATGATTTCGAATGGACCAAGGAATTTTTCTGCAAATTTCACAGTAGGGTGAGTAGTCTTGATATGTTTAGAGCTAAGGAAAACTTTTTCATCTACTTTGAAGGGAGGAGCTGGATTCCGGTGCTTGTCTGCTTGGATCTTGTAGCAAGACTGAGCCTGGGTGATTTTGTTGCATAGGAATTGGTGTAGTTCATCTAGGTTGACTACAAAGTCACGGGCCCGAGCGGAGGTGATGTCATGTTCAGGATGAACAGTGATATTGGGATGGTAACCCTTGTTGGCAAAGAATGGAGAGATTCTGGTGGAAGCATTTGGAGCATTGTTGTATGCAAACTCAGCAATGGGTAGTAGTAAATCCCAGTTGTCCTGTTGATAAGAACAGTAGATGTGGATGTACTGTTCCAGAGTTTGGTTTGTGCATTCAGTTTGTCTGTCAGCCTCCGGATGATACCCAGAAGTCAAGTGGAGTTCCATGTCAAGGGCGCACATGAATTAGGAGACAAATTTGGAGCCACAGTCAGAAGTGATGTGGTTAGGTACACCATGTTTAGAGAAAACATGAATGATGAATAACCGGGTGAGTTCTTTGGAATTAATAGTGTCATGTGTAGGAATAAAGATGGCTTGCTTGCTTGCACAGTCAATTACTATGAGGATAGCAGTGAATCCATTAGAGTCCAGTAATTGTTCAATGAAATCCATGGAAATGGAACCCCACAGATGTTCTGGAACTGGCAAGGGTTTGAGCAAACCATAAGGGTGATGTCTAGGTGTCTTGTTGTGACTGCAAACTGTACAAGATTTGATGTAGTGGCAAACATATTCACACATTTGTGGCCAGGTATAGTTCCGTTGGACTAATTCCAAAGTCCAGTTTTGACCAAAATGACCTGCCAAAATGTGATCGTGATTATTCTGTAGGACATGGAGATGGAGATCATTGGAGTCTGGAACATAGATTTGATTATTGAGACAGAGAATGTCTGATTCATCTATGGACCACCGAGAAGGGGAAGTGGGAGTGGAGGATTTGGCCTGTCAGAATCCTTTGGAGGCCGCGGAGTCTGAGGGTTGTGCTTGCTTGATGTCAGAATGGAGTTTGTCAATGTCCATGATAGCACTAGCATGGAGGGTAGGACCTTCAAGGAATGTAGCATGAAGGGAAGCGGAGAGTTGTTCTTGAGTGAAAACAGGCTGGAAATTGTGAGGATTAACTGCTGCATATTGACTATCCCCTTCTTTTGGGTAGACGTTCCATTGTCTAGTGAGTGCATCTGGTTTTCCTCCGAGTCTCCCCAGGTGGAAGCGGATTACTAGGTTGAATTGGGAGAGATATTTGGACCACCGGACTTGCTGCCGGGTAAGAATCTTGGTGGTAGAAAAATATTCAAGATTCTTGTGGTCCGTAACAATGTCAATGGAGTCTGCGGAGCCTTCAAGGTAGTGATGCCAGTATTTAAAGGCTTCAATAGGTGAGGATAGGAGTGTGAGTGAAAGCCTGCTTGAGTTTGTTGAAAGCGGTCATACACTTGTCATCAAATTTCCATGGAGTACCCTTGCATGTGAGATAAGTTAAGGGTATGACAATGTCACTGTACTCATGAATAAAACGGTGGTAGAAATTGGCAAAGCCAAGTTAACATTGGATGTCCTTAACTTTCCGTGGAACCGGCCAGTCTAAAATTGCCTTGACCTTGTCTTCAGACATGCAGAGGCCCTCTGGTGATAGAATGTAGCCAAGATATTCCATGGAATCCTGGTGAAACTTGCATTTGGATCCTTTGCAGTAGAGCTGGTTTGCTCTCAGTCTGTGCAAAACCTCGCGTATGTGTTTCCAGTGATCCGTGGGGTTGTCGGAATATATGAGGATGTCATTGAGGTATACAACCATGGAAACATCAAGCATGTCAGCGAAAATATTGTTCACAAAGTGTTGGAATGCTGTGGGAGCGTTGGTGAGTCCAAAAGACATGACATGCCATTCAAAGGAACTGTAACAGGTCTGGAAGGCTGTTTTCCATTCATCACCTTCAGTAATGCATACTAGATGATATGCATGGCAAAGATCGAGTTTGGTATAGATGTGAGCGGAGTGCATGGAGTCAAGGAGGTCAGAAATGAGTGGAAGGGGATAATGGTCTTTCTTGGATATCTTGTTTAAGCCATGGAAATCGACACAAAGATGGAGTTCACCGGTCTTTTTCTTGACAAAGAGAACTGGAGCTCTGTGGGGAGAACGTGAGGGTGTGATGAATCCACTATGGAGATTATCGTCAATAAACTCAGGTAATGCTTTGAGTTCAGATTCCAAGAGGGAGTAGATAGGACCGAGTGGAGATGTGCCTTCCTCCAGGTTAATCTTGAGGTTGTATGGTCTATGCTCAGGAAGATTCTCGGAGAGCAAATCACTGAATACATCAGCAAAGTCATAGTATTCTGCTGGTACATCTGACATATCCGGCGGGACCACAGAGCTGGCCTTGCCACTAATGCTAGGTGCAGAAGGTTGGAGAGTGTATTGTTGAGCTCCATCTTCTGCACATGCTTGAACAAAAGTGGCCATGGAGATGATAGATATCTTGGTGTAACCGTGGCAGAAAAGGAAGGGATGGTAGGGTAGGAATAGATAGGCTCATATGGCGGCGGAGCCCATAGGGATCTTGGAGTAGGTTTGGAAACCGGGGTTGGAATAGGATTGGGAGTTGGACAAGGAATGTCTGCACAGGTGGATGCAGTTACATCGGAGTTCATGGAAACACTTGCAGGGATAGAAGCACCTAGTAATAGTGAACGGAAAGTGATACTGTGCTTTACCCAGTCAATTAATGGATTGTAGCAGGAGAGCCAGTTGTATCCCAGAACAATGTTACAGGATGAATCTAGATGAGTGACATAGAAGTCAACAGGAAGGATGTCTCTGGAAGGGAAACAGACAGGGAGAGTGATGGATTGGGAGATATGAGATCCAGCAGAGCTGTCAAGTAGTCGTAATTGAACAGGAGGGATAGGTTTGGTAGGAAAGCTGTGATCCTCAACGTACTTGGAGTCAACGAAACAATGGCTAGAACCGGAGTCAACCAAGGCAAGAAAATGAAGGATAGTAATGATTGGAGATCCATCAGACTCCATACCGGAGTCAACTTCAGATGAGAGTGATATGGTTAATGAGTGATTGGAAAGAGTGGCGGCATTGAGGGTGACAACCTCCAATGTGTGATTACAGTCAATGCAACCCTGATCTCGCACAGAGGATGCAGAGCTGCCCTCTAGTTTTCTGACTCCATAGGAGCCAGTTCTTCAGAGGTAGAAGCGGGGTCTTCAACTTCTGCAGCACAGCCTTTAGTGGAGGCTGCGGCTTTGCACTTGTTGCAATCGTCAGTCTTGTGCTTACCTCCACAGAACATACAGAGGTTGTTTTTCTTGTGGCGGTCCTTTTCTTCCTGAGTGAGATGGCCATCCTTGCCTAGCTTGTCAGCATAGGGCTTAGGAGTGGAAGCTGATCCTGAAGCAGTGGGATCTGAGGATTTTAGAGTTGATCCGGAGGCTGAAGAGTTGGAGTTGGAACTAGAACCCTTGGATTTGGGGTTGTTGGAATATGAACCGGAGGCCTTGTTGTCCCAGTTTTCATAGGATATCTCGGTCCTCCGAGTCCAATAGCGAGTGTCAAGTTCCTGGGCTAGGAAATGCATGTCACGGAGATTGTTGGGCTTCCCATGGTGAGCCATATCATCCTTGATGCAGGTACAGAGTCCACGGTAGAATGCGTGACAAAGGGAATTATCTCCATAGCCAACTTGAGAGGTGTATTGGTTGAACTGAACCATATATTTCATGATTCGGTCTCTGTCGCGCATCCAGAGGTGTTCAAGAGCATCTTCAGCATCTCCGATGGCATCAAAGGGACCAAAGTTGGTTCTGAGTTCATCAAGGAAGCAGCATAGGAATACTGCCAGGCCAGCAGGTTCCAGAGATTGGGGCAGAGGATGTCTGGTTTCAACCAGTCAAGAGCGGTGCTGGAAAGGAAGGAAATTGCGTAGTTGACTTTGCTGGCATCCATAGCAAAGGCTGTGGGTCTGTCATTAAAGTTCAACTGGAGGGAGACAATGAAGGCTTTGAGTTTCTGCAGATCCGAACTGTCAAAAGTGTCAGGTTCTTTGACCTTGGTGTGAATGAGGTTGGGTCAGGGATTGTTTAGTGTGGTGGAGACTCCTTGCAACAGATTCATGAATTCTTGCAGGAACTCCTGCTTGTTGGGACCATTGTTGGGACCGCCGGGGCCTCCTGGTCCTCCGGGGCCATTCGGACCACCGGGTTGGTTGTCAGGTGGGTCATCATCCGTATTGCGACGGTGTGGAGTATGGGTTGGAGTTTCAGGATCTTCCTCGTCATCACTTACAGTGTCCAGAGAATCCAGCTGCCCTCCATTTGTGGGTTGTGGGGCCGGTGTTTCTGGTACTGGATCGTCGTGGTATCTGTCAAAGATTCCAGTCTGTTGGTGACAAGAGGTTCCTCTGGGTGAATTGAAAAGGTTAGGAGTTGTGGAACTGATGTTGGAGTGTCGGGCAGTAAAGTTAAAATGAGTGTAGGTTTCCCTACAGGATGGTTGTCCTCCGACGGAGGCCAAACCGAAGAGTTCCGGGTTTTCCTTGGATGTGGACGCTGGGATGTCATCCATGGAGAATATTGGGTTTTTCTTCCTTCAACCGTCCCCTGCATCTGGGGCATAGGTGAATGTAGTAGTCATGATTTGAGAAAAATTCGACTCAAGGGTTTGAGTTCAAATATACTGTTAGGGATGTGCCAAATAGATCAAGATAGATCGCACGAGCGGAGGTCCGCAGAGTGCGTGGGCTTTGGCAAAGCTATTAGCAACATCACCCTTGAGTTGAAGCCCTAAAGTTGATTAGCGGAGCAGAGAACATGGAGAACATGGAGTGGAGTGGAGGGTAAGAAATAGTCCAATGGAGCGGAGGCCGCTGATACGCCGTCTACGCGTTCACACCTAGATTTTGTGAATTTGTAACAATACAATTGCATATCTATCCTATACTAGTGATAGTAAAAAGGACTATAGCTGAGGCTTCAAGCTGATAGTCACCGCAGTATGCGACTAGTGAAGCCAGGACTTAGATGCGATACCACTAGTGGGTTAAATCTAC
Organism: Armillaria borealis; assembly: GCA_030435635.1. Taxonomy (NCBI): domain Eukaryota; kingdom Fungi; phylum Basidiomycota; class Agaricomycetes; order Agaricales; family Physalacriaceae; genus Armillaria; species Armillaria borealis. Next base: position 157,168 of record JAUEPT010000010.1, on the reverse strand, counting down.
CAGCCAGCCATACTAGTGACTTGAATACTAGCCAGGCTACTTAATATAAGGCCACTAGTAGATGAGTAACGTTGTGGTAGTACGAGTTGCCGTGCTCGTAGACTCGACGTCTCGGGCCGGTTGACTCGTACTTCCTTTTTAGGTTTGCTACGTGTCTTTCTTCTTCTCTACCATCATCTCTCCAGTTATTACTTCGTTTTCTCTTTACAGACTCTTATCTCCTCTCAGCGCGACCCCACCTAGCTCTAGGACCAATGAGAGCATGTTCAGACAACTCCTCCCTTTGAGCAACAAGGCTCGAGATCAAGACATCAACGTTGAGGTAGCTCACCTCGCAAGCCAATGAGCTATTTCGAGGACTGGTGGAAGGATTACTTGGGGTATGGGTCGTATGAACGCTGTAGAGATATATGGGTTCGTTATCATCATTTGAATTCCGTTTCTTACCTTCTCTTTTACTTCACCATTACTCCCCTCCCTACCCCATCTGATGCGAAAGACCAAGGCCGACAGCGGACAAAATCTGACTCGGAACGCGCTGGGAATCGAGATGCAACGACGTGGGACATCGTTTGCATGCTGAACGGGGCAGCAGGCTCTTCCTATGCCGTAGTTGCGCGTTTCCCGGTCTATTTTGCTCCTGCTCGAGGACAAGGTCTGTAGCTGAGATATTCTCTTTCATCTGACGTCTTTTATTTTAGAATATAGTACATATACGACTTTACTATCGTCTATGGGCTCTGGCGACGCACGAGCACGCGTACGGCCACCCCCTCTTTCGTTATCTGTGCCTGTACGAAGAAATTTGATTTTACCTTTCTTTCCTTCTTTCTCCGAGCACTGAGCCATCGAGCGAGCACATGAGCCTTCAGATTTGAGCCCAGTAAGTGGTCTCCTTGTTCTTAGTACTGATTTACTATCTAGATACAATTCGTACCAACAAAAACCTCAAAACTCGCCCACACTCAGCCGATTCACTAGCGACTCACGACCTCGCACAACCGTCTACGTCCGCATCGACGTATACTGCGACAGTGGAGCCCACCGCGAGGGTTTTGAGTTGGCTACTTGCAGCAAACTCGAGCTGAGTGTTTCTGTTTCTTTATTTTGACTTTTTGACCACTTGAGCCCCTGATCTCTGATAAGCCCATCCCCCCCCCGATTTTCGAGCACGATGTCGACCAACCAGTTCACAACGCTCCTCTACCCTATGCCCATCCCTGGGACTGCGAATGCGCCTCGATTTAATGGCCGTTTCACCAAAGACTACCTTGGATTGATTGTACAACACGGAACCAGCGCCGGCATCACTGATAAGGACGATCTCGTCGACTACATCTACCGATACTCATCCGATGAGGTCAAGGAGGTCATACGCTACGTACCCGAGCTGGATATTGATGAGAAAAGTAAGACTTGGGCTGCTGCTGAGACTAAACTGTTACAGCTTTATCGTGTGGGCGACGAGCCTCCCGAAATTTCGCTGGACGCATTGAAGGATTTCTGCAAGCGCCAATCTGCTAAGTCTTCGTTCACTACTACCCTTGAAGTAGAGACTTACCAACGCAAGTTTACGAAGATCGCTGCGCCTCTCCGCAAGAAGAAGATTATCACCAAAGAAGACCATGACTTCTACTTCGTGAACGGCATTCCCACCTCGATGAAGGAGTGGTTCTATAGCCAGGTTCCTGTCGCAAACCGCAAGCGATCCGCTCCGCCGCCAATGACTGATTCCATCGAGATATTGAGTCGCCGTTTCGATACAGATAGCCTGATCTACGAAGACTGGCGCCATGCCAAGGAACGTGAGTCCAAGACTGTTAAGTTTGATGCTAATGGAGATAGGCTTGACTCGGATTCGAAGCCGTTGCCACCATCGAGGGCGCAAACGCCACCAGCGTCGAAGCAAGCTAAGTCTTCTGTCCCTGATATTGATGCGCTTGCGAAGCAGTTACAGGATTTGTCGCTGAACCAAGCTCAGCTAATGGCTATGATGACCGCATCCATGAACAGTGCGCCGTCGGAGCAACGCCCTCCCATGCAGCAAAATTCAGGACGGTGTTTTATATGTGGCAAATGGAATACTCACCCACTTCATCCTAGGCATTGTCATGAGACGTTGAAGCTCATTGAAGAGAGACGAATCAAGTATGATGCGAACCGAGATAGGTACGTCCAAATGGATGGGAGTGACTTACCCCAGACACCTCGAGGATTTTATGGTGGAGTTGCGGATTGGTTGCGCCAGCAGAACCCTGCTCCTACCGACTCGGCGCCTGCGCAAGCGACTGCAAGGACGAGCTCGCTTGGCCTTTCTTATGGTCATTCCGATGTTTTACAAGGGGACGTATTTGCGGTATCCTCCCTTTCATTTGATGAGAGATTTTCTAACCCTTCCCTTCGTTCGGGGAAAGACACCTCTTCTAGATATGATCCGATGCGAAGGCCGGAGGATAAGGGTAAAGGGAAGGAAGAAGGAGCACCTGCGCCTGCTTCTGTACCTAGACCCCAGTCTTCTCAGCCAACGCCGGGTCCGAGTTTTACACGCCCGAGTGCTTTTACGCCGCCTGCACCTGCGACTACTGTTCCCGTGACTCCTGCGCCAGCTCGCACGAATATTCCACCGCCGTCCAACCCGATTAATACTCAGGAAGGATGGAAGAACTCGAGACCGTCAAACAACAAGCCACGGAACGATGTTGAGATGAAGGATGGGACTAGGAAACCAGCAGATAAGTCTTCTACTGGTGCTCAGTTTCATTTTACTTCCGATATCCAGGAAATGTCTGATCCGAAGGCCGTGATGAACACGCTCATGAATCTGGATGTCACGATTCCGCTTTTCCAGCTCGTCGGGAATAGTACTGTCCTTCAGAAGATGATGGCTGAGGCTACCAGGACGAAGCGAGAGTATACGACGAAACAAGCTGAGTATCTTACTTCTGAGGATGAATTGTATGCTGTCGAGGATATAGATCAGTTTGAAAGGATGGCAGCATCTGCTGGCTGTTCTCGTGATGGGACTAGGCATTTCCATTGCGAAGACAGTTATCATATGCACGAGTTTTTGCGCCGCTATGGTAATGCCGTTGCGCAAGTACCCTCTACGCGTTACTTTGCGATGGCTACAGGTTCGTTTCACTTGACGATTAATGGGACTGATTTTACAGCGATGATTGATACGGGTTCGGAGCTGAACCTTGCGACCGTTTCTCTTCCTGGACGCTGCGGATTGGCAGTTGACTTTGAAGGTATGAAGTGGTCCTTGAAAGGTATCCACGGAGACCCCGAGCGTTTGTCGGGTTGTGCTACCGATGTGCCGTTGCACATTGGCAGTCATGACTTCGTTCACCACTTGTTTATTTCGCATCAGGAGCTCGGTAAGCATGATATTATTCTAGGACAACCCTTCCTGCAGTGGTTTGCTGCCCGACTGGATTATGAGCGCACTGGACAAGTTAAGTTGATCCTCTGGAAGGATGGTGATCGTCGCCAGCGTCCTACGCTCTCTGTTACCATCACTGACCCTCAGGATACTCGAAATGCGACGAAGATATCCCACTCCGCACGTGTGAGGACGACTCAAATTGAAGAAGTGACCGACGAGGAGGATTTTCCCAGCGGGGGAGGAACGAATTGATCTTCCATACCTCTCACGCGACACTGGGAAGATCGTTTGAAGCATTGATGGGAAATGATGAGTATTCCGATTTTGATTCTCTTTTTTATGCTATGCCCAATGAATCCTATGACCGTTTGATTTCTGAGTATGTTACTTGTACTAATACCGATATTTCTTCTATTGTTTCTACTCCTTGGACTGTTCGAGCTCTTACTGACCAATTTATTTATAGTGCTGCCGCCGCGAAGTTGCCTTTGGTATCGAAGAAGAAGTACAAGCCGGTACATCGCAAGCATCGGCCGGTGCCTACGTATATGCCAAACCCCGAGGCGCAATACTTCCGTGAGATACCCGCACCTATTCTTATTTCTTTACCATTAGAACCTATTGACTATCATCACTTGAGTTTTGGATCTAGAGTTACGTTGGAGAGATTGGAGTTGATGCTCGAGAAGATCGAACCTGGGATCTTATCCAAGGAAGAGATTGACTTGCTGGCATTTGTAGTGGTGCAACGTGAGTCTGCGTTTGCGTTTGATTATGCTGAAAAAGGTTCTTTTTCCCGAGAATATTACCCCGACTACGAGATACCGACTATCGAGCATGTCCCTTGGCAATCAAAACCGATAACGATTCCTGCGGCTATTGTGGATGATGTACGTCGAGAGATTATTTCTAATGAAGCACTAGGTCGATTTGAGCCAACTACTTCGAGCTATCGGTCCTCGCTGTTTGCCGTTGCGAAAAAGCCTGGGTCTGTACCACCAGTGCGCCTTGTTGTGGATCTTCAAGAACTGAACAGTGTTACGATTCGGGATTCGTCCCTACCGCCGAACCTCAATGAATTTGCTGAGTCTTTTGTTGGTTATGCATTGTATGGTCTCTATGATCTCTTTTCAGGTTTTGACGCTTGCTGGGTTGCCAAGAAATCTCGACCTTTACTTGCGTTCCATTCCCCGGCTGGAGCTCGCCAACAATGTACCCTCTCTCAGGGATATACGAACGCTGTACAAGAGTTTCAAAGGCGAGTACAACATGCTCTTAAGCGCCTAATTGAGCAACAGATTGCGGACAACTTCGTCGATGACTGTGGTGTCAAGGGACCAACTTCCAGGTACAATAACGAGCCTATACCTGGGAACCCGAACATCCGAAGGTTTGTTTGGGAGTATATTGAAAGGCTTGACATGTTTCTAGGTGCTCTGATCATGGCGGGGATTACAGCTTCAGGTACAAAGGCTGTTCTTGCTGCGCTGAATTTGCGAATTGTAGGGACTATCGTGGTGCTTGAGGGCTGGGTGTTAGCACCTAGCGTGATTCAAAAGGTGCTCGATTGGCCGCCTCCTTCTTCTGTTAGCGAAGTTCGGAGTTTTCTGGGACTTGCCGGTGGAGGGAGGAAGTGGATCAAGGGATTTGCGATGATCGCTAAGCCTCTCACCATTCTTCTCCAAGCTACTGATGGACCGTTTATAGTGACTATTGATGCTATTCAAGCACAGGATGAGCTTAAGCATCGCATTGCTTCACCGCCAATATTAATCAAAGTGGATTACACACAAGCTAAGTCAATTTTGCCCTTACCTCGTGATACCGATGAAGGCCTTTTGGTTGTAGCGATTGACTCGTCTTGGATGGGAGCCGGATGGGCCCTGTATCAAGTTCGAGAAGGCCAGAAGCGCATTGCTCTTTACGGATCGTGTACATTCAACAAGACTCAGCAAAATTATGGACAACCAAAGACCGAGGTTTTTGGGACATTCATGGGTCTCAAGGATTTGCGCCATCGAGTTTGGGGAGTACACTTTTGTCTTGAACATGATGCTATCTCGCTTGCTAAAATGTTAAAGGAACCGGATGATGTGCCCAATGCGCCGATGCTACGATGGATTTCATGGATACGACTCTTTGATTTTGAGACCAAGCACGTTAAAGCTGAGTCCTTTAAGACTGAAGATGCTTTATCTAGGCGTCCACCATCTAAAAAAGATGAGACTTATGATGATATTGATGCCGAAGAATTTTTAGATGCTTACGATTTGGCTTACGGATCACTTAACCGTCCGTCGAAGGATGTTACGCCTTCTTCTCTCACTAAGTTTCTCCTTGACTCACTTTATACTCGATACTCTAATCCTTTCATCAACAGATGGAATGAAGGGCTTGGAGATATACCCTTCTATGTGAATTCGAATGCGATACAGGCGTCTACAGAGCTAAGTAATTTGTCCGTTAACTCTTTCTATGTTGATTCTGTGCTCCCGTATTCTCTGTTCTTAGGATCCGCTATGCGGAATACCCAACCATGGAATATGCGGCGCTTACCGGAGTTTTATGCACGCAAGACTTGTATTGAACTCACCGATTATTTTTTGCTAGGCGATGAAGAGGTATGTTTGGAGTTTACAATTGCGTTAGGTCTCTCCCAGAGTATTCCCCTGGAGACGACAGCACTTGCGTCGGTTGGTCACAAGCATGGGACCCGGGACGCTGACGATTATGGGTTTTGGCAACAGCTAAGTGTTTTCTTGAAGTCTGGAACATATCCTGCGCATCTGAAAACAGATAAAGATCGACTCCGATTTCTTAAGCGCTCTAGACGATTCATCCTACATCAAGATCGGCTCTGGTTGGCTCCGAAGAAGAATTCTGCTATCCCACCGCGCCTCGTAATCGAATTTATCCCCAAGAGACAAGAGCTTATTGCCCAGGCGCACAACGACTGTGGTCACCGAGGTAGAGATGCGGTTTACAAGCTCTTACGGGACAGGTTTTATTGGCCGAATATGTTCGACGATGTCACGTACTTTGTACGCTCATGTGTGGAGTGTCAGAAATCGATAAAGACAAGTCCTATTCTTCCTTATTCCGAGTCTTGGCAAGCCCCGCTACTTCGTCACTTTGATCTAGATTGCATTGTGATGCCCTCAGGTGTCGGAGGCTTCGAGTACATTGTCCAGGCCATCGAGAGGACTATCCTGTGGGCAGAAGCTCGTGCACTCAAGAGCCAGACATCCCGACTTGTTGCGAAGTTCATTTACGAGGAGATTATTTGCCGATTCAGCTGTGTTCCATTTTTCTCTTTCGACGGAGGTTCTGAATTCAAAGGTGAAGTCACGGCTCTCTTACGTGACCTGTATAACTGTGTTGTGGTTTTTTCTACAGCGTATCATCCGCAAGGGATGGCCCCGGTTGAGCGTCATCATCAGATGATCGTTGATCCATTGTTCAAGTGCACAGGAGACGCTAAAGGTAACTGGCCTCGTTTCCTATTTGCTGTGCTCTTTGCCTTGCGAGTAACGGTCAGTCGTGCAACTGGATTTTCTCCATTCTATTTGCTCTATGGTGCGCAACCCGTTTTTTCCTTTGATGTAACCGAGATTACATGGCAGACACTTGATTGGGACAAGGTACGTACCCATGAAGAACTGATTGCTATTCGAGCCTTGCAGATTACGCGACGAGACGAGAAGTTAAGAGAAGCAAATACCAAGTTACGTGAAACTAGACTACGTGCGATCGAAGACCTTGCGAAACGTGCCCATTTCAAGTTTGGGTTCGCAGATTATGAGGTAGGAATGTATGTCTGGCTTCGGGAATCGCAACTAGATGAGATCAAAGGAGGAAAAGGTGCGTGGACATATTCTGGACCGTATATCATTCATGAAAAGCGAAATCACGACTCTTTTGTCTTGCGAGAGCTCAGCGGAGCAATTATTAAAGGTCACGTCAATATTCGTCGCTTGAGACTCTTCTACTTTCGTCCTGACAACCAGACCTTGCGTACGAGCTTGCAACCTCGAGCAAGAAGGACCGAACTTGCAGAATACGACTACTGCCTTGACGCCGCTTGGGAACTGATTTCTGCCTGCGCAAACGAGGCTGAAGATGAGTTCTACATATGCTGAGTCCTCCTAATTCTTATCATGATCTATGACGACGTTTTGACTCCTTTCTGTTATCATAAATATCAAAAACCCGGTTTCCCCCTCTCAATTTCTTTCTTCCTTTTCCCCCCATTATGCCTCCCACTATGTATGACGATTGCGACCCTCAGTGCCCTGTTCACCTTAATCCTTCTCCATTTGACTCCTCTCCTTACTTCACGGACTCTACCTTTGATGTGCGCCACCTCTGTAACAATCCGGTCCGCGGTTTTCACCCCAAGCGCGAGATGGATGCCGGCAACCCTTCTAGTGGCGAGTATCCGATTCCAAGGCAGTACGGGGATCGTATTCCATGCATGAGCCTTGTGGACGACATCGAGTATTGCTCTTTCTATCGAGGTGATCTTTCTTTATGTTATTTCTATGATGATTCTGCAGAGTGTTTGTTGGGTGACGAGCTCGTTACCTTGCCCTTTGTGGTACGAGTTTTTCGTCGGGATCGTGCGCTAGCTTGGCATGAAATCTGGAAGGCGCTTCACAAGCCTAACTCTCTTCCTCCGGTGCGATACAGCTTTATCGAGGTTCAAGGCGCAAAGATGGGACAAGGACTGTGTACTGCACCTTGGTTCAAGCGTATGGTGCGTCGTTTTACCTTGGATTCTGATAATTGTATCGTGGAGAGAGGCTCTGGCCTGCGAGTTTGCATTGACTCTACAGAATTCGAGTTCAAGAGCATCGTCATGTACGATCCCAAGACCGTTATCCAACTAACTCCTGTACAACTCGTCGACATGGTTCAGAACGACACCCAGCACTGGCATATTGATGCTCTTCGACGTGCTGAGGCCATTCTCCATGACCTTCAAGCCTCTTACTTTGGCGTGCCAGCGTCTTTGATTCCGAAGAGGTTAGGTGGCTCGCGTTTGGTTGTTGACTTGCGCCATTAGGTTTATTATTTCTTTCTGGATTTCGAGGGCGAAATCAAAAGTATTCCCCTCTGTGGTAGTACGAGTTGCCGTGCTCGTAGACTCGACGTCTCGGGCCGGTTGACTCGTACTTCCTTTTTAGGTTTGCTACGTGTCTTTCTTCTTCTCTACCGTCATCTCTCCAGTTATTACTTCGTTTTCTCTTTACAGACTCTTATCTCCTCTCAGCGCGACCCCACCTAGCTCTAGGACCAATGAGAGCATGTTCAGACAACTCCTCCCTTTGAGCAACAAGGCTCGAGATCAAGACATCAACGTTGAGGTAGCTCACCTCGCAAGCCAATGAGCTATTTCGAGGACTGGTGGAAGGATTACTTGGGGTATGGGTCGTATGAACGCTGTAGAGATATATGGGTTCGTTATCATCATTTGAATTCCGTTTCTTACCTTCTCTTTTACTTCACCATTACTCCCCTCCCTACCCCATCTGATGCGAAAGACCAAGGCCGACAGCGGACAAAATCTGACTCGGAACGCGCTGGGAATCGAGATGCAACGACGTGGGACATCGTTTGCATGCTGAACGGGGCAGCAGGCTCTTCCTATGCCGTAGTTGCGCGTTTCCCGGTCTATTTTGCTCCTGCTCGAGGACAAGGTCTGTAGCTGAGATATTCTCTTTCATCTGACGTCTTTTATTTTAGAATATAGTACATATACGACTTTACTATCGTCTATGGGCTCTGGCGACGCACGAGCACGCGTACGGCCACCCCCTCTTTCGTTATCTGTGCCTGTACGAAGAAATTTGATTTTACCTTTCTTTCCTTCTTTCTCCGAGCACTGAGCCATCGAGCGAGCACATGAGCCTTCAGATTTGAGCCCAGTAAGTGGTCTCCTTGTTCTTAGTACTGATTTACTATCTAGATACAATTCGTACCAACAAAAACCTCAAAACTCGCCCACACTCAGCCGATTCACTAGCGACTCACGACCTCGCACAACCGTCTACGTCCGCATCGACGTATACTGCGACAACGTGACTAGCGCACCAAACAAGGAGCAGAATACACAGATCTCGTGAAGTTCAGTCACTAGTAGACCGGTCGGGGCAGAGACGCCTAAGTCAGGTTAACTAGTCACACAGCAATCTCGAAGCAGGACTTAGAAATGAATTAGCAACGGATTAACGTTACGCCCAGATCCGACTAGTGCGATCAGATCTATTACGATCAGCACTAGTATGGCCTGGCTGCGCTTTCGATCACGGCCGACTACGGTTGCAAGCACGAGGCTGTGGCTAGTCGTTCATCTCCGGTGCTAGTGGCGCGTTGCTGAGTCAAGAACGCGAGATTAAACCGCTAGCTGAGCTCCATGGCTCACTAGTCATCCAATAGTAATTTCTAGACCGACTATTGCATGTTCAGACGCGATATTTCGGGCCTAGCCAAGAAATCCGTACCAAAAATACCCCACTAGTGTAGCTGTTTGTGTCGCTTTGTACCTTTCTTTACAATATATAAGTAGTAGAATAGCCACTCGCAACGGCAGGCAAGCCATCCCTGCAATTGTGAGTGACTAACAAGAGTTTAGTGCCCCAATTAAAGGCTTTTGTGCTTAACCTCGACGAAGCGGCTACTAGTCGCTAAGTTACCTATAGAATTGAGTGAATTGAAGTCCCTTTTGAGCAATACTATTGTGTCCTGCAAAGACCAAGAGTGTTTCGAAGTAATTCTTGCAATTTCTCGAAGTTAAAGTATTATTCTTAGGCCAAGAGTGCCACTAGTAAGCTAGAGTGCGAACTAGTCAAGTGAAGATCACTTGTAGGAAGTAGTACAGGGCCAAGAGAGCCATTATTTCAAAGCAGTCATAGTCCCAACGAGCGCAGTAGCTCAAAACCAAATCACATTCATTCAATTGTGTCTTACCCACCCCACTAGTGCAAGTAGTATGCTTGTAAAACTCACTAGTAATGAATAAAGTGTCTTTTAAACAATATCCCTTGATTATTGAGTCTGCAGAGTGCTTCTATCGTACTCGAAACACCCAAATTCAATCAATTGGTGATAGTGTAGAGTTGTGAGAGGTTTAGTGTCAGTTGGAGATCATTCCTGCCCACTAGTCTTTTGTCACTTGCCGTTACCGAGCACATCACCGTGGACTTGAGAGTGATGGAATAGACTTGGAGTCAGAGAGAGATTTGGCTAAACCAAGTTGATATTCAAACTGAGTATCTACAAGTAATTGTACAGTGTATACCGTTAACTATCTCAAAATGCATGATATCAAAATGCATAAATCCAACTTTGCATACAAATCGGATGGGAACCAGCTCGGGGAGCAGTGAATTCAGCTAGAAATGCATATCGCATAATGCATAAGGATCTCAGGGTGGATATGCATTATGACGTCTGAATTTAGGTGGTCTGAAACCATTTCACACTGTAAGATTTGCTCTTACGGAAGCGATATCTATGCAAATTCATAATAAACCCTAAATTTGGCAAACTTTTATGCTAAAATTATAAATATTCGCACAAAAGCACTGTGGCTGCTCTGGAAATCAATGTAGAGGTCATGGGATGCACAGGACGTTCGGGATGTTACAGGATGTCACTGAAATGTCACACATTGTGACATGTGAAAATGCATATTTCTCATAATGCATACAGTTTGGGTGTCTCCCGATCGTATGCATTGTGAGATAGTGTTACGCGCATGCCACCGGCCTCTGCTTCACACCCATTCCAACTTCAACTCCTAACTCTAGCAAGTTTCACTATCGGACTCTGCGGCCCCGGCCGCTTACCATTACTCTGCTCCATTTGATATTTCATTTATCATTTCATTTCGCTAATTCACATATTAATTCTAGAACCCAAATTCGGTAGTGAACAGACCTCCTCGGAGTCTGTCAGACTCCGACTCGGATTTACCTACTCATATATATACTGTACAATTACTTGTAGATACTCAGTTTGAATATCAACCTGGTTTAGCCAAATCTCTCTCTGACACTAAGTCTACCCTATCGCTCTCAAGTCCGCAGCCTCCACTCCATTGGACTATCTCTCACTCTCCACTCCACTCCACGTTCTCCGCGGACTCCACTCCACTAATCAACTTAAGGGCTTCGGCTCAAGGGTGACAGTGCTAATAGCCTCACCAAAGCCCACGCACTCCACGGACCTCCGCTCATGCGATCTATCTTGATCTATTTGGCACGTCCCTAACAGATAGTTAACTGTATATGAGTAGGTAGTCTGAGTCAGAGTCCGATAGAATCCAATGGAGGTCTGTTTGCTACCAGATTTGGGTTCTAGAATTAATATGTGAAATAGTAAAATGAAATGGAAATGAAATATCAAATGGGGTAGAGTAATGGTAAGCGGCCAGAGGCCGCGGAGGTCTGAAGGTATAATTTATAGAAGTCAAATCCTTGCTTGAAGTCGGTGTGGAGTGGAGGTCTGCGGCATGCACATAACAGGAGACTGAATCATGAAGTATATGGTTCAGTTCAATGAATACACTTCCCAAGTCGGCTATGGAGATAATTCCCTTTGTCACACTTTCTACCGTGGACTCTGTACCTGCATCAAGGATGATATGGCTCACCATGGGAAGCCTAACAATCTCTGTGACATGCATTTCCTAGCCCAGGAACTCGACACTCGCTATTGGACTCGGAGGACCGAGATATCCCATGAAAACTGGGACAACAAGGCCTCTGGTTCATATTCCAACAACCCCAAATCCAAGGGTTCTAGTTCCAACTCCAACTCTTCGGCCTCTGGATCAACTCCGAAATCCTCAGATTCCACTTCTTCCGGATCAGCTTCCACTCCTAAGCCCTATGCTGACAAGCTAGGCAAGGATGGCTGTCTTACTCAGGAAGAAAAGGACCGCCGCAAGAAGAACAACCTCTGCATGTTCTGTGGAGGTAAGCACAAGACCGACGACTGCAACAAGCATAAAGCCGTGGCCTCCACTAAAGGCCGTGCTGCAGAAGTCGAAGATCCCATTCCTGCCTCTGAGGAACTGACTCCACCGGAGTTGGAAAACTAGAGGGCAGCCCTGTATCCACCATGCGAGATCAGGGTTGCATTGACTGTAATCGCACATGGGAGGTTGTCACCCTCAACACTGCCGCTCTTTCCAATCATTCATTAACTGTTTCACTCTCATCTGAAGTCGGCTCCGGTGTGGAGCCTGACAGATCCCCAATCATTATCATCCTTTGTTTTCTTGCCTTGGTTGACTCCGGTTCTAGCCATTGTTTCGTTGACTCCAAATACGTTGAGGATCACAGCTTTCCTACCAAACCTATCCCTCCTGTTCAATTACGACTACTTGACAGCTCTGCTGGATCTCATATCTCCCAATCCATCACTCTCCCTGTCTGTTTCCCTTCCAGAGACATCCTTCCTGTTGACTTCTATGTCACTCATCTAGATTCATCCTGTAACATTGTTCTGGGATACAACTGGCTCTCCTGCTACAATCCATTGATTGACTGGGTAAAGCACAGTATTACTTTCCATTCACCATTACTAGGTGCTTCTATCCCTGCAAGCACTTCCGCGGATTCTGATGCAACTGCATCTACCCATGCGGACATTCCTTGTCCAACTCCCAATCCTATTCCAACCCTGGTTTCCAAACCTACTCCAAGATCCCAATGGGCTCCGCCGCCATACAAGCCTATCTATTCCTACCCTACCATTCCTTCCTTTTCTGCCATGGTTACACCTAAGATATCTATCGTCTCCACAGCTGCTTTTGTTTGAGCATGCACAGAAGATGGAGCTCAACAATACACTCTCCAACCTTCTGCACCTAGCATTAGTGGCAAGGCCAGCTCCATGGTCCCGCTAGATATGTCAGATGTACCAGCAGAATACCATGACTTTGCTGATGTATTCAGTGATTTGCTCTCTGAGAATCTTCCTGAGCATAGACCGTACAACCTCAAGATTAACCTGGAGGAAGGCACATCTCCTCCACTTGGTCCTATCTACTCCCTCTTGAAATCTGAACTCAAAGCACTACATGAGTTTCTTGACAATAATCTCCATAGTGGATTCATCACACCCTCACGTTCTCCCCACAGAGCTCCAGTTCTCTTTGTCAAGAAAAAGACCGGTGAACTCCATCTTTGTGTCGATTTCCATGGCTTAAACAAGATATCCAAGAAAGACCATTATCCCCTTCCACTCATTTCTGACCTCCTTGACTCCATGCACTCCGCTCACATCTATACCAAACTCGATCTTTGCCATGCATATCATCTAGTATGCATTACTGAAGGTGATGAATGGAAAACAGCCTTCCAGACCTGTTACAGTTCCTTTGAATGGCATGTCATGTCTTTTGGACTCACCAACGCTCCCACAGCATTCCAACACTTTGTGAACAATATTTTCGCTGACATGCTTGATGTTTCCATGGTTGTATACCTCAATGACATCCTCATATATTCCGACAACCCCACGGATCACTGGAAACACATACGCGAGGTTTTGCACAGACTGAGAGCAAACCAGCTCTACTGCAAAGGATCCAAATGCAAGTTTCACCAGGATTCCATGGAATATCTTGGCTACATTCTATCACCAGAGGGCCTCTGCATGTCTGAAGACAAGGTCAAGGCAATTTTAGACTGGCCGGTTCCACGGAAAGTTAAGGACATCCAATGTTAACTTGGCTTTGCCAATTTCTACCACCGTTTTATTCATGAGTACAGTGACATTGTCATACCCTTAACTTATCTCACATGCAAGGGTACTCCATGGAAATTTGATGACAAGTGTATGACCGCTTTCAACAAACTCAAGCAGGCTTTCACTCACACTCCTATCCTCACCTATTGAAGCCTTTAAATACTGGCATCACTACCTTGAAGGCTCCGCAGACTCCATTGACATTGTTACGGACCACAAGAATCTTGAATATTTTTCTACCACCAAGATTCTTACCCAGCAGCAAGTCCAGTGGTCCAAATATCTCTCCCAATTCAACCTAGTAATCCGCTTCCACCTGGGGAGACTCAGAGGAAAACCAGATGCACTCACTAGACAATGGAACGTCTACCCAAAAGAAGGGGATAGTCAATATGCAGCAGTTAATCCTCACAATTTCCAGCCTGTTTTCACTCAAGAACAACTCTCCGCTTCCCTTCGTGCTACATTCCTTGAAGGCCCTACCCTCTATGCCAGTGCTATAATGGACATTGACAAGCTCCATTCTGATATCAAGCAAACACAACCCTCAGACTCCGCGGCCTCCAAAGGATTCTGACAGGCCAAATCCTCCACTCCCACTTCCCCTTCTCGGTGGTCCATAGATGAATCAGACATTCTCTGTCTCAATAATCAAATCTATGTTCCGGACTCCAATGATCTCCATCTCCATGTCCTACAGAATAATCACGATCACATTTTGGCAGGTCATTTTGGTCAAAACTGGACTTTGGAATTAGTCCAACGGAACTATACCTGGCCACAAATGTGTGAATATGTTCGCCACTATGTCAAATCTTGTATGATTTGCAGGCGCAACAAGACACCTAGACATCACCCTTATGGTTTGCTCAAACCCTTGCCAGTTCTGGAACGTCTGTGGGATTCCATTTCTATGGATTTCATTGAACAATTACCGGACTCCAATGGATTCACTGCTATCCTCATAGTAATTGACCATGCAAGCAAGCAAGCCATCTTTATTCCTACACACAATACCATTAATTCCAAAGAACTCGCCTGGTTATTCGTCATTCATGTTTTCTCTAAACATGGCATACCTAATCACATCACTTCTGACCGTGGCTCTGAATTTGTCTCCCAATTCACACGTGCCCTTGCTAAAGCCCTTGACATGGGACTCCACTTCACTTCTGGATATCATCTGGAGGCTGACAGACAAACTGAATGTGCAAACCAAACTCTGGAACAGTACATCCACATCTACTGTTCTTGTCAACAGGACAACTGGGATTTACTACTACCCATTGCTGAATTTGCATACAACAATGCTCCGAACGCTTCCACCGGAGTCTCTCCATTCTTTGCCAACAAGGGTTACCATCCCAATATCACTGTTCATCCTGAACATGACATCACCTCCGCTCGGGCCCGTGACTTTGTAGTCAACCTAGATGAACTACACCAATTCCTATGCAACAAAATCACCCAGGCTCAGTCTTGCTACAAGATCCAAGCAGACAAGCACCAGAATCCAGCTCCTCCCTTCAAAGTAGGCAAGAAAGTTTTCCTTAGCTCTAAACATATCAAGATTACTCATCCTACTGCGAAATTTGCAGAGAAATTTCTTGGTCCATTGGAAATCATAGCTCAGCCAGGCTCCCATTCCTTCACCCTCAAACTCCCATCAGACCTCCATGCCATTCACCCTGTTTTCCATGTATCACAACTTGAACCTGTAGAAGAAAACACTATCCCTAACTGTATACAACCTCCGCCACCTCCGGTGGAAGTCGATGGTGAAGAGCAGTACAAAATAGCTCAGATCCTTGACTCCAAGATTGACCGCCAGTTCCGGTGTCCACTCCTCTACAGGATTCAATGGCTTGGATACGAAGGTACCGATGAAGAATTTGCTTGGCTACCAGCCACCGAATTCTCCGCAGACGAATTCATTGAAGATTTCCATCGCCGCTACCCAGACAAACCAGGACCAATAGCCAAAGTCACTATCCGAAAATCTTCCATCTAACTTCTCTTCTTGCTCTGTACTACCATCACGGACTCCGCCCAGCTCTGACCCCTCATATTTCAGATAGAATCCACAAAAACTATTGCAAATTCCTTTCCTAATCAGGACTGGACTCCATCGAATCCGCACGCCGTATTTCATATTCATTTCTTGCCTTCTATTGCAAATTCTCATCTCTCACCTCCCACTTTGTTACAAGTCAACAAATTTTGGGGCCCACGGGGCCCTGGATGCTTTCAAAATCAAAATACAAAAGTACAAAATACGTATAAAAGAAATTGTCCAAGAAGAACAGTGACCGGAGTAAAGAGCTAAGCGTCCACAACACCTGCAACTTCTCCCATCTCCACATCCTCAGTAGCTCCTGCAGGTGCATCATTGTTGTCCTCTGTGGACTCCAATTCCTCACTCTCATCACTTTCCTCATCTTCACTCATGGTCGCCCCCACGGAATCACCATCCAATATGAAGAGGCCATCCAATGCAGGGATGCCCAAGTCCTTTCCGTATGGCTTCCACGACTTCTGAACCTTGCCATTAAGAACCTTCTCTCCCGGATCCAAGTCCTCTACCATGAAATCATCGCAGTTATGTTTCCGAAGGTAGTCCTTCCAGAACTGCCATTCGGACCGGCGGCCTTTCAACTTGTAGAACTTGTTCCTCATGGCTTGGAACAAGTCGCGCTTCAACTTCAACTCTGTGCAAGACACCTGCCATTCTTCCATATTGGAGATAAGCTCCTCCAGAGAATCGATAGACTCCGATCAGAAGTTGTCCACCTTGTTGGACAAGGTTTCAACCATATGTGCCAGTTTTTTCGAGTAACTCCGAAATTTCTTCAGAGCCAACAGCGAGCGTGGACAAAGTTCCTTTGTTGAAGGAACAGGCGGCCTTTTTGGTCTTGCAATGCGAACATGTATGTCCATAGATGGACTTCTCAGAGGCTGGACGTGCAAAACAATGAGCCGAATCTTGGCAGCAGCACATACATCTCTCTGAAACGGAGTCAGCACACTATGGATTCCACCAGAGAAGTACACTTACTGTTGCCAATCATCTCCTCCTCACCCTCCGTGGGTCCCAAAATCTCCATCTTCACCCTCTTGCTGGGACCAGGTCTACTCTCCCCATCACTCTCCTCCACCACACTAGTGGATTTGGGAGCCCATTTTCTTTTAGGCCCTATGGGCGCCGTCACTCTCCGCTTTCCGTCGCGTATCTCCTTCAACTTCTTGAGAGCCTTCTTCTTCGTGCCCTCCAACATCTCTTCCTCGGTATCCGCATCTGCTCCCTTCTCTTCTTCTATCAATGCCGCTTCCGCAGCCTTCTCAGTACCTTTTCCTTTACTGGACTCCACCGCCTTCACCACCTTCTCCACCTTCCTCTGCTCTTTTCGCAACCTCTTCGCAGCCTCCTTTTCCTCCTTCTCCTTCTTCAAATCATCCTTTTTCTTTTTCTCCACGGCATCCTGCTGCTCCTTCAGGATCGCCGCCTGCCTCTCCTCCTCCTTCCTCTTTTCCTCCGCCGCTTTCTGTTCCTCTTCCTCCTTCTGCAGGATCTTCAACTTCTCCACTCGCGCCTCCTTATCTGCCTTCAATTTCTCCAATCGCACCTCTTTGGCCTTGGCAGCCTTCCACATGTCATGGGCTCCAACGGCCTCCTCATACTTTTCCTCTACAGCAGTGCGTTCCTCGGTGAAGACCTTGTATTGCTCCAAAGTCAAACCTTCTGGCGTCGAGGCAGATTCATAGGGTTTGGGAGTAGTGGACAGGCAGTATTCGGTGGAGTTCAACATGTTAAACGGCGAGGAAGACAAAAGCAAGAATTGACGAAGAGATGGTGATAATACGAGGTCAAGTTGTGAAATTCCTATGGCAAAAAATTTTTACATGAACATATTGATCGGCCATTGGGATCAGCGCTCTTGAGGGCAAGAACACTAAGGGGGGGATACTGTTACATGCATGCCACTGGCCTCTGCTTCACACCCATTCCAACTTCAATTCCTAACTCTAGCAAGTTTCACTATCAGACTCCGTGGCCCCAGCTGCTTACCATTACTCTGCTCCATTTGATATTTCATTTATCATTTCATTTCGCTAATTCACATATTAATTCTAGAACCCAAATCCGATAGCGAACAGACCTCCTCGGAGTCTGATGGACTCCAACTCGGATTTATCTACTTATATATATACTGTACAATTACTTGTAGATACTCAGTTTGAATATCAACTTGGTTTAGCCAAATCTCTCTCTGACTCCAAGTCTAAATCTCATTGCTCTCAAGTCCGCAGCCTCTGCTCTGTTGGACTATCTCGCTCTATACTCCACTCCATGTTCTCCGCGGACTCCACTCTGCTAA
Source organism: Armillaria borealis (assembly GCA_030435635.1). Classification (NCBI taxonomy): domain Eukaryota; kingdom Fungi; phylum Basidiomycota; class Agaricomycetes; order Agaricales; family Physalacriaceae; genus Armillaria; species Armillaria borealis. The sequence goes on along the minus strand of JAUEPT010000010.1, from coordinate 138,643 downwards.
TCAACTTCAGGGCTTCGGCTCAAGGGTGACGTTGCTAATAGCTTCGCCAAAGCCCGTGCACTCCGTCGGACTCCGCATGTGCAATCAATCTTGCTCTATTTGGCACGTCCCTAACAGAAACCCAGGACACCAGTGACAATGCAACCAATGAGCAGCTCCAAGAACTCAAGCAAACCGTCCTGTCACTTCAGTCCATAGTGGAAGACCTCCACAGCGCCAAGTGCCACCCTGCACCAATCTCCACCTCAACCCAATTCCAACTGCAATCCTCCCTGCTCTCCTATGCCAATGTTACTGCCAAAGCCAACCCATTCACTGGCAACCCATGCCATTCCGATGTCATTGCAAAGGCAAAACTGGCAAACCTTTGTGTCATTGTCAAACCTACAACAGAGGACATGATGGCTGCAATGGCCAGACATAGCGAAAAAGAGCTAGTGAAAGAAGTCAATGACACCCTATCCATAGCCACAACAACTACCGGTGACACACTCCATATGGTGCTAGATGGCATCTCTGTTGTTGGAGCATGTAAACTCACCAATGGAGGCATAATCTACACCCTCAACTCTGACAAGGCTGCCACATGGCTGCAAGAGCCTGTAGCCTTAGAAAACATGGTGCAAGCTGTGGGTGAAGAGACTAGTGTCAGCCTGCAGCTGAACAATGTGATTGTCCCATTCGTGCCCACAACAATTGACATCGAGAATGAGGATATGTGGTGCAACATCAAGACCAGCAGCAAACTTACTACTGGGACGATATGCAGTGTATAATTCCTCAAGCCAGTGGAACATCACCAACAAGGACAATGAGAGGTGCACCTAGTGGTGGGCTTTGACTCACAGGAACAAGCAAACAAAGTGATTCAAGGAGGCATTATCATTGAGCACAAAGAGCTCCAAGCAAAGAAGGAGCTGCTAGATGCATCCAGGTGTATAAAATATTCAATACTACCATGGGACCACAATGCAAAGATGTGCCTGAATACTACAAAATGTGGATGGTGTGCAGGCGGTCATGCAACAAGAGACTGTACCATCATGGATCACAAAAATTTCCACTGCATGAACTGTAAAACTACAGACCATGGAGCCATTGACCATAACTCTTGTCTCTCCTTTCTTAGAGCTACAGATGTTTTACACAGTTGACACCCTGAGTCAAAATATAAATATTTTGTTACTGAGGACCCTACTATGTGGATTATCAATGATGTACAAAAACAAGATGAGAATGCACACCCACATAAGGGAGACAAAGACAGTGCAGAATGAACAAACTCCCAAGGTGGTGCTATGGCAACATCCTTGGGCAGTCTTATGGTTTCATCTCACCCAACTTGGGGACAAAGGGACAGGGGCAGCACCAAGCAAACCAAGACCAGAAAACTGAACCCCAAGCTAACACCACTAATGGGACCTAGCAAGTATTATCAACCATCGCTCAACCAATTCCTGGCAAGGAGCCAATGGTCAGCCAGTGCGACATCAGCAGACAGAACACCAGTAGCAGAGGATGATAAACCATCCACCAAGGAGGGTAATGGCAAAATGAGAGTTGAACAAGCATCCCCAACACCGACCATTGACCTATGAGTACTGAACCTGATACTAACACTACAGGTAATATGACAAGGCTCAAACTATACTAACTCAATATCAACAAATCACTGCTCACCCACTCAGGCCTCCTACACCAAATCAAAATGGATGATGACATTATCATGATACAGGAGCCCTACATCAGCAAACAGAGCAAGTCAGGGGTGATGCAGGGATGGATAACAGTATACCCATCCAACCATGAGGAGGACCCCTCTCATATGAGGGCCCTGACTCTAATCAACCGATCTATCTCTACTAACACATGGTCTAGCATCCCTCTGGTAACCCAAGATGCCATAACTATCACTGTGCGAACCCCAATGGAGTCGCTTATCATTGTAAATATATACAGTGATGGCGACTCTACAGAAACATGGGAGCTCGTTGATACTGTATTAACAAGGTTTACAGCACAGAGACGAGATGAACTGAGGGCTACCCTATCACTTCATATGTGGGGGAGACTAGAATGCTCACCATCCATTGTGGGATGAGCCATGCAATTCACATTTATTCACAGACACAGCATTATGAAGGGCTGGTCACCTGCTACAGCTTGTCAGTTGCCACCATCTGAAGATACCACTCCCCACTTTCATCCTAACACTTTGTGTCTTTTTTACAGGCAACTATACCTGAGTAGACAACATCTTCTGCTCTGATGAACTACTGCCGGCATTCATCAGATGCACCATAGATCATGCAGCACAACCACCACGAACTGACCACTTCTCTATCATATCCACTATCGACATATCACCCCCATGCAGCAACTTTGAGCCTCATAGAAACTTCCACAAGGTTAAATAGCAGAAGTTCTATGACACTCTTGAAGAAAGACTCAACACACTCCCTCTGCCATCTGAAATCAAGGACAACAAACAGATGTACAGGATGCTGGGTGATCTTGACAACATCATACAAGAAGTCATTGACAAATACATCCCATGGACCAAGCCCAGTCCATACACTAAACACTGGTGGATGCCAGAACTGACAGTTCTATGTAAGCATCTGTGCAGGGTGCAGAGAAAGGCATACAAATTTAGGACACTCCCTGACCACCCAGTACATGAGAAGCAGAAACAATTGCGCAATATATATGCCAAGGCCATAGAAAAGGTGAAGACTACCTGCTGGATATATTGGCTAAAAATTGCCAGAAGCAGAAGCATATGGGAAATATGCAGCTTCATATCACAGCCAACATCAGACGGAGGGGGAGTAAGGGTTCCAGACCTTGTTGTCAAGACTCAGAGACAACCAGCTTATAGAATACAAGAAAATGAAGAGAAAGGTAATGTATTTCGGTCCATCTTTTTTCCTCCCAAACCACTGATATCAGCGGTACCAGATAATCTCTGCTACCCACTGCCAGCATGGGAGTTCCGTCTGATTACAGATGAACAGATAGAGTGTGCATTCGGAAGAATGAAACCCCTCAAGGCCACAAAGCTGGGCACAGTATCAAACTGTGTGCTCTCTCAATGTGCTGACCTCCTTGCTCCACATATAGGACCTATATATCGGGTGACATTTACTCTCAAGGAATACCCCAAAACATTCAGTGCAACAAACACAATCATCCTATGGAAGCCAGGGAAACCAGACTATGAGGACCCCAATGCCCATCAGCCCATCATCCTGTCCAATGGATGGGGCAGAGGCCTGCATGCTACTCTCAATCAGAATCTCGTCACTTGGTGCAAATTTATGGGACTGCTCCTAGACAGACACTTTGGGGAACACCCAGAGTGCTGCACGACTGACTCTATTCATCTTCTAGTCTTGACCATCAAAGATGCATGGCACAAGGGACAAGTTGTAACAGTCTTATTTCTTAATATGAAAGAGGCATTCCCAAGCATAGATGTTGACATGCTTGTGCATAAAATGCTGACACTGGGAATACCTGCCCCATACACAGAATGTCTTGGAGTTAACGAGGTAGGTGCTCGGACATGGTGACGGAAAGTAGGCTTGAGAGAAAAAGAGAGCAATGCTGAATAGAATAGCCATAGCATTAATCTCAGCATGTTGGTAAAAAGCTTTGTATTTATATACCTGAATAGAATAGCCGTAGCATTACTATAATATGGTAAGTATGATACTAGGACAAATATACGTGGAGGTACTTACATCTCAGCATGTTGGTAAAAAGCTGAGATGTGAGGCTGTGCAATGTAAATGAAAAAGTAAAGTAAAATCAAATACATAGTTCATGTGTGTCTCGTACTGATACCACGTCTAATACTCCCCCTTGAGATGTATGCGGCTCGTTTACACAATGCCCAGTGCTTCTATAAACTTCTTGAACTTTTGATGAGCCAACAGTTTTGTTAGGACATCAGCAATCATGTCATCAGTAGGGCAGTACTGCAGCTTGATGTGGCCTTGCTCAATGGTTTGCTGGATGAAATGGTAACAAACTCCAATATGCTTTGTACATTCAGTGGAATACTGAATCCTTGGCAATAGATAGGGCATTTTGGCTGTCAGAGTAGAGGATAGTGGGTTTAGTTGGATAGATGGAAGGGTTCACGATGAAGGTGGAGAGCTCGGAAAAGATCTTATGCAGCCAGATCATGTTTTTGGATGCTGGTGTCAGTCCAATGTATTCTGATTCGCCTGTGGAGACAGGTAACAATTGGTTGTTTTCTCGATGTCCACATGACAGTGCCCTGACCCATGAACAGCATGAATCCGGACATAGATTTCCACCTGGGCTAGGTTTACATATGCTGCATCGTGATAGCCCTTAGGATTGATATCAGGGCCACCAATTACAAGTCATTGGTCACGTGTGCCCTTGAGATAGTGGAGGACTCGGAATTCAGCCTTTAGGTGAGTTGAGCATGGTTCCTCCACAAATTGTGAGTGCTGAGACCGAATAACTGATTTCAGGGTGAGATCTAACTGCGACGTACATGAGGGAGCCTAGGAGTTCACAATAGAGTGCTTTTTTGCATGGTGTGACCAGTTCCAGTGGACACAGAAGGTGATTCTGGGTTTAAATCAAGATTTGCTTCCATCAGCGTCACAAATGGGGCCATGTCCTCAATGCCAAATCATTTCGCAATTTGGTCAATATATGCAGGCTGTCCAATGCTGATGGTGTGTTTCTCCCAGTCCTGAGTGATGTGCATGCCCAGCAGCCAGTGAATAGCCCTGAGATTGACCAGCTCAAAATGGGAGCCAATTTCTCATTTAAATCAGTTTGACTCTTCTTGGAAGTCTGTTATGATGGTAAAGTCATCCGTGGCAACTGCAACGATGGTGTATTTTGTTGCTGACTTGATCCGATAGAAGATGGCCTCATCTGCATTGCTAACTGTGAACCCAAGAGAGATTATCATTGACTTTAGGGTCTGGTACCAGCCTCAGCCTGCTTGCTTCATGCCATACAGACACTTGAGCAGCTTGGCACAGACATCCTGGCCCTTAAGGTGTTCCGGGATCTTGAAGAATTCTTCGTATCTGTTCAGAAACTTGATATAGATCTCCTCAGTGATATTGGCATGCAGGTACGCGTTTTTGATATCAGCTTGATCAATTATTGCATCACAAGATGCGGCCATGGATAGAAGGATGCAGAGAGTGGGGAGATGGACAACCGAGGCATAAGTGTCAAAGTAGTCGACACCTTGGACTTGAGTAAATCCTTTAGCTACAAAATGTGACTTTGCCTTTTTGGGCTCACCAGTTTCATTCTGTTTGACCCGGTAAACGAACCTCATGTCCACGATATTTGCATTCATGGGAACATCTTCTCTTTTCATCACCTTCCACACTTTCTTCTTCTCACACTGCCTTACTTCCACAAGCATCGACTCACGCCATTCCCCTTCATCAGGACCACTCAGTGCCTCTTTCATGGTCACTGGTTCGATATCCACTATCATGGCATAGTCTACCAGTGAGGGACCCAATGGCTCTTCATCATCATCATTGTCTGACTCATCTTCGGGCATGGTCACTGCTATTCCAGCAGTGGTGGGACATTTATGCAAGTCTGGTTGTGTGAGTTGGCCTTGTTTTGGAGCTGCAGAGTGCTTGGGTCGGCTTGGCTGAGGAGTGGGATCAGACTCTATGTCTGTGAGTGGAGATTCCGGACGTTCTGGGTGAGTTTCTGTGGGATTTTGTGGTTCATCTGGTTGATTTTCGGTGGGCTGAAGGGTTGTAGATGACTTTGGAGCCTGAGGAGAGTCAATATCTTCATCCTCCCCCTCGACAATGAATGGTTCTGGAGTCAGGTCTTCCTTGTTAAAGTAAACATCGCGTTCAATGCTGACCCTTCACTTTCCAGGCCAGTAAATCCTCCAGCCTTTGGCTTCAGTATCAATTCCCACAAAATGCGCCTTAACAGCATGTTCACCAAGCTTTTCCGGTGCCTTGACTCAGACCCAGCAACAGCATCCCCATGGACAAAGACCAGAGATGTTGGGCTTCCTGCCAGTTGCCATCTCAAATGGGGTTTTCCCTGATGGTATTGCTTTCGTTGGGGTGTGGTTATAGACCCATTCAGCATGCTGGTGAGCTTCAGCCCATAGATATTTTGGTAATCCTGAACTGATTAGGAATGCTCTCATCGTGTCCATCAGATACCCATTGGAACATTCAGCAATTCCATTTGACTGTGGGGAATCGTGTACTGTGAGGTGCTGCTCTGTCCCCTTCACCTTGAGGTGCTGAGTGAACTCATTGCTTAGGAATTCTCCCCCTCAATCTGTACCCAGGATTTTTATAACCTCAACACCATACTGGATCTTGATCCAGATCTCATAGCGCTTGTACAACCCAAAGGTACCTGATTTCTTTGATAGATACTCGGATTTTGATTCATGGGTATGTAGGTCATGATATGTGCAGGCATAGCATGCTCCCCCAAGTGATATGACCAACATCGGACCCATTAAGTCTCCAACAACCTTGTCGCCAGTGTTCTCAACATACTCATATTGGCCTTTATGCAGGTCTCACAGAATTCCACCTGATGATCCTATCAAACCCTTCAAATTAGATAGGGATTAGGGTAGGCATTCCCATTCTAATTTGAATGATTTTTAGTATTCTCCACTGTCCCCGAAAAGCGCCCAATATTTGTAGGCACTTATAATTATTCTGCTATTCCCTCACCTCCTCGGCTTCCCCGCGGCATCTCCCAAGGTGTATCAATGACATAACCAACACATCCGGTCCTCAAATGCTGGATACCCACCCATTGTTCCGCCGCCGGTTATGTCCGCTCATCAAATATACCCTGCCTGTCTCCCTCTGCTCATCGTGTCAGGCAGTGACAACGCTTACATAGCTCAATTTTCACCGGAAAAGTTCGGAAAAAAGTGTACACTATAGTCTACAATCCTCAGTTCTCAATGAAAGTATTTGCTACCCTTCTTACTGGCTTAAAAGGCTGTGAGGCAAGGATAAATGGATTTTTATTGATAGAATGTAGCTAAAAAAAAAAGACCAGCTGTACAAATTGAAGGGCATGGAGGAAGGCATCGATGGCAGCAGCGACGACGTTGACAATGTCGGATGGTGATGATGTGGCAGAGATGGATCACTCCTCTTCTGCGCCGGTTTCACTGCCATCGTCGTTTAGGCCAGCACCGTCCTCCCATCTTCGTCGGATTCCACAAATTCCTTACTCTTAGGGGGAACCATGCCTTGAAAGTTCTTGCCCCTCGCCTTCGAGCTCCCTGACTTCCTTCCCGCAGCCTTCTTCGATCCCCCCGTCCCTGCCTTCTTTCGCTTTGCCGGCCTCTCCTCTTCCACCTGCTCGTCGCCTTCGTCGCCCTCGCCACCTTCGTCCGCGCTACGCTGTCGTTTTGTGCCCTTATCCTCGCGCGGCTTCCGGGTCTTCTTCTCCATCTGAGCTAACTCCCTCTCAAACTCCTCAACTTCTTTCTTACTCATGCGAGCCCAATGGCAAGCGCTGGACCTCAGCACATCACGTAGCACGCACAAATCCTCGGTGGGCCCTATATCAGATGGGCTTTTGAAGTCCACACCTTCAGGCCACCCAACGATTTGAATGTGGTGCTGGGCTTTGATGGCGGTATCGAAGGAATCGTAGTTCATGCGGACTTTGTAGCGGGTGATGCACTCTTGAGAAGTTGTTAGCCGGTATCATGCAAGCATTGGATGGTAGAGAGGGGAGCTCACCGAGACCATCCGATATGGCCTTCGAGGCCTCCTTACGCATGGCATCACGATCTTCCCGAGGGCGCTTGACTATGACAACACAACGTAAGTCGGCATCCATGTGAGAGAAGAAGGGAGCGTACTTAGGGATCGCATAGTGATGTATTTATCAAAGAGACGGATGATGTTGCATACATTCATATTGAGTGCCTCGGGAAAGAAGTCCAGTGCTCCATCGACGTCGATGCATTCGGGGATAGCTTGGTCGTCGAGATGGCCCCTTGAGAAGATTGAAAAGCCGACGACACCGGTACGGTAGGCACAACCGGCCATCTATAGGCCAGTTCAGCTGATTTCCTGCATGGGGACATGGAAGTCAAGCACTCACCTCACGCTGCACCCTCCCTGTGCAGCCCTGCGCATCCAAAGCAACCCCGTGGCATGTGCCGTGGATGCTAAGTTGCTTCTGCCTTCGACACCCCTCCAGTCCATCTATCAGCTCCTTCTTCCACTCTTTCGACAGGTTCTGATAATCCTCGTCATCTGCAATAGTGCATTTGACTTCCTTGAGCCTTAGACGATCTCCAGGGGCCTTTCCTATGGATACTGAGGGGACAGGTGTATAAGGTTGGAGGGAAGGCATACCTTCATTAATTTTGAGCATTTTATCGCTCAGAATAGTGTTTGCAAGGTTGGTGGAACGAGGGGACCTGTGGGACGCCACATTGGTGACACTACGGCGTATAGATTCCCCTGACATGCCATGCTTTGCTGCAAGCTTGTCTAGCACATCTTCGTGGTCGGCGATGAAGGCCTCGAGGTCATCAGCAAGCGTTTGTCGAGCTGCAGTAGCAGTTTGTCAGCGAAGTGCAATATCAGCGCTGGTAGCAGCTTTTTTGCGGGAGTGAGTTGGTAAGATGTCCTTTCCAGGGTTTCTCTCGGCGAAAGTCGACCTTTGAGCTGCAGAAGGGCCGAGGTTTGAGGGGTTGACGCTGAGGGACTGGCCCATGGTGCTAGCAGCGATTGAAGTAGATGCAGTGCGGTTCATAGCAATCAAATTTTTTCGCTTGAAAAGTGAAGTTGCCTGCCAGTGGATATTGGGCGCTATATTGGCCCCTCCAGGGGGAGGCATGGATGCTGAAGGGCAGGTAGTGGAGGTGTTGGATGTCATTGATGTGGAGATGCGTTGTTTGGTATTATTTGCATTCAGTGCCACTTAGTGACAATGTCATCGTGAGTTACCTAACAACTTAGTCTAACAGCTACTGCCCTCAATATTGCAATGCTTCACCTAACTTCTGGAGACCTCACCTAATTTCTGGAGCCCCAATGGATGCCGTTCTATGCACAAGTCGATATCCCACCGCACCGACTATCCAACGTCCTCCGGCAAAGTACCGTGCCCTGACAAACGCAGGAACAGACATGCAACAGCGACCAGCCGCATAGTCACCTCTCCGCCAACGTCCCCCATTTTGCAGGATCTAGACCCTATCACTCGGCAAAAATACGCACCAAAATTCACCACATCTCGTACCCATTTTCTTCCAGTCACCATCACCACCTCCTCATCGAGCTTTTGACATGAAACACGGTAAGAGCACGTTTTACTGCCGGTAGGTATATGCACTCATGCATAATCCATGCCTAGCCAAAAGCTACAGCACAAACCGAGGTGAGTAGAATTTCCTGCGCACGCAGGATCAAACTCAACCTTTCATCAAGCCAAGAAGCCCAAGTGTACCGCTCGCTCACACCAACGCTGTATGTTTCAGATAGCGACGAGGAGGAGAATGGATGACCTAGTGGAGCAGGCCACCGGGGCAAAGAGAGAGTGCAAGTTCAAGGTGCATGGCCTCCAACTGATTTAGAGCACTCAACCAATGGCTGCAAGGCGTAGGGAGCGACACAGACTACGGCGAATTCCTCAATGAATGCATAGGTCGCTCGTCTTCTCCAAGCAAAAGGTCTCCCAATGGCTATCACGTCATCTTCTTTGGGGATCGCAGAGGAATCTACGAAAGGCAGTGCGTACGCTTGTCCTCTTACCCAGTGAATCATCTAATTTGCTACCTTCAAGCATGCATGCAGTCATCTCCCTCAGCGGCTTTGGCGAATACAAAACCTACGAGGCTCTCTACAATGCACAATCTGCATGGACGCTCATCCACGGCTCTGAAGCTCCCTCACCCATCTCGCTGGCAGCCTTTGACAAGATTCAAGCCAGTATTCACTCCTTCAACGGCGCCACCACCCAGGCACCACCGCTATCTGCTGTAACAGCGTCCTCGGCATCCGCCTTCAGCCCGGGCCCATTTGCAGATGCTAAGAGCAATCCCCCATCCCCCACTAAGTCCGGTACATCCCCTGCTAAGACTCGTCCAGCTACCACCAGTGTATCCCCCACCAAGGCTGCATCTCCCACCAAGGCCAGTACATCCCCCACCAAGGCCACGCCCATCTTCAAGCCAGCTAGGATCCCCCCCCACAAGTACACGAGCATGCTCCAGGCGAGCACATGCGGCGAAGAGGTGAGGAGATGAAGGGGGCCCCCATGACCTCGTCGGATTACACGCCTGCAAGTGCACAGTTCATCAAGTTCATTGAATCAAACTCGAGCATCCCGAGTAAGGAGCAAGCCATGGCAGGAGCGGGAGCTGGATTGTCGGCAGAGGATGAACAGGATGGAGCCACCGTGTTCTGGGCAGTTCTGCGGGGCAAACGTCCAGGCGTGTATCGGGGCTGGTAAGTGCCTGTCATCATGCCATCTATTGCGCCACTCACATCTCCACCTATGTCTGCCAGGATGCAAGCGAGTGAAGCAAGTCTGAAGCGTGGAGGGTTGCTACCCTTGCTGACAGAGATTGAGGCTGATCGCCTCTTTGTCACCAGCTATATGAAAGGGAATGTCTACATTGTTGAGGACTGATTCCACAGGGGGAATGTGTCCATTCTATCCATCTATCTCTATGATTACTGTTGTATTTAGTTGTTGCTTCATGTCTTGATTTAAAAATACATTTGGCTTGTCTTTGTCCAAATTTTAATTTGATAGGTGTCTAGAATCTGAGCTACATGAAACATGGAATATCTATGGTCTTCGGAGCAGAAAATATGTGGCGCCTGCAGGTGGTGTTCTGCTTGACAGACAAGCTCCTCCTGCCTCTCTAATTCCCTCCAATAGTCATTCATGTGTACGAGAGCCTGTTGCCAAAGTATTCTGAGGTCCTTGAGTGTCAGAAAGCTGACAGAATAGGAAGGATAGCACACGTATAGCGACGTATCATCGTACTTCTTGCCGGCCCTATTGATTCTAGGATCTACCAGTGCATCGGCTTGTTCAGTAGGGGGACTGTCCACTGCTTTTGCAATTCGAGCCTTCAGAGCCTGTGCTGGATACCTTTTCATGGCCTACGGCAAGGGCATTAAAGTCAGCACTCAACGCATACTGCATTAGAAGAAGACTACGCACGTATTCCACATAGGAAAATAGATCCCCTGCATGTATCGTCCATCTCCTCAGCTCCTCGCATCCCACAGTAGATGCAGGCTGAGGTTCTGCTGGCTGGGGTATGTTGAGATAAGCTAGGAATTGCTTGACAGAAACTGCTGAGCTACTGCGAGCTTACATGGTGAGTTCATGATCGCAGGTGGAGTTTCTACAATTTTGCCTATAGAGTGAAGCAAATTAGCATTGAGTAAAGCTTGCTGGTGTATATTAAGGTGTACTAAGGTGTGCCAAAAATTACGAAGGAAAAAGGTGGATGGTCGGTGTGAAAAAAGGCCAAAGGTCAATGCAAGGTATTGCTGAGTTTGTGAAGTGATCTTTATTGCAGAATGCACATAGGTGTTCCTACTTCTTTTTGTCTGTTCATAGGTTTCATCTATGAGAAGAGGTGGTTGAATGGTCTAATATTTGCTGATGAATACGTAGTCATCCTATCTAAGTCTTCTCTAATATTTCTGTAAGGTTAGAAAGGAGGCCCAATCCCATCTCCCACCGCGACGCCTTATCCTTTTGAATACATGCAAACTCCTGCTTATCCTGGTTGAACAGCCATTCCTCTGTCCGAAACCTATTGTCTACAAAGCGAAAGAGGCCACCTGGGCAGAATTGCATGAAGGACATGCGCAAATTGCCTTCAGCTGCTGGTACATTTGAGTGTGTGACCGTCGCAGAGGGGATTAAGATTGTGGAGGCATGGGGGAACTCCACTACCATCCTAAGCTCCCAGAGGATGATGTGGCTGCCCAACTTGGGGTTGAAGCGACCCAGTGCTGTTATTGTGCACCAGCCAAATGGGCAGTTGAGGCTGTCCCGGTGTTTGTACAGTCCAAATGCTTTGTCCGAAGTTAAACGTTGCGCAAGGAAATACAGACCGTTCAAAATTTCGACGGAGGTGCGGCATGCGGGCATATAGGGCATCAAGGTGGTCACAGTAGTAGCCGAACAGGCAGCGGGCTCCAGAGCTGAAAGGCAGCTTTTTGGGGGTCAGGGAGGACTCAATGGTAGGCATGTGAAGAGCGGCTTACCGCTGCCAAAGCATGCAATCCACTGCACACTGATGTGCTTGCATAGGCGATCAGCGAGGCCCTCATGCTTGCCGAGGCTAAGCCGCATAGGCTCGGGCTGACCCTTCCTGTAGGATATCCTGACATTCATGGCGATGAAGCCGCCTCGCCTATGCGGTCGCTGGTACGATGGTTCCCAATACTCCGCATCGCCTTGCACTTGTACGAAGTCCCAGGTCTCCTCTGCTTCAGCAACGTAGCTTTGATCGTGTGGCTGGCCAGCAAGGACGGCAAAGATCGTTCCGTCGCCATCTACAATGGGCTTTGGGGTTCTGCAGAGGGAGGAGGTCAGGGTGGATGCTGTAGGAGCGGGGTCACTCACTCGCCATCCCAGGGAACGTACTGGAACCCATAGTCGTTGACTAGCTCATTGACCCGGAACTCTCACTCCTCGTCGCCGTCTTTGCGCCACGGCTTTGCCGCATAGCCGCCATACGCAGCAGGAAGGGGGCCTAATTTGATTTCGCTCGAAAGCACGTTGCTCTTGGCTGCTGATGCACGAACGGACTGCGCTCGTTTGCTCTCATGTCCGCAGTGCAAGCGCTTGGTCCGCCCTCTTCTTACAGCGCTTAACATGGCGGTGGGAGATGACCTCTCCAGGTGGGGGGAGGCTGCGTTTTTTGGGAATTGGCAGGGTCACTAGGTTGGGGATGTCATCGATGCCGGTCACATCGTTTATGGGGTGGTCTGCTTCATCGTCGACCCCCATCTCATCCCTCAGTGACTCGCTGTACCACCTCACCTCGTCTTCGCACGCCCCTTCATCGCCGTCGTCTGCATCCTGGAGATTGGAGCGCAGGGAGAATCCACTTGGTGCGACGATGGGCTCTGCAACGATGGGATTCAGCATGAGGGAGTATGGTGAGAATTCCTGCCCTCCTCTGGTCTGCAGAGCTGGTTGAACTTGGTTTATAGGTGGCATAGGCGGAGCTTACCTTGCAAGGCGTAAGCAGCCACAGCATCGTCGGACCTGTGGGGGTAGAAATCCGATGTAAGTCGAGGCTCAGTCGTGGTGAGGCCCTTCAACGCTGCGCAGCATATCCCTAAGCTTGTGTTCTGTGCTGGCCCCAGGGATGAAGCCATAGAGCACAAGCTCGGTACATGAGGCGAGACGTCGAAGGCCCTTGAAGCTAGGATGATGTACCTGGCATGCTGATCGCGTTGCTTCGACTTGGGATCGGGGTTGAAGACGAAGTCACAGTGACAGACTGGGTGGTCTGTCACAGATGCGGTAAATCACATGATTATTCGCACGTAATGTCACAGCTGCAAATCGCACACTTAGTGAAAAATGCTTCGAAGGCCCAAGAGTTGATTCATGAAGACTGGCAGTGCAGACGGCCGGGTCACTATCCGACAACTTGGTGTAGGAAGACACAAGCCTCATCGAGAAGTCCTCACCCCCGCTCAAATCCGGAAGCAGAAGGAGGGTGAATTTCAAGAGCAGACGCAGAGAATCGTAGGTAAGCCAGATTCCTGCAGCTACCCTCCTTTGCTAAGCTCTGCATCAAAAGAGATGACTAGGGAGGAACTTCAGCAGCTGCACAACTTACACTCCCTACCCGTAGAAGCCGACGATGGCTGGGAGGACGACGGCACTCGATTTGAAGGCATATTCGCTGGTGAGGAGCAGATGGACATCAGTAATGCGGGAGGGGAATTCATTGACGTTCTCAATGAGGTTGCCCGGGAGTGGGAGGGGCAGAATGCTGGGAAAAGGCGAGCTCATGACCGGTGTACGCGGTGCGATCGTGTGCAGAGACGCAACACTGCATTTGCAAAGCAGATGCCTGGCCATGGTCAACGCCTTTATGCTGTGGGATTCTAGCCGCGGTACGGAGGGCCTGGATAATTTGAAGGAATGGAAAGAGGTGAGGAGGTTCCTCAAAGGCACACAATCTCGGTGGTCGATTTATTCTGTGAGTTTCAGGTCCATTCGTTCTAGTATTGCTGCTAATGTAGGGTATCTCAAGGGCATAAGGAAATGGACGCGTCACTCTACTCCACTGATGAATATACCGCGTCTGCCTTAGTTCGCCAAGGCCTCATTCCCTGTGCAGCAATCGCACATGCAGCTGCAGTCTCAACAAGAACTTTGGAGGTGTTTAGAAGAACCCAGCTTCATTCACCCCACCTATCAACGCAGGCATTCATTCGCATGCTCTGCGATCTCCACCAGGTGCACCCTGTTCTCTAACCCTACCCCATCTTACACCCTCTGCAGTGTCCCTATCGCTCATATTTTGCAACCCAATTTACGGTTGCTTTCGACGTCTACTGCAGCATCCTTTGCGAGGTCGAGAGGTGAGTGCAAGCGGCTCTTTTGAGGGACGAGGCGGACCACCGCATTAAAAATGCCTGCCCGTGCTGCATGTATGAGCTCGAGGGAGAGATGAAGCTTACCTATCGTCTTCTGTTTTGTATGGACGGCAACGATTCGCTGAAGCGGATTCTGCAGAGGAACACCGACGACAGCAATGGAAAGGTGGCATCAAAGGAAAGGCCTGACGACCAGGATAGCTGGCGGCAATTACTTTCTCTCGTGCGAAAGGGTGGACCACTGGATGAAGGAGCTGATTGGACAAAAGCTGTTGCCAGGTACAGGCAAGTCCTTGCTTTGATGGGCTTAAGGCTCAGCACTAATGGGGCCTTAGGATGCAGACAGGGAGTCAAGTCCATGCTCTGACCGCTGGAAGAACATGATAAACAATATGACATCGAAGGCATGGGGAATATTCGACGAAACCGGGGTTTTTGTTGCCCTATGCCGCCATGGCTTTGTCTTAATCACAGCAGATATGGTTCGCAGCGGTGAGCTGTAGGTTTTTTTCAAATAACTAACTCATCATTCAAATTAACGACATTCTGAAGGGTGAAATATCCTCTGGCAATAGTTGAACATCTGCTAAAGACTTTGGGTGCGGATCTTGGGGGGGGTTATGACATAGGCTGCAAGTTCGGAACGACTTTAAGTCGCTCCCCACTCAGTTCACTCGCTTCCGAAAAGTGGTACAAATCTCTGGTCAGTGGTTTCCACGGGCATGCACATTGCCGCCTATGCCAGACTACCCATCTCACCACATACTGCCCCGGAGTTGGGTGTGAAGACCTTGAAGGATGCAAGCGCCTTTTTTCCAAGACTGAACAGGTTGGCTCGTGGCACGAGGTATGCAAGTGCCGTTCATCGGCTACACCGCATTACATCTTACTTCAAGATGATGGATGAGACTGACACATATGAGTCCCTCAGTAAGTCCGTCTACCTGCGCCCTTTCTCCACCCCCCACCCTCATCCCTACTCCCTCCAGGTCACTTTCTCTGCAACAACTATCGCCAGGCACTCGATATTCTGCAAGATCAACATGCGCTGCAGCATACGATGGCCCAGCAGGGGATCGATTCTGAGGAAGTCTTCCACTGGTGGCTAGCTGAGGAGAGGGATTATTTGACAAAATTGCAGGGCGAGCCTGTGGAGGAAACACTTCAAATGGAGTATTTTGAGAAGTTGGTGTCGCTATTCCAATCTCAGTACGTCCCTTCCCCCTCCTTCTCTTTCAACACCGCCTTACCTTCTTTGCAGGGCAAAGTTGGATCAAGCACGAGCCGTCTGGACCGTGGACACCCCAGAGACTCTCACTGGCCCTATACGCGACAGAACCCAATCTATAGAAAATGCTCGACGCCATGCCCAAGAAAAGTGCGACCACCTTTTGGATGAGGTACATATCCTCATATCGAAGCTGCAGATAGTGCGGCGGTGGATGCCTGGGATGGCAGAGTGGCAGGAGGTGGGGGATATGGTGTGCAGGAGAAGATACAGGCATGCCGTTGATGCCCTAGAGGCCCTAGTGGTGGTGCGGCTGTTCAAGCTCACTAAGATGAACATGTCGGAGACAGGTATGCCCGTTCACATCTGTATCGATGCCTCTAATGCTAGCTAGGGTACAAGCAGTGCAAACACATTGCCAAAGCCCTCCAGGCTCGCTCCCAGGCTGTAAGAACTGCTGTTGACAACTACAATGCAGCAGCATCTGCCCTTGGTGGACACCCCCCCCCCTCCCCAACTTACATGGGATGATGTCGTCCATTACGCCTTCCTTTCCGACTTTGACCTCTTACGCGAGTCTCACACCAACGTACGGGACAAACCCTGGGCAAAGCCTGTCGGTAGGCTTACGATGGATCAATATTTCAAAATCCAGAGAGCGAAGGAGGAGATCGACCGGCTCAACGTTGAGATCCGCCGCCTCACAACGTATATCCAGGATGAAGACCGGTTTCTCTGCAAGAAGATTGAGGAGTACAGTACGACGGACCCACGGACCGCCTTTCAAATCGACAAACATCGCCGTTCTCATGCTCGCTTCAATGATCGACACATCCGCCACCTCGTCCACTTAGCCAGCGAGCCAGGATTTACGGGCACCATCACACCTGGAGTCCGCCTTGGCATGCAGCCATCTGAGGGCATCG
Organism: Armillaria borealis; assembly: GCA_030435635.1. NCBI lineage: Eukaryota > Fungi > Basidiomycota > Agaricomycetes > Agaricales > Physalacriaceae > Armillaria > Armillaria borealis. The sequence goes on along the minus strand of JAUEPT010000010.1, from coordinate 121,844 downwards.
ATGCCGCCTCTGCACTCTCCTCCGACCGAGGGAGTCTCCACAAAAATGAAGAGGGCTGGGGTGAGGCATTAAAAGACGACGATGTTGGGCCTGGCGATGAAGAAGACGACGAGGAACTCGGAAGGCAGCTGATGGCAATGGCACGGGTCTCAGACGATTAGAACCACATATAAGCTATAATTCTATTTTTTTAATTCTATTCTACTTTATACAAAAAAATCAGATGAAAATTGAGCTATATAGGCATTGTCACTGCCTGACACGATGAGCGGAGGGAGACGGGTGGGTATATTTGATGAGCGGACATAACCGGCGGCGGAACAATGGGTGGGTATCCAGCATTTGAGGACCGGATGTGTTGGTTATGTCATTGATACACCTCAGGAGATGCCGCGGGGAAGCCAAGGAGGTGAGGGAATAGCAGAATAATTATAAGTGCCTACAAATATTGGGCGCTTTTCGGGGACAGTGGAGAATACTAAAAATCATTCAAATTAGAATGGGAATGCCCACCCTAATCCCCTTCTAATTTGAAGGGTTTGATGGGATCATCAGGTGCAGAATTCTGGTTTGGAATCCAGGTCAAGCTCTATTCCCTCAATATGGCCATCAACATACATGCAACAGAGAGTGGCATGGCTTCGGTGAGCACAAGCCTCCAGTTTTGGGGATCTTGGCTATGACCTTGGCATCAGGCCATGGTGTGCGGATATACATGGTATGGTCAGAGGGTTTGATATGGATGGGAAATCCAGCATGGCTGACATGTGATAGGGATATGAGAGTGTATGCTATTTTTGGTGCATGGTATGCGTTTCGGAATCTTGTGATGGTGGGCTTTTCATCTTTACTCGTAGGCAATAGCATTTGAAAGTCCCCTTTGCCTTTAAGACTTCACCATTCGTGGCTTTGATAGGCTTTGGGTCAATGTTGGTATAATTTTTGAATCTCCAACGTTTGGGTGAGTACATTTTCAAAGCTCCGCAATCAGTGATTGCTGTAACTTCTTCTCCCCTTGCTACATGAGCATCGCCCTCGGCCTTGTAGTCTGATGTGCACATTAAGGCCACATTTGAGTCATCGTTGTCATCAGCTACAACCGCAATGATATGCTCATCATCACTTTCATCAATGGCCGTTGATGCTGATTCCTTTGCCTTCCCTTTTCCCTTAGCCTTGTTCTTTTTCGAAGCTGGGCCTTGGCCTGCTTTTCCACCACCCTTACACCAGCAATCTGCAATGAGGTGGCCAGTTTTGCCGCATACCAGGTTAGTGCATTTAAGGTGGGATCTGTCTGGTCTTTTCTTTGACTTCCCCCCCTGAGCCCTGATCCTTTTCCTCTGTTCTGCCATTGAGCAGACATTGCCACATTTTCAGCTGTGGCCTTCGATGCCACTTCTTCATCCCATTCTTTGTGTAGTGCTGCAACAAGGATGTCCGACATGAGAGGTTTTCCAGTGAATTTGCTGGCTGCAGAGAGGGTGTGGTGGATGTGGTCATAGGAAGGTGGGAGCAATTTTTGGATCATTGATGTGTACTGGTTGTCTTCAATTTTCAGGCCCATGCCTTCAATACATTCACAGAGGATCTTCATCTCACCAAGGTGCTCTCACATGTTGCCTTCATCAGGGCAGGATATGTTGCTGAGCTGGGTCAGGAGATGTTCGCATACAAGGTCGCCCTTGCCAGTCATGACAGCAATGAGCTTTTTCCAGATGAGAGCAGCTGTCACTTCACCTTTGATCTCATTGAAGGTAGAGTCAGAGATGGATTCATAAATGATGCAGTGCATCTTTCCCTCTTTCTGCTCATATTCTTCAAGCTTATCCTCCAGCTTCTCCAGGTCATCATCTGAGAGAGGGTGCGAAAATGCAGTGTCAGTAGACCAGTAGAATTTTCCTTTGTGCTCAACTGGGTGAGGGAGTACATGAGCAGTTTCTCATAGGTGTCAGCCAAGACCCTTGTCCAGGAACTTGATGGTAGTTTTTTCTTCAAATGCTACCCAGTTCAATCCATCGTCTTTGTTAGGGATGTGCCAAATAGATCAAGATAGATCGCATGAGCAGAGGTCCGCAGAGTGTGTGGGCCTTGGCGAAGCTATTAGCAACATCACCCTTGAGCCGAAGCCCTAAAGTTGATTAGCAGAGTGGAGTCCGTGGAGTCTGTGGAGTGGAGTGGAGAGTAAGAGATAGTCCAACGGAGCAGAGGCCACAGGCTTGAGAGTGATAGGGTAGACTTAGAGTCAGAGAGAGATTTGGCTAAACCAAGTTGATATTTGAACTGAGTATCTACAAGTAATCGTACAGTATATATACGAGTAGGTAGTCCGAGTTGGAGTCTGATGGAATCCGACAGAGGTCTGTTTGCTACCGGATTCAGGTTCTAGAATTAATATGTGAAATAGTAAAATGAAACAGAAATGAAATATCAAATGGGGTAGAGTAATGGTAAGCGGCCGGAGGCCGCGGAGGTCCGAAGGTATGATTTGTAGAAGTTAAATCCTTGCTTGAAGTCAGTGTGGAGCGGAGGTCCATGGCATGTGCATAACAGTCTTCAAGCTTTGTTGTGCTGACTGGCTTTATGGCAGTTGTCGTTGACATGCTGGTAGTGGGGCCCATAACCTCTTGGAGTTAATGAGGTAGGTGCTCAGACATAGTGATGGAAAGTAGACTTGAGAGAAAAAGAGAGCAATGCTGAATATGACAAGGCTATCCTGGTATGTGATAAGACATTCATTGAGACACACCAAAAGATCAAGGACATAATGGAGCAGGATAGTGGCATTCTCAAATGGGCAAGAGAACACAACTGCGAATATGGGATCACAAAGTTCCAACTTGTTGATTTTATGCCAAAAACACAACAGACAACCTCCCAACTAGGAAACAACACCAGGCACCGAGAACCAGATATGGGATCACCAATCTGGATCAGACAGCACTCATATCACCAAAACCAGTTGCAAAGTTTCTTGGAGTCTACATAAATGCAGGACTGCAGTGGAAGGAGCAGGATTAGCAAGGAAGCACAAAGTATATGACGGCAAAGGTCTGGCACTAACACTATGCATGGAACCACTCTGAGGCATGAGAAATGTCTGAACTGCAACATTCAGTATCAACAATACATCCACTATTCAGGCAATGACCCTCTCATGACCTGTGACATCACACCACATCTTTGATCTATTCCACAAATGCATTGACATGGTACTAAGACAGCATCCTGACATCTCCATTAAAATTTGATAGGTACCTAGACATCAAAGCATTGCAGGGAACAAAGTGGTGGATGAAGAAGTGAAAATGGCAGCCTGAGGCGATGATAGTGAACTGTGAAAACTTTCTGCACCACTATGAAAACCAATCCCCTACAACAAATCATTGTTATTCTGAGAGTTTTATGCAAAGCAGAAATGTCATGCTGACCAGGCCTGGAGGAAGTCACCCTAGTACTCCAGGTTCCAACATATTGATTCAGCAACTGCTCAGTGAGCTGCACACCGGTATAGGAAGCTGGCCACTTCCATGCCATGCAAAATTACCAGTATAATGGTGCAGCTGTGAACCGGACACATTGGGCTCAACTGTCACCTCTTCAACATCCAACGAGTTGAATCCCCTGCATGCCTAAAATGTTCATACCCAAATGAATCAGTCCACCACTATCTTATACATTGCCTAGCATACCAGAATGAATGAGAGATGCTACAGGGACCTATAGGTGCTCAAGAAACAGCAGTGATCGTCAAACACATCTTAGCATGACAAGAGAATATCCTCCACCTGGTCCAATACCTCAACAGCATGTGCCACTTTGAGCCAACATTCAGAACCTTCCCTGACATTGATATTGCCAAAGAAGACACTGGAGAATAAAGTGTTCAAAGAGATGGAACCACCAGGTGCACAGCAAGAGAGAGAAGGTGAAAAAACCACCACCTTATCACCACATAGCTAAGGCAAATGGGAAGGTGGTCACGACGCAGTTCACATTGAGCTCAGAGAAGCTCGTTTGTTAATATGCAAAGGCACAAGGAATGAGAAAAAGATGAGATGTACCCAAGTAGCATAATCCCACCATACGCTTGCATGTAGGATAATAGTAAATAGCATACTAAAATGGATTTAAAAATAAAATAAAAAATCCATACTAGCATGTCCAAGGTTATCATGCACAAGATGAAACAATTGCTCTCAGATGTCACCATAGTGAGGAATCAAAAGGCAGTCACCAAGATACCACAAGCCATTAATAGCATGAGTGTTGGGCAAGGAAACAGAGCTAGTGGTGAACTTCAAGCAGAAAGGATTCTCGAGGTAACCTTTCTTAATGTCAGCCAGAATATGTGAATTGATGGTGAGAGACATAGAGATAGCAGCAATTGAGGGGTGACCAGACCATTGGGACCAATTATTCAGTTGGACCTCAGTAGGATCAACATCAGAAACCTAATTCAGTAGGGGATACTGGCAGTTGGGAAAGGGCATCAGCAATAGTATTGTCTTCACCACGAATATAGTTGATGATAAAGTCATACTGGGACATGACTTCCATCCATCATGCTTGTTGACATGAAAGATCTTGCTGATGGTCAGAGTTTTCCAGAGTGCAGTGGTTGGTAAAAACAGTGAAAGAGGAGCCCAGTAAATCAGTATGCCATTTCTTGAGTGCACAGATAATGGCGAGCAACTCTTTCTCATGAATAGGGTAATTCAGCTAAGCACCTGAAAGTTGCATTGAGTCAAATGCAACTGGGTGAGTGGATTCCCAGGTGGATTCCCAGGAGAGTACTGTGCCAGTCCAGAAATCAGAAGCATCACAGGTTATCCAGATTTTGTTATCTCTAGGGTTGATGTGATCGATAACAGTGAGGCATTCTTGAGACGTGACCAAGGTTTTGATACCATTGAAGGCTAGTTGGTATTCAGTGGTCCAAAGAGGCCAGTCCTTCTAAGATTTGTCCAAAGTAAGTGGAGTCAAGATATGAGTATATTCTGCCAGTTTGGGGAGAAATGTGGTGAGGTATCGAACCAGCCCTAGAAAAGATTTGATATCTGAAGTCAATTTTGGGAGAGGCCAGTCAAGAATCCTCTGAGCCTTCTTTTTGCAAGCTTCGATGCCAGAGCCGGAGATACAGTGGCTGAGAAACTCGACCTCAAGAGCAAAAAATTTGGATTTCTTAGGATTACAGCAGAGCTTATGTCTGCAAAGTGTCTCCATAATTAATTGAACATGTTGAACATGCTCTTCAAGCGACTGAGACCAAATAATGATATCATTGAGATAGATATGGCAGATGCAGCTCAGATAGGGTTGCAAAGTGGAAGTAACATGGCACTGGTGTATTGCTGGGGAATTCTTTAACTCTTGGGGCATTACAAGCCATTCATACAGTCCAAAAGGCATACTAACAGCTGTGAGCAGTATTGATGCTTCATCTATATGCATGTGGAAGAACATGTCTGTCATGTCTAACTTAGACCAGTATTTCCCTCTGCCAGTGTCAGTCAGAATATTGTCAATGCAAGATAGAGGATGTTTGTCAGCAACAGTATTTGCATTGAGCTGATGAAAGTCATTAACCCAATGAGGTAAGGAGGTACAATCAGGCTTCGGAACAAGAAAGGCCAGTGATGTGCTTGGTAATGGCAAGTGATAAAAGACTAGTGGATGGCAATGAACACCAACCAGCACTAAACCTCTCACAACTCTACACTATCACCAATATATTGAATTTGGGTGTTTCAAGTATGATAGAAGCACTCTGCAGACTCAATAATCAAGGGATATTCTTCAAAAGATGTTTTATTCATTACTAGTGAGTTTTACAAACATATTACTCACACTAGTGGGGTGGGTAAGGCACAATTGAATGAAATGTGACTTGTTTTGAGTTACTGTGCTCACTGGGACTATGACTGCTTCGAACTATTGGCTCTCTTGGCCCTATACTACTTCCTACAAGTGATCTACACTTGACTAGTTTGCACTCTTGGCTTACTAGTGGCACTCTTGGCCTAAGAATAATACTTTAACTTTGAGAAACTGCAAGATCTACTTCGGAGCACTCTTGGCCTTTGCAGGACATAATAGTAGACTCAAAGGGACTTCAATTCACTCAATTCTATAAGCGACTTAGTGACTAGTAGCTGCTTCATTGAGATTAAGCACAAAAAGCCTTTAATTGGGGGCACTAGACTCTAGCTAGTCTGTCACAATTGCAGGGATGGCTTGCCTGCCATGCAAGTGACTATTTTACTACTTATATACTGTAAAGAAAGGGTACAAAGCAACACAAACAGCTACACTAGTGGGGTATTATTGGTACAGATTTCTTGGCTAGGTCTAAGATATTGTGTATAAGCATACAATAGTTGGTCTAGAAACTGCTGCTGGATGACTAGTGAGCCACGGAGCTCAGCTAGTGGTTTAATTTCATGCTATTGACCCAGCAACATGCCACTAGTGCTGAGGATGAATGGGTAGCCATGCTCTCGTGCTTGCAACTGTAGTCGGCTGTGATCAAAAGCACAGCCTGGCTATTCTCATGCCTGATCATAACAGATCTGATCACACTAGTTGGATCTAGATGCAAGGTTAATCTGTTGCTAATTCATTTCTAAGTCCTGCTTTGAGATTGCTGCATGACTAGTTAACCTGACTTAGGTGTTTATGCCCTGATCGGCCTGCTAGTGACTGGACTTCATGAGATCTGTGTATCCTGCTTCTTATTTGGTGCACTAGTTGCGTTACTCATCCACTAGTGACCTTATATTAATTAGTCCAGCTAGTAATAGTATGGCTGGCTGGTAGAGTTGACCCACTAGTGGTATCCACTGGAGAAGTGTAAGAAGAAGAAGAAGGATGAATCTGTCCAGCATCTAAGTGGTGGTCAATTAATGTTTTCCATGCATTGTGAAATTTGCAGAGACAGGAATAAGAATGCATCATTATTGTTTTCAAAGCATCCTTCAATTTAATGGAGCATTTCACCTCAGAGGACATGTCATCTACATGAGCCAAGGGCTGGAAGATGTCACTGTACTTGGATTTGATATCAGTGCCAAGTTTGTCCAGACATTCCATGAACTCTAATGTTTCAATACAGGCATGGATGGCAGCAACAGGATCTGCATCTCGCAGTAATTCATAATGATGGTCAGATAAAACATTGGCTGTGGTAGCGTAAGACAGTAATGAATGAAAGGGAAGGTCAGAATATAAAGCAGCAATGATTAGAACAGCAAGTATCAAGCAAAGAAGGTTGTACAGTAGGTAAAGAATGATGGTTTGCTGGATGCAATAAGTCAAATCCCTATTTCTTCTCAATAACAGTGTGTTCAGCAGGGTCAATTAGAAGGTTATTTGCCACAAGGAATGGGAGACCTAGTATCACATCAGTGCAAAGGTTAGGTGCAACAATGGCTTATACAGTGTGAGAGGACCATTGTTGTTTGGTATCATGCAGTTTCAATTTGACCCATTGATCTAGGATAATATTTGAGCAAGTGGTATCAGTGAAAGCAGCAGTAACAGAGATCGGTGATGGTAGCAGTTGAAGGTGTAAATTCAGATAGTTTGCAAGCTCAGAACAGATTAAGACTAGATGTGATCCATCATCAATGAGTGCTTTAATTCAACAGAAAGGAGAGGAAGCAGATAGGCTTTTATCTTCAATGAGACAATGCCAGTGAAGATGTTCCATTGCAAAAGGAATAAGAGCATTTGAAGGTGCAGTAGTAGAGAGAGCACATACTTTAAAGGTAGGAGGCAAGGAAGCAGAATGATTAGCAGAAATCTCTGCATCAGAGTCAACAAAGAGGTCACCGGAGTTGATGATACAGGACTCATTGGTGGTGGGGAGGAAAGGAGCAGGGAGGGAAGAAGCGATCATGGCAACAGGTTCAGTAGCAATCAGACTGTCATTAACAGTGACAGAAGCAACAGTGTTTGAAGAAGGAGCACCATTGGTGAGGGTAATCCCATCAGCTAAAGTGATCCCACGGTAAGTGGCAGGGTCAGGGAAATTATTGGGGCATTTGTCAGTTTTGTGACTGATATTAATGCAATGACATTTTCTGCATCTGTTGTTCTTATCAATGTACTCATGCATACAGAGCTGGCATGAGAAGAAGAGGTTGCAGAGGTACATTTGTTTAGAAAGAGGGTGGAAGAGAAACTAGAACATTTCTTTGATGCATTGTACATATCAAATTCTTAGAAACACATATTGACCCAAGCCTCAAGCTTGACCATGAGAGGAACCCAACATTTCAAATCGCGAACTATTAGGATCTCTTTATCAAGCTTATAAGCAGTGAGGAGTGTAGGTGTGAGATGGGTTTCAAAGTGGTCAATGAGATGGTCGTCAGGGAGAGAATGATGCCTTTACAGATGCAGGATGTCCAGGTGGAGACATTTTCATTGGAGGGTTGGTGAGAGGCAAGTAACTGGGAGTGTAAATCACAAGCCCAGTTCTTGTCAAGGAATGTATGACAGATTTCCACAGCAAATCCAGAGATGTTGAGCTTGATCAAGTCCTCATGATTGACTGCGAACCAGTCCTGAACAATGTCATCCTGGATACCCATGGTGAGCATTGGAATGATCGTTTTTTCTGTCAGTTTGTTGGCATTGAGGTCAGCAAAGTTCTGAGCTGAGTACTCCCATATAGCGATGTTCATGGCTTTCAGAGGTTCACCACTATCATGAATAATAGATACAGATTTTGGTTGAGTGTGTACAACACAATCTTTGGTGTTCTCTGTGGCCATGATATTGTTGTAGTAGTCTGGAGATGAAGAAGGGAAGGTAACAATGATAGATGGGTTGGGAGGTGTGGATGGGACAGGAGTCATGTTGAGCGGAGTGAGCTCAGATAAATCTGAAGTAGTTATGTGTATTAATAAGTGGTATGGAAACAGTAATAGCTAAGCTCTTTACCTGAGTGAGGGGGAGCTGCTTCATTTGTTTCGCATGATGAATGCCCAATGCTGCAACCTGGCAGTGGTGTGGTGTTGTTCTGTTGGGCAGTTTGGGTGATTCATTTATTTTGTTTGGTAAGTGTTACTAGGCAAAGAATGCTGATGATTGGTCTAGACAATTTGACATCCTGTAAATATACATGTTGAGACTGCTATCAAAAAAAAAAAATGAAAGGCGACCTTGCACTGCAAGTGTTACGCGCATGCCATGGACCTCCACTTCACACCAACTTCAAACAAGGATTCCAGTCAACATGTATAACATCGGAGCGCCACGGCCTCTGGCCGCTTACCATTACTCTGCTCCAATTGATATTTCATTCCTGTTTCATTTTACTATTTCACACTATTTCACATATTAATTCTAGAACCCAAATCCGGTAGCGAACAGACCTCCATCGGATTCCATCGGACTCCGACCCGGATTTACCTATTCATATATATACTGTACAATTACTTGTAGATACTCAGTTTGAATATCAACTTGGTTTAGCCAAATCTCTCTCTGACTCCAAGACTATTCTATCACTCTCAAGTCCACGGCCTCTGCTCTGTTGGACTATCTCTTACTCTCCACTCCACTCCACGTTCTCCGCGGACTCCGCTCCACTAATCAACTTAAGGGCTTCGGCTCAAGGGTGATGTTGCTAATAGCTTCGCCAGAGCCCACGCACTCTGCAGACCTCTGCTCGTGCGATCTATCTTGATCTATTTGGCACGTCCCTAACAGCAAGGCCAAACACTCAACTAAAGACACACACACAGGATCAACGTGTGGATTGCAATAGCAAGGAATGACTAAAGAAAGATAGAGCAGTGAGGGATAATGAAGAAAGGGAGGGATGTAGTCAAAGAGAGGAGGAAAAGGGCAGGAAGGAAGGAGACAAAACTGTGAGGATATATATAATCCCATGGGGTCAGATATGTAATTGAGGCATAAGATTGAGGTGTCCAGATGTAGTAAGTACAAGAATGGGCTTACATTGTGCAGGGGTTGCCTTTGCTATAGGTGCTCTTTTACCACCTGTAGCAGGTATCTTAGAGGGGTTGCAAGTGGTGGAATGAGCCATAGCACACTGGTATGATGAGAGAAGAGAAAAAAGATGTTTGTCAATGATCAGTTCAACATTGGAATTACTTTGCAAGTACATATTGTGCTAATCATGTGATGCATTACTGACTATTGCATTCAGCACTACTGGTCTATACCACCTGTACTTACTTTTCATCCTCTTATTGATATGGCAGACAAATTTCCTTGTACATGTGGATGTAATGGCATGCTATCACAATGCCAAATACAATGACATCATTCTGGTAGGGCATTACCTCATATCCTGGCTACCCAAGTGCTAAAAGAGTGACAGTTCAAGTTTAAGCCTCTGTTATGTGCATGCTGCCAGCCTCCACTTCACACCCATTCCAACTTCAATTCCAACACTGGTATTCTTCACTATTGGAGTCCGCAGCCTCTGGCTGCTTACCATTACTCTGCTCCATTTGATATTTCATTTATCATTTCATTTCGCTATTTCACATATTAATTCTAGAACCTGAATCCAGTAGCGAATAAACCTCCTTGGATTTACCTACTCATATATATACTGTACAATTACTTGTAAATACTCAGTTTGAATATCAACTTGGTTTAGCCAAATCTCTCTCTGACTCTAAGTCTAATCTATTGCTCTCAAGTCTGCAGCCTCCGCTCCGTCGGACTATCTCTTATTCTCCAATCCACACCATGTTCTCCATGGACTCCGCTCCACTAATCAACTTAAGGGCTTAGGCTCAAGGGTGACATTGCTAATAGCTTCACTAAGGCCCATGCACTCTGCAGACCTCTGCTCGTGCAATCTATCTTGATCTATTTGGCATGTCCCTAACAGTATATTCAAACTCAAACCCTTGAGTCAAATTGTTCTCAAATCATGACTACTACATTCACCTATCCCCCAGACGCAGAGGACGGTCGAAGGAAGAAAACCCCAATATTCTTCATGGATGACATTCCAGCTTCTGCATCCAAGGAAAACCCAGAACTCTTTGGATCAGTCTCCATTGGAGGACAACCATCCTGTAGGGAAATCTACACACATTATAAATTCACCGCCCAACACTCCAATCTCAATTCCGGAACTCCTAATATTTTCAATGCACCCAGAACCTCTTGTCACCAATGGACCAGCTTCTTTGATGGATTCTGCAATGATCCAGAACCAGAGACACCAGCCTTACAGCCCACAAATGGAGGGCAACCAGAGTCCCCAGACACTGTGAGCAGCAACGAGGAAGAACCTGAAACTCCAACCCACACTGCACACCATCGCAATCTGGATGATGACCCACCTGACAACCAATCTGGCAGGCTGAATGGCCCCAGAGATCCTGGTAGACCTGGTGGACCAGGGGGACCAGGAGGCCCCAGTGGGCTTAGTGGACCAAATGGCCCTGGAGGCCCTGGAGGTCCCAACAATGGTCTCAATGAGCAGGATTTCCTGCAAGAATTCATGAATCTGTTGCACAGTGTTTCCACCATGCTAAACAACCCCTGACCCAACGTACAAGAGGCCATCTTTTTCTTGGATGCCTTTCTCGTGATTGAGCGAGCCAGCGATTCCTTGATCCCATTTCTGGTGATCATGGGTTGTGCTCTTGATGCACTTGTGGGTTTCATCGGTGGTGGGCATGATCATGGCCTGGAAGTGTTCGAGCTAGGACTGTCACTTCATTGTTGTCATCTTGCCCTTGTGGGTGATCCGCTCTCCTGCTAAGGAGGTCTGCTTTCTTATTTGCAGCACCTGGTTTATGGTGAAGAGTAAAATAATACTCTGCAAGCTCAGTTACCCACCGCACTTGTCGGCGGTTGAGTTTCTGAGGTTTGCAGAAATACTGTAGGTTTTGATGATCTGTCCAGATCTCAAAATCAACAGCGGCACCCATAAGGTAGTGTCTCCATTCATCCAGGGCAAGCATAATAGCGAGCAATTCCTTGTCATAGATTTCGTAATTGTGCTCTGTGACTGTCAATGCTTTTGAGAGGAAGGCTATGGGCCTCCACTTTCCATCCTGCTCTTGGGATAAGATGGCGCCGATTGCACCCTCACTACTGTCTGCTTCTAGGCGGAATTTTCCTTTCTCTGTCGGGATGGCAAGGATGATGTCTGTAGCCAATTGATGCTTGAGTCGCTGGAATGCAACTTGTTGGGCGGTTCCCCAGGTCCAAGTTTCTTTGCCTGTGAGGCATGTCATTGGATGTACTATTGCACTGTAGTCCTTGATGAAGCGTCGGTAGAAATTGGTGAAGCCTAAGAATGATTGAAGTTCTTTCTTCTTGGTTGGAATAGGCCATTCTGTAATACCCACGACTTTGATAGGGTCCATGCGAATGGAGCCTTCGCTGATTATTACCCTGAGGTACTCTGTTTCTAGTACCTCGAACTTGCACTTCTCAGCTTTCAGGAATAATTTGTGTTTTCTTAATAACTCCAAGACATGACGAGTGATCTTCCGATGCTCTTTTAGAGTCTTCGAGAAGATCAGGATGTCGTCAAGGTATACGGTGACCTTGCTGGTTGCGATGAGATCTTTAAAGATGTCGTTCATCATCCATTGGAATGTGGCAGGTGAATTAGTGAGCCCGAAGAACATGACAGTGGGTTCGAAGAGACCATGGTTTGTTCTAAATGCAGCCTTCCATTCGTCATCCTTCTTGATGCGTACATTGTTATATCCCCAGCATACGTCTAGCTTGGTGAAGTATTTGGCACTTCCAAGTTTGTCCATTAGCTTAGAGATGAGTGGTAAGGGATACCAATTCTTGATTGTCATTTCGTTCAACTTGCGATAGTCCTGGACAGGACGTAGTTTGCCATCTTTCTTTTTGACAAAGAAAAATGGTGAGGCCATAGGTGACTTGGATGGTTTGATCCGTCCCGAGGCAAGGTTTTCATCGAGAAACTTGTCAAGCTTTTCTTGCTCGATACGATTCAAGGGGTAGACCTTACAGTCCAGCGTGTTCTTGGCATTGGGGATGAGCTCAATTGCATGGTCCCAAGGTTTGCGAGCAGGTAACTTGTCAAAGCTTTCTTTGGCGAATAGGTCCTCGAAGTCGTGATAGAATTCGGGGACCTGTTCTTTGAAGGGTTTCTTTTCTTTTCCTTCATTAGCTTTGGCGGCAAGTTCATTAGCTTTATGAATGGCATGAATCTTGATAGCCTCTTCAAAATCGACAGCAAGGATGGTTTCTCCCTCTTGGAGTTCCCACTTGTCATTGGGGTCTGCATCAGGGAGTACAAAGCGATTTTTTGCACAGTGACAACGAGCAAAGGTTACACTGCCAGTGGTCCAGTTGATGATTGGGTTGTGACGCACTAGCCAGTCATGTCCTAGAAAGATCTCCTTCGAGCCAAGGTCAGTGATGGCGAGGTCAATCCTTTCACTATGGTCTCCGATCTTGAGACGGAGCTCGGCGTAGGATGTGATTTCTCCTGCCTTGTTGCGAGATCCATCAGCATTGTAAACAGAGATAGGGCTAGCTGTATTTCGGACTGGAATTCCATACTTCTTGATGAAGTCGCTGTCACACCTGCAGCGTGTCTAAGCGTGTAATTTTGCGAAATTCAATAAATTACATTTAGGCATGGGGTAAGCTTAGTGAGCTTGCTGACAGTGCAAGCGGCACGAGAAGGAGCAAGGTCACTGAGTCAGAATACCCTTCTGTCAGAAAAAGAAGCCAGTCTAGACTATGATGCTGTCACCTTTGGAGCAGAACAGAGAACCAAGAATGATGTGTGATCAATGATCATGCATTATACAGCTATTGAGTGCTAGCCCATGGGCAGCCACTGCTGTCAGGTGAGCGACATCAGCGCCGCCCAGTCCTTTGAGACTACCAAACAGAGAGAAAGCAGTGCTCTGCCAAGAGGACTGTGATGTTTTGGATGAGGGATTATCGGCCGACACAAAAGTACTTTACTAATAACCAGTTTGTAACGATCATTCTCTTGTAGTATAAGTAGGGCAGATTTTCATGTATTAGAACAAGCTACCTACCCCCCACATCTAGTAATAAAGTTTCAGTCTGAATCTGGACTTGTTGTGACACGTAAGAGTTAGTAACTTCGAGTCTCGGCTATACCAGAGAGTTAGCGAGCTCACTAGAGAAATTGAAAACAGAGATACATTTTGGATACAAAACTTCGGTTTTACTTGAGAAACAAATGAGGTCTGGTGTCAGTGAAGCTGTGCTGGTCTCTAGAGAGAACCTGAGAAAACATCTGAGAGAAACTCTGTTCCATTTTCTGGTTCAGTTGTAAGAGAGAATTGTGTTGTGCAGGCCTCTGTGTAATGCTTTGAAGGAGATTTATGAGAGAATCAGCCAGCTTGAGCTGTTCTAGCAGTTGCACAAAGTGTGACGGGTGTGCGCAGTTGGACCTCGCAGCACCATTGTTAGAGCGAGTGCACTGTGTGTGAGGACTCGTGGGAACATTTAACAAGAGAATTGTGTACTGTGTTTTTAGAGCGCTGAGGGCCTCTAGCATGATGAGTTTGGGACTCAGGCTTAGCGAATTAACAAAGAAGGTTAAGGTGTGCACAGTAGAACCTAGCAGCGCTTCATACTTAGTGAGCTCACTCAACGAATTTGGTCATTTTGCAGATCTGCATATCCATGTGTACTTTCTATTGAAATATCATTTGCCTTGAGGGTTGCGTGGTTCGCCATGCTCTCTTGTAAAAGCTTCAAGGAGATAGTGAAATTGAGATTTGCTTGACAATTGTATGTGGTCGTGTTGCATTAGTTAGCAAGCTCGCTAAGATATATTGAGATACTGTCAGGGCACAAGTAGAATTAAATTCCTTGCTCCCTTTCACACTTATAGAGATTGTGTGTGTGTGTGTGTGTGTGTTAGTGGGATTGAGTAGTGGTTTAGAGTGTTGTTCATGCTAGGCCACACTTAGTTTCATGAGTGCCCATTACCAGCCTCGTCATCGCGATGGATGGAACTCCCAGTACAGCCACTGTCAATGAGTGCCTTGGCCTGAATAGTGATTGGGTGCTGTAAGGTTTCAAGCGTGACCGGAAGGAGGAGACTCTGAGGGGAGTTCTGAGCACGGATGAAGTATCATTTGGGTTTTCGAAGTTCATCGAGCCAGTTGAGAGTGTGGAAGCGTTCCAAAGAGTGTAGACCTTCGAGAAGGTTGTCTACGACTTCCTTGGCTCGGGTCTTGTGAATCCAATTGAGCAGTATTGCTCGAGTGGTGGATTCATCCTTAGCATCTTTGATAGCCCTCCAAGTCCACTCAGTCTCGAAGGGTTTCAACCATTTATGAGGTGCTACTGTCAGGGGCGTGTGCTTCGCAGCCTCCCGACCCTTTGATACCAAAGTATCGTTGCCAATAGGGTGTTCTGCCTCTTTTTCCGTAAGAGGACTTTTTCACTTTGGGATGGCCCGCATGCGTCTGCATCAGTTGCAGCAACCTTGTTCTGCTGTAACCTAAAGGAAGTGTCATCTTCTTTGTTGGGTACTTCGATCATAACTACCATGTGCCCTCTTTCTATTGCCTGGGCGCTAGCGACTTCTGTTCCTTCAGCTGTCCTTGCGGTAGTCTCCACTCAGGAAGCCACTTGATCAGGGGGTGAGTTTGGACCCAGTTCCCCTGCCCCATCTGGTCTGTGAGCAGCTATTATGATGGGTACCACTATGGTAAGTGACTTTCCACCTGGCACTTTCACTCGTAATGAGCTACTTGTGAGGTGATTATCTGTCGACGATGTCGGTAGATCGCTGGTGGGGCTCTCAGTTGCGTCCCCAGTCTCGTCAGTCTGAGGCGATTGAGACTGTGTCGATGTCCATAGTGAGGATGGCGTATCTATTATGTGATTCTTTTTGGGGCTGGTTCAGAGCTCTTTCAGCGAATAGTATTGAATGTGGCATATGAGAAACAAGTGCATTAACTACAGGTGTATAATAAGTCTGTCCATTATGACCAGAATGTGTACCAAGGCCCCCCTTTGCTGAGCAAGTAGAATCACTTACTTCCTGGCGGCGTCTTTTACCTCTTCGATCTTGGAGTCTGTCGAGGGCTCGGTTGTTGAGGCTCTTACCTCCTGCTTCTTCTTGTTCCATGATTGCAAGGGGCAGTTCTTGCTGATATGCCCCTTTTCATGACATCAGAAACATTCGCCATTATTTATGGCGTCTATGTCCATTGGCTGTCCCCAACCACCATAGGTGGTACCGGTGACTGAGGCTTTGGCTGCCGATGAAGTTGTTGCGCCGGAATTCCCCTTGGAAGTTCTGGCGTTGCTGGGTTGGTTGGTTGGTTGTTCTTCAGTTGCCCTATTAAGACGATAGTTGTAGTCGATCTGAAGGATGCGGTGTTTCCATTCTTCGTAGGTGTCCGGTAGGCGGTTGGGCTGGGCATAGATAGTATCTTTGGTGGTTTTGCATACCACTTCTTCTATCATTTTGGCCATCTGCCCCTCGTTATCAATGATATCGGCTTCCAGAGCAAGTTCCTCAAACTTCTGGAAGAAGACTTCGCCTGACTTGAAGTCAGTCTGGCGAAGTCTTCTAAGTGCCTGATATTTGAGCTTGGTGTCAGCGTCTTGGAAGAATTGGTCATGAACCGCTTGCTTGAAGTCGACGTAACTCGGGTATCTCCAGTGACCAATAGCATTACTGAAGTACCACCTCTGTTGTAGGTCCCACCAAACCTGTGCTTCTCCTTCTAATCTGCTGGCGCAAAAGACTATACAATGGGGAGAGCTAGTGAGCCAGTGCTGATGTAGTTCAAAGTACATTTCGCACTGGGTGAAGAATCACCTGATGTCAATGGATTCTCCCTTGAAGGGGGCGGGTTCCTGAACGATCTTTGGTTTTAGTTCGTTCCAGGGATTGGTTTGGGTGGTGTCTATGAGCCAGGGGTCAGGTGGATTAGATGGCATTGGTGCGCCTGGCCCTAGGGGTAGCGACCGCAGATTCAGATCTGTTGGATCAGGTGGCTGAATGGGGTCATTGACCAGCTCGATATGTCCTCCTCCGTCTCCAGTGGGATCAGCTCCCCCAGCATATCAGCCGCCCATCAGGTGTGATCCAGTTGGTCCACCTCTGTGAGTGCGGGGTTTCAATGGATACTCCAGCATGTTGGGGTGGAGTGTCGGGGTTGAGCAGCATGGGTTCTGGCGAGTTGACTTGGACCGGTTGATATCCTGGGAGAACTACTATTTGTTTGTCCCAGGGATGAACTCGATTCCATAGGGAAGCAGCATGTACTGCTGCTTCTTCTTTCAGTATATAGGTAACTGTTATTTTTCTTTCATTGGTAAAATATATATAATCCTGCCTGGCTGTTGTAAAGAGCCAGGTGGGGTCTTCAATGAGGGCGCTAGTAAAATGATGGAATAGGTCATCAATAGATGCGTTTCGTAAAATGGGGGGTTACTGGGAGTCTATTCATGAGGTATTGCCAGATTGCCTCATCCAGATCCATTGCTGGAGTCTGAGCTTGTGGAGGGAGGCGAAGCGCCTCCAATGACTCCATTGGTGACATGCCAGGTACATACTGTGGGGACAGGGCTGGGCTTGTGCGTGTAGTCAGTTGGGGAGGGGCTGGGCTCTTGGGAGTAGGGCTCAGGGTTGACCATAAGGTTATAGGGGATAGGCGTGAACTCTTGGGGTGGGGGGTTGGAGCTCTTGGCATTTCCATCCAAGCTTTGGGGTTGATTCCTAGGAGAGAACTCACTAGACGAGCGGTATCCTGGGGAAGGGGTATCTCCCTGAACCTGGAAGCCCATTCTCTGTTGGGCGATCCGCTCAGCAGTAGTTGGGAAAGGGGAGCATGGATAGTACGAGGGGGATCGTGAGATGGGGTTGGCATGTTCTCGGGATGGACTGGCAGAGCGCAACATCAAGAAAACAGAGTTTTGCCCTGAGCTCGTGCCCTGGCTAGAAACATTGTCTTCTCATACAACATCTGGGATGTGTGGGATACTACTGATGGGGACCAGTGTGGGTATGGATCCTGGTTCCGTGATGGTGAAACTACCCATGAAGGTCCTGCTTCCGATGTGTGCCGAGGGGAGGGTGTCCCAGTCACTTGTTTCTGTGACATCGTAATAGGGGGTGGGAGGTCGGTTACTTTGGAGGTATGGATGAGGGTGGAAGGCACCACCTGGGTGCGTGTAATAGGTCGGGGTTGGGAAACAGGGAGCATATTTGAAGAGTCAGCGAATGATTCGCCCGATCTCGTACTTATACGTTCGGTATAGGAGGAAGATGGTGAGGGTGGCAGTGATGCTAAGAATAGTAGCGGTCAGGGCGACAAGAGTGCAGGTAGAGAAGTCGGCGGTGATTTGCATTCGGTTTAGTTCAATGTATGAGCATTGAGAAGAAAGGGAATGTAGGCAGCTTCGAGCTAATTGTTAGACCCGAACTCTGTTATAACAAACAAGACTAAACAAAGGACTGTATCGCATTCGTACAGTCACCCAGTGAGTGTCAATGCATGTGTCAACCGAGAATCAAGAGTCTAGACGCTTAGTTTAGGTGAGAGATGAGTCTGAGAGTAAGTTTGGTGTATTGAAACTTTAGCTCGAAGCTGGAGAATATACAGCAAGAGCTACACTACTTATATACTGTTTTTATGCGTACTATTAATATAACTGTCCTTCAGTGTTTGTGAGATAACTGTGGTGTCTCGGTGCATGCTTTTGGGGCTTTGTGGAGTTGATATGAGCAGAGCGCACTGGAGACTCAGGGATGTGGATATATGACTGTAGTTGCTTGGATAAGCACTGAGATTAGATGTGATAAGATCCAGATAAGATCAGCGCTTTAATAAGATAGAAAAAATAGAAAAATCGTAACAGCACAGAAATCAGAATCCATTGGCTCCACTTACCACTCCCAGTGAAAACCTTGTTCTGAGCTGTGGGCTCAGGTTTCATCTTCAAACGCTTGGGCCTCGATGGCCCTGCCGACGCATTACCATCCTCTCCTCCACTCTCCACCACACTTGCTGATCGAAACTTACATTTTCGGGACTCCGCAGGCCCCACCTTCTTCTTCTCTTCTGCAATCCTACACCTTCTCCTCAATTCGTCCATGGCAACAGTTTTCAGATCTGCCAGATCCAACTCACTATCTCCCTCCTTGCCAGACGGAACAAAACCAGCAGCTGCCAACAACTTCTCATTGTCTTCATCTGCCTTCTCCTTTGCCTTTGCCAAGTCCTTCAATACTTTTTTCGCTGTGGCCTCCTCCAATCCCTTCTCCAAGTCCAACTTCCACTGCTTTTCTTTGGTTTCCACCCAGAGCCGCTTCTTTTCTTCAACCTCCAATCGGAGCCATTCCTTCTCCAGCACCTGCTGCTTCAAAGCTTCCAACTTTGCAGCCCAGGCTACCTCCTTCAACCTCAATGCCTCTGCCTGGGCCTCCTTTGCCTTCATAGCTTTCCACTCCTTGTGCTTACTCACAGCCTCTTCATACCTTGCCTCCACAGCGTCCTGTTCAGCAGTCAAAACCTCATAAGGAGGAGTTTAAGTTGTGAAATTCCTATGGTAAAATTTTTTCGCTGCATGATCATACTAATCGGCTATTGGGATCAGCGCTCTTGAGGGCAAGAACACTAAGGAGGGGATACTGTTACGTGCATGCCATAGACCTCTGCTCCACACTGACTTCAAGCAAGGATTTGACTTCTACAAATCATACCTTTGGACCTCCACGGCCTCTGGCCGCTTACCATTACTCTACCCCATTTGATATTTCATTTCCATTTCATTTTACTATTTCACATATTAATTTTAGAACCCAAATCCGATAGCGAACAGACCTTCGTTGGAATCCATCGGACTCGGACTTGAACTACCTACTCATATATATATACTGTACAATTACTTGTAAATACTTAGTTCGAATATCAACTTGGTTTAGCCAAATCTCTCTCTGACAACAAGTCTACTCTATTGCTCTCAAGTCCATCCAGATTGCAGATAGCTGGGAATTTAGCTAAATAAAACCAGGCTAAAACAGACACATTCTGGATGACAGTGATCTATTCAACATCACTTGATATCCAAGTTATCAGCATAGAAACCAGATTAGTATGACCTAGCTATCATGTGATTACCACTTAAATACCAGGCAACTGAATAAGCTACAGCCACCTATTGCAAGACCTTTAGTATTTGGTCAACATTTGTCCTGCACAATCCCCAGTTGATCATCATCCTGAAAAGAAGCTTTTTGACCTCCAGATGTAGGGTGTTCATAATGCAATACTCTAGTATAGCCATATGGACATATCCAATTAGGGTTTTCTAAAGAGTCACAGAGGAGATGAAGTGGCTGCTATAGCACACAGAGTGATCTAAAGTCAAGACATAATAGTACATGTTGGCTTTCATGATGCTGGTGACTAGGGCTTATCAGATTGCATGAAACACAATTATAGGAACTCACAAGTGCATTGTGTTGTCCAGAAATACTGTTTCTACTTTGTAGTACTCCTTTATATTGTTCATAGTTTTGAAGTGCATGTGAGAGTGGTTGTTGTACAGATTACAATCATCTTTTTCAGTCTCTTCATGTTCAAAGACTATCCACAGCTTCTTGCCATATAAGGGTGATATGTGAGTAAGCATACTGTGGAAGTCATGATGTGAGTGAGTGATGGAATACACAAGACTACAAAGGCCCCAGCTCATAGTGTGATAAGGATATGCTAGAAGTTGTTCTGCATCTTGCCCCCTATACAATATAATCTAATATTTGCTTTTTTTATTTTATTAAAGGCAGAAATATTGGATGTGAGACTCCTTTGAAAAGGTGAATGGATTCTTAATAATAAGTTTTGATATCTTACTCTTGTCTCAGCAGCAGTTTTAGCAGCATACCCCCTAGAGAGAATTTGAAAACATTGAGGACTTGTCTATAGTCTTTTCATTAAGCTTCTTGAAGCATTAGCTGCAGTGTTGGCACTAGTGGCCCCTAGAGATGGCACTTGTCATAACTGTCATAATGCATTTCAAGTGCTATATTCAGTGTTTTAGTAAGAATTGACAGATCATTTGGAAAATCTTACACTGGATTTCAATCTTCTTATCAAGAGGGTACAGAATCTTAAGCTCTTGCTTATTGAAATTGATGTTCCCCTTTGAATTTTTGAGACACTATATATTGGAAAACTCTGTTTCTTGAGGATATTCTGTATGTTTTGAGATGGCAGAACAACATAATTGTCATATGTTATGTGCTTCACCAAAGTGTTTTCTAGTGTATCTAGATGAATAGAAGGTAACTCTTGGTTGAATCTATTCTAGTTGATATTCTTTTGATGGATTGTATCAAAGTAAAGGCATTCCTCCTTTCTTTTTAAAAAAGGTCAAAATGTATAATCTGCATATCAGTGAAATGTCTTACACCATATACTAACAACCACTTCTCATGACTTTTCTACTGGTTTGTATAATCTCTCTAGAAAGTAAAAGGATATGGGTTATCTTCTCACTATAGTGTGCTTAGTATAATAATGAGGATGCTTTGAGAATGCTCACTTTGTTGTGGTATCTCTGTACTAACACCACTTGCTTTTTTAGAAGGTTAGCAGCCTATCTAAACTTTGAACACTGTGGTTCTGAAAAATGGCCTTGAGATGTTCTGGTAGCATATTTGTTAAGGACTTGGCAATCTTGCTCTTGTCAATGACAATCTGACACTTTTTTGTGGGCTGTACTTCAAGGTGATTATTATTATCTATTTTCTTTCGTTTTAGCACTCACACTGCTGTCTCCACTGTCTGTAGTTGATATTGTTTAATTGATCCTGGAACATGACCTGTTATTAAATGAGTTTGGCATGCAGATGCTTGGTTCTCAGGTCTATTCTTTTTTGTTGCCATGGTTTTCTTATTGATAGACTTCTTCATAGGTGGTTTTTTTAGAGATGGAGGCCCATGTTTATGAGTCTCAGCAGGTTTGACTTCAGGCATGTATCTTTTGTACTGATGATTTTTCATGTTCTTCTTCATCATTCCTATCATCTCCTCCCCTGTTTGTTATGCTTTAGTCCAACCTCTACACTGCCCTCTTGCAATGTCTGAGTATGGCCTTGAGGTTGACTTCAATAGCAACATTATCATGTGTTCACTGATTCTCCTCTTGATAAGATGATTCAGTCAACTAGTCATTGTCTGGGCAGGATTGTTCTTCCATTCCCAAATCATCCATGTTGCTATCTGAGTGCAGAGTCAATATATTAATGCTTTGATCATTATCCATGTTTATATTTTCATCTATTAGCAGATCATCCTCATCTGCAGGTGCTTTTTTTGAATTGCCCCTTATAAAGATTAAGGCTGAGCTTTTCTCCCAGTGACAAGCTATCTATGCTGTTATCATGATTTGACAAGGATGTATTGGTCTGTCCTTGTTCTGCCTCTCTTCTATGTCACTATTCATATGTTAGAGTCAACCAAACTTGGATCATCATTGAAATTCTCAACTGGAATTTTAGAGGCAATATTTAACTTATAATTATTATAGCTAGGCATAAGTGAGTTTGTAGAGGAAAGTGCATTGTACTCTGAGAAGTAATAGTTGGTATGTGATAAACTGAAGGCCTTAAATGAAAATCCACATATATTGCTTTATGATGCAAAGTCTGTCTGGTTGGGTAAAGAGAGCAGATGTGCAGTGTCCATACTGCATAAATATAAAGAGATATTAGGAGGTATTCTCCAGTCAGAATTTGCTACAACTCATAGAAGACATCATTATAAGCAGTGGATAAGTCTTGTGCATGTTTAAGAGTGTGAGCAGTGATATGTACATCACAGTGTGTAACATGGTGAAATTGTTGTACATGTCTCTCAATACTTTAATAAGCTCTTTGTAGTTAGGATGTTTTGTATATTTGCTATATTCAAAGTTATTATATGTGAAATAAAAATGGTGCAGATTAAGTATTCACTTGCTGATATCTGTAGAAAAGTGCTCTTCCTGGCTCTAGTGATTTGTTAGTGATGACCTAAAAGTATGAGCAAAAAGACTTACATTGGCCATTAAACAGATAGCTAAGGCTACCAATAATATGTATTATTTGATTTTGCAGATCTGTTCATTCTGGAATGTCTGGAGCATTTTGTCACATATTACTTGGTCACTATCTAAGAATGTCTCTTGAGTTGACAAGATGAGTGTTGACAGGTTATATTTGTATATAATCTGAAATACAGAAGAAACTAAGTGTTGCAACTTCCACAAGTTTGTCACTTCTGCAACAGATTTTGGCTATTTCTGGAGTGGCTTTAGCTATAGCACTAATATACTGATATTTACTGGCTCATTCAGTAATGATTGATTTGATATAGTAGTGAAACTATAACTGCTATTACATACAGCTACCAGTATGTTGATGAGCAATAGGTGAAGCATCAGGCATCTTACATGATAGGTGAATCCACTTGCAGAAGTGGTATCAAGCACCAGTTTGTTAAGTGCTTCCAAGTTAGCATGGATATGCTAGTTTACATATTTTTCATCCTGTTCACAGCATTTCTGTGAAAGGTGTATCAGTTCTCAACTTTTGATTGCATGTGTGAGAGTCACTTTCTCAGATTAGCTATATGGCATTATGCTGTGGGATTTGTGGATTATTAAGTTTTGTTCACAGTATAGAGAATATATCAGGGCTCTATAAAGGGTGGTAATAGGTGTAGAACCTTTGAAAAGCTCCTAAATCCAGTAGATAGTCATTAAGGTTCATGGCAGAGGCTGATGTTTATAAATCTGTGCACAACAAAGACCCAAATGTTGGTCTTTATTTGCTAGTGTTTGATTAACTTTCTAATTTAACTGATGGCATCAATGTCCTTATATTAGATCATTATTTGTTTTGTTTTTTTTGTAGATCTGCATATGTCATTCTCAGGGTGACATCTTAAATTCTATAAACATCTTATGCAAACTTGATCTAAATCCTCATGCAGCAAGGTTTTGGGATTTATTGACAATATGTGAACCATGTTGCTCCTTAGACAAGTGTCTCCCAGGTCAGAGAGCCACCAGCACAAGCTGCATACAGTTCTTTTATATGACAATGACTATCCATTTTAAAGTGTCACTCTGAAACAGAAAATAGAGGTGAAATAGTTGTTGAATTCTCTAATTGAGTGCTCTTGCTGATGACTTGTATTAAAGCAAAAAATGTCATATATTGTTTACCTCTGGAACTGATAAATTAATTGCATAGTGCATAATAGCATATAGTAGTAGATGATGTTACAATTGAAACTGTTTCTCTCTTTTCAGTAGGTAGGCTGCAACTATTCCTATTATACTGGCAGGATTAAAACTGCTATATTCATGAGTCATCTTGAGAGAGAGCAGGTTTGAAAGGAATAAATAGGCATGGATTCATAATTTTTACTACCAAGCATATTTCACTTGATTCCTTCATTTACAAGTTGAATAGAGTCATCAGTTCAGGTGATGCCCCAAATCTTTCAAATCTCAGTTTTATGATTGCTGGTGATGGACCAAAAAGTGCTCATATGTTTTGTGAAACAATTCACTTTATAAATCATAGGTGTGCACAGATTGCCAACACAGAGATAAGTTGTGGCAACCTTCTTTCTAATGTTTCATTGACTTGATATAAGTGCAGTACATACACTTTGGTCAAATTGATTTGCTTTTGCTACTTGCCATATGGCCAGTCAATATCAACTTACTAGATTGAAAATATCTGTCTCCAGATAGTTTGATATTTGTTAAGCATACTGTGATGATTTCAAGCTTTCAAGCATGTTGCATTTGTAATTACAGGCATTTGTTATTATATACAGAGTTCATTCATCTTTGCTCTCTACCATATTCAGTTGTTTCACTATTTCAGAACTATTATCAGATTTATGCAAGTGATTGACCAGCTTGTCAAGAATACACTATTATTGAGTTAGCACAAGGCAACTAAATAAGATAAAGCTAAACCTGACCTAAGCTTCGAGGATACTTGCTTTTACAGTTGCATTATAAATTTCTAGTAGAATAGGACTGTCTTTTGGCAATATTTCAAATAGTGTAATAATCAGTATTTCTGAAAAGATCCTTAAAAAATCTTATCACCTGTAGGCCTTTCCATACTTCTTTATCAGTTTGTGTTAACCATAGGATCAGGTCCTCCTTCTTTGCATTGGTTGCCAATCCCAATGTGGCACATGTATTGACCACTTGAATTTTGTTTAAACTATCCTTGAACCTGTCTAGCTTAAGTTCAGTTAGAGCGTTGAGCACCACTCCTCATGTGGATTTCTTGTCTTGGTACAACTCTGGATCCTGATCTAGTATCCTACTGAGAAGTTTCTCTTATATCTCTTGAACTTTTTCTAACCAGATAGCTATAAGCTTTTTTTACATTAGCAATGATATGCTGTTCAGTGTTAGATTAAGTTTTATGCTATTCATCACACTACCATAGTATCATGAGTTATCAATAGTTATGGAAGCTAGACCTTCTATAATCATATGGTCTTAGTTGATGTTCACATCACTGAACTTTTGCATTGCTGTTGATAGTAACTTAAAAGGCAGATTCAGAAAATTGATAGCATGCTTCATCTTTATTCTTTGTCCAGTTGAGTGCCAAGTCAGGATTTCAGAGTGTCCTGTTTGTGATGTTAACATGTCTGCAATGTACTGTTCTTTAAGCATGTGAACACCCTCAAGCACAGGAAGGAGTGATCATAGCAATATAAAGCTCTGTACAATAGTACAAAGAGTCAATGGTGAGTCCTGATGTAATATCTAGGGGAGTGAGTGTGATGGAGCCTTTTGCTATTGTTACAATCCTATAGAGATCTTTCGGTAGCTTATAAATATCACTAGAAAGATAGATCTGTTTGAATTAATTGAAGATTTTGACATTCAATAGCGGTGGCAGCCTTTTTTTTTCTCATGTTTTGGATGATTGGGTTGTCTTAAGATAAAGAATGCAATAGTGTATAAACCACATAAATGCTGGATCTCTCTCAAGGAGATGATCATATCTATTGTATCTGTAGTAATTACACATGTTATTGACAATATCCTTATTAATATTAGTGCAGGAGGTTGGATTCTCTGATGACATGGAATGTGATGCATCTCTATGATGTCAAGAGCACTAAGAGCCATCTCAAGGCTTGCTTTCAGGGGAAGGATATTGTAAGCTGTGCAGTATGCTACAACACTTTATTGGGAACCATAGCTGTTTTCTTTATAGTGTTAATTTAGATGCTGTTAGTGACTGTCTTACCTGAATGATTCTGCTTCTAGCCACAAGTTTACATAGTCTCTTTCTACTTAATGAGAAATTCTGTTTTCTTTAGCTGCTCATCTTATGTGAGATTTATGCTTTTGAATTGACAGTTTCTTCTTACCATTTTCTGGTGATGGACTATATGTTCAAATTTGAATTCTTCTATTTTCTGGTCTTCTTGAGCTTCTTCAATGATTGTTTGGACTATAGTAGTTTTAGGATTCTGTTCCTATATGATGGTCTTTGAACTTTCATTCACAGATTTGCATACTAGTGCCACAATAATGTTCAGCTGCTGTGGATTCACTGTTGTCTGTGGTAGATAAGTATCTATGTCCATGAACATAGATTCATTGGTAGAGACATGTAGTGCAGTACTGGGCTCAGAGTGACTGCCTAGATCTAACACTGATTTTTCCTCAGAAAAGCCAAGATCTTTAATCATAAGTGCAAGATCATTGTGAGATATTATCCAAGTTTGAACTGGTGTGTCAATGTCTATAATATTGTCCATATGGTTTTCGTACCTCTGGCTAACCCTCCCACTCTGTCACATGACCATTATGACATTACTTGCACCATATGAGGCATGCTGGTACAGCCAGACTTGGACTTAGCTGATACACTACCAAACCGATGTGAGATCAGATTAATGCAGTACAGTTTTCAGTAGAATGACAATAGTCAGTAATATCACTTGCAAGGGTATTTAACATCAAATTGATATGCCCTAGTATAACATGAGATTGATATGCATGTGTGAGCATAGCTTAGCCACCAAATCTCACTGAATTTAAGCTTCCAACATGTGCCATTAGTTTAACATTTAAATTTTTAACTTAGCAGCCTTTCGACTCTTGAGTGTCCAAGTCTTAGTTGCAACAATTACATGATCAAATCATTGTCACAAAAGATGACCACAAAACAACAAACACAATCATTGTATCTTGTCCTCTTCCTCTATCTTCAAGTGCTCTCAGCCACTGGTCCATCACCTCTACCATGGCACCAAGTCATATTCAAGCTCATTTCATACTGTAGTGTGTGTCTATTCCTGTTGGCTCTTCTTTGCATTGATCTTGATTCTTTAAACAGACATTGGAGCTTGTCCAAGAGCATAAGCTGGTGTTAGATGAACTGTGAGCATTCTTATAGTTCTTATTTCTGTTCATCAACAGATATGCTAATGCTCTTCTTGTAGCTCAAAATCAGTAATGACTTGGATAGGCCTGCAGCACTCCTACTATCCAGTAGCCATCAAACTTGGGAGCATGGCACTCAACTGATGAAGTGGATTCCAATTTGACTGTTATGTTGGGAGTGGGTGGAGCAGTGAAAAGGATATTGAGAGCCATAAGAATATCAAATTCATGTTATACCAGAATGATGGTGTATATCTGCTGCATCACTCTTCACTGCAGGTTTTGCTCTCTTTGCATTATAAATCCCTTGTGTATTGATGAGGTTCATGTATGACAGTAATTTACTACTCTGTTATAAATTATATGACAATGTATCAGAATACATGCCTACTTAGAGCTCCAGCTTAGCTTACAGTGTATTATTAGTTGATTATAGATGTATTGAGGTTATACTGACTAAGAGGATAAAGGTTGAAGTAAAATAAAGATGCAAAGATCATTTTACATGGTGTTACACAAGAAAGAATAAAAAATTTAAAGAGTTATATAAATTTTTTCATGACTGGCACTTGACCCTCCCTCTCTATCTGGTGCTCTAGACCAACATTCTAGTATCCTCTTGTTGATCACATGAGATGTGAAGTAGCTGACATAGACAATATGGTTTACACACTCCTGATCCTTCCAGATATGGCTTGGCTTAGAAAACATACTATGAAAATCATTAAGCACACACTGAATACCTCTAGGGGATTCTCCACAATGAAGGTCTCTCTCATTGAATATAAGGAAAAATACAATATTGCCAAATTTTTTGATATAGAGTCTGTTATATATTAAGAATCCACCAGTGTGGCTCTTACCCTTTGCAAGGCAAAAATGTGATGGCTATGAGAGTTTATCTCATCAATACATTATATTGGTCACCATGAATCCATCCCTGTTTTCCAAGAGTAATCTTGAGATGCTCTGATTAGAAAACAAGCCTGATAGTCTCCCCTAGAGTTGCATATTTTGATGCTTCCTTTATCATTAAGAAAAGCCAGTCACCACTGCCTTAGTTGATTTCAGATATCTAATTGGCTATTGTGCTACATCAAATTTTAGTTTTTACTTTGATACAGCAACAAGATGGACATGCTCTCCATATCTGCAAAAGTAGCTCACTAATGCTAGAGTTGTTTATAAGCAGATGATAATGTGTCAGTTTGGAGCAGATACTACTATTAACAGCTATATTCAGGGCTATTAGAGCAGATATGCTCATAAGCAGAGAGCTGATTTGGATTCACTAGTATTTAAACACATATGTTGTACTTAGAATTCAGTTAATCTCACTTGCTTAAAGCACCCCAAAGGAATAAATTTCCACTTCTCCAATGATTTTAGTTTAGTGGCAAATGTAGGTGGCTCATTATCTTAGTCCATGGTTCAATTCCTAATGAGACTAATATTTTAACTATTATAGTTATGATGTTGTCCCCAGTCAAGTTCTGCTTTAATTTGCCATGATGATGTCACATCATTTACTGAATGATTGACCTTTGATGTTATAAGTACAGCATGAAGCAAATCAATCTAACATGATACAACTTGACTTTTATCTCTGCTTCTCATTAATCTTTTTCAATCACAATGCTTTGTACTCTATCTCTGGCTGATCCCCTGGATGATTTTATTATTCCTGGTCTAGAAAATATTCCTACACCAAACAAAGATAGAACTGAGCTGACAGTTCCTAGCATACTATAGTTGTCAGTGTAGAGCCACACTGAATTAGATACTCATGTCAAGGCAGTCAGACTTGATGTTAGGAAATATAATTACAGCTGATCAAGTCAGAGTAAGCATATGTCCTTCTATCTATTAGTAGAATTTATTGTTTCACCTACAGCTGCAGCTATGCTACTTCTTACTGACCTTGATCTATACATACTAACCAAGAATGAGCATGATGTATAGTGCAAATACTCAATTATCCAGACTGATAGCAAGTTTCACTCCTTAAAAGTTTCCAAATCAAAACAAGGACCAAAGAGTCAAGACAAGAAGAAGCACTGGAAGCAGATGAAGTGCATATATCAATGTCAGTGTGGAGTAGATCATATACAGAGAAGATTTGCTGCTGCAGAAGGGAAATGGCAGATTCCATGAGAGAATGTTAGATGCCTAAACTATGTATGACTAATAACAATGCATAACAACTGAAACAGCAAGTCACAGTGTTACTATATATACTAGCTAATCAGCTCATATATGTGTTAAATAGTATTCTTGTTGCTGTCAATGAGATATCAAGTGTACTTGATCACTCCTTGGCATGCCAGGAACTAACTGAAATGATCTGAGATCCTCACCTTTTTCTTAACAAGACTATTTGTGACTTTGCACTGGGACTTCTCCATCAAAACATTCCAATGCACGTAATTCATGCTCAGTGCAAAAAATACATCATTAAACATCTAGACTCATGTCAGAGTGATACGAGTCATTGGTTCTTCCTCACAACATATAACTCTATCTCACTTTACTGAACATTTACAAAAGAATATAACATCCTACAACACTCTACTGCTAAAGAGAACATTGACCTCTGGTTCTGACTAAAGAATCCACAGCCACTATCACCACTCCTTGCTTCCTTCTGTCTTCATTACCAGCTGTTATGTGCATGCTGCTGGTCTCTACTTTACACCCATTCCAACTTCAATTCTAACTTCTGCAACTCTCATTATTGGACTCTGCAGCCTGCAGCCACTTACTATTACTCTGCTCTATTTGATATTTTATTTATCTTTTTATTTTGCTAAATCATATATTAATTCTAGAATCTGAATCTGATAGCAAATAGACCTTCCCAGAGTCTGATGGACTCCGACTTGGATTCATTTACTTATATATATACTGTAAAACTACTTGTAGATACTCAGTTTGAATATCAACTTGGTTTAGCCAAATCTCTCTCTGACTCTAAGTCTACTCTATCACTCTCAAGTCTGTGGCCTCTGCTTCATTGGACTATCTCTTATCCCCTTATCCAATCTATGCTCTCTGTGAACTCCACTCTGCTATCTAACTTCAGGGCTTTGGCTCAAGAGTGATGTTGCTAATAGCTTTACCAAAGCCCATGCACTCCACCAGCCTCCACATGTGCAATCGATTCTCACCTATTTGGTATGTCTTTAACACCAGCCATATATATTGTCTAACAATTGCAATGAGTCTAGATTTGAGTTGGTCATATCAATACCACAATAGCAAGAAGCCACCTGGAAATATGGTCACTAGAAGCAGGTTTTTATAGATCTAATCTTTGGCTTCTCTTCATCTCATATTCTTCTGGCAATTCTACTTGCATGTAACTCAATGCTGGTTACCTCAGCTATTGCTAGTGTGATGTAGATACCTCATATTGCCATGTCACAGCTCTTTAGTCTACTACTATCTGTACCATCATTTCTATGAATACCAAGCTTGTTCCTTACACTTCGTGTGAGCTGAGTTGTCTAGTGTTGCCCCATGGCTATGGGCTTCCACTTTTTTTTTGCAATCCAACTTGCTCTCTGTCTTTTGCTTTTGTTTCCACACTGGATCCTGCCATGTCATCATGCAGTTTCATGCATTGCACCATGCAGCAGTACCATCTACCTATTTTTGACACCTTGGACCATCCAGATTTATGTCAACAGCCTGCCCAACCCACTACAAGTCCTTCTTTACCCCCCAGTCCCAACTGTTCATCATCACCACTGACTGAACTTGATATTTCTCGCTCACCTAGCCCTTGACCTATGTCTTTCAAATTGGATCTTCCTATGCTCGCCAATGTCACCTCAATTGTGGTACTCACTTGGCTGACTCGTTATGCAGACTCGTTTGAGGCCTGGTCCGCTCTCAATTCTGACAAGAAAATCAAGCTGGAGATGCAGATACTGGTCGCTGGATTGAAATTGGAACATGCTGAAGTGGCTGCTTGGTGGAATGAAAACCAGGAGTTGTTGAAGAAGCTGGCAACATAGGATGAGTTCGTTGTGAAGGTGAAGGATTGTTTCATTCCCTCCAACTGGTGTTTGGATGCACTGGCTGCCTTTTTCTCGGTAAAGCATGCATCTGGAGCAGACTTCCAGTCTTTCATATCTGATCTCCAAACTACATGCAATGCCCTCACATCTGCTGGCACTGGCTACACCATCACTGACTCCATCATCAAGAACCACCTCTTATTCTTTGCCCATCCCATTTTATCCCTTTGTGTCCATGGTACCATGAAGCTTGATGCTTTAATCAATCTGATGTCTACAACTTAGGCAAGCCTAATTGCAGAAAATGTTATTTGTACCAATCCTGCTCATACTAGTGCCTTATTCTGAGTCACCTCTACTGCCCAATTCACTTTTAACTATTTGACAGCATCTACTGCCTCATCAAATGGCTCACGTTACCCTTTTCCAGATCTTTCCTATGCCAAAAAGAAGACTCTTCAAGTGTCTGGAGGTTGCTTTCATTACAGAAAAACCCCATCCTCACTGAACTAGACACAGCACAGCGCACATAACTGCCCTGGAGATTCAGCTGCAGATATTGCTCCCTGAGCTACCCAACCTCTTCTCTCTCACCAAGTAGCTGATATTATGGCTGGGGATGTTGAGATCCCAGAAACGCTAGGCGCTTTCATGATAGATGGACCTGACTCCTCCAACTTGGATTATGACTCTGACCATGACTTTGATTGAAGGCTTCCTTCACTATGCATTATCCTTTGCATCGCTTTTGTACTTGCTTTTCTTTGATTGCTATTGTCTTCAGCCATGTTGCAATATTTCAGTCACTTCTGTCCTTATGGTTACACCTATGAAAGTTGGCTCTTTTCTTGTTCATTTCATCTATGATAATAGTCTTCATGTTCAGTGTTCCTTTTTCAGTATATTTCTTTTTATTTAGACTAGTATGTTTGTTTTTTAAAATGGGGAGGAGTGTAACCTGGATGCCAGTTACCTTGGCTATTGCCAGTGTGATGTAGATACCTTATATCACCATGTCACAGCTCTTTAGTCTACCACCACCTGTACTGTCATTTCTACGAATACTGAGCTTGTTTCTTGCACTTCATGTGAGCTAAGTTGTCTAGTGTTGCCCTGTGGCTACAGGCTTCCATTGCAGTAGATGACAATAAGTGTAAAGTTCCTCTTGGCTTTCTACTCTCTTCAGCACTTAGAAGAATGCTAAAGCTGTACATGCAGACTACAATAGAGAGCTGCTTACTCATCTACTCAAGCAATTCAAGTCTGGACTTGGTATCAATTCTCATAGTGAAATCTTTGACATACACATGGCAATACCAATAACGACATTTGTAAATGAAAAGCTTTCACTGAAAACTGGCCTGACATCTTTCTTCTACTCTGTATTTTTCATGTCTGACAAGCTTGGTGAAATGGACTAAACAAGAACCTACAGTTAATACCCAAAGGAGAAGCATGGAAGATAGTGCATCTGCAAATAGCCCTTGCTTTGATGAAGCTTCTGAAGAAGGTTGATGGATATAATGCTATGAAGATCTATCAGGATGAACAGCATCACTTTGCTAAACTCTCAAAGAAGCACAACAGGATATCCAAACTTCAGAGCAAAGCTGGTACCACATTTCTTGACTACTTTGATAGCTATATCTCCTTGCAGTCATATTGGAAGTTTTGGTCTCCTGCTGGTGCAAAGAAAGCTGCAATCATGTTTGATATTCTAGTCAATCAGGTCACTCAAATAATGAATCCACTGGAATCTTTCAATAGTCATATTAAAAGCAAATATTTTGCACCATACATATATGATAGCCAGTTGCCAAAAGTTGACATGTGAATTCTCTTGATTGTCATACAGGTCATGCCAGACTTTTTTCACAAGGTTGCTGATAAGAAGGCTAATCGTGATTATATCACTTCACTTCAAATTCTAGCATCCAAAATCAGCACAACAGTTATAGACTTCAAACTACAAGACAAGTCTGATGGCAGAATGGCTAGCAGAGGAGGAGGTGCTTAATGTCGATGCTGAAATGGACTCAGAGGCTGAAGATTTGGATAGTAACTTGGATAAGAATAATGAAGATGTGCTTATTAAGGATGCAAATGTCAGCATAGACTCTTTCTTTAGTATAAGGAACTCTGAACCAGCTGTTCTCTTGTTGTCTAGCCTTTATTAGGAATCAACACACTCTCTATACTATATTTACTCCTTTGAAATCATTCCTGAAACTTCTATGCCATCAATCACCTTCTTATCTGCTCCATCAAGTCTGACTTGCTTGACTCCATATACAATCCCTCCAATGATGACAAGCTGA
The DNA here is from genome assembly GCA_030435635.1 of Armillaria borealis. Classification (NCBI taxonomy): domain Eukaryota; kingdom Fungi; phylum Basidiomycota; class Agaricomycetes; order Agaricales; family Physalacriaceae; genus Armillaria; species Armillaria borealis. Next base: position 88,072 of record JAUEPT010000010.1, on the reverse strand, counting down.
CTTCATAATAATTCAAGATCTATGAATGCTACACTTGGATCTGACTTGTTTGACTGGAATATCACCAATGACACCATGCTTAGTAATAGGATAGACAGCAGCTCTGACATTTCAAATGCACTATCAAATACATCTGGACATGATACTTGACTGACAACAGCTCTCATAACACTCCAGCAAACCAATGATACCTTGTTTCATGCTCTTTGAGATGTTCTTGATATAGAACCAGACCTACTAAAATCTGGTGGACTTGATGAGTATATTCTCTAGCAATGAGGGACAAGCTAGCACTGTATAGAGAATCCAATATTTTGGTTTAAAATATTAAATTCTATAATAATTTATTTTTTGAATATATTAAACTAAAATATTGAAATAATATTTTTAATATAATTGTGATATTTGCAAAATTTCCAATATTCTTTTCAATAAACAAGAATATTGAAATAATATTCAAAATAATCTTTTGATGTTGGAAAAAATGAATAATTATAGAATTCAATATTTTAAGGTAAAATATTGGATTCTCCATGCAGTGTATGAGAAGATATCATGATTTCAATTGTGGGATTATCTGCAGATTGATTTCCCAGATATTGAGATAATGACAGGATTTGGGTGCTACACTTATATATGGTAACATCTCCAGAGACTCTAGCAATGTTCTTATTTAATTACATTATTTGCACAAGGTGTTCTCCTAGTATGTATAATAGGCTAGCCTGAGATAAGTGACTCAGTTCAATATATGATGTGATTTCAATATTAGCTTGGCTTTTATTTTAACTGTTCACTTTGGCTCTACTACTAGTAGAGGTTCCATTACCTTTTTATAATGTGTGTCACCTATTCTACATATGCTTCTGTTTGATATTAAAGAGGCATGTCTATATAATCTCCTTTAAAATTCTACCCCCCACACTTAGCAACATGACAGCAATAACACAAGTCCCTGATCTTTCACATGCAGATATACAGATCATATTTAAAGATCTGGGTGGTGCTCTCAACTGCTTTTTTATGGTTGCATTTTATAAAGGTGTGAATACTCACAGCTGCAACTTTTCATAGTTTATACTAATTTAGATCTTGAACAGGAATCTATACTGGAATCATTGCTATCACAATATGGACTGTTTGTGTGTGACACTTACCTTAACTATAAACAGCTGCTCATATGGTAATACAGTCTCTACAAAAGACACAAATCGTGGACTATCTAGTCATGTGATAGTCTTTGTCATTCTGTGCCTTTATGTTCTTGAGACATTATCCTTTGTATATGATTGGTTATCTTATCATGGGGCTTTCATAGATAATGGGTGGAATTTTTGGACAGTGTATCAAGCATTATACTCCTTCACATTTGAGTTCAAGAGGAGAGACTGGGTGCTAACTGTGTCTGGTGCAATCAGCACACTTGCAGCAGATACCTTAATGGTTTGTTAATTTGTAATTACTCATTGAAAGTTAACTGCATGAATTTTTTTAGATCTGAAGATGCTGGATTGTCTGGGGACAACATTGGTTAATCATCCTTCTACCTATGCTATGTCTTCTCACAGGAGCAGGTATATTCAATTTAAGATTTGTTTTAACTAGTGCTCATAGGGAATCTAGCAATAAAGGGTTTTCAAGTATATTATACCTTCCACAATCTTCAATATTACATATCAAATCAAACTTACATTGGGAACTTTGCTACATGGATTATTCTATACATATCATGCAATCTGGCAACAACAATCCTCTGTATGCTACTCATCATATACCGGATAATCACTATTAGTCACAGAGGGATGGGTATTCGATCATTTAGAGGTATTATTGAGATTATTGTGGAATCTGCCTTGATTTACTCTATTGCTCTGCTTGTATACATCATTCTTGTTGCTTGTGATAGCTTTGAAGGACAATATGCTGATATCCTGGCAGCTCACACTTGAGTATGTTTTATCCATTTACTTTTCTGCACTCTAGTCTTAATGCTCACATCACTGTAGGCAATTGCACCTACACTGATTGTAGGGCGAGTCACTGCAGGGCATGCTAGGCCTGATGAGTCTTGGGAAGGAAGCATCTCCTCATCCCTTTGCTTTGGACATTACTCTGAAGACCAGAGTCAGGGTACTATAAACTCAGATTTGGAAGGTGGAACAGAATCAAGTGAAGAAGGGCAGTCCTCAGTCAGCCCTGCAGACAGCAGTGAACAAGGTTGGGGAGTTGGTGGACAGGAGAACAAGATAGAACAGGTTGCTTATGTTGAGATAATGTGAGGAGTTTTACCTACTTACTGTTGAGAGGTTCAGTCAGCACCTCTTCAGTTTTATCAGGATACCTCTAATGTTAGATTTTGGCTTTCAGTTTTTTTTGCCATATCTCAGTCTTCTACAACCATCTTCAGTGAAGACTGAGGTACATTTTGCTTACTTTACATACTCCATATATGTACTTAGTACTTATGAACTTGTTGATCATTATCATATTAACAGATACTCATAGTCTTCTACAACCATCTTTAGTGAAGACTGAGATCATTGTTATATTGACAAGTACAAGTATGTTTGCTTATGTCTCTTTCAAGCATCTGGAAACTAATAAAAATTTCTAGTATGCTAAACAATTTAACTTTCCTCAGAAGCTTGTAGACTATGTTGTAGATGAGCTCCAAAATGACCATATAATCTTAGCAAAACTCCTTCTTGTATCCTGTTCCTTCTGAGATAGAGTCTGACACCACATCTTCTGAGTATTCATTCTTCAACAATATTCAGATCTGGAATGGAATCTTATCTCTCACATATTTACCAAAGCCAGTCTGATCCTATATGTAAAGGACATATGACTCTTATACTAAAAATGATGACTCACTAGGCTATAGTTAGTTACATATGACTCAGAATTATGCAGTAATGACTTATTTAGTCAATTAGCCTTTAGTATGTAAAAGACTGTAGTTAAAATGATAGAACTACTCTTTTCTGCCCTCAACTTGTATAATCTCACTATTGGACCTGTATCAGGTCAGAGACTATGCTTATCAGGTTCAGTCTTACAGGGTTTCTATAAAATAATGGGAATTGAAGTTACTATATATAGTAATTCAGTAGCCACTGCTGTATTCCACATCTTTGCTTTTTACCATGATGTCGTTTTCACTATCTGATACTGCTGGCAACATGGGTATAGACCACAGTAATCCCTCTTCAGTGACAGACCAATCTTTGGCAGGTGAATCTGCAAGTGATATTGATAAGAAACTCATTCAAGGTATGATAAATGATGCTCCAGCTGCAGGTGCACAGGGCTATTCTCTAAAAAAAGACACATTTACTGAGCTACTATAGCTGCAAAATTCGAAGTATCAACACTGCTTACAATTGCCAGTAACAACATTAGAAAAAGGAAATGATCTATGCAAGCTGGCATATCCAATGAGCAACCCGCTGCTAAACAATCAAGATTAGCCTCTGAAACTGACAATGAAGCCTTTAAATTTGTCAACTACATATATATTCACAAGAAGGAACCACCAAAGGCTTAAAAACCATCAAGCCAGTCCAATGGCAAGATCAATTATAATCTGTATATTGAAAAAGGCCTCTTCAAATTCACATTCAATCAGCCCTTTGAAGACTACATCATCACAATAGCAGCTACACTACAATGCTATAAGTCAAAGCTCATCCTGGATGAGCTGAAGTACAAGCAGAAGGTCCTTTAAACATCACAAATACATTCCCTCACCAGTAACTCTGCCTTCACTGCCTTTATTGAGAAGATGTGTGCAGTGAAGACAGTCAACAATCAGATCATGTACATCTTCTCTCCAGCACTTATGCGCCCTGCTTCTGATGAGGTGGTGAGTTGTCTATTGACTCTATCCTTCTTTCTTCAACATTTTTGCAGTAGTGGACAATAACCAATAAAGATGGGCAAGAATTGGTGCCATCTGGGTTTGACTTCTCACAGCTTGAATGACAGGGAACTGAAGATTCTGTTGCTATGCAAAGAGTAGGTATTCTTGTTTTTTGTATGGGCTAACACTTGCAATATAAAAGAAATTTGATGACACTGTGAGGCCCTTCATTGTCAAACTAGAGGAGAAGTTTCTAGTGGACAACTTTCTGATGCTTTTCCCTAGGCAAAGCATTTATAAAAATACAGCTGGATATTACTTTGATTTGAACCTTGGAGCATTATCTTCCTAGGTGTCACACTGGGTAAGTATCTATCTTTGCAATGAGACATAGTTCTAATTCACCCCAGGCTCAGAGAATCATTTCTGAAGACACTCCTCTGAACAATGTCTATTTTGATGCAAAGAAGCACCTATATCCTCTCAAAATACCCCCTGCCCAAACCAAAGCTACAAAGCAAGCTAATAACACTGTGCCCATACTAATTCCTGCCCTAGCTGCTCCAACCATCTCTGATATGCCTTTTGGAGGAAACCTTTTAGAATACTTTTTTCTTCAGCAGCAGCAGCAACAATATCAGCAATTCCAGCAGATGCTACAACTGCAAATGCTGCAGACTATCTGTAACTTGCTGAGTCATCCCCCTTTTATTCCTTCCGCTCCTCTCTCTCCTGCCAAGATCCCAGTCGTCTCATTTGAAGCATTTTGTGCTCATTACAGTGTCAATAATACTGATCATGACATCCTAGGGTCTAAAGTTCCAGTGCTATGTCTTTGATTTGTGTTAAAATATGATGATTTCCTATGAGAATAAGTTGTTAGGTTGATAATAAATGCTATAACATGGCACAAGAAAGTTCAGTCATCATTGTATAAAGAGAAGGTGTAAAATACAGTGGTGGCTACCAAATTGCTACATATGGTAACTCAAAAAAAAAACCAATTAATTCCTATTATTTTGTAGAAACCTAGTAATAAACTGACTCCCTGTAATTACTTAGACTCATAAAGCCTTCCAATGTCTCACTGAGACATTGCATTGTTAGCTCCACATCTGTCAAGCCTTGTTCTATCAACAATTACACTATTAAACATATGTTATCATTATCCATTAAGATGTAAGGGAATACATACCAGTATCTTAAAGTCAGCCACCTATTAAACACTGCATGCCACTTTACAATGGTGGACATATTGGGAAAACATTCCATCTTAACTGACAACAAACCCTAGAACAAGAAACTTTATAGCAATAAATCAAGTATGAGTCTATCACAATCACAACAACCAAATCCCTCAGTGAACTCTATTCATCTGCTAACAGGTATCAGCATGGAAATAGGTTATATTCACTCTCCCATAGAAAGAATCATAGAAGAATAGGGTGCTAAAAGAAATGAACATGACTATTTTACATGTTATAGAGTACAATATTATAGCAACTTTGATCTCACCTCAGATGGCATCCTAGATTTAGAGTTTGAGCAGTTTGCAGATAGGCAGCACAACATTCTACAACCACCTCTTGTGAAAGCAGTAATCTCCATCATTGTTATGCGCATGCCACCGGCCTCTGCTACACACCCACTCAAACTTCAAATCCTGACTCCAGCAATCCTTACTACCAGACTCTGCTGGTCTCTGGCTGCTTACTATTACTCTGCTCCATTTGATATTTCATTTATCTTTTCATTTCACTAAATTATATATTAATTCTAGAACCTGAATCCGGTAGTGAATAGACCTCCTCGGATTTACTTACTCATATATATACTATACAATTACTTGTAGATACTCAGTTCGAATATCAACTTGGTTTAGCCAAATCTCTCTCTGACTCCAAGTCTAAATCTCATCGCTCTCAAGTCCACAGCCTCTGCTCCTGTTGGACTATCTCTTATTCTCTAATCCACTCCATGTTCTCTATGGACTCTGCTCCACTAATCAATCTAAGAGCTTAGGCTCAAGGGTGATGTTGCTAATAGCTTCGCCAAAGCCCACGCACTCTGCCAGACTCTGTGTGTGCAATCAATCTTGCTCTATTTGGCACGTTCCTAACATCACTACTATAAATGAAGATAGCAAATAACCAGAAGATTGCCCTGCTTTGTCATCAACCACCTTGCCCAAAATACCTGTTTGCAATGCCGTTTGAGATCTGGAGACATTAGAAGCACACTTCCTCATGACTCAAACTTCTATCCAGTCAAAGGTGGTGCTGCAACTCCTCTAAATCACCCAAATATCTCTAAACAAGGCACATAACAAAGATCTTCTCGATATGCTCCTATCGACAGTACAAGAGGAGTACCTTCAAGATGTGCTCTGCATAGCTGAAGCATCTGAGCAGTACTGGAAAGCATGATATATGCAGCTACAGTCAGCCTTTGTCTTGCAAGAGCTATACTACAAAAAGATTCAATGTTAGCTGGCACAAAAAGAAACCAGAAAAAGAAAGACAAAGAGTCATTGGCTCAGAGGAGATAGAATACCTCAGCTACTTATAGAAAATGAGTTCTATAAACAGGTTGTTGAGTATGAGACCAATCAGGATTAAGAGCAAACAGAAAAGGAGAGTCATCATGCTGAGAAGAAGTTGAGCAAATGCATATATAATTGCAATGAGAGAGTGGACTAAAGCAGATAAAGAGCATCAGGAATGCAACAGATAAAAGGAAGAGGATTGAAGGAAGGCACTTATAGAGTGGGAGGCAGAAAGGGATCTGACTAAAGCAGAGCATCATTGACATTAGTGAAATAAACCAAAGCAGCCAAAGATAAAAAGGGCAGCACCTAAACCAAAGTGGGTTTTACTAAGAAGGGCTCCTACAGGAACTAAAGCTGAGGGCAATACAGGAGATAATGCTGAGGTTATCCATTTGCCACAAGAGCTTGATGAAGAAGACTGGGAAACAGATGAAAGTGACATAGATTTTGAAGATTAATAAGTAGTGTAGAGAAGGATTTGAGGCCAGAAACAGTATAATTTGAGTAGTTCATACCTTAGGTCATGTATAAAGGTCATTATAGCTGACTCCAATTAATTTGATGTGAAGGAGAGAGAGAGAGAGAGAGGTCAAAGCCAACAAAGGGAGAACAGTTAGCATGGGAAGAAGACTGAAAAAGAAAATTATCACATCACAATAGTATTCAAAGGAATCATTAGCTGGAATTTAGGTGGTTTCACAAAATAAATTTCTAGCATAGGCAATATCTTATATTTTTGCTTCAAAGTCACACAGTATAATCTTTTATATATAAACTTTATATAGAGACCTTTAAAGAATGAAGATTTACAATTTTATATTTGCTTACAAAAATTGTATGTCCAAAGGAGGTGGTAATGACTGTAGATTAAAAAGGTCTCTGTCTTATGATGGAGTGGGCATTTGTGCTATACTATAAAATCAGATTGAGTGCATGTTAAGAGGTTCTTTTTTATATTTGTATTCTTAGACTTCTAAACCACATCAATAGATACAAAAAAGAATTATATGTTTACCGCAATGCCACCTGTTTTTCCACTGCAATAGCAGATATCACCTTCAAAATATGGAATGAAGTATCACCTATTCTCTTTCTTTAGCTGTTCTTGTTGTCTTTTAAGTACTGTTTAACCCTAGACTGAAAAGCCCAAGTTTAATGTCTTTTACCCAGGACTACTTCAATACACAAAGCTTTCTGATCATTTGTGGCATTTGATAGAGTGCAACTTTCAAAGATTCTATAAAAGTCAGCAGGATTTCATCACTTTGGCCTTCAATCCTTGGTTGAAGTATAATGCTGGAGATAACATCCTTAAATATAGTATAACAATAACACCTTAATTCCATTCTACCTTCCTATAGATTGCTTCAAGACATGAAATACCAGTTGATGGGCAGGATTCAGAACATTGTAAATCAAGCTAAGAAGGATGGGACTTGGCAACCCAGTCACTGGAAAAGTCATAGTATGTTTTATGCATGTTATTCTATATGTACTCTGCTGCTTATAATAGGGTATATGTTGCACTCTGCTAAGAAGAGTTGTATCCAAATGAATAAGAACAGAACTCCTTGTTTGTGTTTCAAACATACAAAACTGATCAATGAATGCCATAAACAGGCATGTGCAAGGTGTATGGATATCTGATAATCCTATCAAAGATCTTAAATTAAAAGGGGAATAAAGGGGATTCCAATTCTAGTTAGAAGGATTTTTAGTAGCCTACACTGTCTCCCAAGAGTGTTCAATATATCTAGAAAATTATAATAAAATAGCTATTGCTTTGCTTCTCAGGTTTATCATGGCATCTTCTGAGGAAGGACCAATGTCATAGCTGCCTGTTCTGGTCATCAAATGCCAGATACCTGCTCATTGTTCTGCACCTGATTATGTCCACCTGTCTTCTTCCACTCATTGTATCAGGTGACAACAACATCTATATGCCTCAATTTTCTTCAGAAAACTTTGGAAAAAGTGAGATATTGTAATTTACAGCCATCTAATGACATTGAAATCTTCTTACTGGCCCCAAACATTGTAAAGATGCATTAAATGATATATATATTAAAAGAATGGTAGTTATAAAAAAAAATTCAACTAGTTGAAATCATAGAGCAAAGGGTGACAGTGGAGACAACCATGACAACATGTTGGATTGGCAACAGCAGCACTAAATGGGAATGACATGGTAGAAACAAGTTACTTAGCATCAGCATCACCTGCACTGGGACTCTTGCCTTTATCTATTGCATCCTTGCTATCATCATCTGAGTTGATGAACTCCCTGCTCTTAGGGGGAAGCATGCCTTGAAGGTACTTGCTCCCCCACCTTTAAGCTCCTAGACCTCTTCCCTGCAGTCTTTCTAGGTACACCTTTCTTTCTAGTGGCTTTCTTTCCAGTTGAGTCCTTTGTTACTGTCACCCTCTTTACTTTGTTGGCCTCTCTTGTTCTTCCTAGTTGCTGTCCTCACTGTTATCTTCACCATCATCCTCACCATTAACATTACATCGTTGCTTCATGCTCTTATCCTTGCAGATCTTCCAAGTCTTCTTCTTCTCTCTTTGTGCCAGCTCTTTCTTGAACTCCTCAATTTCCCATTTGCTCATGTGGACCCAATGTCATGCTTCAGACCTTAGTGCATTATAAAGAGCATGCAAATCTTCAGTGGAACTGATATCAGATGGGCTTTTGAACTTGACACCTTCTGGCCATCCAACAATTTGAATATGATGCTGGCCTTTGATCATAGTATCAAAGAAATCATAATTCATGCAGATTTTGTGACATGTAATGCATTCTGAGTAAATGTTAGCCTGTATCCCTGAAGCATTGAGTGAAAAAAAAGGAAAGCTCACCCAGACCATCAGCAATAGCCTTTGTTGCCTTCTTATGCATGACATCACAGTCTTCTTAGAGACGCTTGACTAGTCACCATGTAATGTCAGTAGAAACTCACTAAAGAAAGGAAACCACCTACCAAGAGACTGCATGGTGATGTATTTGTCGAAGAGCTAAACAACATCCTGCATATTCAGATTGAGTGCTTCGGGAAAGAAATCTAGTGCATCCTTCACATTGATACACTCTGTTATGCACATGCTGCCGGCCTCCACTATACACCCACTCAAACTTCAAATCCTGACTCCAGCAATCCTTACTACCAAACTCCGCAGTCTCTGGCCACTTACCATTACTCTTCTCCATTTGAGATTTCATTTATCTTTTCATTTCGCTAAATCATATATTAATTCTAGAACCTGAATCTGGTAGCGAATAGACCTTCTCAGAGTCCATCGGACTCTGACTCGGATTTACCTACTCATATATATATATTGTACAATTACTTGTAGATACTCAGTTTGAATATTAACTTGGTTTAGACAAATCTCTTTCTGACTCCAAGTCTAAATCTCATCACTCTCAAGTCCGCAGCCTCCACTCCGTTGGACTATCTTGCTCTATACTCCACTTCACGTTCTCCATGGACTCTGCTCCACTAATCAACTTAAGGGCTTCAACTCAAAGGTGACATTGCTAATAGCTTCGCCAAAGCCTGCATACTCCGCTAGACTCCACATGTGCAATTGATCTTGCTCAATTTGGCATGTCCCTAACAGTATATTCAAACTCAAACCCTTGAGTCAAATTGTTCTCAAATCATGACTACTACATTCACCTATCCCCCAGACGCAGAGGACGGTCGAAGGAAGAAAACCCCAATATTCTTCATGGATGACATTCCAGCTTCTGCGTCCAAGGAAAACCTGGAACTCTTTGGATCAGTCTCCATTGGAGGACAACCATCCTGTAGGGAAATCTACACATATTATAAATTCACCACCCAACACTCCAATCTCAATTCTGGAACTCCTAATATTTTCAATGCACCCAGAACCTCTCATCACCAATGGACCAGCTTCTTTGATGGATTCTGCAATGATCCAGAACCAGAGACACCAGCCCCACAGCCCACAAACAGAGGGCAACTGGATTCCCCAGACACTGTGAGCAGCAACGAGGAAGAACCTGAAACTCCAACCCACACCACACACCATCGCAATCTGGATGACGACCCACCTGACAACCAACCTGGCAGGCTGAATGGCCCCAGAGGTCCTGGTAGACCTGGTGGACCAGGGGGACTAGGAGGTCCCAGTGGGCTTAGTGGACTAAATGGCCCTGGAGGCCCTGGCAGTCCCAACAATAGTCCCAATGAGCAGGATTTCCTGCGAGAATTCATGAATCTGTTGCACAGAGTTTCCACCATGCTAAACAACCCCTGACCCAACCCCATTCACACCAAGGTCAAAGAACCTGACACTTTTGACAGTTCGGATCTGCAGAAACTCAAAGCCTTCATTGTCTCCCTCCAGTTGAACTTTAATGACAGACCCACAGCCTTTGCTATGGATGCCAGCAAAGTCAACTACGCAATTTCCTTCCTTTCTGACACCACTCTTGACTGGTTGAAACCAGACATCCTCTGCCCCAATCTCTGGAACCTGCTGGCCTGGCAGTATTCCTATGCTGCTTTCCTTGATGAACTCAGAACCAACTTCGGTCCCTTTGATGCCATCAGAGATGCTGAAGATGCTCTTGAACACCTCTGGATGTGTGACAGAGACCGAATCATGAAATATATAGTTCAGTTCAACCAATACACCTCTCAAGTTGGCTACGGAGATAATTCCCTTTGTCATGCTTTCTATCGCGGACTCTGTACCCACATCAAGGATGATATGGCTCACCACAGGAAGCCTAACAATCTCTGTGACATGCATTTCCTAGCCTAGGAACTTGACACTCGCTATTGGACTCGGAGGACCGAGATATCCTATGAAAACTGGGACAACAAGGCCTCTGGTTCATATTCCAACAACCCCAAATCCAAGGGTTCTAGTTCCAACTCCAACTCTTCAGCCTCCAGATCAACTCTGAAATCCTCAGATCCCACTGCTTCAGGATCAGCTTCCACTCCTAAGCCCTATGCTGACAAGCTAGGCAAGGATGGCCATCTCACTCAGGAAGAAAAAGACCACCACAAGAAAAACAACCTCTGTATGTTCTGTGGAGGTAAGCACAAGACCAAGGACTGCAACAAGCGCAAAACCACGGCCTCCACTAAAGGCCGTGCCACAGAAGTTAAAGATCCCATTCCTGCCTCTGAGGAGCCAGCTCCTACAGAGTCAGAAAACTAGAGGGTAGCCCTGTATCCTCCATGCGAGATCAGGGTTGCTGTTGACTGTAATCACACAGTGGAGGTTGTCACCCTCAACAGTGCCGCTCTTTCCAATCACTCACTAACTGTATCACTCTCATCTGAAGTTGGCTCCGGTACGGAGTCTGACAGATCTCCAATCATTACCATCCTTCATTTTTTTGCCTTGGTTGACTCCGGTTCCAGCCATTGTTTCATTGACTCCAAGTACATTGAGGATCACAACATTTCCTACCAAACCTATCCCTCCTGTTCAATTACTGACTCCTTGACAGCTCCGCTGGATCTCATATCTCCCAATCCATCACTCTCCCCATCCATTTCCCTTCTGGAGACATCCTTTCTGTTGACTTCTACATCACTCGTCTAGATTCATCCTGTAACATTGTTCTGGGATACAACTGGCTCTCCCACTACAATCCATTGATTGACTGGGTAAAGCACAGTATTACTTTCCGTTCACCATTATTAGATGCTTCTATTCCTGCAAGCACTTCTGCAGACTCCGATGCAACTACATCCACCTGTGTGGACATTCCTTGTCCAACTCCCAATCCTATTCCAACCCCGGTTTCCAAACCTACTCCGAGATCCCTACTGGGCTCTGCCACCATACGAGCCCATCTATTCCTACCCTACCATCCCTTCCTTTTCTGCAATGGTTACACCAAGATATCTATCGTCTCCATGGCTGCTTTTGTTCGAGCATGTGCAGAAGATGGAGCTCAACAATATACTCTCCAACCTTCTATACCTAGCATTAGCGGCAAGGCCAGTTCCATGGCCCCACCAGATTTGTCAGATGTACCAGCAGAATATCATGACTTTGCTGATGTATTCAGTGATTCGCTCTCTGAGAATCTTCCTGAGCATAGACCGTACTGACCTCAAGATTAACCTGGAGGAAGGCACATCTCCTCCGCTTGGTCCTATCTACTCCCTCTTGGAATCCGAACTCAAAGCACTATGTGAGTTTATTGATGATAATCTCTATAGCAGATTCATCACCCTCTCACATTCTCCTCACGGAGCTCTGGTTCTCTTTGTCAAGAAAAAGACCAGTGAACTCTGTCTTTGTGTCGACTTTCGTGGCTTAAACAAGATATCCAAGAAAGACCATTACCCCCTTCCACTCATTTCTGACCTCCTTGACTCTGTGCGCTCCACTCGCATCTATACCAAACTCAATCTTTGCCATGCTTATCATCTAGTATGCATCGCCGAAGGTGATGAATGGAAAACAGCCTTCCGGATCCATTATGGTTCCTTTGAATGGCGTGTCATGCCTTTTGGACTCACCAACGCTTCTGCAGCATTCCAACACTTTGTGAATGATATTTTCGCTGACATGCTTGACGTTTCCATAGTGGTTTACCTCGACAACATCCTCATATATTCCGACAACCCTGTGGAGCACCAGAAACACATATGCGAGGCTCTATGCAGACTGAGAGCAAACCAGCTTTACTGCAAAGGATTCAAATGCGAGTTTCACTGGGATTCCATGGAATATCTTGGCTACATTTTATCACCCGAGAGCCTCCACATGTCTGAAGACAAGGTCAAGGCCATTTTAGACTGGCCAGTGCCACAGAAAGTTAAGGACATTCAATCTTTCCTTGGCTTTGCCAATTTCTACCACTGTTTTATTCATGAGTACAGTGACATTGTCATACCCTTAACTTGTCTCACATGCAAGGGTACTCCATGGAAATTTGACGACAAGTGTATGACCGCTTTCAACAAACTCAAGCAGGCTTTCACTCACACTCCTATCCTCACCCATTGGGTCCCTGACTGGCAATTAGTCGTGGACACCGACGCCTCTGACTATGCTATTGCTGCTATCCTCTCTATCTACCTTGAAGATAGCAAAATCCACCCCATCACATTCCTCTCCTGGAGCCTCTACAATGCCGAACTCAACTATGACACCCATGATAAAGAGCTTCTAGCTATCTTTGAAGCCTTTAAATACTGGCATCACTATCTTGAGGACTCCACAGACTCCATTGATGTTGTTACAGACTACAAGAATCTTGAATACTTTTCTACCACCAAGATTCTTACCCGGCAGCAAGTCCGGTGGTCCGAATATCTCTCCCAATTCAACCTAGTAATCCACTTCTGCCTGGGGAGACTTGGAGGAAAACCAGATGCACTCACTAGATGATGGGACATCTATCCAAAAGAGGGGGATAGTCAATATGCAGCAGTCAATCCTCACAATTTCTGACCCGTTTTCACTCAAGAACAACTCTCCACATCTCTCTGTGCTACTTTTCTTGAAGGTCCTACCCTCCATGCAAGTGCTATAATGGATATTGACAAACTCCATTCTGACATCAAGCAAGCACAACCTTCTGACTCCACGGTCTCCAAAGGATTCCAACAGGCCAAATTCTCCACTCCCACTTCCCCTTCTCAGTGGTCCATAGATGAATCAGACATTCTCCGTCTGGATAATCGCATCTATGTTCTGGACTCTAAGGATCTCTGTCTCTGTGTCCTACAGAATAATCACAATCACATTTTGGCAGGTCACTTTGGTCAAAACCAGACCTTGGAATTAGTCCGACGGAACTATACCTGGCCACAGATGCGTGAATATGTTCACCACTATGTCAAATCTTGTATAATTTGTGGTTACAACAAGACATCTAGACATCGCCCCTATAGTTTGCTCAAACTCTTGCCAGTCCTGGAACATCTGTGGGATTCCATTTCCATGGATTTCATTGAACAATTACCGGACTCCAATGGATTCACTGCTATCCTTGTAGTAATTGACCATGCAAGCAAGCAAGCCATCTTTATTCCTACACATGATACTATTAATTCCAAAGAACTCACCTGGTTATTCATCATTCATGTTTTCTCTAAACATGGTGTACCTAACCACATCACTTCTGACCATGGCTCCGAGTTTGTCTCCCAATTCACATATGCCCTTGCCAAAGCCCTTGACATGAAACTCCACTTCACTTCCAGATACCATCTGGAGGCCAACAGACAAACTGAATGTGCAAACCAAACCTTGGAACAGTACATCCACATCTACTGTTCTTATCAACAGGACAACTGGGATTTACTACTATCCATTGCTGAGTTTGCATACAACAATACTCCGAACACTTCCACCGGAATCTCTCCATTCTTTGCCAACAAGGGTTACCATCCCAATATCACTGTTCACCCTGAATGAAATATCGCCTCTGCTTGGGCCTATGATTTTGTAGTCAACCTAGATGAACTACACCAATTCCTACACGATGAAATCATCCAGGCTCAGTCTCGCTACAAGATCTAAGCAGACAAGAGCCAGAATCCAGCTCCTCCCTTCAAAGTAGGTGACAAAGTTTTCCTCAGCTCCAAACATATCAAAACTACTCACCCTACTGCGAAATTTGCAGAGAAATTCCTTGGTCCATTGGAAATCATAGCTTAGCCAGGCTCACATTCCTTCACCCTTAAACTCTCATCGGACCTCCGTGCCATCCATCCTGTCTTCCACATATCACAACTTGAACCTGTAGAAGAAAACACCATCCCTAATCGCACTCAACCTCTGCCACCTCCAGTGGAAGTTGATGGTGAAGAACAGTATGAAATAGCTCAGATCCTTGACTCCAAGATTGACCGCCGGTTCCAGTGTCCACTCCTCTACAGGATTCAATGGCTTGGATACAAAGGTACTGATGAGGAATTTGCTTGGCTACCGGCCACCGAATTCTCTGCAGATGAATTCATTGAAAATTTCCACTGCCACTACTCAGACAAACCAGGACCAATAGCCAAAGTCACCATCCAAAAGTCTTCCATCTAACTTCCCTTCCAAACTGTACCACCACCGGTTTCCATCAGCTCTGACTGTTTCAATTTCAAATTGAATCCACAAAAACTATTGCACATTCACTTCCTAATCGGGAACAGAACCCATCAGCTCTGTTTCTCTCTTGCTCAACACCTTATTACTTCATTCCCAAGAAAAAGTCTATATATTCTGGGGCCATCAGGGCCCCAGCTATTTGTACTATGCTATCAAGAAAATACAAGTAAAAAATATATACAAGGCAAGAAGAGTTCAGGCAGTGTCAGCTCTGGCTGGACTCGCCATCTCTACGTCTTTCTCAATCTCCTTCTGTACCAACACTTACTTCAAGTCCTCATACATCTCCACCTCACTCTCAACTTCCTCACTCTTTTCATGCTTCCTGGCCCTCATCTTTGCCATTGCCTGCCAACGGTACTCCTTCTCTGCCTCTTCTTCTGAATCCTCTATGGGCATTGGCATTTTGATCAAGGCATCCAATTTCAGAATACCAACAGATTCCGCTCCTGGAATCATATCTGTTTGGATTTCCTCCTCCAAGTCCAGAGGCTCATCCAAATCCTCCATCTGATAACCCTCCTGATCCTTTAACAGCCTCTTCCACAACTGCTATTCCACCCAGTGTCCATGTGCATTATAGAAATCCCAATGGGCCCACAAGAACTTATTGTGAGTCAACATCTTGTCACACAAACCAGCGGCACTGACGGTCCCAATCCAGAATGACTTGTTGAGGATTTTGTATGAGTCCTCCACTCTGAGTGGCATCTCCAAGACCAACACTTGTAAACCCTCAGCCTTAATCAAGGCCATATCCCTATCCAGCCAATGTTTCATGACCTCACACAAAAACCTCACAATAGATGTTGCCAGTTTTGCAGAGCTCCATTCTCAATACCTCAAATTCAGCCTTCACAGACTTTGGAATGAAATTCTCAGAGTACTTGACTTCATTGTTGATATCATAATCATTGACAAGATCCTCCATGTGGCCTGTGACAGCCTCCACCAGGACCCCCAATTATCCCTATAGAGGTTGGTACACCAAAATTGCCCATTTCAAAGATTTGTCCAAACTTTTCGTCCCAGTCTATGTCCAAATTTTGTCCAAACTTTTGCTGATAGCATCCATCTGGAAATTTTTGTCCAAACTTTTGTTCCAATCTCTAAAAAAAACCCCCCTATGAAAAATCACTAAAAATCGCAAAATTACACAGATATTTAAATTTCCAGTCTGTGCCGTTAGCTGCACTGTAAAATGGCCAGTGCGCAAAGTTCCACAATAGCAACACCAGGGTACAGGGTTTATTAAGATAGACAATGCACAGGTCTAAATGCTAGGTGGCATGTAACATATTGTCCGAACTTCCATTCTAACATAGTAGGTCTGTCCTCCACTGTCCGAACAAAAAATCTGACCTACAAAGTCAGAGAGTCAAATTTGTCCGAACTTCATGCCAACCCTAATGAACGGGAAGGCCAAATCTGTCTGAACTTTCTGATCAACCTATATAGGAATAATTAGAGGTCCTCCTCCATCTTGTCCTCCAAGCATGCCAGTCTTGCAGAAATGTCTTGAAGAATCTCCAAGACACTTGTAGACTCCATGGAGCTACCATTGTCATCACCCTTGTTGAAAGTACATTGCACCTTCTTGATGTGACAACGCTGACAGGTGCGAACTCTGCCATGGACAAAACAGGTGGCCTTGTCAGTCTGACATTTGCCACAACACTCTGAAAATGCAAAGTTAGCAAGCAAATCGGAAGCTGATGGGTCCGCTTACCATTCCCAGTATAAACCTTATCTTGAGCCATTGGCTCAGGCTCTGTTTTCAAACACTTGGGCACTGACAGCCCCACTGATGTGTTTTCGGGTCTCTGCGGACCCCACCTTTTTCTTCCCCTCTGCAATCTTGTGCCTTTTTCTCAACTCGGCTGTTGCAACAGCCTTTAGATCTGTTGGATCTGACTCACTATCTCCCTCTTCACTAGATGGAACAAAGCCAGCAGCTGCCAACAACTTCTCATTGTCTTCATCCTCCTTTTCCTTTGCCTTCACCAAGTCATCTAACACTTTTTTTGCCATGGCCTCCACTAATTCTTTTTGCTTCAACCTCCACTGTTTTTCTTCATCCTCCAACCAGAGCTGCTCTTTCTCTTCAGCCTCCAATCGGAGCCATTTCTTCTCCAACGCCTGCTGCCTCAAAGCCTCCAACTTTGCAGACCGAGCTACCTCCTTCAACCTCAATGCCTCCGCCCAGGCCTCCTTTGCCTTCATAGCTTTCCACTTCTCATGCTTACTCACAGCCTCTTCATACTTTGCCTCTGCGGCATCCCACTCAGCAGTCAAAACCTCACAATCTTCAGTGGTAAGATCAGTGGGTGTCAGGGCAGACTTGTATGGCCCAAGGGGGTGGTGAACTGGTGGTATTTGATAGAGGCCAACATGTCAAACGATGAAGAGGAAATTGAAACAATAAAAGGGAGATGATGAAAGTAGAAGTTTAAGTTGTGAAATTCCCATGGTAAAATTTTTTTGCTATATGATCATACTGATCGGCCATCGGATCAGTGCTCTTGAGGGCAAGAACGCTAAGAGGGGGATACTATTATGCGCATGCTATGGACCTCTGCTCCACACCGACTTCAAGCAAGGATTCCACTTCTACAAATCATACTATTGGATCTCCACAGCCTCTAGCCACTTACCATTACTCTACCTCATTTGATATTTCATTTCTGTTTCATTTTACTATTTCACATATTAATTCTAGAACCCAAATCCAGTAGCGAACAGACCTCTGTCAGATTCCATTGGACTCTGACTCGGAATATCTACTCATATATACTGTACAATTACTTGTAGATACTCAGTTTGAATATTAACTTGGTTTAGCCAAATCTCTCTCTGACTCTAAGTCTATTCTCATCACTCTCAAGTCCGTGGCCTCCGCTCCATTGGACTATCTCTTATTCTCCAATCCACTTTATGTTCTCCATAGACTCTGCTCTGCTAATCAACCTAAGGGCTTAGGCTTAAGAGTGACATTGCTAATAGCCTCACCAAGGCCCATGTACTCTGCAGACCTCTGCTTATGCAATCTATCATAATCTATTTGGCACGTCCCTAACACAAGCTGAATGAATTGGCAGTACTTTCACAGCTTTTAAAGAATCCTCCAATGAGTAGCTGTTGGCATAACTCAGCTTATATGTGGTCTGGCTATTATCTGGTCTCAAAAAGTAACTGTCCAATGATGATTGCTTTGTTTTGCTCAATACCATGATAGCAGTCTTGATTTAGCACCAATGCTGGATGATTCATTAGTTCTTTTCAGTGATCTTGGCTTCTTCAGATCTCCAAAAATGTCTATGACAACCAGGTTCCTGAGAGTATTTTTGGAGCAGTAGTTTAAAAAATAAGCAGCAAAGTCAGTCTCTGAACCTTCTGGTATGGTTAATGGACAGTAAATGACCAATGTTATATTAATTAATATTATATGTGATAAGTGAATGGTGCTTATCTCTAAAAATGGTGGGTAGAGACTTGATTTAAAATCATGAAGAAGATTGAAAGATATATAAGTAACTGAAAACTCACTTATTTATAAATTCCTGAATTACTACATGTATTACAAGATGTGAAGCTATATGCCTTTTAAGAAACCAGATCAATTAGTCTACTGTGATTTGTTTTCTGCTATTTTCTGCTTCAAACTGACATTGAATTTTACTTCCAGATAACTTATCACCCCTTTAGCATTTTATCTCTCTCTGTCAGTCCCTCTCTCTGCCTACTCTCCTCCCTTCACATTCTCACCTCTCTATATTCCAATTATGTCTGACATCTGATATTTGATAGTGAACCTCTATACTATTGTAACTATTCAGGTTCTTGCAGAGCATAAATCACATTCTAACAAGCAGAGAGTGGAGGCATCTGTGAAAACAAAAGTATGCCATACAGAAGGAGGACATTTACAATGCTTATCATCTCCTACCATGCCTACCATCTCCACCTTTAACCACACATTACCTGAAGCAGATACACTCTACTTCTACATGTGGCTGTTCCCTTCTATTGTCAATTCCCATTCATCACTCTCTGTGTTTGCTGTAAATGGTCATTCATACAGTGCTCTGGACTGGTAATCACAGATCAAGCTATACCAAACCAGACTTTGTCGCTGCAACAACCAGTCAGCTTGTGAAAGCCTGAATCTAAAAAAATGGGCACTGCAGGAGGTATATCTCACTCAATGACACTGTTGTTCCATCAAGGTCTGTTTATGCTTCTCAGCATTCCATCATCACTATTGCCATTTACCATTCCTCTCTCATTGCAAAAACAAAATTGCAGATATGTTGTCTAAGTGTATTTTTCTTTATTTTATGTGTTCATAAAATGCCAATTTTTCTCCAAGTGTCTACTCTGCTGCCTCATGCTATAAAAGTTGTTGATCAACAGCATGTGCAGTTTCTCCATTGGACAATTTTAATGGCAGTTGCATGGAGGACACTCTCCTACCTTAGGGGCCACTAAACTATTATCAAAACAGGCTCTGAATAAGACTGGATCCATGATCCATATTATATTTAGATTCAAATGTAATGATTATCCATCATGCTGTCATTCCTCTATATACAGTCTGTATCCTAGCACTCTCTAATATACTTCTCCTACTTTTTATTGTTCTCTGTATTCTTGTTACTGATCTTAAGGTGGACAGCATAATATAGTCACATTTATTTGAAGCACTAACTGTTTTGCATTCTTTGAAGTGAGATCTACTGCATCTGCTTCTGTGGCCATGCTATGGTGGCTCCTAAGTGGTGGAGGTTGTTTTTTCAATGCAGAAATAACATGTCTATAAGATATGCAGTATATAGCTTACTTCTGGTTGATTCTTTGAGTTCATGCAGCATTACATTGTTGCAGGCCATATCTTGGGTTTAACATAGATTATATTTGATTCAATCACTGATCAATGCTGTCCATATGGAGCTATAATATAAAATTAGACCAATCTAGTTATTAGATTATATATGCTGTGGCATTGAATTTAAAATCTGTTATGGTAATTTACTGATTGCAACTACTATCTACTATATTTTCTATATTTTCCTTAATCATTCACTAATCCCTTTACTACCACTTTAAGATCACTGCTTGATCATGGTCATCTTCACTTCATATTTCTATATGATAAATCATAAGTCTGAATCTTTAAAAAAAACATAAACACAGTAACTTACCATCAGTGCTCTCTCCTTGCAAGCTGCTACAATGATTTCAGCACATTCTTCTGACCTGCATTATTAAAGCATATTCAGTAGAGTTATAGACAGCTAAGATGAAAACCTTACAGCATGTAGATTAACAACATTGTTGCAGAGGCTCTATTCTGATACTCATATTGTCCCATGGTGAGAGTTGGCAGGCTCATGGTCTGTTTAAGATATGGAGAAAGGGTGGAGCAAGGTCACTGATGGTTATTGTCTTTATTGGCAGTGAGTCTGAGATCCTGTGTATTTCATGCAGAAGGTTCCAGAGAGGTTCCAGAAAATGCTAGACAAAATTCACATCAAGTATGTAAACTCATGCTTAGTAGGAGTCATCCAGGCTATGTTGAACATGATGGTGACCTTCTCCAGCCATTAGCACTTTCTTTGAAGAAGGTAGTTTATCAATCAAAAGACAACTGAGACAGCTAGGATGACTATGCATCTCTTTACTATTATCACTATCTTTTCAATGCTCAAATATGCTGGCAGAGTTTATAGTGCCTCATAGACTTGGCCAGCAAGAATGATGTGGGTATCAATGGAGATCTTTTTGAGATCAGTGTTGGAGCCAAGATGGGTTGAAACAACTTCTACAACACAAGTCAGAAAAATATTTATGGTTAGATATAGTGTTCACTATCTATTTTAATGTTAACCTCTGTCATTGCAGATCCCAGGATTTTCAGAAACAAACCAAGGCTCTTCATATTTACTGTTTCACTGCTCAGATACACTGAGCAGATCTTCTCTGAGTCATACTAAATCCCTTTGTCTATGAACTATTCAAAAAGGTCTGTTAATGCTAGGCCTAATGATCGCCATATTCACTATCAGTAAACCCACACTTATATAGTAGCTCTCGTGTTGAGAAAAGCAAAGAGATGAGCAGGGATAGTGAGACTCATTTCACAACAAATAGAAACCTTTCTCTATACAAAGAGTTTGAGAATGTAATAATATGCCCTTTTTATACAGGACAGGTGTCTGGTGCACATGATGTAGATCTCCTTCTGCAAGATTGTGCAGTTGCAATGTGTAATACAGTGAACAAGTATCTCTTCTACAATCTCTAATATATTGCCTGAAAATGAAGGCATATGCAAGTCTGAGTGCTGAAGTTAGATAGGAGCCAAGAACTTAGATAAGTTTTAATATTCAGTTATGAATACAAAGAGTTTTAGATAGAGCTATAACAATCTCCAGCCAGTCTGATACTGCATTCTATTCATGTATTATCTCTGTTGTTGCTGGTTACAAAATCTTTATAAGATCAGAATCAGAATTTATCCAATTCTGATCAATGGACTGACATCTGAATAAACCTATCCTCATTTGCTACTCTGACAACTTCATGGATATTCTGTTATACTGTGGTCATCCATAAGCACAGAAAATATATGAAGGTTATGCTGATGTGTTGGACTGTAGATAGCATGTAAAGATTGTGCCAGAAGTTGAAGGCTGTTGTCTCTAGTAACTATGAACAAAAAACAGAAACCTATTAAGCTACTCATCGAAATAAAACACTTTTTGTAGTCACAGGTTGAATTATAGCTATTTTTTAAAATGATGGGATTTCTGAAAAGAATTAAAAAGTTTTGATCCCCGCTAAAAGACCTCTGAGCACGCAACCAGAGGGTTATGATGATTGACATCATAGGTTGTCTCAGATGGCACACACCAAGAGCTAACTGAGAGTGAGCAGTATTAAAAAAAAATTTTTTTTTTTTTTCCAGAATCCCATCATTATTCAAAATAGCAATAACACAATCATATGCTAGAGTCAAATATTAGAATATAGATTACAGTTTATAGAAAAAACATACATATAGAAAACATCAAGAATAAGTCTTTTAATGTTATCTTTTAGTCCCTTAATAAGAAAATTTGCTCTTAAGCACAACTATTTGCAGTATAAATAAGTTCTAAGTTCTATTAGTGATGAGAACTGCACAAACTGCAGCCAATTGTAGTTTTGTCTATTCCATTGTTCTCCATTTTCAGCATAGGCAGATCCAGGGATCTGAGATATGCAAGGACCTGGCTTGTCTCTGAACATAAGTCCTTAGTGTCAATTTTGAGAACTGTAGATGTGGCTACAGTCATTTTTGTCAAGTGAGGCAAGCCTAGATAGATATAATTTCAATCTGTTATGATGACTGCACTTAGTATTTGTACTAGGCAATAAGGTATTGAGATCTTTTATATGGATTTCACATGCTTTAGAGGTGAGATGCTCAATTTCTTCTAAGGCTCCCTTTAATAAATTAAATTAGTTGAATACTCCACTGACTTCTTCTAAAACAAGCATCCCCAATGCTTTCTCCACAATAATGGACCTCTCTAATGTCATGATGAATATCTAGATAATATTGCTGTAACTAAAGGGTAGCATTATTAGTGGTATTTATGATATCATCTGGAATTCAGAGATATTCTGTGAAATTCAGAACCACTTCCATGATACTGATACTATAGAACAATTATCATCAAGAGACCAATGTCTGGTATTAGGATTCTGCCAAAATCAAATATGTGAGCACGAGGCAAGTAGTGATAATCAAAGTGAGGTAGGATTGATTAGAGAAGACTATCATGGATTTTCAGTGATAGAACAAGTAGTGATGTTAGTATATTTCTGTATTTGAGTCAGTGCATGTATGGATGGTTGCATAGACAAGTAGATGAGTCATGGTAATTATTAGCTCTATAGATGAGATAAGAGGAAGAAGCTTGCTGAGCTTGAGCTGGAATAGAGTGCAGGGCATGTGAGGAGGATGGAATATCAACATGCCAGGATGTCAATATATCAATGGAAAGGTCATTTTTAGCCTGGGCATGAGTGTAGAGTGACTTTTAATGTGAAAACCAATTATATGTATACCAAAAGAAGGTTCAGTTTGACTTTAGCATGAAAGAGCAAGGAGAAAACCTGTAACAAAACATATTGAAACATCAGCATGCTTTAAGTCCATTCTAATCCCACTAGTATAGAACTGTGGCCTCCAGTCAATGGTGGAGAAGAATTAAGGGCAAACTCTGGCAACTCTGGCTGAGTTCAAACCTGTGGCATAATAAGTTTCCAGCCTCAATAGTATGATGGCTTCAGCCACTAAACTACAGGGAGATTAATAATTGCTATAATTTAATCAAGAAAGTGTACACAATTCTCTTAGAAATAATATGATCATGTAGGAATATCTAGTCTGATCTGGTTTTTTTTATTTGCTTTCTTACCACCATCATCTCTCCAATGTAACACCACTGATTGATCTCAAATATATAAATATACATGCCTCAAAGTAAGAAAAATACCAATCACAAGCAAAGGTATGTTGGTGTCTTCTACTTTACAAGCCATTAACTGAATTATTGTTCAGGTACTAGATGGAAGAAAGTGATGCAGAAGGGTTTAATAATAGCACAACATTGAGAGAGTCTGTGCATCCAATTGCCATAGATTTACATACCAAAATTTTTATTTTTATTTAGTAGCACAGTTTCCCTTTTTGGGAGAAGTTGCAGGACTGTATCCAATATAGCCATACTGCCAGACTGCACCATGATAAGTGGGAAATCCATTTACAGATAAACCTTGGCATTGGCATACCAAGGACAGTGTGAGACTTGGCTTACTCCTACCTACTAAATCCCACTACTAGTATTGGGACTGGTTCAGCAAATTTCCTAGCATGTTGCACACACTAAGACTTGATCTTAGGACCTTGCCATTATGATTTACCCTATATGACTCCTTAAAAGAACTATATAAACTCTTAGTCTATGTGACTAGCTACCAATATTTTCTTGAAGATGAACACTGATTGGTCTCAGCCTGATAAAGATATTGGTGAATTATTTGTTGACAATAAATATTCAGCAAAGCAAAAGTATTTCATTCAAAATGAGATGAATAAATCTCAGCATTACTTCTACTGTTTTAAAAAGAGATCTGCAAATGCCAATTTTGATAAGATAGTATGTAGTATTTGAAATTGTTCCATATTTGCTTATGCATATTTAAGTTTATTGAACATGGAAAAGTACCTTACAATTGTATTCTCTTATGCTATAGTCATAGGCAGGGCTCCTCTCTTTCTTTGTGTTAATGAGTCATAATGAAGCTGGTCAGTGTTTTCTTGTGAGTTATTCAATATTCTGTCTATTGTCAATATTGACAAAACTCTATGTAGCTTGTAGATTGTGCTATTGTTGAAACACAATATTACCACTGGAACTGTACTGGTCCTGACCTCAAGTGACATCTTGCAGAATCTAAATTAGTAGTCTAAAGAGATAACAGTATCCATGACCACAACTGATTGAAGATCTCTAAAGAAGTTGCTGCTGCAGGTGAGGTTAAGTATCCTGATTTTGAAAGTGCAATTCTAAATGAGGTTCTACAGTGGGTCAAGGATAGGTCACCTGAGGCATAGACTCTATAGAGAGTCTATAAAAGCCAATTATTGTAGTTTTCATATAGTTATTTAACTACCTAGATAGCTGTTCTATCATCTTCTACTTTTTTTTAATGTTATACTCATTTATAAAAGTTGTTGGTGTGAACTCCAAGCCATAAAAAGTGTCTGAAATGCACCAATAAGAAATGTATTTAAATATTGAAAGCATCATAAGATAAACCTTGTGACTCACAATTGTATAAGTACAAATCATACAATATATGCAGAAACTGGGATTAATAATAGCATGAAGAATAGCTATGGAAAGAATTTTAAGTCCAACAGAAGCAAAAAAACACTTTGTGCATAGCCTTTGAGAAGGCAGTCATTCCATGTTTTTAGTAAGTATTAGTATTTTTGCTGGCCTGTTAAGTCAGCTGATGGTGAGGTTCTGGTCCATCTTAAAGGTGGGATATTAAAGGTTTATATAACCTTAACAACTCTGACAAGGTTTAAACCTAGGATCTCACTATAATAAGATTCCTAAATTGACCAAGCCTTTATAACTTCTGCAGTTCTCAATGATTGGACTATAACAGCTTAAAATGTATTGAGATATATTCACATATGGCTCTCTGGCACAATTTTAAACTAAGTATAGTAGCAAAATTTAGAAAGAATTCCTATTTATTTTAAATAATGTTAAAGCCAAATATCTACATTAAAAACTACAATTACAGGAGTGTACTTCAGATAAAGAAAATTTGTCATAGTTTTTAAAGGCTGGAAGATGGATGGTAAAGGACCCATGATTATTCCTTAAGAGATTATATCAAAAGTCCGGACAAATTTTTAAAATCTTGAGGTTGAAATTACTTCAAAATCTGGACAAATCAATATCTTGGTGCCAACAGCTTACATCAAAAATCCGGATAATAGATACAGCCAGCTGAAATTGAATAAATGTCTAGATATAAAGTGGTTCATGGGAGAAGTCTCTAAGAACAAAGTACATTATTTATTTATTTTACTTTGTTCTACTCATTCTACAATATAATAATGCACAATGAATACAGGTCTAGAAATGGCCACAGAAGGGTACCAATTTGTATGATTTTAAGTGATTTATCATCATCATTTTTGATAATTTTTTGTGAACTTACATTGAAAGTTTAGACAAATTTTGAGTAAGAGCGAGGTTACCTCTGGAATCCAGACAATTTTTTAGATATAGATGCTGATAGTGTAAGATAGGGGGCAGACAAAATGACTTTAGGCCATCTAAGTCTTCAGCCATGTTTGTGTCATTGGTGGTGATGTGGGTGGCAATATAACATTTGACAACAGTGGTAGTACTTGCCATACTTACAGGAGAGTCATCTAGAGGAGTCTGAGCCAGCAATGTGGTAGTAGAATGCTAGTGATGAGGGCAGATAGAAGTAGAGGCTAAGTAGAAAGGACCACATCTTTTGCTAATGAAAAAGAGCTCCAGAGACTGTAACAACAGTCCCCAGCAAAATTGACAATGATGATAGTACTAAACTGTGGGCAGGTCTGTGTTCTGGGTCAATGCCAGTGGTTGGGGAGGATGTTTGTAGCATGTCATCTGGACTGTGTAGGGTAAAATCCATAGTCATAGGCATCAAAGAGAGAGCGAACATAGTATAGATGTTCATTTGCATGTTGTCCAAATACAAAGGTAGGTTCTAAAAGAAAGAGATGAAGATATAATAATAATAAAAAGTCAAGAACACTTACTAAGTCATCTAATTGACTCCCACATTGATTACACAGTTCACTCACCTCAGTAATACTGCCTATGCTATGTTAGAAACCACCTAACACATCCCTAGAAGCTTTAGACACCCTTGTATTATTGATGAGTGAGACAACATGAGGGTAGGAGGTGGTTAGCCTCCAAGAGCAAAGCACATGTACCTTTCCACTTTAGAAGGGTGACATCATCTGCAGCTGAAACTGGCTGCACCACTTATGAGACAATATTAAATAAAGAAGAGGGCTTCAAATACACTAACTAGTAAACAGCAATTAATATAATACTTGAACTTGCCTTGAAAAAAATGAAATGAAGACCTTGCAGTTGGAATAATTAAGAATAGACTGAGTGAGGACTGAACCAAAAGACCTCTAGCACTGAGAGGTAACAATAACCATTGCACCAAACCAGCATTATTTGTTGTGGATATAGCACATATCCATGAAACTATTATTATATCTTGGCATGGCATATAAAAATCTAAAACATCCCCTCTGCAGACATAAGAGTTGAAAGGTAACAAAATCTATTTATTCTAATGCTCTACATACATTTGAATAGGTATAATTACAAAGAGATACATTGAAAAATAGTACTCTGTATACAAAAAATGGTCTGAAGTAAAGAAGAACTAAAAGCAAACCAACAAGAGCAAGCTGTCATAGAGCAAGTCACCAAAATAAGCACTATCAGCTTAGAATACTTGTGAGCTGGTACTGGTGCTATAAATATAGCCAGGTGGGAGGTCAGTGTATGATGAAGAGCAGTGGGTATACACACTGATATAGCTGGATCTGAGTTTTGTAGGGAAGGTGAGTCTTGGTAGGCCAAGAGATAGGGCAAGAGAGTGTGGTTGATGAGCAAGAGAGGGACAGTACACCCTTCATCTCAGTGGTTGCAAGACAACAATAGCAGTAGCAAGCATCCCTATATTTATTGTGTATGTTGGGACTAGTGGCACTGCAAGGATGGGAGTACTATGATGATGAAAAACTTAACATAAGTGCTGAAAGGTTGCTACAAGACTGGAGGGTGTTGACATGGATACTGCAGTATTTGAGAATGTATCAAAAGCATCAATGTGAAGGACATCCTCATCCATGTTGCCTGCTATGATGTAGGGTCCAGAGTACAGGTTTAGAGTTGACAATAGTTGATAGGGTCATTAACATGCCGTAGATGCACCTGAACATGTGGTAAGAGGAGACAGTGTTGAGGGAAAACAGGGCAAGGGATGAAAGTCAATGAGAGAGCTTGACTGTTTACAACAGGGAACAAGGTTGTCCATGAGTAAGAGAGTGATAGGGACCACAAAGCAGCCCCCAAGCACTATTGTACATAGTGGTGTTTGGCTACAGGAATTGACATCCACTGTGCAACAGTGGGAAGTGATGTTTGTGATGGCAGTAAGTCAATAGTGAGAGAGTTATAGGCCTAAAATGATGAGACAATGCCATGAGCATCATCACTGAGTTGCACATAAGGCAGGCTGGAGGGGACATGGAGCTAGGCAGCTGTTCCAAGACTCCACATCCATAAACAAGACTAGCCTAGAGAAGGTACAGTGCTCATAGAGCCATAATATGGAGGGGACATGGATGGCCAGGCCATGTAGAAACAACATCATCATTTTCTGGAAAAGGAGAGCTCAGGAGACTGTAAAAATAGTCTCTAAGAGACTAGAGGATGGTGGTGGCATATACTAGGGCATACACAGGCCAGCATTAGCAGTGGATGAAGCTGTTGAGGAGGATTTCAAAGTATGGCATCAAGTCCTAGAATAAAAATATAAAGGTGTAGTAAAATAATAAACATGATCTACAAAGGCCAAGAGTGTTTCGAAGTAATCCTTGCAATTTCTCGAAGTTAAAGTATTATTCTTAGGCCAAGAGTGCCACTAGTAAGCCTAAGAGTGCGAACTAGTCAAGTGAAGATCACTTGTAGGAAATAGTACAGGGCCAAGAGAGCCAATATTTCAAAGCAGTCATAGTCTCAGTGAGCACAGTAGCTCAAACCAAGTCACATTTCATTCAATTGTGTCTTACCCACCCCACTAGTGCAAGTAGTATGCTTATAAAACTCACTAGTAATGAATAAACAGTCTTTTGAACAACTTCCCTTGATTATCGAGTTTGCAGAGTGCTTCTATCATACTCGAAACACCTGAATTCAATCAATTGGTGATAGTGTAGAGTTGTGAGAGGTTTAGTGTCGGTTGGTGTTTATTTCCACCCACTAGTCTTTTGCCACTCACTGTTACTGAGCACATCAGTGGTTGGCCTCCAAGTGTGAATCTGGGTCTAAATTCTTGATTATATAATCCAATTCATACATCCAGTCCATATACCAAATAACATACTGTTTTTTTTTACTTTCTGCACTTCCATCATCAGCAATGCATATCAGTAATCACTGGCAAAATAAGGATTCCTGGACCAAAAGAGATCATTAACAGTAATAGTACTAAGACCCCAGCATGAGGACAAGGGAAAGCTGGGCCATACTTGAATGTGAGTGCCGATGGGCTCATTCTTTCTCTTGACTAGATCTTTTGTTTTAGCCTAAGGCTTTACTTAAGGACAGAGTTGTGCATAAATCTGTATTAAGCAAGTGTCTAAGGATGGAGTTTATGAGTCACTTTTCCCTTCACAGTCTGTAGAAATCACTGACTGGATGTTATTTAGCAATCAGACATCAGTTTTCACTATTGAGGCTGAGATCACTAAAATAATAGACTCCTTGCAGACTGATAACTTGGCTAATGCAATCAACGGCACACTTGATGATGTTACTAGTGTACATGGCTATATTCATGAAGTATATTCACCATGCTAATTTGTTTTTGTAGAGAATGAAGTAGCTAAAAAAACATGATGAAGGACTAAAGCCAGTAAGTCCAGCAATAATACTTTGTAGTATACATTCTATAGTATCAGTTTAGAGACAAAAATAGGCAGAGTATATAATTTCAGCTCAGCTGGTAGTAATCAGTAGTATTACCTGGTAATACTGCCTTAAATTTCTGATCCACACAGCCACCTCTACTCCACTATTCCTCTTTTTGTATCTGCATTATTACTGCTTATTACCGCACATTACTGATAAATATCAGTACATTCAAAAGTCAAATGAGAGGTGATCAGCGCACTTCCTGGAGTCTCTTCATTGCTGATATTTGCTTCAAGACAACGTAACATCATCTGGTGAGTCTTGTAAGTCCATTTAGGCCCTTTTGCACATCTTACTTAGTTCAGGTTATTGTCAAGGTTTCATGTCAGCTACCTCATTATCTATTTCTGCCTGAAGATGATGGATTGTCATCTGGTGAGTAGAGTGAGCACATATATTGTTCTGTTTGTATTGACTTATCTATCTTCAGTTAAAAGTTGAGATAGACTCTTGGACACCAAAGCTTGCCCAAGATAATATACTATTTGTCTAGTGAACACTATAAGTAAGTCCATTTTCACCTTCCCATATATCATGATTGTTATATGCATGCTGCTGGCCTCCACTTCACACCTATTCCAACTTCAATTCCTAACTCTAGCAAGTTTCACTATCGGACTCCGTGGCTCCAGCTGCTTACCATTACTCTGCTCCATTTGATATTTCATTTATCATTTTATTTCGCTAATTCACATATTAATTCTAGAACCTGAATCCAGTAGTGAACAGACCTCCTTGGATTTATCTACTTATATATATATACTGTACAATTACTTGTAGATACCCAGTTTGAATATCAACTTGGTTTAGACAAATCTCTCTCTGACTCCAAGTCTAAATCTCATCACTCTCAAGTCCGCGGCCTCCGCTCCATTGGACTATCTTGCTCTATACTCCACTTCACATTCTCCGTGGACTCTGCTCCACTAATCAACCTCAGGGCTTCGACTCAAAGGTGATGTTGCTAATAGCTTTGCCAAAGCCTGCACACTCTGCCAGACTCCGCATGTGCAATCGATCTTGCTCTATTTGGCACATCCCTAACAGTGATCTATTATACACATCTTATTTTCTCATTTCAGCAGTGATTGATGTTGAGCAAGATGCATGGCAACGGTGTCTATCTAAGACAATGATTCCTCCCTGGCTCATTGATATTGACACATAACTATGGCACAACAGAGTCCATTAAGGTGGTGTTGTTGAATATTGAGTACAGTGTAGTTCTGTGGTGGTGTCTCAGACAACCACAACTTCTAGCTTTGATACTGCTTGATATACTTAGGAACAGACCTATGATACAACCAAATGTGCCTGATTCTTGCTGTGAATAATACTTGCACTGTTGGATATAGATTTTAACATTGCTTGTTCTATACTACTATTCCTCTCAGCTATGAGATATTTTTCTGCAAGTAATTTAATCACAGAGACTAAATGAGCTAGTGCTTCCATATTATTGTAAGAGAAGCAGATATCATAGGTACTACAGGTGCCTTCTTGCAATCCTGCAACAACCAAGTTATGTTTCAGGAAGTCTATATGGCTCAAGTACTCATATGACTCTTGCTTTTGGCACTTGACATGAAGTTCTGAGATCTTCTTGCTCCTCTCTTGGCAGTAGTATAAGTCCTTACCTTGCAGTCTGAGAGTTGGTGCTGAGGAAATGGCTTACAGGTTCATTCTCTGTAACAGGAAGACGCACTTGACACTAAGTAGTTGTCTTGTATACAACTTGTTACCCAAATCATTGGCTCATTTGAGATATACAAATGGTTATTTACATTGAAAAGATGTCTCTTAGATGTGTCATTGCAATAGCCATTGGTGGAGGCTCGAAGAGTGCTTAAGCTCTCATCATATCCCCCTCACTGGAAGGCAATAGGTCATGTCAGGCCTCAAAATCACAGCCATAGATATAGCATCCAAACTGTTTTGAAACTGTTGGCTATAAGCAAGTCATTCAAAAGAGGAAGGAAGAGCATTGAGCATGTTGGACAATAATAGTGTGATGAAGTGCACATCCTAAATATGAGAACATGAGTGCATAGCAAAATAAAACATTAAAATAAAACTGACTTTCCATGGGGATTTTAATGCTGGGTCTTCCACAAGACAAGTGTTTCTTCTATCAAACACTACAACTGAAGCAGCCTGTCCAATTGTTTGTGTGTCATTCTTGCTTGCCAGATAGAGATATGATATCTCATGCAAAAATTGTCATGCTCAAAGTATATCATATTGAATGTGTTAATTGGATTCTGGAGAAAGTGGCCATTTGTGGAGGAAGAGTCTACACAGAAATAAGTTAGATCAAAAGAAAAAAAGAAAAAAAGAATAGAGGCTGCACTTACATTCAATCAGTGGACCCTCTAATTGTTGTCATTGTCAGTCATCCTC
The DNA here is from genome assembly GCA_030435635.1 of Armillaria borealis. Taxonomy (NCBI): domain Eukaryota; kingdom Fungi; phylum Basidiomycota; class Agaricomycetes; order Agaricales; family Physalacriaceae; genus Armillaria; species Armillaria borealis. The sequence continues at coordinate 55,797 of JAUEPT010000010.1, read as the reverse complement.
TCATCTCACCCATGCTCACCAGAACCTCAGGGGTTGTTTCACCATAAAGTCTGCATGTCATTAGAATTTGTTGGCCAAGTGATGCCATTGATGGAAGTACATACTGTTCAGTAGACTGAGATGGTAGATGCCAAGCAAGAATCCCAAAAACAAAGTACAGTTGATTTGGTAGGAGATAATGATTTGGGTGGGAGCAATAATGAGTGGAGTAATGGGCAGTAATGAGCAGTAATGGGTGGTATAGTGGAGAAGTGAAATTCAGATGAAAAAAGCCAGTAATTACCTCTGATTACCAGTGATTACTAGCAATTACTGTGAATTTCCATGAATTCCTGTGCATTTCTGCTAATTATCAGGGATTACTAGGTAATGAGTGGGTTTTCCCTTCATTTTGGGTGATTCTCATATAATGGATGTTTTTGTTTTATAATACATTGTGAGCTGTGCATAATTTATTTTTGGTCATTTCTCTCAAGCACACTAATCTCTGCTTGACCCAAAGTGCTACACTCTCAACATCCTTTGAATACTCTCCTTTGCATGTACAGCTGATAACAACAACTCAAACAGATGAAACATTAATGATCTTGCAGAGGAGTTGGGCAGCATACTTAGAGACTGACACAGCAATTTTTTAAACACCTGTGATGAGCTAAAGACAGCTTACTATAGCCAGAGGAATGCTGTAAAACAGCATATGATGAAGAAAGTACAATATTAGCTAGGTTAAGCAGAGCTCTGTGAACATTTACACCAGAGATTCAAATCTAAATAGATGATCACTAGTGTATTGCTCAATACCATGTTTACAACCTCAATGTCACTTTTATGATGGACATGTATGCTTAGGCTCTATAAGACCTTAAACCTCAGCCCATGAATCCAGCTATATGACAGTAAATCTCTCTCCTATCTCAGCAAACAGAAGCTGACATGTAGATTACTGAGTTGTAATAAAGTCAAAACAGTTTGAGCAGTCACATCTGTAATAGAGACATTGTCACACCTGTGGTATGTCTATCTATGTAAATTCACGATTTAGCATGTTATAGCATTAGCTTATGGGCTATAGTTAGCAAGCTCGCTAAGCAGATATGTGGATATCTGTTCTAAGCAAGGTTACTGAGGCAATGTCACAATATGTCAATGGAAACATTAGAGTTAGCTAAGGACTTGGTCATAGCACTGTACCAGAAGGGCATGCTTGACAGAAAAGGCATACTTGACAGGAAGATCAATTAGTGAGCTCACTTCTTCCAATAAGCTTGACCTGTGCTCACATCAGTAGGATGAGCTTAGAACCAGATCACAACATAATAAGGATGGTAGCCATGTGTTTGCTTAATGAAAGAAGCCTAGTGCCTGAAAATCTAAAGATAACCTAGTGCAAGGAAGGAAATGAAGAGATATCACAAGGCAGGCCTAGTACAAGGGGTTTTGGCTAAGAGATTAGCAAGTTTGCTAGGAATCTGAAAGATCTAATGGCTAATATGCCTAAGAAAGGAGTTGTCCACCAGAAATGAGCTGCTAAAGAGAAATACCATGAAAATAGAAAATCTTACTCATTAGTTGCTAAGGTCCCAAGTCAGTGGCAGTGGCCCTTGGCATGCACTGGTGTCACAGGGTATAGAGTACACCTCAAGAGACCAATTAGAGACAGTCTGACTCACCTGTCAAGGAATACTGCAGTTGTAGTGGACTGACATTGAAAATCATTGAAATACATTGAAATGTCTAGACTCTTTACCTTACTCATGGACTGTTTGTAATCATCTTCCACTCACAGTACATAAGTAGCTCAGTTAGACAATGTACAAATCAAGTTACTATTTTCTCTCTTCTCCACTAAGGAACAGTGTAAATGGCTTGAGTTGCATTGAGAAGGACCAGCTCAGAATCTGTGAGTCTCCTGTGAGTCTGCTAGTTGCTGGCCTTCGAAAGTATAACAGACAAGTGCTGAGAGCCTGTATTCTGGCAAGAGAGCCATTAGTTTACTTCTAGGCTCATTGATTGTAGTGAGCTTGTAGAGAAATAGAATAAGAGAAATATTTTGGATATAAACTTTGGTTTACTTGAGATAAGAAAGAGGATTCAGAATCAGTGAAGCTGAGCCAGTCCTTGAAAGAGAACTGAGAAAAACATCTGAGAGAAAGCTCTATTCCATTTCTGATGCAGTGTAAAAGAGATTTTCATGTTGAGAGTGTTGTAAAGGAATTGGCCAGATTGGACTGTTTCATGACAGCTGCACAAGGTGCAGTAGGTGTGCGCTAGCTGAAAGAAATTTAGCAGTACCTTGTTACTCAGTGAGCTTGCTGTGTGCAAGACCTGATTGCTTGTGTATATTGTGTATTTTGCTTGAGAGTGCCAAGGATCTCATTTGTGGCAAGTTGGGATTTAGGTTTAGTGGACTAGATTAAGGCAAAGGTGTGCACAGTTGGACCTAGCGGCACTTCATACTAGTGAGCTCACTAAGCAGACTTGGCCTTGACAAGTTGGGATTCAGATTTAACAAGCTAAGAGAAAGGCAAAGTCATGTGCAGTTGGACCTAGCGGTGATTTGTATTTAGTAAGCTCACTGAACAGACTTGGTCATTTTGTGGATCTGCATGTTTATTTTTATTCTATTGAAATAATCTTTGCCTTGAGAGTTGTATGGTTCACTGTGCTCTCTTGTAAAAGCTTTGAGGAGAAATAAAGAGAACTAGAGATATTGTCAGTGCACAAGTAGAATTAAAATCCTTGCTCCTCTCCACACTTAATTGAGATTAGTGTGTGTGTTTATGGGATTGAGTGTAGATTTTAGTGTGTTGTTCATGCTAGGCCACACTTGGTTTCATAGGTGCCTGTCACCAGCCTCATCAACATTGTAGTCATTGGTGCTTCTCAAGTTTAGAAACTTCAATCTTGATAACACTTTGGTAAATGTTAAAACTATGACTCTGCATAAGTGTGTGTAATAAGTGTACCTTATGTTATTATATTGAGTGACTGGGTAGAAATAGAACAACCTTTGAATACTAAAGCCAACACATGTTCTATTAAAGACAATAATGCACTAAAGGCATCTTTGAAAAAGTGAATGTCCATGTCTATGAAAACAAACTTCTTCACAAAGAGAGCATTGTTCAGAAGTCTTATCAAAGCGATGTCTTCAATCATCAAGTACGTTGCAAAGAAAACTATCCTGCAGGCATTCCTACTGATTTTGGGACACTTTTCACAGATTGCATTACCAGCTGACACTGCTGTTTCCAAGTACCAGTGATTGTGCATGCACTTGATGTTATAACTGCAGATAAGTGATGGAGGAGGTGAAGATTCAGAGATATAAATGGTTTTAAAATAAGCCTATCTACCAGCACTTGTAAATGCATGATTTACTATGGTCAGAGAAGCCAAATTAGACTTTGAATGCAAGTAGAATGCTATAGTATTCTTTTTTTCTTGTGCCAGCTGCTACATGATATTCAAATCTCCTAAGAAACTCTCATATGAACATTTTATGCATTAGTTAATCCTGATTGGTGCCTTATGAGTCACCAGTAATTGAAGTGATTGAGAAGCAGCTCATGCATGGTTCTATATGAATATAGGGATTCTGTGCCAACTACAAGTAAGGAAGCCTAGAATACTGTGTAAATATAGATCAGATTCAAATCTAAACAGATATAAATGGTGAAAGGGTCTCAAGTGTTTCTTTTCTTCCAACATCTTCACTATGAATCTAGGCAGCAAGCAGATTTCATAGGAGTTTATCAACTACTTTGTAGCACAAGTATGTGGTAATGACCTTTATATCACTTTTAGCTATGCTTTTGTTTCAAAAGCTTTTTGCACCTTCTGCTCATTAAGCTATATTAAAAGAGGTGTTTGTAGATTTAAAGCCCATAAAAAGCCATAGATGCTTGCCAAAGGGAATAAAAGTATAGCACTTTGTGGAATTTATTATTGGTAATTTTGCTGATGAGAGACATGACTGTTTTTGTGACATATCATGAAAGCTGTCAATTCAATCACATAGAAAAGGTGATATAAATTTTAAGCAGATGATGAGGATTTTAGAGTTTCTGTGTAAGATGAAAATCATCAGGTTTCAGAAGGATTATATTACTACTATTGTGCTGGCTGAATTGCTGAACATGGGGTTACAGGATATGTATCTTTATAATTCTATCATAACATATGCAGCTATGATTGGCTTGCTCTGAGTATTTCCCTATATCTGAAAATTAGCACTGGTGGGAACTTGAAGTGAGGTGCATGATGATCCTGTAGTTCCCTCTTCCTTCACTATCAAACACAACTCAAATGTGGTTTCTCTTTCCTTTATGGTTGGTGACATAGCTCAAAACCTTGAGGTATTAGCAGTGTAATTCTGCAGTCTTCCTGATGATGATGTCCTGATTGTGATACAATGATTATCAACAGCTTCTAAGTTGGAGATATCATCTGTGAAGGCTGTGAATGACATAGATGTTAAAGGAGCACAAGATCTGATGAATAGCAGTGTGTGAATACTGAAAAAGATAAAGCTTTACATACATAGTGAGTTTTATACTTAGTGTCAAATTAATACTTATTCTTCTGACTGAACAGATAGCAGGTTGTGGACAATTCCTCTGGATTTCAGTACATGTGAACAGTTGGAGGCTCTGCATCTGGCCAGCATATACTATTATGAGCATATGTTGGTCACCACCTTTCTGACTTTGAAAGTTCTGCTATATCAGTTGACATTCTCATTTCAAATACATCTATGGAGTTATCCTAAGTGTTATCAACACACATTGAAGATATTCAAGGATTTAGCAGATACTGTACTCAGCAGGATGTTAAGAGTTGAAGACAGTACTGGGATATGGGTGGCAGTGCTGATATACTTGTCAGACTTGGACAGGGCTAAAGATGTTCTGTTTAGTTAGTGGATTAAGGAGACATGTTTTAACAATGTGATTGAGACACTAGGAGAGAGGTTTATATTAAGTATGTTATTAGGGTAAAGTATTATGTATTTAGGGAGAGTTGCTGGAAAAATCCATATGTCATGACTCATGATTGCTCTTGTAGAGTACAGGATACAGGTATGAACACAGTCCTGACATTTTATTGGTTTTTAACAATCTGACATCTTAAAATTAAGATAAAATCTTTTGCACCTTCTAACTAAATGGATTTCACAGAGACAATCAGAAACCTGCTGAATACACATTGATTTCATGTTGACTTTACTCTGATTTTGTGGGTTTTTTTATTTAAACTATAAATGAGATCTGATTTTGCTTTAACAACTCTGGGTTTAAAACCAAGTTTGTGTTGATTTTGCATTGATTTCTAGTCCTTGTCTGTAGAGCTTCAAGATTGCTGATGTATGAAAAACATCTTGGTACTGCCATGCAAAAGCCATGTATCTGTCAATAAAATTTTAAACTCAGATCATAATATCTGTGTATTTGCTGAACTCAATGAAAATCACTGCAAAATCCAACTTCACTTTACATCTTTTTTATTCCTTTATTTATTGCTATTTTTAAAAATGATAATAGTACAAAAAAAAAGTTTATATAATGAATATTCTGGAAAGTTCTTATAATATCTGTTTGAATATTATTTGCTGGCTGTACCAGCATCTACCTGCAATGATACAGTTATGGACGGCTGACTTATACATGATCAGTCATCTTATACATCGTGCCTTAGACATCAAATCTCCATCTTTTTTCATGAAACAAGGACATATACTACATATATAATATATTTGCGAGTACATGCCATAGGTTTTAGATGCATAAGATAAAAAAACAAACCAAAATCACTCTACAACATCTGAAAATGTCTGAATTTGATGGCAAACCAATTTTGTGAAGCCCCTTGCATAACAATTGTTGATTTCGATACAGTCAGAACACTTCTTGGATGTATATACATGTTGGCAAAATCAGTAGCAATGATTTGCATTGCACCAGAGCTTCCTGGTGATGGCGAAAAAATCATTCTCGGAAGAGTGTCCCAGATAGGAAGGCATCAAAACAGGCAGCAAGAAGGAAGCAAGAAAACCCAACTTGTGCACATTGTCCTTGCTTTCACACCATCAGACCCATATAATCTCTCTGAGAGACTATTTAAGCATCACCTCCCGCACTTACTATGGTTGGGAAGGCCTTATCTGATACCAAAAAGAAGCAGCTTGCCACGGAAGCAAAATTGGCTCTACAGGCCAAAGCAGTTGATGCATACAAGTTGGAGCTTGCGAAGAAGGCTGCTGGACTACAGGCAAGAGGGGCTCAAGCAGTATGCAATGAATTCATGCAGAGATACAAGCAGGAGACAGGAAAGGAAATCAAACTGAATCATGCTACTGTTATTAATCACGTGAAAGGCAAGAATACTCATGTCCAGAACAATGCCCAAAAAGCATGGCTGATCCCAGAGGAGGTGGAGGTCATTGTAATGTATATCATTGAACTTGGAAACCGTGGATTCCCTCTTAGTCACCGGAGGTTGAAGGAACATGTTGATGAGATCCTGGGAGCTCAGCTTGGAGATCACTTCCCCATTGGCAGTGTCAGAAAGAAATGGACTCACCGCTTTCTTGAAAAGTACTTGGATCGTATCAAGATGGCATGGTCTACACCACTAGAGGAGAAACGGGGTCGTGCTGTTAACCCTCACACAAACGAGGCATGGTTTACAATGCTTGGCGAAGTTATTAAGAAGTATGATATTGCAGAGGAATTGACGTACGGAACCGATGAGATAGGCTGCAGTGGATCAACAGGGTAGCATGAACGAGTCATGGGTGCTCATGATCGACGGCCACACTATCAACAGATCGGAGGCAGTCGAGAGAACGTTATGGTTATTGTTACAATCTGCACTGATGGGACATCAACACCACCAGCTGTGATATTCAAGGGCCATGCTTACCAAGTAAATTGGAAGCAAGACAATCCTGCGAATGCATCGTGAGCAGATGGCATTTTTATGAATAACCTAAATATACTTACCTCATTTTCCCAGTATTGGTTACTCTAAAAAGAGCTGAACCAATGGCGAAATTGGTGTTGAATGGATCAAGATCTTTGATGAGCAGACAAAGACAAAGGCAGCCGGTCGCTACCGCCTACTCCTAGTGGATGGACACAACTCTCATTACACCTGTGAATTCCTACGATATGCACGCACTCACGAAACAGGCAAAAAGATGTCAAAAGATAATTTCATAACGATTTATGGCAGGGCTCACCTTCATGTGTTGCATCCCCCTATTATACGCTCTGCCTTTTGCAAAACTGGGGTATGGCCATATGATCCCTCAGTGGTAACTGCAGATATGATGGCACCAAGCAAGGAGACATCAGTTGAAGGGGCACTACCATTGATCCCAGCGACCCCGATTTGTATCATTGCGAAATTCCTTCGCCAAGCAGTCCAGATGGAGGTCAGGGACGATCTAGGAAGCGCCAGTGATAGTAGCAGCAAAGTAGGAGTTGGAGGTGATGACGATGACGATGATCCATTTATCAACGCACCTCAGAATGCCAATGAAAGTGTTCCATGCAGCAAGGGAGATAAGGAGCCAGAAGAATCCCAGCTAGCCCCAAAGGGGAATCTTGCAGATACAATCAAAGATGCGGTTTGACGGCTAAAGGACTCATTGTTGGATTGTCTGATAGGTTCATATTCAACTATTCCCCATCACAACACGTGAAACACCATTCCTACCGTCACAAGGCACTCTGAGGCACTCAGAATGGAGCCAAAGACAAAGAGAGAAGCCGAGCTACTTGCTGCTCTTCACATCTCTGAGCAGACTAACCAAATTTACCAATGGAAAATGATAGAGCTGCAGGCAACCAACATCTTAAACGAGGCATATTGCAAGACTCTTCGTGAGCAGCTGGCCTTTTGAGAAGCCAAAAAAGCAGAAAGGGAAAGGGAAGGCTCATGGGAGATGGTCTACCGGTGTTGTTGACATCAGACTTCTTCTATGAGCGTGTTGTTGAATTTGAGGAGGAACAGCAAAGAAAGCAGCGTGAAAAGGAAGAAAGACAGATGGGAAAGGAAGAGAGAAAGAAGGCATTGACAGTGTGGGAAGAGAAGGTCGTAAAGCGCCAGAAGATTGTGGATGCACGGCGAGCAGAGTGGGAGAGGAAGAAGCAGGAATATGTTGCTGCAAAGCTGAAGTGGACATCAGACAAGAAGAAAGACAAGGTCAAGGGCTGATTTACTGGTGTTCAACCCAAGCTGGGCACGCTCCCACCTGCCATACCAAAACCTAAGGTCAATGCCGAGGTCCCAGAGTCGTCAGGGAGCGACGATGAGGCAGATGATGAGGGTGAGACAGATATCTTGCGATGATGCCATATTTTCCCACACAGTCAGGGGTGTGAGAATCGGCTGTATAAGTGAGTGATCCGGATCAAAAATCGCACACAGTCACATCAGATGCTGATATCTCCCTGACAGACCTGATTTCTACTGGAAATTTCAACACTTGAAGGAGAATGAATCCTATACAATATCCTCATAGTCCCCATTTGTAGAAAACCGCCCTCAAATTAGAGAACTCGATCAAATACATTTTTCACGTATAAGTGAACCGTACATGACTGTAGTTATAGTATTTGCTATAAGGTTAAACTTATAGCAAAATTTCCTACTCTACAGGCTGGCAAAAAGCGATGGTCAAATGCAGTATGCAAGCATATCAATAAGATCTTCCATATGCATAAACTTTCAATCTTGTGCAAAATCCTTAGCTATGCTATTTGATCTGTAAAGCACAACAAAAAAACTCTTGATTTCAAGGTTGTTGCTGGGGAATTATATACAAAGAACTTAACAGTGATATAGACAATACCTTGCTTGTCTAACAGGGATATGCCTCTTGACTTGCTGAATGTCTTTGAGGATATACTTCAGCAGGCAGAAAAGAAAGTGAAACCTGAGGTGACCTTGAAATTGGTTGAAGATACATGTGCCTTTCACTCTTTTTACATATACATTCACTCAATGTTATACTACAGTATGACAAGAATGAGGATGGAGATAGTTCTAATGATGCTGAAAAAACTAGCAGATCGAAGAAGAAGAAAACAAGCAAATTGGTGAGTACATATTATTCTATTGTATTCCTCATGGTCTTACTAGGACATCAGATGCCTGAACATACCACACATGAGCTTGAGATCAAAAATGAAATTGTGAACTTGCAGACAGCACATCTGTGCTATAACATAAAATACTATAACTATGGAAAGCTTTGCTGGCCAGATGCAATAAGTGGGAAGCACATTTTTCTAACAGTTACACATCTTGATATATGAAGTCAACATTGACCATGCCCCAGATACAAGAATGTTTCAACTTGGTTGTACAGCTGCAGACAATACCATTTTTCAACATCAGAAGGCCAACTCTGCCATCACCTCTACTCCTTCAGTGACACCACCAATAAACTTCATCTTCTCTAACCTTGCTAATCTACTTGGTGCCCAGGCACAATAACCTCTACCACTAGAACTCTTGCCCTGAAATTTGACCTCACTACCTTCTGCACTCACTATTTTCTTTCTGAGAACATTCAACCTCAAGCTATCTATGTACTAAATGACTGGACCACTGATGAGCTTAGATTTCTGTGGTAATGGCAACACCAACTCAGAATGAGATTAGGAAATCAACATAGTAATATAGCAATTAAGGTGATTGTGTGTGTGAGTGGGTTCAGGGCACCTACATGCAGTAATCAATTTCTCTATACACAAGTGTATCAATAGTGTTTAGAGTAAAGAGTGAGTGTCAGAAGACTCTTCACAGTTAAAAACTGTAAAATAACTTTGGTGAGCTTATGAGTTAATGTGCAATCAAGAATGTGCTGGAGTAAATGGTATATTGCTGTATAATGGTGAATAAACATAGCAGAATTGTTAATAGTTTTAATATGTGGTGCAAACTTAATGGGTATGATAAGCTAAGGCTAAACAATGTTTTCTAGCTAAAGGTCTGTCCTATTACAGTCCCTGTGAAGTGTGGTTCAGATTAACACTTCAAGTTCTGGTAAACCTAGTGAGTACTTCGTTGAAGCAAGACGAGGTAGAGTGGAGATATGTCTGTATGGCAGTGGTGTAGCTACGTGTAGATGAGGTACTTGAATACTATGAGTGTACGAGGGAATAAGACTTTGATACCTGATCCCTAAGTTCAAGTTCACGTTTCTCCAGCCTGACCCAGGTCCGATGTAAGAAACCGCTCTTATGAGACTTGGGGGTTGAAAGATAAGAAAGATAATCATATTGCTGTCCCCTTATCTACTTATATACTACAAGGTGGGTCAATAAGAGTCATCGAGAGTCACTACTAGTCTGAGTAGCTATGAGTCGTAGTGAAAACTATTAATAAGTCCATCTTGCATTGACTTATATTGGTTTAAAATTAGTCTACCCAATTTATCCATTACAGAGCCCCCCCACTCTCAATCATCCCGCTATACTCACTATTCCAATTCTTTTAAGGGAATGCTAACTTAGACAGCTTGATAGTTGTCTAGTCTTCCGTGTAAACTGTTGAGAAGAGGTCAGCGCCATACTCTGCGTCGTTCTCCGAGTAGTTGTACATCTCTGTTTTTCCTCTCTGAGTCGTAAATTGAGTGATATATTCCCCCCACTGTGGTTCGGTGAGAGCAATGGCCTTGCCCTTGGACACTAGCTTCCATTGTTCCTGCATCAAAGCTTCAGCCTCTTTGGTCCATTCGATCCAGTAGCCCTGTAAGAAGGACCATAAGATGTAGAGGGTAGGGAAAAGGGATCAAGGATCCCGCAAGGTAGTCCCTGGAATGAACCCTAGCAGTGCCATTTCCTCCTCGATGGTCGACGTCTCTGCTACGAGGTACTCATCACCATCCAAGGTGGCTAGCAAGACGTCGAAGTTGAATAGATGAGCTGTGATGAACAAAGGCCTATCTAATAGCTTCTGCACTCCTTCTTCCCCAGTGAATGTCCGCGCAACCCATCCCAGTGACCCCCCTTTGGCTACAGCCACTCCTATATTCATACGTGCAGCTACATGGGCAGCCTTCCATCAATAGTTCGCACACAATATACTAGATCCACGGTTGTCATCTAGCTGTAGTTTGTGGAACCCCGGCATGAAGGGTATGTCAGCCGCAATCCTTGTCATGACGGGGTAGCTCTCCAACGGTCTTTGGAAGGTGCATATGGTTGAGGCAGGTATTGCTAGCCTGAAAGGAACATTGTAGTCTAAGCAATGGTGAAGCAGGCCTGAGAGGGAGAATATCTGCAAGGGGTTCATATAGACCCACGCCTTCATGAGCACGGTGCTGGGTCGCGACGTGACAAGGTATCCATGGAATAGAAGGAGAGGGCTAATAGGTGGTCCCCGAGTCTCTGCCTTTATAAGCAAAGAAAGATTCGGCGCAGCGTAAACTACCCAGTTCTGGGTGTCTTGGATGAATTCCTTCATTGGTGCACAGTGGTAAACCACGCCTTCTCTAGGCACTGTGTAAGGTCTCCTTTCGTACCCAGGAACTCGCCCATTGATCACTGGGTGTGGCCGTTCTTGGTCTGGAATGTCCTCAGAGCTACAATCGCTGTTGTGGAAAATGCTGCTCAAAGAGGGTAAGGAATGGGAGGATGATGAGCTTGGTACTTCTGACCTTGGAGGGCTGGTCCAACTTTCCTCAGATGAAGAACTGGGGCCGTTCTGAACTCCATCAGAGGTCATCTCCTGGTCCTTAGACGTCGGATATGGCATCGGTCATCATTGCTTCCTTCTGTCGGTTGGAGCTGTACATTTAGAAGTCAAAGGATTGTGGTAATACAAAGTAGAAGATGATGACTTGCTCTGGGCTTCGATCTCCCTGATGAGCTGCATAGCTCATCGTATATTCCCTGGCTCAATTCTCTGCACTAGAGCCTCTCTTTCTTTGGCCCAAGGGAACTGGGGGTCACTAGAGCTAGCTCGAGTATCCATTCGTAGGGTTTCAAGAACCTGCCTGTGAACTTTGAGTCTGGCTAGAACCACTCGACAATGTTCAGTTGTCATGACCGCTCCCTGGGGGTTCCCAGTCAGCATGTCATCATTGTCTTTGATCGTGTGCATACAGGCTAGAGGCAGCGAGGGGAATATGCCTGCTGAGTCAGAATTTGGGCCATGAGTGGTGGCATACCATTCAGGAATGCTCCTAATGGTATTCATGACCCCACTCGCTTCAGCTCTGGCTTGTACCCAAGCAGCTGTAGTGGCTGCCTCCGATCCCATGGGATAATTGATCTCCCTGTCAGCATAGAAATGAACGATCGCTAGTTGATCGCTTGGATTTCCTGGTAGAAGTATTTGGACCTCATTATGGCCCATAGAACTGACTAGGTTATTGGAATAAGCTTCCATCCTCCTAGCAGAACGAGGTAGACTTCTGTTCCCTCTGCTATGCGCCGTTGTTCTTCAGGAAGGAAGACATTGTGCCATATTTGTAGGGAAGTGTTCATGGCTTGGATGTTAGGGATGATTTTGGCGAACTTGGGGACATCTTCGAATCGTACGTCACGGTTGAAAAGAAGGAGATTGTTGTCATTATACTGGTGGTATTTATAGTTCAGGTTATGATCACACCGTATGAGTCAAGCGTGCTGTGGGTTGCTGGTTGAAGTGGGGTAGACAATGAAGGTGGGTCCTGAGTTCTTTAAGTATCGGTTGATGGCATAGCAGTTGAAGGAATGATTTAGGTTGAACACTCCACCCCTCAATGGCATAAGGTGCAACTGGAATCATCACAAGAAAGCCATTCGGCCAGGCATGATCATGTAGTCCCAGCTGCTCCCGATGGTTATCCTCCAAGCATTGATAAAAGCCATTCCCATGCAGAAAGACACTTGGGCAAGCTTAATCAGGTTGCTGATCTGCTGGGAGGACGAGAAGTCATGTTGGAAGAGGGAGATGGAGTCAAGGGAAGGTGGTAAGAGGGTGCCATCCATGAATAACGTGTGTTTCTGTATATCCCTAATGCAAAGGGAGAGGTACTGTAGGTCAGTAGCCATTTGTTTGGCCTGATTTCTTTTGATTAAGAAACATCCTTGACCTTTAGCAACTGCGTGTATCTCCTTCTTTGTCTCCCAGTCATATGCCCATTCGCTAGGCAGACCCCTCGCCAACCCATACATGTTGTACCATCGTTTTGCATCTATAGTGACCAGTTTCCCTTTGAGCTCAGGGAATACTTCGATTTGGCTCAGCTGGTTGGATGGCATCACCATGAACCTTGGTTCTGCTGATACAAATTCTCAATGCATGGTCAGGGGTAGTGGGTAGGCGAGGAATCCCATGTTGAGGGCTTGCACTACTGGTCCATTCCCATTCGCTGGTCTGAGAAGCACACTTCTGGGAACATCGCTGTTCTTCTGGAGGAGAAGGTATTCTTCGGTAGAGATGGGCATAGTTGACACCGAGGGTAGAATTGTCTTTGTGGGGGCGAAAGGTTGGACCTTGACCAATTCCATCTCTTGTTTGTTATAAAGTCAGTTTGTGAGTAATGCTGAGTCAAGCGTCAGCCTGTTTCGAGTCACGCTGACCAGTATAGTCAGGTTTTCGGAGACGGTGAAGTGAATATGCAGGTACTGGCTTGTCAAACTGGTGAAGGCATGGTGTTTGAAATTCCTTGATCGCTTGTGCATGCCGGACCATTCTGATTGCCGGGTTATGACTGATCAGTCATAACCCTTGACTCTTCCTATAATTGCATAGGATCTCTGGGGTGTTCGTCAGATCTTTACTCGTGGCCCATAAATTAAACTGGGGTCTATATCCTATCCATCTTATGAGATACTGCATCTTTCCTCCATAGTGACTATGTCCGACAATGCTCTCGATCTTGTACTCCTCTTTTGCATCCCCGGATCAGGTCTCTATTAGCTTTGTTCGATTTGGAAAGCGCTTGGGGCTGGTATGGTATAGTCATAAATGTTCGACGTTGAAGACTGGGCTTCCTGGGTACTTGTCTCTGAGTCGTAGCCAGTAAGCTTTTGGGTTTACTTTTTCCATTATTTCAAAAGGGCCTATCCATCTTTGTACTAACTTTGCACCTTTTCCTTTCCCTTCTTTCCATCCTAGAGTGTGGGGGTTCACCATGACTTCCATTCCAGGCTGAAGCTCTGGGAAAGGTTTCCTCCCCATATTGAAGTATTTGGCCTGTCTTTCTTGGGCTCGAGCTATAGATATCTGAGCATTTTCGTGTCGGACGTTCAATTCACTCAAAAAGTGGCGTGCTTCTTGTGTCAGACCTTTCTCTTTCAAGAACGTGCCCTTGGCAAGCTTGTCTAGTGGTGAAGTTGGGTGAAATCCGAATAGGAGCTTGAATGGCATGGATCCGGTAGACACATTTTATGTGTGTTGTAAGCAAATTTGAGAACGTGGAGCCATTCAGCCCAATTGGAGAGATCCTTTGTCACGTAAGTTCATAACATTGTTTTCAATTTTTATTAATGACTTCTGTTTGCCCATCGTGCTGTGGATGATGCGATGACGATAGAGCCATTCTAGTCTTTAAAGTCTTGCTAACTCCCTTCCAAAAATCCAACATCTATTGTGGATCTCGGTCTGCTATGATGCTGGAAGGGAGGCCGAACCAGGAGACTATGTGCTTGGTGAAGAGAGTTCCAAATTCTTCTGCATCGATACCAGTTGTGGTCAGTATGAAATGTGCGTGCTTTGTCAGCCTGTCAATTATGACAAATATAGCATTGTACTCATTTGACCAAGGTAGATCCATTATGAAGTCCATCGATATGGATTCATATGGTCAAGTGGGGATCGGGTTTGGGATAAGGAGACCGAATCATGAGAAATTAGAGTGCTTTATTTTTTGGCATACATCGCAGGTCTTGCAAAAGATTTCAATGTCGACTTTCATCCATTTCCAATAGAAGCGGGTCACCAATTTTTTCCATAATTGGTCCGGTCCCATGTGCGCCGACTCTAAGAGTGATTTGTGGGCCTCCGTTAGGATTTCTTGCTGTAAAGGCTTAGGGATGCACAGCTGAGGCTGGTAGTCAGCATTCAAGAAGTATAGTAAGCCATTCTCGTCTATCAGGAATTTCTTTTCTAGTGATCTGGAGTTGAGCGACTTTTCTGCCTCTTTGTATGCAGTTCTGAAGTGTACATCTTTTTTGTATCCGGAGATAAACAACTCTCAGAGAACAGGCTTTATAGCTACATGCATGGCAGGTAAGTCTGGGTTGACTTCATTCCATAACAGTTTAGCTAATTGGTCTCTTGCTAAGTCTGCTTCGTCGTTGTTTTCCTGGTTAGGTGTCTGAGTTTCATTACTGTTTTCCCAGATATCTCCCCTCCCAGGCTCAGATCGCCTACTTGTTTTCCCTTTCTGTGTTTGCACTGTGAAAGCTTCCAACATGGACCAGAGCGCTTTAAATTTCCTGGCTGGGGCATTCTTCAAGGCTTGCTCTTGTGCTTCGATTAAGTCGTTATTTGGCCTGAGAGTCAGCCCCGCGTCTTCTCATGGAGACATATGTTCGGGTGTGAGTCTTTCTAACCATGACAAAGAGTCGACGTTAGAATGTTTTCTTCCAGGTCTGAATGATTTCTAGGTGGGGAGCGAACACTGAAAATACAGTTCCCCAGGCTGCTAGTCATCTATTTGAGTTTTCATAAGTCTTCGCCCATTGTAGGGCGGCGTGATCAGTTACTAATGCAATTTTTTCTCCCTCGATAAATGGTTGAAATTTTATCAGCCCTTCTTTCGCAGCCAGAGCCTCACGTTCAGTGGCTGAATATCATGTTTCTGCTCCCTTGAATTTTCTTAAGTAATACCCAATGACTCTTTCCGTCCAGACTTTGGTTTCGTCGAGGCTTTGACTCCATTCCTGAGAGTACTTGTGGTGCTTCATCTTCATGTTGAGTTTCTTGTACAGGCAAGGGATTTCATCCTTTTCTTTCCAAGCCTTTGCTAAATTTTCGTACACCTTTGTGCCTTTCAGATCTCCGACCCTTATTTTCTGTATTTGTTGGAGCATACAGCCGCACGCTATGTCAGATGCATCCGTGTACAGTCAGGTAGGGTAGACCTTCAATGGGATGACCTAGGACTGGTGTGTTTTGTAGTGCTTGTTTCCCTGCTGACCAGGCTTTATCGTGCTCCTCGTTCCATTCCCATTTTACTCCCTTTTTCAAGAGTTTGAATAACTGGGGCCATTATGTCAGAGAAATAAGGAATGAACACTTGGAAATACACAAGCATTCCTATGAATGTTTGTAATTCTGAAACCTTGGTAGGCTGAGCTAATTCCACTATAGCTTTTACCTTTTCAGCGTGTGTTGAAAGTCCGAGTCTAGAGACTTTATGTCCCAGAAGAAGAATCAAGGAATAAAAGAAATGGCATTTACTAGGAGACAGAGTAAGGCCACTTTCTTCTACAGCCGCTAGGACTTGGTCGAGGTGTTCTATGTGGTCCTTGAAATTTCCAGAGTACATGACGATATTGTCGATATATACTAACGCGAAGATCCACAAGTACAGGGATAAGATCCCTTGCATCACTCGCTGAAAGATGGACGGTCCATTCTGAAGTCCAAAGGGCATCTGTTTGAACTGATATAGCCCACGATGTGATCTGAACGCTGTTTTCTCAATATCATCCTCATGGAGGTCCAATTGAATAAACCCGGATAGAGCATCAAGGCTTGACAGTACTTGAGCTCCTGATAGCGCAGCTAAAATATTGGTCTGTCTTGGAATGGGGAATTCAGTCTGGGATGGTTATAGCGTTCAGCTTCCGATAATCGATGCAAAAGCGGGGTTCCTGTTCCTGTACATGATGACCATGGGCACGCCCCACGGACTCCTTGAGGGTTCAATGATCCCCTTGGCATACCACTCGTCAATTTGCCGATTTATTACTTCTCTTTTTGCTGGGGATGATGCGTACATTGGCAGGCTGATAGGCTGCATGTCATTCTTGGTCCTTATACAAACTTTCGTTGGGTGGTTTCCCAATCTCCCGTCAAATCCAAAAGCCTGTGTATGCTTTTCCAGCATTTTCCAAGCATCTTCTTTAAGGTCTTCTGGGAGATCTCCCACATCCAGGATGTCACGAAGTTTATTAGAAGGGTAGGATTCCATCTCAGGCATTGCTGCTGTCTTAGGGCCGTATTCCTCATCTTCGCTTTCTTTCATAGGCAGGGATTCTTCGTTTGTCATAGACAGAGCAGTAGAGGGATTACTTAATTCCCACTTGATTAACTTTTCGATGAAATCCGTGGTCCGTCGCCTCTCATCCTGACTAATGAAAATAAGGCCACTAGTAGACAAGTAACATGACTAGTGCACCAAACAAGGAGTAGAATACACAGATCTCATGAAGTTCAGTCACTAGTAGACTGATCAGGGCATAAACACCTAAGTCAGGTTAACTAGTCACATGGCAATCTCGAAGCAGGACTTAGAAATGAATTAGCAATGGATTAACATTATGCCCAGATCCAACTAGTGTGATCAGATCTATTACAATCGGCACTAGCATAGCCTGGCTGCACTTTCGATCATGGCCGACTATGGTTGCGAGCACGAGGGTGTGGCTAGTCATTCATCTCTGGCACTAGTGGCATGTTGCTAGGTCAAAGAATGCGAGATTAAACCATTAGCTGAGCTCCGTGGCTCACTAGTCATCCAATAGCAATTTCTAGACCTGACTATTGCATGTTTATGCATGATATTTCGGGCCTAGCCAAGAAATCAGTACCAGTGTAGCTGTTTGTGTCGCTTTGTACCTTTCTTTACAGTATATAAGTAGTAGAATAGCCACTTGCACAGGCAGGCAAGCCATCCCTGTGATTGTGACAGACTAGTCAGTATCTAGTGCCCCCAATTAAAGGCTTTTGTGCTTAACCTCAATGAAGCAGCTGCTAGTTGCTAAGTTACCCATAGAATTGAGTGAATTGAAGTCCCTTTGAGTCTACTATTGTGTCCTGCAAAGGTCCAAGAGTGCTCTGAAGTAAATCTTGTAGTTTCTCGAAATTAAAGTATTATTCTTAGGCTAAGAGTGCCACTAGTAAGCCAAGAGTGTGAACTAGTCAAGTGAAGATCACTTGTAGGAAGTAGTACAGGGCCAAGAGAGCCATTATTTCAAAGCAGTCATAGTCCCAGCAAGCGCAGTAGCTCAAAACCAAGTCACATTCATTCAATTGTGTCTTACCCACCCCACTAGTGCAAGTAATATGTTTGTAAAGCTCGCTAGTAATGAATAAAATGTCTTTTGAACAACTTCCATTGATTATTGAGTCTGCAGAGTGCTTTTATCATACTTGAAACACCCAAATTCAATCAATTAGTGATAGTGTAGAGTTGTGAGAGGTTTAATGTCAGTTGGTGTTCATTTCCGCCCACTAGTCTTTTGTCACTTGCCATTACCGAGCACATCACCAGCAGTGAGCAAGGATGATGTGGAGATGGAAGAGATGGCAGATGTTGTGGATGCTGGTGATGTCTAAGTCCTTCTCTCTGGTCACTGTTCTCCTTGGACAAATTCTTTTATATGTATTTCTGTATAGTTTTTTCTTGAATTTTGAATGCATCCTCCAGGCCCCAAATCTTGTTGACTTGTAATTGAGAATGAGAGTAAGTGAGAATTTGAAATAGAAAGCAAAAAATAAATACAAAATACAGCATATGGATTCTCCTGGAATCTGGTCCTGATTAGAAAGTGAATTTGCAATAGTTTTTGTGGATTCTATTTGAAATAAGAGGGATCGGAGCTGATAGAATCCAGTGGTGATACAGTTCAGAAGGGAAGTTAGATGAAAGGCTTTCAGATAGTGACTTTGGCTATTGGTCCTGGTTTGTCTGGATAATGGTGGTGGAAATCTTCAATGAATTCATCTGTGGAGAACTCAGTGGCCAGTAGCCAGGTAAATTCCTTATCAGTACCTTTGTACCCAAGCCATTGAATCCTGTAGAGTAGTGGGCACCAGAATTGATGGTCAATCTTAGAGTCAAGGATCTAAGCTATTTCATACTGCTCTTCACCATTGATTTCCACTGGTGGCAGTGGAGGTTGTGTATGATTAGAGATAGTGTTTTCCTCCACAGATTCAAGTTGTAATACATGGAAGACAGAATGGATGGCACAGAGATCTGATGGGAGTTTGAGAGTGAAGGAATGTGAGCCTGGCTGAGCTATGATTTTGAATGAACCAAGAAACTTCTCTGCAAATTTTGCAGTAGGGTGAGTAGTCTTGATATGTTTGGAGCTAAGGAAAACCTTGTCTCCTACTTTGAAGGGAGAAGCCAGATTCCAGTGCTTGTCTTCTTGGATCTTGTAGCAAGACTGGGCCTGGGTAATTTCATCATGTAGGAATTGGTGTAGCTCATCTAGATTAACTACAAAGTTGCAGGCTTGAGCAGAGGCAATATCATGTTCAGGATGAACAGTAGTGATATTTAGATGGTAACTCTTGTTGGCAAAGAATGGGGAGATTCTGGTGGAAGTGTTTGGAGCATTGTTGTATGCAAACTCAGGGATGGATAGTAGTAAATCCCAGTTATCCTGTTGATAAGAACAGTAGATATGAATGTACTATTCCAAGGTTTAGTTTACATGTTCAGTTTGTCCGTCAGCCTCCAGATGGTATCTGGAAGTGAAGCAGAATTCCATGTCAAGGGCTTTAGCAAGGGCATGCATGAATTGAGAGACAAATTCAGAGCTGCAGTCAGAGGTGATGTGGTTAGGTATGCCATGTTTAGAGAAAACATGAATGATGAATAACCAGGCAACTTTTTCAGAATTAATAGTGTTATGTGTAGGAACTAAAGATTGCTTGCTTGCTTGCATGGTCGATTATTACAAGGATAGCAGTGAATCCATTGGAGTCCTGGTAATTGTTCAATGAAATCCATGAAATGGAATCCCATAGATGTTCTGGAACTGGCAAGGGCTTGAGCAAACTATAGGGGTGATGTCTAGGTGTCTTGTTGTGACTGCAAACCATACAAGATTTAATATAGTGGCAAACATATTCACACATCTGTGGCCAGGTATAGTTCTGTCGGACTAATTCCAAGGTCTGGTTTTGACCAAAACGTCCTGCTAAGATGTGATTGTGATTATTCTGTAGGACATGGAGACAGAGATCCTCAGAGTCCAGTACATAGATGTGATTATCAAAATGGAGAATGTCTGATTTATCTATGGACCACAGAGAAGGTGAAGTGAGAGTGGAGGATTTGGCCTGTTAGAATCCTTCAGAGGCCACAGAGTTGGATGGTTGTGCTTGCTTGATATAACATGGAGAGTAGAGCCTTTAAGGAATGTAGCATGGAGAGATGTGAAGAGTTGTTCTTGAGTGAAAACAGGTCAGAAATTATGAGAATTAACTGCTGCATATTGACTATCCCTCTCTTTTGGATAGATGTCCCATTGTCTAGTGAGTGCATCCGGTTTTCCTTTGAGTTTTCCTAGGTGAAAGCGGATTACTAGGTTGAATTGGGAGAGATATTTGGACCATCAGACTTGCCACCAGGTAAGAATCTTGGTGGTAGAAAAATATTCAAGATTCTTGTGGTCTGTAACAACATCAATAGAGTCTACAGAGCCTTCAAGGTAGTGACACCAGTATTTAAAGGCTTCAAAGATAGCTAGAAACTCTTCATTGTGGGTGTCATAGTTGAGTTCGGTATTATGAAGGCTCTGGGAGAGGAATGTGATGGGGTAGATTTTGCCATCTTCAAGGTAAATAGAGAGGATAGCAGCAATAGCATAGTTGGAGGCATCATTCTCCACAACCAATTGCCAGTTGGGGACCCAATGGATGAGAATAGGGGCGTAAGTGAAAGCCTGCTTGAGTCCATTGAAAGTGGCTATACACTTGTCATCAAATTTCCACAGAGTGCCTTTGAAAATGAGGTGAGTTAAGGGTATGACAATATCACTGTACTCATAAATAAAACAGCAGTAGAAATTGGCAAAGCCAAGGAAAGATTGAATGTCCTTAACTTTCTGTGGAACCAGCTAGTCTA
Source organism: Armillaria borealis (assembly GCA_030435635.1). NCBI lineage: Eukaryota > Fungi > Basidiomycota > Agaricomycetes > Agaricales > Physalacriaceae > Armillaria > Armillaria borealis. The sequence goes on along the minus strand of JAUEPT010000010.1, from coordinate 34,757 downwards.
AAATGGCCTTGACCTTGTCTTTGGACATGTAGAGGCCCTCTGGTGATATACTCGTGGTCGGCGAAAGTGATGGCCGATGCCTTATTTGGCGCAGCGTGATACTCAGGTCCGTGATTACAAAAAATTCTAATTGTGCCATCTACCGTCGCCATCGTTCCAAATATACCAACTATCCATCCTCTAAAACCTTGTGTGACCTCCCTTTGCCTTGAGAACAGCTTTGACCCGATCCGACATGGACTCAATATGCTTATCAATATCCATTAAGGGCATTGAGGCCCACTCCTGCAAAACTGCCTCTCGCAGTGTCTTGGTGCTCGTCAGATGCCTTGGGAGTGCACGGAGATGCTTCTTGAGCTCATGCCAGACTGGTTCGATGGGGTTGATATCAGGAGAATTTGGTGGATGAGGAAGGAGAGGGATGTCATTTTGCGCAAGCCAGCGTTTGGTGGTCTTGGCTGTATGACTTGGTGCGCCATCTTGCTGGAAGGCAAGTCCTGGCCGGGCTTCCTCCAAATCCTTCCAAAACACCTTCAACTGACCCTCTAGCACTTGCTCCTGATAGCGAGCTGCTGTCATTCCTCTGCCTTTTCCACCAGGATACTCGAGAACAGCTAACGGCCCCTTCCACCCCAATGCGACACATCCCCACACCATTACGCGCACGGAAGACTGCTTAAATGTTGGCACTATGCAGCTGTCATCCAACTCTTCATCAACACGCCGCGTCACAAAAATCCGACCTGTCTTATCATCAAGATGGACGTAACATTCATCTGACCAAACCACCTTCCTCCAATCCTGCTCCTTGTGATCCTTTGCCCATCCTTTTCGTGCCTTCTTTTGGCCTGCAGAGAGAAAGGGTCGTTTCCGTGCAACACGTCGATGCAGTCCATGGTCCTCCAAGGCCTTGGTGATAACCTTCTCACTCGCATCAATACCGACTTCGTTACTGAGGTCTCTGAGTGGCAGTCAGCGGTTTTTTACAGCCGCACAGGCAAGACGACGTGATGTACGCTCATCAATCTTCTTTGGCCGTCCACTACGGGGTAGATTTTTGACAGAACCGTGCTCCCTGTACTTCCGCCAGATTTTTCGTGCCATCTCGTATGGAATGCCAGTGAGAAGGGCACTTTCATTTAATTTGTGTGTAGCGAGCATAGCACCAATGAACTGGTTTTTTGCTGCCTCATCATGTTCGTGTCGCATTGTGTCTTTGGGCATCAGAAAAAGAAGCAGAATGACATTAGCGAAGTAGCTACACAAACGAAAAAATAATGATTGGCCGTGTCCATATTTGGTAGCGGCCATCACTTTTGCCGATCACGAGTAATGTAGCCCAGATATTCCACAGAATCCTGGTGAAACTCGCATTTGGATCCTTTGCAGTAGAGCCAGCTTGCTCTTAGTCTGCACAGAACCTCATGTACATGTGTATGGTGCTCTGCAGGGTTATCAAAATAGATGAGGATGTCATTGAGGTATACAACTATGGAAACATCAAGCATGTCAGTGAAAATATTGTTCACAAAGCATTGGAATGCCATGGGAGCATTAGTGAGTCCAAAAGGCATGACATGCCATTCGAAGAAGCCATAACAGGTCCAGAAGGCTGTTTTCCATTCATCACCTTTGGCAATGCATACTAGATGATATGCATGGCAAAGATCAAGTTTGGTATAGATGTGAGCAGAGTCAAGAAGGTCAGAAATGAGTGAAAGGAGATAACAGTCTTTCTTGGATATCTTGTTTAAGCCACAGAAGTCAACACAAAGATAGAGTTCACTGGTCTTTTTCTTAACAAAGAGAACTGGAGCTCCATGGAGAGAGTGTGAGGGTGTGATAAATCCACTATGGAGATTATTGTTAATAAACTCACATAGTGCCTTGAGTTTGGATTCCAAGAGTGAGTAGATGAGACCAAGGAGAGGAGATGTGCCTTCCTCCAGGTTGATTTTGAGATCATATGGTCTATGCTCAGGAAGATTCTTGGAGAGTGAATCACTGAGTACATCAACAAAGTCATGATATTCTGCTGGTACATCTGACAAATCTGGTGGGGCTATGGAGCCAGCAATATCACTAATGCTAGGTGCTGAAGGTTGGAGAGTATATTGTTGAGCTCCATCTTCTGCACATGCTTGAACAAAAGCAGCAGTGGAGATGACAGATATCTTAGATGTAACTGTGGTAGAAAAGGAGGGAATGGTAGGGTAGGAATAGATAGGCTCATATTGTCACAGAGCCTATTGGGATCTCAGAGTAGGTTTGGAAACTGAGGTTGGGATAGGATTGGGAGTTGGATGAGGAATGTCCACACAGTTAGATGCAGTTGCATTGGAATCTGCGGAAGTGCTTGCAGGGATAGAAGCACCTAGTAATGGTGAATGGAAAGTAATACTGTGCTTTACCTGGCCAATCAACAGATTGTAGCAGGAGAGCCAGTTGTATCCCAGAACAATGTTACAGGATGAATCTAGACAAGTGATGTAGAAGTCAACAGAAAGGATGTCTCCAGAAGAGAAACAGATGGGGAGAGTGATGGATTGAGAGATCTGAGATCTAGTGGAGCCGTCAAGGAGCTGGAGTTGAACTGGAGGAATAGGTTTGATAGGAAGGTTGTGATCCTCAATGTACTTGGAGTTAACAAAGCAATTGCTAGAAACCTGAGTCAACCAAGGCAAGAAAACAAAGGATGGTAATGATTAGAGAGCCATCAGGCTCTGAACCAGAGCTGACTTCAGATGAGAGTGATACCATTAATGAGTGATTGGAAAGAGCAGTGGTGTTGAGGGTGACAACCTCCAATGTGCAATTACAGTCAACACAACCCTGATCTCACATGGAGGATGCAGGGCTGCCCTCTAGTTTTCTGACTCCAATGGAGCTGGTTCCTCAGAGGCAGGAATGGGTTCTTCAACTTCTGCAGCATGGCCTTTAGCAGACATGACTTTTCGCTTGTTGCAGTCCTCAGTCTTATGCTTACCTCCACAGAACATACAGAGGTTGTTCTTCTTGCAGCAGTCCTTTTCTTCCTGAGTAAGACAGCCATCTTTGCCTAGCTTGTCAGCATAGGGCTTAGGAGTGGAAGTGGATCCTGAGGAGTTGGAGTCCGAGGATTTTGGAGTCAACCTGGAGGCCAAGGGGTTGGAATTGGAACTAGAACCCTTAGATTTAGGGTTGTTAGAATATGAACTGGAGGCCTTGTTATCCCAGTTCTCCAAGTCCAATACCAAGTGTTAAGTTCCTGGGCTAGGAAACACATGTCACAGAGATTGTTAGGCTTCCTGTGGTGGGCCATATCATTCTTGATCTGGGTACAGAGTCCATGGTAGAAAGTGTGGCAAAGGGAATTATCTCCATAGCCAACTTGGGAAGCATATTGGTTGAACTGAATCATATACTTCATGATTTGGTCTCTGTCACACATCTGGAGGTGTTTGAGAGCATCTTCAGCATCTCTGATAGTGTCAAAAGAACTGAAGTTGGTTCAGAGTTCATCAAGGAAAGCAGCATAGGAATACTGCCAGGCCAGCAGGTTCCAAAGATTGGAGCAGAGGATGTCTGGTTCAAACCAGTCAAGAGCAGTGCCAGAAAGGAAAGAAATGGTGTAGTTGACTTTGCTGGCATCTGTAGCAAAAGCTATAGGTCTGTCATTAAAGTTCAACTGGAGAGAAACAATGAAAGCCTTGAGTTTCCATAGGTCCAAACCATCAAAAGTGTCAGGTTCTTTAACCTTGGTGTGAACAGGGTTGGGTTGAGGATTGTTTAGCATGGTGGAAACTCCACACAACAGTTTCATGAATTCTCACAGGAAATCCTACTCGTTGGGACAATTGTTGGGGCCACTGGGACTGCCAGAGCCATTTGGTCCATTTGGTTCACCGGGTCCACTGGGGTCTCCAGGTCCATCCAGTCCTCCAGGACCTCCAGGGCCTTCAGGCAGCTGGGTTGGTTGTCAGGTGGGTCATTGTCCAGATTGCAACAGTGTGGAGTGTGTGTTGGAGTTTCAGGTTCTTCCTCATTGTCACTTATAGTGTCCAGGGAATCCAATTGCCCTCTGTTCATAGGCTGTGGGGCCAGTGTTTCTGGTACTGGATCATTGTGGTATCTGTTGAAGATGCCAGTCTGTCAGTGACAAGAGGTTCCTCTGGGTGTATTGAAAAGATTAGGAGTTTTGGAATTGAGATTGGAATGTCAGGCAGTGAAGTTAGAATGGGTGTAGGTTTTCCTATGGGATGGTTGTCCTCTGATGGAGGCCGATGTCATGCCTGCAGCGTGTCTAAGCGTGTAATTTTGCGAAAATCAATAAATTACCTTTAGGCACTGTGTAAGCTTAGAGAGCTCGCTGACAGTGCAAGCGGCATGAGAAGGAGCAAGGTCACTGAGTCAGAATACCCTTCTGTCAGAAAAAGAAGCCACGGAATTAAAACATAGGACTTCGTCGCAGCACTGTACCTCATGGGCATGCACGGCAATAAGGCCGACTTAGCGAGCTCACTTGCAATGACATCCGTTGGCACTAGGGAATTAGGCTTGGTGGGACGCGCTTGTACTCGGGCCAAAGCTAATTTAGATAACTACACATCGATAAGCAATGACGCATAGGCCCTGGAGATCCAGAGAAACGATACCACGCGAGAGATAATCAAGAGAACCACCGGGCATGGTCTGGAAACGGATATGGACCAACAAGATTAGCGAGCGGACCAGAATTCCGATGCGTCTCTTGGTTACCGTGTCTAGACTATGATGCTGTCACCTTTGGAGCAGAACAGAGAACCAAGAATGATGTGTGATCAATGATCGCGCATTATACAGCTATTGAGTGCTAGCCCGCGGGCAGCCACTGCTGTCGGGCGAGCGACGTCAGCGCCGCCCAGTCCTTTGAGACTACCAAACAGAGAGAAAGCGGCGCTCTGCCAAGAGGGCTGTGACGTTTCGGACGAGGGATTATCGGCCGACGCAAAAGTATTTTACTAATAACCAGTTTGTAACGATCATTCTCTCATAGTATAAGTAGGATAGATTTTCATGTATTAGAACAAGCTACCTACCCCCCACGTATAGTAATAAAGTTTCAGTCTGAATCTGGACTTGTTGCGATGCGTAAGAGTTAGTAACTTCGAGTCTCGGCTATACCAGAGAGTTAGCGAGCTCACTAGAGAAATTGAAAACAGAGATACATTTTGGATACAAAACTTCGGTTTTACTTGAGAAACGAACGAGACCTGCGTCAGTGAAGCTGCGCTCGGCTCTAGAGAGAAACTGAGAAAACATCTGAGAAAAACTCTGTTCCATATTTCTGGTTCAGTAGTGTAAGAGAGAATTGAGTTGTGTTAGCCTCTGTGTAGGCTTTGAAGGAGATTTACGAGGGAATCAGCTAGCTTGAGCTGTTCTAGCAGTTGCATGAAGTGTGACAGGTGTGCGCAGTTGGACCTCGCGGCACCGTTGTTAGAGCGAGCGCACTGTGTGTGAGGACTCGTGGGGACGTTTAACAAGAGATTTGCGTACTGTGTTTTGAGAGCGCCGAGGGCCTCTAGCATGACGAGTTTGGGATTCAGGCTTAGCAAACTAAGAGAGAAGGCGAAGGCGTGCGCAGTAGAACCTAGCGGCGCTTCGTACTTAGCAAGCTCACTGAACGAATTCGGTCACTTTGCGGATCTGTGTATCCATGTGTATTTTCTATTGAAATATCACTTGCCTTGAGGGTTGCGTGGTTCGCCGTGCTCTCTTGTAAAAGCTTTGAGGAGATAGCAAAATTGAGATTTGCTTGACAATTGTACGCGGTCGCGTTGCATAAGTTAGCGAGCTCGCTAAGATATTTTGAGATACTGTCAGGGCGCAAGTAGAATTAAATTCCTTGCTCCCTTCCGCACTTATAGAGATTGTGTGTGTGTGTGTTAGTGGGATTGAGTAGTGGTTTAGAGTGTTGTTCACGCTAGGCCGCACTTAGTTTCATGAGTGCCTGTTACCAGCCTCGTCACCGATCTGAAGAGTTCCAGGTTTTCCTTAGACGCTGAAGCTGGAATGTCATCCATGGAGAATATTGTGGTTCTCTTTCTTCAACCATCCTCTGCATCTGGGGGATAGGGTTCACAGCTGGATTCAAACTCCAATGATTCACAACAGTTCACTAAAGACCCACAGAGACCTTGACAAGCAAGGTAATACAGGCTGTCTCTCTCCTTGATCAATAGGTCTGTATCATGGTCTGTCTACAAGAGACTAAGTTGTTGTTGTTTGCTATAGAACTTCTTCAAAGTTCACAGACAGATATTACTGTACTATTACAACTGTAAGTTCAGCCAGTGTTAGATGTTAGGCTACAAGTTCATTGGATTGTCAGTTCAGACACTGGTGTCAGGCATTAGGACTTACCAGTTCAGTTCAGCTGGCACAGCGGCACTGCCTGTGTAGGGCTTATAATTGATGGAAATCTTTAGCATAGGATACTATTACTTTGAGGTCAGTTTTAGATACAATATTGTAAGTACAGGCCGAAAATTCAATTTACATGGCAAATTTAAGCCCACTTTGACTTGATTGGATGTCAGTTCAGACCCCCTTGTTAGGCATTAGGATACATGAAATAGGTTCAGTTCGGGGTCAGCTGTTAGGCGTTAGGTGAACTTACAGTCATAATAGTACAGTACCAGTAAGGTCTGTTGTCACTCCTAAATGAGATGAAATCAAGTACATACACACATATATCATACAGAGGGAAGTACAGTCAAGCAATACCATATCCTCCATCTACTATCCACGAATGCCCAGTCATATAACTAGACAACTGACTCACTGAAAACAGCACATGGTCCGCAATCTCTTCCGGGCGACCCATCCGCTATAACCAATGTCAAATGGCACCGCAATAGGAATAAGCAAGCATACCTTCATCGGAATCACCTCACGAACACCCTCACTCTGATCCACATCCCACACATCCCCCAGCATCTCGGTATCAATAAACCCAGGACACACGACGTTCACTCGAATAGCATCCAGAGCATGGTTCAGGGCTGATTGATCACTATCAGCATACCTCAACGTTCCCCAAAAATCACGTACCAGCAGCCTTCGTCATTCCGACAACAGCATGCTTCGAAGCAGTATAGCTGTTCATCCCCGGAGCAGCCAATTGCCCGGCTAAGCTCCCGAGGTTCGTGATCGCCCCTCGGATGGCGGGACGTCCAGGGATGTGAACAACAGGATCTTGCTTGCGCATCACCCGAAGTTCCTCCCTCATGCACATGAACACACCACGCGCGTTGATATTGTTAACACGATCGTACTCCGCCATCGTCACATCAGCGGTCACTGAAGAGATGTCCAGGACCTATAGATAGTCAACACCGTGACCAGATAAAATGGACCGCTCTCGACCTACCCCAGCGATATTTGCAGCGTAATCCACCCTTCCGAAGGTCTTGACGGTGTCGTTGACCATCTGGACTACTTGGTCTTCTTTTGTGGCGTCTACCACAGACGTTAAGACGCGGAAGTTCGGGTTCGTGGCAGCACTAATAGCGTCCTTGGCTGTATCCTCGAGCAGCGTGCTACGCACGTCGGTGAGGTGTATGCCGGCCACTCCTGCGCGCGCAAATGCAACGGCAGTCGCTCGCCCGATACCCCGAGCTGAAGAGAATCAGTCAAGAGTCAAGGTAATGTAGGAGCAAACGAAATGCGAACCAGCGCCTGTGACTAGCGCAATCCCTTGTAGACCAAGCATGACTATCTTGTTGGGTCAGATAATCAACGGCACCAACTTATAGTTTTTAGTTCGTCACATGTTATGATCGGAGCCTATTTCTGCAGGGCATAATTGTTGAGACGTGAGATGTTTCTGAAGTTTGACAGCGCTCACTTTCTCAGGAACCCGCCTCGTGCTTGTGAAAGCCGCACTCAAAAAAAATCTCTCCGTCGCTTCTCGCTTAGATGAATGGAAGTCTAAAGTTTTCTTTTGTTAAGAATCAAGTTCTTTCTATTTAATGCCAAGCAAAGACCTCGCGGGAGCCACTTGGCGTAAGATTAACCATTTTACTAGAATAATGTCAGTACCGAACCAATCAAAGAATAGAAGGGCCCACGTACCTACACGTACCTCTTCGACGTCCCAAAATCATTTGCCCGGATACACAGCTCTAATCCCTCCTCCTGAAATTCCTTCAGCTTCCTGACGCTCCCCTCAGATAACGGACATTTGTACGACCCCGCCTCAGGAACCCAGACGTCGAACCTTACCGTGCGCAACGACCTCTTTGCATGCCTCCTTGCAATCATCTCCACGAAAACCTCATCCAAAAATACCATCGCTTCACTCGTGTCCCGATCATAGCGATTAATCGCCAACGTTCCCAACCGACTCACCAGCGCACCCTTCAGACGGCTCATCAGGGACTTTAGGTGGGTGCTGGACGGATCCCGACACCGAGGAATGTTCAGGCTAAGCGACTCGAGGTCAGGCGACATTTCAAGGATATGCACCAGATCCGAGTCCGGGGCTGCGTCGTACACCGACAGGTGATGCAAGGAACACTTGGAGCGCAAGATCAGCCCAAGGAGGGAAGGGAGAATAGCATCCATGCGGTTCTCGTCCACGATGTAGGGTCGCAGGGTGATCTCCTTCAGTGCAGGAAGTGTCAGGCTGTCGAGGAAACTGCTATCACGGACATTGAGACGCGACAACCTGTCATGGAATACAGGAGTGGGTACGGAAAGGATTTGCTGCCGAACGTTACTCTCGAACGCCTCTAGACGTGGCGCTTTGTTGAGTATGTCTAAATCAAAGGCTCTACCTTCTGGGATGCGGTGATCACAATAATGGATGATGTTTTTCCATGGAAAGGAGAATCGGGTATATGGACCCAGGCCACGAATCTTCACGTTGGTTAAACGTGGAGCATTCTCGAAGCCTTCTATGGTATCCACGCTGGACGAGTAGCATGAAAAATGGAGGTCCGTCAAGGACGAGAGATGCCCATGAAGTTGAGAGAGCATTGGTATAAGTTGGTATGGCAATTCCAGCTGGACGGCCTTCCAGGAATCGGAATGCGTTATCAGGACCTGGAATAATGCCTTGAGAAGGTGATCCCCGTCTGAACCCCCGTCAATAGCCAGGTCCCTCCACGTAAAACTGAGGGCATGCCGACAGCGAGCGGTGACGGTGGTGAGAAGCGAGAGGGGCTGGCGTTTCCAAATGAGACGGGAAGGATTGAGGGTAAAGTCTGACCATATTTCGGGTAACGACAAGGCCGTCACTCGCCAGGAGCTGCAGACCTGGCTGAGTGTCCACGGCAGAGTGTGGGGGTCAGCCAGATCGAGGGAGTCGTATTCCGCTCTGGCCCACAAGAAGATTTCCATGAGCAGTTCAGGCGGGATACGCTGGATGGGTGGTGGCTGGACCTTCATGTCGACGCGTAGGCTGATGTCAAACTGCACGGTAGTATCGCATTGGAACTTTTGGCACAGCGCTACGAAACTCAGTGAAGCAGGCACGAAGACGTACCCATCCATGTGTGGGCTCGTCTAGGTCACGAATGAATGGACGATTCAACGTAGAATGCAACAAAACGTACCTTTTCTCGCCTGTCGCCCATTTCAAAGTCGAGTAGGCTGTACCTCGACGCGCATATAAGGAGTCCTAGGGTGGCCGCCCGCTGTGCCAAGGCTCCGACTCGCAGGGGAATTCATCCATCAAAGTAGCCCTTGAGAAACCGCTGATTGCAAGGCCGATATGGGACACTGGTGCGACGGTAGTGGAGGTCCATGATCAAGGTATTCGTGCTGACACATCTTGCGGCGCCTTTCACAACTTGCGGCGAGGCCGGCATCTATTCGATACTACTACAAGCCCAAAAGGTGCGCAAAACTGCTCTACTTTATTCGTACATCTACACCGAGTACACGTCGACCCTGTCTCCGTCACGGACCGCCCTTCAACAGACGTTTCAGACAATGTATTCAGAATCAGAACATCACCACGCGCGTTCACCGGCAACCGCATCCTCTTCACGAATTTCGACGAGGGAGTCTTCACATCGTTTGTTTCATGTTTGACAAATGACCTTCACTGTTCTCTCCTCACGCACAGGAAAGGATGTATCAGTCCCCAAGGCCACGTAGTTGCTGCTTCCATCACCCAAGTCCTGAGGAACCCCGTATCGCTTTATAAAGGGGCCCGATTCTACTCTCCCAAGACGCTGCTCTTCCCGAGCCCAGATGTGCGAGCCACGTTGATAGGTCCTCCTTTCAATATTCAAATTAAGTAAAGCTCGTTTGCACTTGTCAAGATGGCGATTGAACTGCCCGTCACGCTTGTAGCGCTTACCGCAGGCGCATACTCGTTCTTGATGGTTGATAGAGGGGATAGCACGAATGCGAGGCCAATTAGCAGCAGTAAGATGAAGCTTGTGAGCACCGACTGTACCTAGTCAGCCTCGTTCCCAAGTCGTATGTCTCTCCTTAAATATGTTTCGTTTGCTCACCTTTCTTCAAGTTGGAACGATCTTCTTGAGCCTGTACTGGACTGTGCGTGAAACTCCATCAAAATCGGCAGCGCCCACATGAGGCACTGGACATCATCGCTGTCGTGGTTTATTTCAAGATACTTCCAGGTGATCGGTCCGATAGCCGGGCCTTTTTCACCAACAACGATGACGACCTACACACCATGAGTGTATGCACCTATACGCGACAGTTCTGTTCGATCGATACCTCGACAAGGTGTTGTAGGAGAAGGCAGAGTGATGTCCACTTTAGTCTCCCGGTTACGATTTTGGACAGGGCCTTCACATCGTTTGTTTTATGTTTGACAAATATCCTTCACTGTTGGTGCGTGTCCGACCAATCGAGGCCCCATATATCCTCATTTTCGACAGCTTTTATACGTCTCGAGGTGGAGAACACGGGAGAAACAAACCTTGACATCGGATTCACCGTTCTGATTGGGCGGGGTGAGCCGGTTAAGCATCAATTGCGCGTTAACCTCGGGACTCAGTAGAGCTCAATGTCTCGAGAGACCTCGTCTGATATGTTGCGGCACCCCGTGGCCCGCCTGCTCCGGCTCTCGTGATCATTCTCGTTTGTTTTTCCCATCTATTTTTGCGCGTTTGTATGGATGTTTGCTGACATCCCAAGCGACTCAAGACCCCATGGAACTTAACTTTGTCGCATCGATTTCGGTCTTGGGGCATCCTTCTCGAGTCTAAGGCTTCTTTGCCTTCCTCGAGCCCGTCTACGGAAACGCATAGGAAGCTTTAACGTCACTAGCAGGTATAAAAAGCATCCTGTGGTCATGGTCAAGAGCAGCGACGCTTCCCTTGTTCGTTCTTGGACTGCATCACTTTGATGACTATCAAAACCTCTTTTGTCGCCTCTCTGCTCTTCGCCGCGTCTGCGTTCGCGCAATGTAAGTTTTCACTTATTTATCTCCTTATTACTCTGTAGACTCATTCGTTTTCTACAGGTGGTAACCTCCCGTCGGATGTCTCTCTCACACCCGATAGCATGCTTCCCGATCCCTTCACCTTCCTAAACGGAACCGCCGTAACCACCGCCGACGAATTCACCTGTCGTCAAGCCGAGATCAGCGCTCTTTTCCAACGTTTCGAACTCGGTGAACTCCCACCTCCTCCCGAATCCGTCGTCGGCACCCTCTCCGGAAATACTCTCACCATCAACGTTTCCAACGGTGGACAATCGATCTCTTTCACCGTCGGGATTCAGACGCCTTCTGGCCCCGGACCTTTCCCCGCACTCATCGCTTTCGGAGGCCTTAGCCTTCCTCAACCTTCGGGTGTGGCGGTTCTTGTGTTCAACAACGACGATATCGCGGCACAGAATGATTTACAGTCGCGTGGACAGGGCAAGTTCTTTACGCTTTATGGATCAAATCATTCGGCTGGGGCTCTGATGGCTTGGGCTTGGGGTGTTGCGAGGATTATGGATGCGTTGGAACAGGTCAATACGAACATCAACCTTGAGAGGGTTGGTGTTACGGGTTGTTCGAGGAACGGGAAGGGCGCTCTTGTTGCAGGGGCTTTCGAACCGAGGATTGCGTTGACGATCCCTCAGGAATCGGGGAGTGGTGGTGCGGGATGTTGGAGGATTTCCGATGCGATGTTGGCTAATGGGATCGTCACACAAACGGCTAGCGAGATCGTTCAGGAGAATGTTTGGTTCTCTACTGCATTCGACAGTTTTGCTCAAAATGGCGTCGACCCTTCGCCTTTCGATCATCATATGCTTTCGGCACTCATCGCTCCTCGTCCGCTTCTCATCATTGATAACACTGGGATTGATTGGTTGGGTCCCGAGTCGGTTTGGGGTTGTCAGAAGACGGCGAACTTGGTTTGGCAGGGACTTGGTGTGGGCGATTTCATGGGTGTTTCGCAGGTGGGGAACCATGCGCATTGTGCGTTCCCCAGTCAGGAGCAGCCGGATTTGGATGCGTTCGTGAATAGGTTCTTGAAGGATCAGAATGCGAATACGAGTATCATCAAGACGGATGGAGCGAATGGCCTTGGGTTTGTGAATTCGGAGTGGATTGATTGGGAGGTTCCTGACCTCTCTTGATCGTACGTTGTGGCGTGATGTTGTATCACCGTCCTTTGTTAGCGTTCATTTTAGGAAATTTCGATTTGGTGTGCTTCTCTGTCCTTTGGTGGGCATCCTGCGAGTCCGTGATGCCAGCGTATTTTCTCATCTGCTTCAAGTTTGAAGCTGATGCTTAGAGGAGAGAATCCGATTCTGGCAAGCAGCAGGGCATGTTTCATCTTGGCGCAATTTTAGCCACTCCCTTCACCTTCACCCGTGGCCCGGCTGAAGTCCCGATACGATGAATTCTTGGATAAGAGGCTGCGGTATACAAACAACTTCAAGGCCTGGAAAATTCCGAAAAGGACGAGGAGTTGCGAAGGGACGTAGTATAACCTGCTGTATGCCGTGTCTTTCCTGCGCTCAAGTCCAAGGCTTCACCTCTCTTTCTGTGAATGCGTATGGTAGGGGCGAACACAGTGATGGCCAACTGCAGAGATCATGACCATCAATACCCTTGGAAAGCCGATTCCCAAGATAAATCCCACCCGACGAATCAAGGTGGACCTGTGTTTTGGATCTTTCTATGCAAGAGAACCGAACCGTACAGAGCATAGCTTGAAGAACACCAAAGTGCTGCCTGAGCCGTTCCCTGTAGTACGACGCCGCGAAGGACCATATAGGCCATCTACGCCTCCGCTCTCTCGATCTAAACGACACACACTCTATCGGGCAGTGTTCTGGCTAGTAGCCGTCTGGTAATTAAACCTCACTTCCCGAGCCTCCCAACCTCATACCTCCACCCCGATCACGCCTCTCCCGCTTCAGATTCCTCGCTCTCCTACGATATATGAGCCTCCCCCACCAGACACAAAGACGCGACCCCCGACAACTCCAGCGTATCCTTCTTTCCCTCAAAGCCCCGCTCTTTACCAATGGCACAGACGACTTTTCGCACTTTGCAATAAAGACAACGAGAACAGAAACCAGGAAATAAGCCGGAACTGACGCCAGAATGTAGATGAGAGCTCGACGTTTCGTTTCAAGAGACGCGTCAAGAATAGCCAGAGGGTAATTGTTGGTAGACATTGCACCTGTGAAACGCCAGATCGTATCGAGGCAGCACTAGTAAGCTCGATGCCGTTGTGCTATCTTTTCATCAAACTACTCATTCTCCATAACGACCAATAAAACGCAAACGTATATTGATGAAGTAAAGACAAACGTGTATCTAAGTACGTGTATCGATAAGTTGAAATTTGAACAATACTGCCACTATGGCAGCACAAGAAAGTGGACGATTTAATTATCGGTACTCGGAGTTGCAGTACCGTCCGCAGCCTTCAACGACTGCAGGACATGCTCCCTACGAAGCCACTTGTCCTCCGGAGTGAAGTACCAACTAAGAACACCGAAAGATCGTAACCGCACCAAAGATCACACATGCCTTGACATCACATCAGCACAAACCGCTCCAAAAAAAATAAGCCTCTACTCACGAAATTGAAAGTCTCAGCAGTAGTCGGGAAGTAGAAAGGCGAGATCATGACCTATCCACCCATCAGCAAAGCGCCAATCAACAAACCACCAAGGTCCATACCGCGAAAAATCAATCCATTAAACAAGGCCGCTGCCGCATAAAACGGCATCGCAAACTTTCCCAAGAGGAAATGCGACGTCCGGAAACCCTTCGGAGTCATGGTGAACCTTAACAGCGCAATCAACCCATACGCAGCGATCGTAGGCACCCCGCCCGCCGACACCAACGACGTGAACGCAACTTGACTAGGAAGAATCGTGCACTAAAATCGCAGCCCCGAAAACGAACATCACAGTAACCGCATTCTTTGGCTGTCCTTGATAATCTACCTTTCCGATCCATCCTGACATGGGGAGAACTCCGTCTCGGGCGACCGCAAACACGAGCCTCGACGCCTGCCACAATGGCAATACTAGTGTTCTGGGCAGTAGATGAGATAAGGCCAGACTTTGAGCATAAACACGTACCAGAATCAAACCAAGCACCGCGATGATGGTCATAAAAATACTGGGTCCTCTACCAAGCGCCAAAGCGTATATCTGGACGAAAGGTTGGGGTGCATCAAGGGCGAACAGCGTGTCCAAGTCTGGCGTGCAGAACAGGAACAAGATGGTGGTTGCGAACCCAAAGATACTGGTAGCTGCGGCACTCGTCAAGATGCCTTTGGCTGCCACGACACTCGCGTTCTTGGTCTCTTCCGCAATATGTCCAGAGGCGTCAAATCCAGTCAAGGTTCCCGCCGTGAACAGGCTACACCATACTGATGAGCGGCCATTTCATGCACAAGAAGAATGCTCTTACAATGACAAAATCCAATTCCATCCAGCCGGTGCTCCAGTCCCATTATCTATATTATCGCATTCAGTAAACACATTCGTCTATCCCATGCAGAGAGCTTACAGGTCATAGTAAACACCTCCTTCGCATCCCTGAAGCCATACGTCTTGGAGACACCAATGGGAAGCCAAATGACACAAAGCAAAAAGTCCACCATCATCAGCGCCGTCGAGAATCGAAACACCGCTGAATAGAGTCTTGGCGGAAGGTAGTTGATAGCTATAGCTACAAGCAGCATAGCCTCAGACAGCGCCCAGATGAACGCGCGCCATTTAACATTATCATTGGAAGCACCACCCGGAAAATCGACTTCCCAGACTTGTAGTTGGGAAACAATGTAATTCGCCGTGGTCTGCCAATATCATAAACCCACAAAAACGTTATAAAGGTTATACCCCAACGTACCTGACAATTCCCAGCAGCAAAGGTCATCCACGCCGTGCACGCCCACCACGCAACGATGAATCCGAAAAACCTCGCATACTTCGGACCAGCACTTTCCGCGGCCCAAATATAGATGGAACCGCTGAGAGGCAACGCGGAGCAGATCTCAGCCAACACCGCCGCCGTGATAAGCATGAACACGATCGTAATAATATACGAAGACCTGGAAATGACATTGACCGACAGACGACGTAATCAAGGGGATACCTACCATACTGCAGCAGGACCACCTGCAAGAAGCCCCAAGAAGAGACCAGACCTTTTGGGGAAATTTAAGTGATGCACCCACGAACGATGAGATAAGCAACTAACCTGACACCTCCGATAAAGTTCAACGCACAGAAACTCGCCGCAAAGCTTTCGATGAGATTCCAGCTTCGATGAAGTTGCTAAGAAAGAGTAAAAGGTCCGTGACTAAAAATGACTCAGAGCATCCAGTACCTGTTTATATCCCAGGTTTTGCTAGACAAAAGAATATCAGTACGCCTGCACAGAGCTCCTCGACGGAGCGAAGAGAAAAGATGGGTTAAAACACTGGGGGCTTCCCTACGCAGGTCTGAGCGCTGATCAGGTTCAAGCGGTATTATCTCAACCCTCAAAGGAACATTATGGGCCCTTGTGACCCACAAATGTCCAATGAGGATACCCGCAGCCATTCCAGTATACCCACTAGAAATTGAACGTTACCAAGATAAGCGACCCAACAACTGCACGGGCTTCCTCCAAAGCTCTATTCCCGTATCTTCACCAATTGCAGCTGGTCCTGGTCGACCGGCACTTCAGCTGGAGCCACATCTTCAAGGGAGACCTTGGAATGCGTCGACATCGTGGGAGGAGTAAAGAATGATGAAAATGATTGTGAGTATTTACAACTGCTGACGTATGATTAATTCCCAATCCGGTAGCCCGCCCGCATGGTCCGTGTCCCTTGTACCTATCTACTGAATGTTGAAGCGCTACATACGAGGCTTAGCTCGGAACCTACTGAAGAAGAACGAAAATAGACTCACAGGTTTCAGTGCCTTGATGAGCAGCCATTCCTCGTTCGAGACATCGGCCTTAAGGAAGACTAGTGCGGAACATGAGCCGAGATCATCCTAGCACTAACTGGAACTCCATACCTTGAGCACAGTCAATACTCTGCCGCGAAATATGGCTCAGCAGTTCATCCTTCTCATCGAAATGTCGGCCAAACATCTTCGCCGACTGGTACACCGCGTGCTCAATCTTCACTGCGACCCCTCCACCCGCTTGGGATTTCTTGACAATCTACTTGACAGATCAGAAAAACCGAGGTCCCCCCATCTTACTACTGAAACAACAACGTACCTCTTGTGACTTGTGATTTATTTCCAGCGACGTTCTGCGTCGACAAATTAGCACCATCACGGATACGCATTAAGGATAACGCACATTTTGCCTAGATCGATTATTCCTTCTTTCCCGTCGCCGGATCGCTTTTAACCACGGCAAGCGGTGTTCCTACCCGGAGGGTGCCATCTAGAATGTCAACTCCCAAAATAATCGGGTCTCGTTTACAAAACGCCGCAATAATCTTCAGTCTGCAGGGCCATACAGCCTGAGGCGCAGCATCTCGTCGTTTGGCCTCCAGAATTTCAGCATTATACGCAGTGAATTTGTCGAACAGGTGGTATATAATATCGGCTACAATGCGCGATGGCGATGAGTTTCACATACAAGTCAGGAGGGAACGGGAATTGGTCACCTTTGAAAAGGCGAATACCCATCTCCTCCGCCATTCGCTCAGCGTCTTTATCAACCGGGACATCAAAACAGAGGATACATGCGAGTTCTCGAGCTTTCTCCAACATCGTAGCGGACCGCATGACGTCTTTCTTAGTGGACAGGTCCGATGTTGATTCCAGACACCGGGATCTTGCTGACCTTGAGGAAATCCAAAAGGGCCTCCAATGAACCAAGCGTCGATGATTGTACGCAGACGCCACGACCGGACTTGTCAATGCTGTTCAACAATGATGTCAAATCAGACATGACCTCGTCTCGGAGATCATCCTCGTCGTCGTCGGGCCCACATACGAGCAGCCGGGAACCAGCGATCGCCTTCTCCAAATCCGGCGCCGTGATCTTTACTCCCAAGGCCGCCTTGACCTCTTTGTGATGCACATACGCAGACTGTAATCCATAAAACTCAGTTCCATGCCAAATCAAGCATAAAATTAAAATTAAAACTGACCTTGATCCGAAGTTCTCTCAAGGGTTGGGGAGTCAGCAGGGCTCGCACTTGGGTGACTATAGGCCCGTTCAATCCACAAACCACAATCTTATCCCCTTCTCTCAGGATACCGTTCGACAACACCACATCAATCGTCGTACCCAAACCCTCAATAACTTTCACCTCCAACACCGTACACTCCAACTCGCTTAGGTACATCAACCGATCGCTCATCCTCTGCTGGGTCAGGTTTACCAGAAGCATGATCATATCCGGCACACCCTCCCCAGTTATCGCAGACGTCGGAACGAGCGAGACATTCCGAGCAAAGTTCTTGTTATCGTAATAAAGCACCGCATTCAGGCCCTCCTCAGCAAACGCCACGATGGTTTTGGCCACCCTGTCCTCGAACTCCCGCTGGACAGCACGGGTCTGCTTCGCTAGGGACTCACGGAAAGCGCCATCGGGAGTGGCGTCCCAGCCGTACATACGGTCAATCTGCGACTATTATTACGGCAGGTCCTTGAAACACGGACATGTGACTTACCTTGTTCAGTGCGACAATGAAGGGCGTTTTACGGTCCCTTAGTAGACGTAACGATTCGAGGGTTTGAGCCTCGAGGCCGTGCTAAAGGGAAATAATTTAGACACCAAAAGTCCGAGGAAGAGAACAGAGCCATACCATTATATCAACGACTAAAATAGCGATATTGCACAAGGAACTTCCACGAGATCGCAAATTTGTAAAAGATTCGTGTCCTGGTGTGTCTATAACCAGAAGACCCGGGATCTTGTACTCTTGTGCTCCGTCCTAGAAGGAACATTATGAGATGATAGAACATTAGAACACGGGCGCGCCTCACCTTGTTCATTACAGCCGTCTTGGTCTTGATAGCCTCAACTGGGAAATACGTTGCACCAATTTGCTGCGTGATTCCTCCGGCTTCGCCCTCTTGGACGTTAGTCTGGCGAATTTTGTCAAGTAGCTTAGTCTTCCCGGTATCGACGTGTCCCAGAATACAGCAAATTGGACTTCGTAGGTCGTCTTTATTGCGGGCCGCCAATGCAGCTTCGTGGACTTTGGCTCGTCGTTCAGCTGCTTCGGCTTTCCTCTGAGCAGCCATCTTCTGGACATTGGTAAGTTCCTCGTCAGAGGACGACTCTTCTTCAGAATCAGAGTCGTCGGAATCAGAGTCAGAGTCGGAGCCATCTTCAGAGTCGCTTTCTTCTTCTGACTCTTCAGATTCTTCGACAGGTGCAGTTTTTGATTTTGTGGCGGGTGGAGGGGCAGGTTTAGAGGTCGAAGTCTCTGGGACTGCAGCTTTTGGTTTTGCGGCAGGCGCTGAGAAAAATATTAATGACTCTGTGCGATTTGATAGATGAACAGCTACCTTTTTGTGCCGATGGCGTTTGTCCTTTCTTTTGTTCGGCCGGTGCAGCTAAGGGTTTTTCTGTCTCTTCCTCACTCGAGGCGTCCCAATCGTCCTTGACACCCTCGGGTTTCTTGGTATCTTCGTTCTCCCCTTCACTGCTATCATCCCAGTCATCCTTTGCAGCGCCCTTCTCGTTGACTTCTTCCTTCGCCTGTTCTTTGGGCGGTTCGGGTTCGGGTTCAGGTTCAGGTGTGCGAGGTCTCGACTCCGTTACCTCTTTCTTGACGTTCTTCTTTCTATTTCCATAGACAACCTTCTTCGGAGGACCGCCAGCCTGCTGTTGCTGCAAACCCTCAATCTGAGCACCAGAGGCAATCAATGCCTTTTTCCGTATTTCGGCCATCGCCCGCTCCTCCTTTTGTTTCTTCGTGAGCAGTCTACCCTCTTTCTTGGCCAACTCCCTCTTCGCCTGGAAACAAATCAGAATCTAGTTCGCCTACGAGAGAATCAACACCTACCCTCTCCTTCTCCTTCCGCCTCTGTTTCTCCTCCTCCCTCCGTTTCTCTTCTTCCGCCGCCTTGCGTTCCTCTTCCTCGATCCTCAATCTTTCGGCCTCCGCCGCCTTCCTTGCTTCTTCCTCTAACCTCTTCTTCTCCTCCATCATGGCTTTCAGTGCACTGATGCCGCCAGCTTTTTTCTTTGTGGGGGCTGGGGCTGGAGCCGGCTCATCGTCCTTTTTGGTGGCTTTCTTTTTCTTTTTCTTCTTCGATGCAGCACCGGTAGCAGCACCTTCATCACCATCGCCCTCATCGTCACCCGCAGGAGTTTGGGGAGTCGGTTCGGCAGGGGACACTGCTGGAGGCGTACTCGGCGCGGCGGCTTCCTTCTTGGCCGCTGCCTGAGCCTTCTTTTTCGCCTACAAGTATCCATTTAGTTTCGTTAATTATTGAGGGAAGGAAAGAACCACACCTTTTCCCGCTCCTTCTTCAGCTTTTCTTTTTCTTTTTTGGAAAGAATTTTGACGCCGCCACCCTCTTCATCGTCTTCATCGACCTCAGTGGCGGGCGTAGCCGGTATTGGTGAAGGTTCAACGGTCGTCGACTGTGTCTCCTCTAATAAAGAATGCGTTATAGATGAGAAACTTCTCCCAAAGATACATAGGTAACTCACCTTTTTCCTGCGCCTCCGGTTCCTCATCCTCGGTAGGCTTCCCTTTGGCAGCCTTGCCCTTCTTTCCCTTCTTTCCCTTGCCTTTGTCCTTGACGGGACCCCATTCTTCATCGGCCAGTTCTTCCGCTGTCATTTCAACGGGCTGTTTCTTGGCCTCTGCCTCTTCATTCTCCTCCGCATCGTCAAGATCTACGGGCTGCTGCTTAGCCTTCTTCTTGTCCTTCTTGTTCTTCCCACTGCTAGCCTTGATGGCGCTCTGTTGGATGTATGTCAGTGGTGATATGATGAAGATATCACGCGCAAGAAACAAACCATCAACCCACCGAAATCCTCTTCCTCTTCCGCACCATTGTCGACCGCAAGCGCGGCAAATCCGCCGCCAACGCTCTTGACTTGGTCATCGTCATCGTCTTTCAGAGTGAGGTTGACGATGTTATTGGCTGGCACGGATTCGCCGGCCTCGTCCCTAAGATATATTAGCATCCGTATGTTATATGAAAATTATAGATATATGCACCAGAAATCGTCGTCGTTGTTCTTCTTGCTTTTCTTTCCCTTTGCATTTTTTGGTGCCATGGTTTTTGGTGGACGTGAGTATCGGTGCCGAGGGCGTCAGACTTTGTGAAATCGGATCAAGGCAGATATCGCTTTGTCAGCATATCGTCTCTTGACTTGCAACGACCAAGTCCGCACGCGACTCACCGCCTGCGCTGCGCATATATCTCAGTAAAGTTCTTCGACGCCATGGGGTTACTCACTATCATCCGAAAAAATCGCCTCAAAGCGCAGGAAATGCGAATTCTCTTTCTGTACGTCTTCAGCGATCCACCCGTATTCATTTATACAGAACCTGACTGTTATGTACTAGTGGCCTCGATAATGCCGGTAAAACGACCATATTGAAGTATATATCGCACGAAGACACGTCGGCAACGTCTCCTACGCTTGGTTTCAACATAAAGACGCTTGCCTTACCATCCTCACCATATACCCTAAACATATGGGATGTCGGCGGCCAACGAACTCTGAGGCCATATTGGCGCAATTATTTTGAGCAAACAGACGCCGTGGTATGGGTCGTTGACTCTGCGGATCGAATGCGCATGCAAGATTGTAAAGAGGAACTACGGGGTCTCTTGAGTGAGGATGTAAGTCGCGTTTCTCAGTGTAATGTGGCGCTGGGATGACTGTAATGTATAGCGTCTAGCAGGTGCATCTCTCCTCGTGTTTGCGAATAAACAGGATCTTCCCGGGGCTCTGAATATTTCCGAAATTATAACCGCAAGTGTCTTGTCCATTTCTCCAAATTTCTAATTCTAATTATGATCCCCGTACTTTTGTCATCTAGTCGCTTGATCTCAACGGCATCAAATCTCACCATTGGAAGATATTCCCATGCAGCGCGATGACCGGTGCTAACGTGTTCGAGGGCCTTGACTGGGTTGTAAGTGACGTAGCTGGAAGGTTGTACTACTATTCCTCTACATCTCTCGACTCTTCTTCCGTTTCCCGCCCGCACGATATCAATACAAGCCCAGCCCCCGTTTGAACACCGTCAAGCTTTCCTACCGCCGGAGTACGTAGCGGTATAAGGTTATGTTCTGGAATTTACGGTAGTTCTTTTCTCAAGCACGCGAACATTCCCTCTTGCCAAGAATAACCCTCATCCGAAAACACCGACATCCTCTAACGGGGCAGGTCGAAGAATTGCCGACCACGATGCCATCCCCCGCGAAGTTGGCTATGAAGAACACGTTCATACCCTCAAAATGTGACTTCGTACGCCTTCCCACGGTAAAATCGCAACTAGGTGAGTAGAATCAGGTATATGGGCTCTCATATTCTGATTTTTTTCAGTCTCCGTCTATAATGCGGAGTAAGATTTGCTCTCTCTTTTTGACCACATTCGCACGCGCATCATTCTTTACGCACACTACAAAACTCTCCTTGGGTTACATTACAACCGTGTTCGCTCCCGATGGCCCCCAAAAAAAAATTGAACAAAAGTTTTGACGATGGAATACCTCTTCGTGAGCTGATGCACACAGAGAGGTTGTTACGTGTGTATTCAGTGGATCTCCGAGCGCCTTGGTCACCTGTTGCGCTGATCCTTGGCAACGTAAAACACGCAACAGGGACTGGCCACAAATTTCGACGCGCGCGTAGGGCCGTACGGAAGAAAGATCATACATGCGTAGTCTCCGCTACGCCACGGAATAGAATGGAGAAGATCAGCAGCGCAAGTCCGAGAGAGCAGAAGATGCACGGTGATTAGCTATTCGCCATGGGATGTGCTCGAACTCGTATCCGACATTACTTTTGCCCGTGGCAAAGGTATCAAGGGCTTAGTCAGATAGATGCGAAAATCAGACTCAGATACAAATTGGTCTAATACCACGCGTGCCACGGACGGAAACGACTGGGAAGGGACGGGTAGGCCTTGATGAGCCTCGGACCATGTTGTACGGGGGACTGCCGCGGAAAGGCAGGGACGCAATACACCACTACTGATACTTTTTCCAGTGACCTCGAGTAATCTCAGATAATCTCGATGATATTTTTTCGCGCAACGCCATAGATCCACGGACAGAGAAAGGAAAGAGATCTACAGGGCGGAGCAGCGCCTGTCCTTGCCTACCTTCCCACCCACTGCACCCCTCGGTCCACGGACGACTTCATCCGTATACAGCCAGGATTAGACCGCGAAATTTCAATGGTCGATGGTCGCTAAGCGCATCTCCCGCTAGGCGTCACAGGTATAAAAAGCTGATGCCGCTTGTGGAGTCGGTTTTCTTCTGTCCGCCGTGTTTTACATTTGGCTCAGTCGCGCTCAATGTGCAACTTGGCCGGTGTCCTGTGCCATCGCGGTTCGGAAATTACCAAAGGGGATATACCGGGGGCCCTGTTTGGCCATGTTGAAGGTCTGGTGGGTGTTTCGGCGAGCTTCGCTTGGGCTGAAGATAGACTTTAGGTTCGCACCGTGCATACCATTCTATAAGCTAAGTATCCGGTGTTTAAACTGCTTTCCACGAGTCTGGTCTCCGTCTTGGGCTTCTCTGTGGAAAAGACGACACGGTCTTCTCAGACATTCTAAATGAACTCAAGATTCAGATTCGATTGCATAGAGTCGACCCTGGATGGCCTCCCTGAAGACAAGAATACCTACGATTACGATTCTCGAGGCACCTTTCGAGACTGAACTGATTCTCTTATCCGCCGAACCCTATAAAGGCATCAACCATCCTGGTCCTAAATGCCATCATCCAGCGGTCTCTTCTTCTCTCAATGGCCTCCAAGTCCTGCATCCGGTTCTCCTCTAAAAACGCTATTTCATCCATAGGCGCGCTAGCCCTATGTTCCCCCCGATCATGGCTCGCTTCGTGTGCTCGCCAGTCTATTCTATCAGCACTAACGAGTGCCATCTCTGTGGGACACCTAATCATAGAGGACGCTGAAGGCTCTCATACCTATGGATCCCTCAAAAAAGATTGTAACCATGTCCACATCAAAGTGAAAAGCGACAATTTTTGGCTACGCCTCATACTGTACGTTGTCTTGCTTTCCTAACTGATGACATCGAGCACTAACTTTTCTGCCTTCCTCAGCTCCGGTGATCTTGGCTGTATGTGTCTCGCCTAACCGCCAATCTGTAACCAATCGAAAGCTAACCTGATTTAGTCAGCGAAGCGTATATGATAGGCGAGATCGAACTCCCGGACCTCAGAGCCGCCATGAACGTAAGTCCTCTTTCTAGTCTATAAAATGAGGGTCATTGAAACGTATTCACCGTCAGTTATGGCTTGATAACCAGTCTACAATGGAAGACACCTTGTCATCTACGTACACGCGCATCACCTCCACACTTTCCAGCGCTTACAACTCCTTCCTTGGCCAAACAAAAAGTAACGCGCGTCTCAACGTGATCGCATCGTACGATCAGTCGAATGAGCTCTTCAAAGCCTTCCTTTCATCAGAAATGATGTACTCATGTGCCCTCTGGGACGAGTCCGAGGGCGGAGTCCGAGGTGACCTTGAAATCGGTCCCTTTCCTGGCGACCTCGAGGCCGCTCAGCGGAGAAAAATACACCACGTCCTTCGTCAGGCTCGTCTCAAGCCGGGATACCGTGTTCTCGAATTCGGTTCGGGATGGGGAGGGCTCGCCATCGAGGTAAGTAGCTTGCCTTTCATTCTTTTCCATTTCTCTTACCTTCCTATTTACAGGCGGCTGGCACATTTGGATGCACTGTTGACACTCTCACCCTCTCAATCGAGCAGAAGACGCTTGCTGAGGAAAGGATCGCTGCCGCCGGTCTCTCCGATAAAATCCACGTCCACCTCCTCGATTATCGGGACATCCCATCCGAATGGGAAAACGCCTTTGACGCATTTGTCTCCGTCGAGATGCTTGAGCATGTCGGATCTAAGCACTACGCCAACTACTTCCGACTCGTATCCTTCGCGCTAAAACCCCACAATGCTACCGCTGTCGTGTCCGCATCGACTTTCCCCGAATCACGGTACTCTTCATATCAGGCGGAAGACTTCATGCGCAAGTACATGTGGCCTAATTCATGTCTTCCCTCGGCATCGGCCTTGATCCAGGCGGCCTCTCCCCACTTTAACCTTGAGCGAGTGGAGAACCACGCAGCTCACTACCCGCGAACACTCCGAGAGTGGGGAAGGCGGCTTGAGAAGAATCTGACTCAGGAGATGGTGTCGAAGGACTATCCTGGATTGAGTGACAGGCACTCGTACGAGGCATTCAAGCGGAAGTGGATGTACCTTTTCGCCTATGCTGGGGCAGGCTTCGCGAAGGGGTATATTACGTGTCATATGCTGACGTTCATTCGAGAGGTGAGTTTCCAGCTTTGTTGTATGTTTCAATTTTACTAAATTGCGCTTATCATATAGAACGATGCGCCTGAAATCTGTGATTAAATCTAACCTTTTCATTGGGTGAAGGAATCGCCAAGCTATCATTATCAGTCGCTCATATTCGAGATTAACGGACTCAGAATTCGTACACACTATTTCCTCTCCAATTATTCGGTCTTCGTGCAGCTTTCGTCGGTGACATTTCTGGAATATCAAACTATGGTCTTCTCGCATAACACTGCATCTACTAGACATCACATACGTTACTATGTTGTATATTATACCACCCCAAACGTTGAAATAAAAACAACTGATAACATTCACCGCCCGATATGTGCATCCGGAAGTTGCATGTCAGCGCAGGTGTGATCATCGTCATGGCCCTGGCACTGTCTATAAAGCCGTCTTCTCGCAAGAAGTCCATTCGCACTATTAGAGTTTCCATGTGAGAGTGAGTCATTAAGTCATTAGGTTCGGCTTCATCTCGGTCTGATCTTCAATATCGCGGTGTCCAGCGATGTCCGGATTTTCTCACGTCGAACTGCGTGTGAATTGAGTCAGACTGACTTCCTCCTGGGACTCTACACTGGGAAACAGGAACTTGAAAACGGCCTCATGATGTCAACGAGTCGTCAGAATCGGCAAGACCATGCAACCGCTACAGGTACAGTTCACCGGTAAAAAGCGGTAGAATCATCAAGCACTTTCACCCAAGATGGCGTCAGGGATTTACTCGTTCCGCGACCTTCGAAGATCTCTGCGGGCATCAAGACTCTCCGTATGGTCTAGTCGGTACTGAAGACAGAATGAACGCTGAACTCAAATTGAACACAATGATACTATCACCAAGTCAGCGCATCTGCTGTCATGTCATGTAGACTTTAGTCGAGACCTCCTCGAGATATTGGGAATACCATTTATGAGTCGCCCAATAAGTCTCCATCATACCGTACAAGTGGCTTTAAGTGGCGTCAGTCATACGATCAGGACGAACTGAGTGGTATAGGCTGCGCGCTTCCATACTAATTTTCCCGT
This sequence comes from Armillaria borealis, assembly GCA_030435635.1. Lineage (NCBI taxonomy): Eukaryota > Fungi > Basidiomycota > Agaricomycetes > Agaricales > Physalacriaceae > Armillaria > Armillaria borealis. Next base: position 8,751 of record JAUEPT010000010.1, on the reverse strand, counting down.
CCATGGCACATGTGGGCTGTTACCATACAACGAGTCGCCGTCTGAGAACGGCAGACGGGTTTCTCCCTCACACATGCTCTGACCGTATAAAAAATGTCCTGGTAGGAGACCGGCATAATTATAGAGCAAGGTGATCTCACAAATCGTCCCCCACCCTACATGTTCCGTACAACCATATGGCTCGGCCATGCTGCCCAGTAATCCAGCCAGTTTTCAGGGTTTGACGGGGAGCACATGGTTACTTCTTTGATAGTAGAAGAACATGTCGACGCAATGTAATGATTCCGGCCGAGATGAGTTAGAGTGACGAAAGTGATTGCAAGGTTGAATTATTTCCCACTCATATCAGACATACACCCTTCGATATAATACATGGAGCAGTCTCTGCAGGCTATAGAGCTTGTAATAACAGTACTACCGATATTGAATGGTACATATGGTTTAACATCTATAAATTAGACAATGAGCGGCAACGACCCGATAGCGAGGGTGGTGGTATGAGTATGTATGCATGAAATCCACTTGCGAGATAACGAAAACTAAATGACGGTATGTAAAGTAACCCAGGAAACTAGACGGAAATGACAGATGCAATAAGCTGAACGGGGCATAAATCAGTCGTAATCAATCGTTATGAAGATACCAAACGAGTGGGATCCAACTTCATGACCCATGAATGAAGCTCTTTATTATTGGGAGCTGCGAGTGCATGGGAATTGGAAGACGTAAAAAGAGTGAACGAAAACGGTTTCTGCCAGTAAGGATTGAGAAATTTGGTTTCGTCCAATGCAGAAATGGCTTACCCCCAACAATAATTCCTTCTGTGGATCACTTTCTACATTAGTACCGGTAAGGCTAACCACTCCGACTTCCTCTAATTCATTTGAATGTGCATACACGTGAAGGTATGGTCTGATAAATCGTCAGGAGAAGATTAGAAAAAGTCACAGCCTCGTGCGCACCTTTTCAGGACGAACCATCGCCTTTCCCATATGTTCTGCCCAGCGTCTATGAGTATCATTAAATGGCCCCTTTTTGTGGCGCCGTCGCTGAAATGATGTTAATCGATAACTTAAGAATTGGCGCCGCTCAAATTATTTACCTTCTCGGTACGACTTTCGTCTCAGACACAAATTTAATGCCTTCAAGGGAATCTAGATCAGCGGGCTGCTTTGATGAGCCATTTTCCTCATCACTGGGCTCCTGACTGAGAACGATCTAAGCAAAAGGAGAATCAGAGACTGCGCCGACCGGTAATAGATAAAAAAATTCACATCGCCCATCTGTCCAAAGCGCTTCTGCCAAAGTTCTAGGGATTTCTTAAGAAGACCGTCTGCTCGCCAAGCGAGTGCATCTGACTGAATAGGCTTGGGTGGCGAGGCTCCAAGTATGACACGTATGGCTTGAACATCTGCAGCTCGTCTCTCCATTGTGATCAAGCGGGAGTAATCTTCCACGACGGATATACCCCGTGGTTTCCACACGCCCAAGGCCTCTTCACCCCGTACATATTTCTCTGACGTATCAAGACGCCATAGATCTTTCGGGGATCTCGTGAGAGGAGGCGACAAGCGCACGCTGAACAGCGTACTGCTCTTCGCCAGTATTTTGTTCGATCCCAGGAACGTAAGGAACCGTGAGGGTTGCCTCGCATCTCGTGTCTGCATGGTGATGGCGATGTCTGCATTGAACTGGACAGGATCACTGCAAGTCTCAACAGCTACTGCCCAGTTCAATTGTAATAGAATCCGCTGATTGGCTGCCGTCACCCTATTCAATAGAACCGAATCATGGACACTGGAATCCCATAGAACTTCTGCTGACAACAGACCGGTTCCGTCAGGTCGAAATTCTAGTGTCTGATCCTTAAGTAAAGGAAGCGTCACTGTAGCCTTTGACGTGGATTCGTGCACGCGACCTTTAGGATCAAGTAGCCGGACATTGCCTATCCGTACCTTGGTGACCTCAATCCAAGGGAACTGTTGACCAGAGTTGGACACCAGTGAAACCACTATCCGGCGTTGGAGACCCTGGTGGAGCGAAAACGAGCCTGGATCGTGGCTGCCCTGTGAGATGACTGGGACAGGATTGTATTGTCCATCAGGCGCCAGTTCACAAATCTGTAACCAGGCCACGACATCATGTGTCTGTTGCACCACGAAGTCAGTTTCTGACCTCCGCATATGCGGCAAACTCGCGGCCCGAGTTTCTGATTCGGGGCTAGAGGTCCCAGAGCGAGGAACATGCTTGATTTCCCGCATCTCATCCCATCGCTCCAAGCGCTCGAGATACGTTGACCTGATGGACGCGAAGAACTCTATAGGCGCATAGCCTTGACGCAAATGCGTCAAGACCTTTGATGTAGCGACAATACTGAAGCTACGGCGGAACTTCAACTCTGAAAGGGAACCAGAATCGAGATCCACGGTAGTAGATGGGAAGACTTCTTCCGACGAAATAGTGGGCCCGGCGAAGGAGGATAATCGGACTTGGAGGTGAACAGCTGAAAAGTCATGAGGAGACAGACCCTTTACGGTGTCAACAGTGACAAAGAAGCTCAGTTTACTGCCTGGGGATATAATCGCTGGAACGGGTGAGGGTGCGCGAGTAGAGGGTATGGATCCGTTGGGGTATTTGGATGAAGCTGACAACATTGACAATCTTGATGTCGATTCTGCATGAACCGATGGCTTCTGACGTGTAACGACAGAATATCGGTACGGTGGATATAGAGGATAGCCGGCGTGATAGTGGCGCGAGGGATATTAATGCATTACCAACAAATGAATACTCCGGAGGTGGGGAATCGTAGAAGGGCTCATCGGAAGAAAAGTGTTGCGTGTATGAAGGACGGTCGATATATGTTGTGAGGTTGCGCATGCGTTGCAGTTGCTGCTGCAGACGATCAAGCGACCACGTATAGATAGCACTATGACGCTTATCAAGTATTTTGACGGCCACCGACGGCTGAGTTGCTGAAGCCAACACGGGGTCCGAAACATCGCCAAATTGGTCCAACCCTGCAATTGTATCGACAGCAGACACAGGGGCTGCCAACGAACCACCAGACGCAATCGTAAAATTGTAGGATACATCTTTAGCCAGCTCCTTGCTACAAATATAGTAAGAAGATTGAAAGCGATCAATGATGAGAAGAGAAGAACTTACCTGATGATGTTGGCCTCTTTTACGACGACCGCATTGGATAGAACCACCTCTGCCATGGAAAATGACCGATGCGCCCTCCATTTGTCAAGGACCTTTCGAATGAGCCTGAGCTGTCGCGCCGAGTAAATGACGGGTTCAAAATCCATCGTCTCCAATTCGGCTTCTCCCCGAGCCCTGGCGTCTATGATACGCTTCATCTGGGCGCGTACAAGGCGTAACTGATGCTCCATATGATCTTTCTCCACTTTCAGATCTTCCGCCTCGGGAGACGACTCCGCAATTGCATGCAAACGATTTTCCAACTGACTCTGCACATCTTTCAACGGTGTCTCGGCTTCGGGGCTACCTAAAGCATCCACGCTAGTGTCGTCAGTTGTAGCATCGCTGGCAAATTGTCTCCCTGTTTCGCTCCAGACGTCATCTGCTTGACTGAGGCTACTCTCTGGACGAGGCTTGAGATGGTGGTCTCGCATTGTCTTGACCTGAGTTATCTTATCGAACAGCTTGTTCAAGTCGTCATCCGGCAGATTATCCAAGGGTGGGGTCGAGACCTAAACGAGCCAGTGCTGCCTCTCGCTGAGCGAACGTCCAATCCATGTCATCTTCAATTGAGGACACAGTAGATTCAGCGCGCGTTACGGGCATTGATTCCCCGCCGTTTTCGAGGTCAGCAGCGGTGAACCCTTGCTGCAAATTGGACTTCATAGTAGCCCTATTTCGTTGCTTGCGGACTTCCTCGGGATTATTGAACCGAAAGACGTGATTATCACCTTCAAAACTAATCAAAAATGACAACAGCAGCTTAAATGGCCAACTTACCGAGAATGATTCTGAAACCAGAACGAAGCTTGTAGAGCTGATGGTTCAAAAAATGAGGGTTGAGTGCTTCCCGAAATTTTAATAGAGACAAACCTGTCCGGGAGTGATTTGCTTTCCGTTTAAAAACTGAACATGAAGTATTAGAATGTTAATGCGATTGGCATCACAAGGAAATCACAAACCGTGGCGCTGTCCGGCATGCAATAAATGAAAACTTTACCATCGCTGTTATCAAAATAGCAATGTTCCTCAAGGATATTGTCTCCACTGAGTCGAATAGCAGCAGGTTTCTCGCCCTCCAGTCTCCCGACCTGCCAGAACATTCGATCACGTGAACAGCAAAAATACCCAAGAATCACTGACCATCGTTTTCCCAGGTTTAATCTGGTAAATCAGACATTCGCTCATGAGTGGATCTGTGGATATGATGAGGTTATCAAGAAGACCCGAAGAGAGATCAGCGCAAACCTTCATTCTAGGCAAGATTGATACCACGCGTTAGTCATGGAAGTTCGAAAAGAGAACTGGTGAGGGAAACGCACCAGATTGACTAAATGAGGCATCTACCGCCGAGGAGTCAGCGGCTATATTCGCACAGACAATATTTCGCTTGCCTTCTTAGGTGTATGCACGCCCACCAGGTTCTTCTCCACCGTAATGCCCAGCTCCTCGAGGGCCTTCTCACGCTCCTTCTGCACCTCTTGGGTTCTTTGCATCTTCTCCTCCCAGGTCTCATTCAAACTCTGCATCAACTTCTCACTGGTTTCCATCTGTTCTTGAAGTTCAGCTTTCGTTACAGTCTTGATCCGACCGTCCTTCGTTTGATAGGTGACCTTCTGCTTCTCTGGAGGTACCTTGGGATCGAAAGTGTCTTCTCCAGAGGCTCCCATCACGCGAGCTAGGGGAAGCCAGTTATGACATTAATATCTACCGAACAATAAACCACCACGCACCTCTTAGCAGCTCCAATTCCTCCTTGAGCTCACGCACAAGCTTCGCATTAGGATCCTCATTAACCACGGCCTTGTTCTTAATTTTCTTGGCCTGGTCAGCATACCGTAAGGTACTGAGCGTTTCCTCGTAATCAGCGGGTGAGATGGCTGCAATCATGGCAGTCTTAGAGTTACCGCCCAAGCTGTCTTTCAATAACCACGTCAGCACCTAAGGGAGCATGAGCTTCAAGTCCTGATCATCGCAGTCAGATGAACTCACCGAATCACGATATGGAACAAACTCGTCTGCCTTGTGTTTCTTGCCCTTCTTGTTTTCCGACGCTGCACTCGCCACTGCGAGAGCTGAGATAACTTTCCCGAGTGTGGTGAGGGACTTGTTAATGTTGGCGCCTTCCTTCAATCGTTGACCGGTAGCACCGGTGGAGTTCGCTCTCTCCGAACCGGCCAAATCGACTAAGTTGATTCGGGAGACCTTCTCAGTATCCATATTCGTGTCTACATCGTGTCGCTTCATTGTCAGGAGGAGGGTGAATACGGCATGTGAACGAGAAGACCTTAATGGTTGTCAATGAACCCGTCACAGGAGATATAGAATTGCCGCACGTTTCGTTCATGTTGGTAGCTGCCACTGTCCGCGCTTTATTTCCCTCGTCCATCAGTGTCATCATTTCCTCATAACTGTTAACCATAAGTTTCGACAGGTCCTCTACATACGGACCCAGGCTTGGATGTTCTCGTACACGAAGATTGCCAGAGTTCTTGGGATTCAATAGATCCCGGACTTTTTCGTTGTAAATCTGCACCATGAGGTCAGCGGCGCCGCATACGAAATTGCTTTCGTTAATATACCTCGATATACGAAACTTCGACAGTGAACTGGACGTTAGGATCCGCTCGTTTCTTGGACTCCACACGGTCGAAGAGTTCAGAACAAGTCAAAGGCGTGATTCCTTTGTCAGGTCCATCTGAAAATTCGTTTTATGGCAGGAAAAAAGGTGTAGAGCTGGACATACGCACATCCCATCATACTGTGCCATATAGTTAGTAGCCTGAATGCGCTGAAACGGAGAGCGACTCACCTGTAGGACTTGCCAGACCCTTGATAAATACGGCTTATCAGTCCCTTGTACTACATATAAATGCCATAACGCACCAGTTTGTCCATCTTACGACATAAATTCAGTACTTGCTGATCTTCTGAGAAAAAATATCTCACTCACAAGCCAGGATACACGCATTGAAACCCGCAAAACCGTGATCCAAAAGCTCCTTGCCGAGATCATCATACAGCATTTGCTGAGAGCAATAACCAGGCTCATCCCTCGGTCCGGCAGACCAATAACTCTTGTCAAAACTGAACGCCATTGTTTTCCTCTCCGTCGCGCGCTTTGAGTCCTGTTGCGAGCCATGTTCTGGAGGGTCGAGAAATGTCTGGTTGCCTTGCATACGAATGAGTGGCTTCGCGCCCCGAGCAAGCTCTGCAACGGCAAATGAGAAAAGGTGGCAGACTGGAGGACGATGGACACACCGCGAGAGTTGAGGGGTCTACATCGCACGACGACCTTGATGTTTCCGTCACCAGCCTCTGCCATGTCTAATCCTCCGAAATAATATTAAGAAAAGGGAGGTGCCTCGCTCCAAGAGCGAGCCGCAGAGACTGAGAGGTGAAGGGAATAGGGAATAGAAGAAAAGAGAGGTGAGGGGCGGCTGATGGTAAGGACGACAGGCGTTTTGTGGCTGTGCACAATATCACACGCGGATGTCGGACGGACCGACGACAACCGTGACCAAGCGTCGGCCAAGCCGGGCCAACCGTCTCTCAGCTTCTCGTTAGTGATGGCGGCATTACAGTTTTCTCAGCTTTATTTCTTTTATTCCTATATCTCTTGCGTATACACCTCGACTCGCTCACTAGCAGCTAGCTGTTGGCAGCTGAACACATAATGTCTTGTTTGAGGACAAATGGACCATCGCACTATCCTCGAAGCCAATGTCAATACTTGACAGGATTCTGTCTCTGGCGGCGATGCAAACATTGGCGGAGCGACTCACTCGTTACCGCGACCCGGACCACATATTGAGGACCCTTTTGCCTCGCGACGAACTTGATGTTTCCTTTTTGCGAAGATAGTTGAACCCCAGTTCAGTCAACTTCGAACGATGTCCTTCCTTGCTGTCTTTGGCACGTCGAATTTAGGGTCCGAACTCGCAGACCTTTTTTTCTTCTGCAGAATCGCCGTTCATTTCATCCTCGAGGCATTCAGATTTCAATAGAAACCCGTTATGTATACTTAGACACTAGCTGAGGAAGGCTCTTCCGCCGTTCCACTTTTCGGTTCAATCCTCAAAAATAGGCTGTGCTGGAACGCAATTTATGCTCTTTGGATGATCAGAACTTAATCTGATCCACAACTGGTCCATGCCGGCAACCATGAAAAATTAAAATGAACTGTAAACCTTGGTCTGCTATTTTTTTCCTAGTGGGCCTTGTCGCGTGGATTATACACGTGTAGACGACAAGAATCTTTCCCACCTGGACCCCGTATGAATCAATGGTGATATGGTCTAGTTCCATATTCAAAGTGCGGGTATCCGTTGGGGCAACATTGGCCCCAATCGACGCGATAACTGACGTATCGAATGTCCGAGGGTCTCTCTCGCAGAACTGTGGTTCCTTCTCCTTCTCTTTATACTGTTAACATTACACTACTTTGAGCTACATTAGTATTGCATTAGTACTTGCAACGCTTGCAACTCGCTTGAACCTAATCGGGAGTGCGGTCCGATATCCGGAAGGGATTTCACATGCTGAAACTTCCCTCACCATTGAACTGCAAGCAGCTGTACGCAGGCTGCAAGCCTTGATATGCTACATCCATGACCATCATGGAAAACTGGGATTCCTATGGCAGAAATACTCTAGATTTGGCCTCCTCTGCTGCTGCACTTGGATTTTCGGTCGTCAAAGCAGGTACCAGACTTGGGGTACGTCTCGCTTAGTCTGTACAGCGACGGTCCCGGGTTAATTGATGACATACAGTTCTCGGTTACACGAAACGTCGCATCGGCAGCCGTCAAAGTGACGACCTCGGTGGTGGACAACACCCTCTTCGGCGGAAGTGATGTCACACAGCCAGTCGTAGGTGGCGCCGTGTCCTCTGTCATTTCCTTCGCCGAGCAGATTACCCTGGCGCCTATTTTCTTAACCGAATATATCACATCTACTTCTATAATTGCCGCCCATAGCTCCATCAACGTTTTCAGCGTCATCTTTCCCGGAAGCAGTGAAACCTCCTTTTCTTTGGTCGCCGTTCTTGCCCTACTCAAACGGGAGTGGAAAGAGCTTGGTTATGCAGGGAATCTCCCAGAAAAACAGTATGGGCTGACCCAGATTGCGAGAGGTGTCATTGCTTGGGTTGCTCTGCAAGGAGTTACCCGGGAGTGGCAAGAAAAAAGATTCTTCAAGTCCCTCCGAGAAATCCATGTCCGAGATCCCCCGCGAAGCACTGAATCTTTACACGCTCGCAGGTATGTGTTTTCCTTTCTTTACAGCAAAGAATAATTATTTATCATCTGTATTTAGAGGATCTCGTGTGCGTGTCACGTCCGATATTATCTTCCCTGGCAATCGCGCTCAAATCATCGCCGCCGATATTGGAGAGGCCCCTCCACGCGCCCAATCCGTAGCTCATCACCGCCACAAGGCAGCACGTACCAAAGTATCACCACAGGTCTTTATCGAACCCAAAAGGCTTTCAAATGCCGCCTTGAAAGCGACTTTGCGTAGGCTCTCGAAAATGGTCCTCGCCGG